>OW284510.1:0-1200000 GCA_935413205.1 Polydrusus cervinus
CCGAACAGACCCGAACAGACCCGAACAGACCCGAACAGACCCGAACAGACCCGAACAGACCCGAACAGACCCGAACAGACCCGAACAGACCCGAACAGACCCGAACAGACCCGAACAGACCCGAACAGACCCGAACAGACCCGAACAGACCCGAACAGACCCGAACAGACCCGAACAGACCCGAACAGACCCGAACAGACCCGAACAGACCCGAACAGACCCGAACAGACCCGAACAGACCCGAACAGACCCGAACAGACCCGAACAGACCCGAACAGACCCGAACAGACCCGAACAGACCCGAACAGACCCGAACAGACCCGAACAGACCCGAACAGACCCGAACAGACCCGAACAGACCCGAACAGACCCGAACAGACCCGAACAGACCCGAACAGACCCGAACAGACCCGAACAGACCCGAACAGACCCGAACAGACCCGAACAGACCCGAACAGACCCGAACAGACCCGAACAGACCCGAACAGACCCGAACAGACCCGAACAGACCCGAACAGACCCGAACAGACCCGAACAGACCCGAACAGACCCGAACAGACCCGAACAGACCCGAACAGACCCGAACAGACCCGAACAGACCCGAACAGACCCGAACAGACCCGAACAGACCCGAACAGACCCGAACAGACCCGAACAGACCCGAACAGACCCGAACAGACCCGAACAGACCCGAACAGACCCGAACAGACCCGAACAGACCCGAACAGACCCGAACAGACCCGAACAGACCCGAACAGACCCGAACAGACCCGAACAGACCCGAACAGACCCGAACAGACCCGAACAGACCCGAACAGACCCGAACAGACCCGAACAGACCCGAACAGACCCGAACAGACCCGAACAGACCCGAACAGACCCGAACAGACCCGAACAGACCCGAACAGACCCGAACAGACCCGAACAGACCCGAACAGACCCGAACAGACCCGAACAGACCCGAACAGACCCGAACAGACCCGAACAGACCCGAACAGACCCGAACAGACCCGAACAGACCCGAACAGACCCGAACAGACCCGAACAGACCCGAACAGACCCGAACAGACCCGAACAGACCCGAACAGACCCGAACAGACCCGAACAGACCCGAACAGACCCGAACAGACCCGAACAGACCCGAACAGACCCGAACAGACCCGAACAGACCCGAACAGACCCGAACAGACCCGAACAGACCCGAACAGACCCGAACAGACCCGAACAGACCCGAACAGACCCGAACAGACCCGAACAGACCCGAACAGACCCGAACAGACCCGAACAGACCCGAACAGACCCGAACAGACCCGAACAGACCCGAACAGACCCGAACAGACCCGAACAGACCCGAACAGACCCGAACAGACCCGAACAGACCCGAACAGACCCGAACAGACCCGAACAGACCCGAACAGACCCGAACAGACCCGAACAGACCCGAACAGACCCGAACAGACCCGAACAGACCCGAACAGACCCGAACAGACCCGAACAGACCCGAACAGACCCGAACAGACCCGAACAGACCCGAACAGACCCGAACAGACCCGAACAGACCCGAACAGACCCGAACAGACCCGAACAGACCCGAACAGACCCGAACAGACCCGAACAGACCCGAACAGACCCGAACAGACCCGAACAGACCCGAACAGACCCGAACAGACCCGAACAGACCCGAACAGACCCGAACAGACCCGAACAGACCCGAACAGACCCGAACAGACCCGAACAGACCCGAACAGACCCGAACAGACCCGAACAGACCCGAACAGACCCGAACAGACCCGAACAGACCCGAACAGACCCGAACAGACCCGAACAGACCCGAACAGACCCGAACAGACCCGAACAGACCCGAACAGACCCGAACAGACCCGAACAGACCCGAACAGACCCGAACAGACCCGAACAGACCCGAACAGACCCGAACAGACCCGAACAGACCCGAACAGACCCGAACAGACCCGAACAGACCCGAACAGACCCGAACAGACCCGAACAGACCCGAACAGACCCGAACAGACCCGAACAGACCCGAACAGACCCGAACAGACCCGAACAGACCCGAACAGACCCGAACAGACCCGAACAGACCCGAACAGACCCGAACAGACCCGAACAGACCCGAACAGACCCGAACAGACCCGAACAGACCCGAACAGACCCGAACAGACCCGAACAGACCCGAACAGACCCGAACAGACCCGAACAGACCCGAACAGACCCGAACAGACCCGAACAGACCCGAACAGACCCGAACAGACCCGAACAGACCCGAACAGACCCGAACAGACCCGAACAGACCCGAACAGACCCGAACAGACCCGAACAGACCCGAACAGACCCGAACAGACCCGAACAGACCCGAACAGACCCGAACAGACCCGAACAGACCCGAACAGACCCGAACAGACCCGAACAGACCCGAACAGACCCGAACAGACCCGAACAGACCCGAACAGACCCGAACAGACCCGAACAGACCCGAACAGACCCGAACAGACCCGAACAGACCCGAACAGACCCGAACAGACCCGAACAGACCCGAACAGACCCGAACAGACCCGAACAGACCCGAACAGACCCGAACAGACCCGAACAGACCCGAACAGACCCGAACAGACCCGAACAGACCCGAACAGACCCGAACAGACCCGAACAGACCCGAACAGACCCGAACAGACCCGAACAGACCCGAACAGACCCGAACAGACCCGAACAGACCCGAACAGACCCGAACAGACCCGAACAGACCCGAACAGACCCGAACAGACCCGAACAGACCCGAACAGACCCGAACAGACCCGAACAGACCCGAACAGACCCGAACAGACCCGAACAGACCCGAACAGACCCGAACAGACCCGAACAGACCCGAACAGACCCGAACAGACCCGAACAGACCCGAACAGACCCGAACAGACCCGAACAGACCCGAACAGACCCGAACAGACCCGAACAGACCCGAACAGACCCGAACAGACCCGAACAGACCCGAACAGACCCGAACAGACCCGAACAGACCCGAACAGACCCGAACAGACCCGAACAGACCCGAACAGACCCGAACAGACCCGAACAGACCCGAACAGACCCGAACAGACCCGAACAGACCCGAACAGACCCGAACAGACCCGAACAGACCCGAACAGACCCGAACAGACCCGAACAGACCCGAACAGACCCGAACAGACCCGAACAGACCCGAACAGACCCGAACAGACCCGAACAGACCCGAACAGACCCGAACAGACCCGAACAGACCCGAACAGACCCGAACAGACCCGAACAGACCCGAACAGACCCGAACAGACCCGAACAGACCCGAACAGACCCGAACAGACCCGAACAGACCCGAACAGACCCGAACAGACCCGAACAGACCCGAACAGACCCGAACAGACCCGAACAGACCCGAACAGACCCGAACAGACCCGAACAGACCCGAACAGACCCGAACAGACCCGAACAGACCCGAACAGACCCGAACAGACCCGAACAGACCCGAACAGACCCGAACAGACCCGAACAGACCCGAACAGACCCGAACAGACCCGAACAGACCCGAACAGACCCGAACAGACCCGAACAGACCCGAACAGACCCGAACAGACCCGAACAGACCCGAACAGACCCGAACAGACCCGAACAGACCCGAACAGACCCGAACAGACCCGAACAGACCCGAACAGACCCGAACAGACCCGAACAGACCCGAACAGACCCGAACAGACCCGAACAGACCCGAACAGACCCGAACAGACCCGAACAGACCCGAACAGACCCGAACAGACCCGAACAGACCCGAACAGACCCGAACAGACCCGAACAGACCCGAACAGACCCGAACAGACCCGAACAGACCCGAACAGACCCGAACAGACCCGAACAGACCCGAACAGACCCGAACAGACCCGAACAGACCCGAACAGACCCGAACAGACCCGAACAGACCCGAACAGACCCGAACAGACCCGAACAGACCCGAACAGACCCGAACAGACCCGAACAGACCCGAACAGACCCGAACAGACCCGAACAGACCCGAACAGACCCGAACAGACCCGAACAGACCCGAACAGACCCGAACAGACCCGAACAGACCCGAACAGACCCGAACAGACCCGAACAGACCCGAACAGACCCGAACAGACCCGAACAGACCCGAACAGACCCGAACAGACCCGAACAGACCCGAACAGACCCGAACAGACCCGAACAGACCCGAACAGACCCGAACAGACCCGAACAGACCCGAACAGACCCGAACAGACCCGAACAGACCCGAACAGACCCGAACAGACCCGAACAGACCCGAACAGACCCGAACAGACCCGAACAGACCCGAACAGACCCGAACAGACCCGAACAGACCCGAACAGACCCGAACAGACCCGAACAGACCCGAACAGACCCGAACAGACCCGAACAGACCCGAACAGACCCGAACAGACCCGAACAGACCCGAACAGACCCGAACAGACCCGAACAGACCCGAACAGACCCGAACAGACCCGAACAGACCCGAACAGACCCGAACAGACCCGAACAGACCCGAACAGACCCGAACAGACCCGAACAGACCCGAACAGACCCGAACAGACCCGAACAGACCCGAACAGACCCGAACAGACCCGAACAGACCCGAACAGACCCGAACAGACCCGAACAGACCCGAACAGACCCGAACAGACCCGAACAGACCCGAACAGACCCGAACAGACCCGAACAGACCCGAACAGACCCGAACAGACCCGAACAGACCCGAACAGACCCGAACAGACCCGAACAGACCCGAACAGACCCGAACAGACCCGAACAGACCCGAACAGACCCGAACAGACCCGAACAGACCCGAACAGACCCGAACAGACCCGAACAGACCCGAACAGACCCGAACAGACCCGAACAGACCCGAACAGACCCGAACAGACCCGAACAGACCCGAACAGACCCGAACAGACCCGAACAGACCCGAACAGACCCGAACAGACCCGAACAGACCCGAACAGACCCGAACAGACCCGAACAGACCCGAACAGACCCGAACAGACCCGAACAGACCCGAACAGACCCGAACAGACCCGAACAGACCCGAACAGACCCGAACAGACCCGAACAGACCCGAACAGACCCGAACAGACCCGAACAGACCCGAACAGACCCGAACAGACCCGAACAGACCCGAACAGACCCGAACAGACCCGAACAGACCCGAACAGACCCGAACAGACCCGAACAGACCCGAACAGACCCGAACAGACCCGAACAGACCCGAACAGACCCGAACAGACCCGAACAGACCCGAACAGACCCGAACAGACCCGAACAGACCCGAACAGACCCGAACAGACCCGAACAGACCCGAACAGACCCGAACAGACCCGAACAGACCCGAACAGACCCGAACAGACCCGAACAGACCCGAACAGACCCGAACAGACCCGAACAGACCCGAACAGACCCGAACAGACCCGAACAGACCCGAACAGACCCGAACAGACCCGAACAGACCCGAACAGACCCGAACAGACCCGAACAGACCCGAACAGACCCGAACAGACCCGAACAGACCCGAACAGACCCGAACAGACCCGAACAGACCCGAACAGACCCGAACAGACCCGAACAGACCCGAACAGACCCGAACAGACCCGAACAGACCCGAACAGACCCGAACAGACCCGAACAGACCCGAACAGACCCGAACAGACCCGAACAGACCCGAACAGACCCGAACAGACCCGAACAGACCCGAACAGACCCGAACAGACCCGAACAGACCCGAACAGACCCGAACAGACCCGAACAGACCCGAACAGACCCGAACAGACCCGAACAGACCCGAACAGACCCGAACAGACCCGAACAGACCCGAACAGACCCGAACAGACCCGAACAGACCCGAACAGACCCGAACAGACCCGAACAGACCCGAACAGACCCGAACAGACCCGAACAGACCCGAACAGACCCGAACAGACCCGAACAGACCCGAACAGACCCGAACAGACCCGAACAGACCCGAACAGACCCGAACAGACCCGAACAGACCCGAACAGACCCGAACAGACCCGAACAGACCCGAACAGACCCGAACAGACCCGAACAGACCCGAACAGACCCGAACAGACCCGAACAGACCCGAACAGACCCGAACAGACCCGAACAGACCCGAACAGACCCGAACAGACCCGAACAGACCCGAACAGACCCGAACAGACCCGAACAGACCCGAACAGACCCGAACAGACCCGAACAGACCCGAACAGACCCGAACAGACCCGAACAGACCCGAACAGACCCGAACAGACCCGAACAGACCCGAACAGACCCGAACAGACCCGAACAGACCCGAACAGACCCGAACAGACCCGAACAGACCCGAACAGACCCGAACAGACCCGAACAGACCCGAACAGACCCGAACAGACCCGAACAGACCCGAACAGACCCGAACAGACCCGAACAGACCCGAACAGACCCGAACAGACCCGAACAGACCCGAACAGACCCGAACAGACCCGAACAGACCCGAACAGACCCGAACAGACCCGAACAGACCCGAACAGACCCGAACAGACCCGAACAGACCCGAACAGACCCGAACAGACCCGAACAGACCCGAACAGACCCGAACAGACCCGAACAGACCCGAACAGACCCGAACAGACCCGAACAGACCCGAACAGACCCGAACAGACCCGAACAGACCCGAACAGACCCGAACAGACCCGAACAGACCCGAACAGACCCGAACAGACCCGAACAGACCCGAACAGACCCGAACAGACCCGAACAGACCCGAACAGACCCGAACAGACCCGAACAGACCCGAACAGACCCGAACAGACCCGAACAGACCCGAACAGACCCGAACAGACCCGAACAGACCCGAACAGACCCGAACAGACCCGAACAGACCCGAACAGACCCGAACAGACCCGAACAGACCCGAACAGACCCGAACAGACCCGAACAGACCCGAACAGACCCGAACAGACCCGAACAGACCCGAACAGACCCGAACAGACCCGAACAGACCCGAACAGACCCGAACAGACCGACCGAACAGACCCGAACAGACCCGAACAGACCCGAACAGACCCGAACAGACCCGAACAGACCCGAACAGACCCGAACAGACCCGAACAGACCCGAACAGACCCGAACAGACCCGAACAGACCCGAACAGACCCGAACAGACCCGAACAGACCCGAACAGACCCGAACAGACCCGAACAGACCCGAACAGACCCGAACAGACCCGAACAGACCCGAACAGACCCGAACAGACCCGAACAGACCCGAACAGACCCGAACAGACCCGAACAGACCCGAACAGACCCGAACAGACCCGAACAGACCCGAACAGACCCGAACAGACCCGAACAGACCCGAACAGACCCGAACAGACCCGAACAGACCCGAACAGACCCGAACAGACCCGAACAGACCCGAACAGACCCGAACAGACCCGAACAGACCCGAACAGACCCGAACAGACCCGAACAGACCCGAACAGACCCGAACAGACCCGAACAGACCCGAACAGACCCGAACAGACCCGAACAGACCCGAACAGACCCGAACAGACCCGAACAGACCCGAACAGACCCGAACAGACCCGAACAGACCCGAACAGACCCGAACAGACCCGAACAGACCCGAACAGACCCGAACAGACCCGAACAGACCCGAACAGACCCGAACAGACCCGAACAGACCCGAACAGACCCGAACAGACCCGAACAGACCCGAACAGACCCGAACAGACCCGAACAGACCCGAACAGACCCGAACAGACCCGAACAGACCCGAACAGACCCGAACAGACCCGAACAGACCCGAACAGACCCGAACAGACCCGAACAGACCCGAACAGACCCGAACAGACCCGAACAGACCCGAACAGACCCGAACAGACCCGAACAGACCCGAACAGACCCGAACAGACCCGAACAGACCCGAACAGACCCGAACAGACCCGAACAGACCCGAACAGACCCGAACAGACCCGAACAGACCCGAACAGACCCGAACAGACCCGAACAGACCCGAACAGACCCGAACAGACCCGAACAGACCCGAACAGACCCGAACAGACCCGAACAGACCCGAACAGACCCGAACAGACCCGAACAGACCCGAACAGACCCGAACAGACCCGAACAGACCCGAACAGACCCGAACAGACCCGAACAGACCCGAACAGACCCGAACAGACCCGAACAGACCCGAACAGACCCGAACAGACCCGAACAGACCCGAACAGACCCGAACAGACCCGAACAGACCCGAACAGACCCGAACAGACCCGAACAGACCCGAACAGACCCGAACAGACCCGAACAGACCCGAACAGACCCGAACAGACCCGAACAGACCCGAACAGACCCGAACAGACCCGAACAGACCCGAACAGACCCGAACAGACCCGAACAGACCCGAACAGACCCGAACAGACCCGAACAGACCCGAACAGACCCGAACAGACCCGAACAGACCCGAACAGACCCGAACAGACCCGAACAGACCCGAACAGACCCGAACAGACCCGAACAGACCCGAACAGACCCGAACAGACCCGAACAGACCCGAACAGACCCGAACAGACCCGAACAGACCCGAACAGACCCGAACAGACCCGAACAGACCCGAACAGACCCGAACAGACCCGAACAGACCCGAACAGACCCGAACAGACCCGAACAGACCCGAACAGACCCGAACAGACCCGAACAGACCCGAACAGACCCGAACAGACCCGAACAGACCGAACAGACCCGAACAGACCCGAACAGACCCGAACAGACCCGAACAGACCCGAACAGACCCGAACAGACCCGAACAGACCCGAACAGACCCGAACAGACCCGAACAGACCCGAACAGACCCGAACAGACCCGAACAGACCCGAACAGACCCGAACAGACCCGAACAGACCCGAACAGACCCGAACAGACCCGAACAGACCCGAACAGACCCGAACAGACCCGAACAGACCCGAACAGACCCGAACAGACCCGAACAGACCCGAACAGACCCGAACAGACCCGAACAGACCCGAACAGACCCGAACAGACCCGAACAGACCCGAACAGACCCGAACAGACCCGAACAGACCCGAACAGACCCGAACAGACCCGAACAGACCCGAACAGACCCGAACAGACCCGAACAGACCCGAACAGACCCGAACACACACCCGAACAGACCCGAACAGACCCGAACAGACCCGAACAGACCCGAACAGACCCGAACAGACCCGAACAGACCCGAACAGACCCGAACAGACCCGAACAGACCCGAACACACCCGAACAGACCCGAACAGACCCGAACAGACCCGAACAGACCCGAACAGACCCGAACAGACCCGAACAGACCCGAACAGACCCGAACAGACCCGAACAGACCCGAACAGACCCGAACAGACCCGAACAGACCCGAACAGACCCGAACAGACCCGAACAGACCCGAACAGACCCGAACAGACCCGAACAGACCCGAACACACCCGAACAGACCCGAACAGACCCGAACAGACCCGAACAGACCCGAACAGACCCGAACAGACCCGAACAGACCCGAACAGACCCGAACAGACCTGAGCTAACCTGAGCGTACCTGACCTAACCTGAGCGTACCTGAGCTAACCTGAGCGTACCTTAGGAGTTTCTCAGGAGGTGTGGTAGGGGGAGCTGCGTGTGGTGGGGGGATACAATCCATGGATTGGATTGAGTTAGGACCCGTGATAATATACTACTAAAATCGCTATAAGTTATACAATTTTAAGATCTATGTTTGAGTCAAAAGTTATTAAGATTTTGAGTAATTAGCTGCATCAATTTCTAAGTTGGTTACAAGAAATTTAATTCAATGATTCATATCTCAAAAACGGTTAGAGATGGATAGGTTATTAATAACAAACTTTATTTAGATATCCATAAGGTATCCAATCAAAAAAGCAGATATGTAATATACTTATATATGGTGTTCTATTTGAAACACCAAAGTCAAAGTCAAAATATGCTTTATAGCAAAAGGACACCTTGTGAGCAAAGCCACAAGTCTCAAACACTATATTACACAAAGAAAAACACGTTAAACGTTGTTAATATTATTCAATAAGGTAAAAATAAAGTAAACCAAATAACAGACTATACATACCATCGGTCTCTGCGATATTTAGCGATTTATGGTTTTTAAAAAACCTCAAATATCTCAGAAACGGCAAACTTTAAAAAAAAGTAGTTTTAAATAAAAACCTTTCCACTAATCGAGCCGCATATAAAAGGTTGTATTTACTTTTGACATAACCCTTTAAATAACCGAGATATTTTCAAACAAAACCTCGAAAAATTTTGAAATTTTGGGTCATTCTTTATAAAATTCCCACAAATTCAGTAGAATCTTTTTTCGTCAATGTTATCGCTTTTTAGGGGTTACCCGACGCTAATCTATGCGTTCCCACCCAATTTTCCGAATTTAGATCGATTTTCAATTTTCATACATTTTTCCATACATTTTGTTATAATTTGGGAAAATAAATTGTCTAAAAAGGTCGGTTCCTTACTAATTCAACTATGAAACGAACGAGACAAACCTTCATTTCGATGTCAGTCCCCGGGAAATATTTTTTTTTGAGATTTATGATATCCGGTTCTAGTTTGCGCGGAAAGATAGCAATAGGATCAATCTATAACAGATCCTATATTTAAATCGATAGCCCTTTTAAAACCCATTTTCGACATTTTTTTCAAATGGGATTTCTTCAAAAATCTTTGTCCAAAAAAGTCATTTCCTTACTAATTCGACTATGAAGAAATATTTTTTTTTGACATTTATTTTTTCAACTATCTATTTCAAGATCAAATAATGGTAACTATCCCAACGCCTTCGTGCTTCCCTGACCTGCAGCAATTTAGCGAGGAATTACTGTTTTTAATCACAGAGAATGTATCTCTCAATCTTAGGTTGACTAAGTATGTTTGGGAATATGACTTCGAGTTTACTAATTATTTTATGAAAAAAATATCATGAAGAACGATTTATTTATCGATTCTGGGATAATATTTTTATTTCCCGGGATCCCGGAATCGGAATGGTATATTGTAAAAATGGTAGCTGTCCCGGAATTGCAATCCTTAGTGTGAACACCCTAATATAATATTTTGGTGATCTATCTATCGATCTATGCTCTTGACCATTCTTGCGCTGATGCAAAGTTGCCGTAATATTTTCTGTGACAATCTGCCAAAACAAATTTAGTTTTTCGTCGTGTTTAAAACTTGTACGCACCCCGGTGAAACTTTAAATGAGAGATTTTGCATCACAAGGTCATTTTTGATTGAAGCTTTGCCACGGCCTCATCAGGGAGAAATTGGCGCTATCGGCGCATTCAGTATCTTCATTTGGCAGAGTGAGAGTAGGTTTTTGTAGCATATCGCATACTCTTGACGCATAGAACAGAAGGACAGTCCTATTCCAAACTACTTTATGAAACCATAAATTATACCCGTTGCTAATCGGATCAACTCGCCGTGTTAAGCTGTCAACTGAGTCAATTTATTTTTTCCACGTGTTTTTTGCAAGTTTATTAAAATTTTCTAAAATTCTAATGATTTTTGACCATAAAAATGTCTAACATTTATAATTTCCTAAAATATTATTCCAGCCTACCATACAGGTAATTAAAATTGTGTATCATATAGTTAGGTTTGTTTATTAACTTTATTTGCATTATTATGCACACTTTTTATATGATATAAATTTACAATTTAAAATAAGCAAATAGAGATGAAACTTTGTTGTAGTTCTCTGACTTTATACATATTATGTTATTGATTAGAAATGTATTTTATACTTAAGACTTATTTGTTTTAAGGGATTTTTTAACATTGACCAATGTTAAAGGAATGTACATGAGGACAAGGACAACGAGCTAACTGAGTGAGTATTTTTATATATTATAACAAACTTTTACCACTTTGTTATCAACATGGCATAGTGTTAATCGCAGTGTTGGAGGCAGAAAATATATTCTTGTATTTCTCCAGGTTGCACTAATTCTTACTTAGTCCCTGTCACAGATGAGGACTCTAAAAACAAACACTTCAATTTCCTTTAAAAGATGCCCAACGTGTGCATACGTGGAAAGATCATTGCAACATTAATGCTAATACCGAGTGTACAAATTTACGAATCTGCGAGGATCTAACATGGAAAAAAACACATTCAAATAGTCTTAGAGTTGTACCCTAACTATAAGATACAAATTATTGATAAAATCATACGTTTAGATATATATATAAATACATCGTTGCTCTTATTTATAAATTACATTTAATCATTTTATATTTGCAAATACTATATACTGTTAATATTAAGAATTAATTAATGTACTGTGGCTGAAGGACTTCGGTCGATGGCCATTTGGGAAACCAATAAAAAACATAATAATAATAATAATATAAATACATCAAAGACACACTACCAAAAAGAAATTATAGTTCAGGTCACAGTGAAAAGGTTAAAAAATTTAAAGAGACCAGTGCAAAATAATTTCATTGCTTCTATAGATATCCTTTTTCTGAGACATTTCTAACATGGACGAAGAGATCTGACAAATTTATAGTGTTTTCTATTTACTGCTCTCGGGCACTCTGAGAGTGCTCTCCCCGAGATTGTATGTATTGCATGTTTAATTATCAAAATCGAGTAATCTCACTACATGGCTATGACAGATTTTGGGCAGATCTATGACGTCTCTTAGCACTCTCGGAGTACTGGTAATTGAAAACGCTATTAGTTTGGAGCCGATACTGCTTCTTTTTCTTTTGTTTCAGAGACTTCTCTAGAAATTCCCCATGGATTTAGAGACATTATTATTAGTGAGACCTGATAGACTGAAGAACATTACTTTATTTTCGTTAAAGTTGTTATTTTATTTTACACTGTTTTGTGGTCCAAGAAATTGTACAAATAGTTCTATTATGCATACGAGAAAAGGCATTGTAGCTTAGACTGTGTACTACTTATACGATTTTCTTTTGAAATTTTTTTTTGAAAATAAACAATTTACTTTGTTAATATAAAAATGTGTTTTGATTTATTTCATAAAATAAAAACTTTTATGCAACTTTTTATTGAGTTAACTCGTGATTCATTACTTTTGAATCACGATTTAAATCAATAAAAACTAAAAAAATTAATAAATCCAAAATCATAAAACCGCCGTTTAAATTTCCCGCCATTGCGCCTCTGATAGCGCCGTGGCAAACTAAAGGTCTTTCTCTGTCTCTTCTTTCTCTCTCTTTTATGTTGCGTTTGTTTAACAAGGAGTTAACATTTCTAACCCTATAAATTTTCTTTGCTTGTACGTGTCTGTGAGGCAAGCTAGCTGAATATTGGAGATTTTTCCTTGTCCAAGGTTGGAGACGTCAAGGAGACATTAGTAATCTAAACAACTTGTGTGTGTGTGTGTGTGATTTGGGCACTAAAGATGAGATAAAAAAAAAATTTTTTGAAAAATGTTCGTCTCTGTTAGTAGATGACGAATCCAATATTATAAAAAATTTTCAAAATTTTCGTTTTTTTTTATCCTTGAATCAAAATCTAATCGACCTAAACCACCTTCGTAGGTACTCAGAATCGCCCTCCGAACGATACTTTCCGAGTTATCACACTTCTGTCAAAATCGAAATTTTTGGAAAAATAATTTTTTCAAAAAATAATTTGAAATATGTTCGTCTTGGTTAGTAGATAGGGTTGCCAACCGTCCTCTATTTCAGAGGACAGTCCTCTTTTCTATCGGTCTGTCCTCTTTTCTCTAACATATAGAAAATGTCCTCTTTTATTACCTACCAAACTCGAAATATAAAAATTATTTTAATTTTCAGGACAACTATTCAAATAAAAAATAACCGAATTTAAACTTATATAGAAAATTGTTTTGTTTCAAACATTTCTTTTTATTTTATTGACTCTTTTCGTTTGTCCTGGTGGTGGAACCAACCATGAACTAGCAAAAACGACAAAGGTTTATATTGTTTGTCATTTAATACCTAATACAAGAGTTTTTCATATTTCGCTAAAAACAAGTCGAAAAAATTTTGCTCGTGCCCCCCACCCACTGTAAAAATTCTGGATTCGCCACTGGGTCCTCTATTTTAAATATTAAAAGTTGGCAACCCTATTAGTAGATGACGTTCTATCCTTCAAAAATTTTGGGAAAAAACTTTGTCCAAAAAAGTCCTTTCCTTACTAATTCGACTATGAAAAGAACGAGAAACACTTCCATTTCGATGTCAGTCCTCGAGAAATATATTTTTTTTGAGATTTCTTTTTCAATGTTTCAAAAGGCATTTTTTGAGCTCAAGAGATCGGCTGTAAAAAAATAACGGGATATGATATCCAGTTCTAGTTTGCGCAGAAAGAGAGCTAAAAGATCGGTCTATAACATATCCTATATTTAAATCGATAGCTTTAAAACCCATTTTCGACATTTTTTCAAAGGGGGAACTTAACTGGCACTAAAGCTGAACTAACAAACCCGAAGCTGAGCTAACTAAACCGAAGCTGAGCTAACTAAACCGAAGCTGAGCTAACCTACGCTAATAATTATAATATCATTTATTTCCCCAATTGAAATGCAATACAAAGCACTAGAATAATTCAAAAAAACGGCATGTAGGATTGCACTACAGAAAAAACTCACCAAGGCTATAACAATTCTTTTGGAATAACAATATTTCAAGTTTACTCTTAAACCAACCAATGTTAGACGCCACTTTTATGCTACTATCTAGGGCTAGGGCATTATAAAATGTAAAACAGTTTATATAAATATTCTTTTGATAGGTAGCTGTTCGATGAGGCGGCGGCAACAATCTTAGGTATCCTTTATAGCGTTTTCGATTTACTGCTCTCGGGCACTCTGAGAGTGCTCTCTCCGAGATTTGCGTGTTCGGTTATCAAAATCAGGTGATCTCGCTCGGAGTCATACGTTCGATTTACAAATCTGGTTACTCTAAATCCGTTAGCGAGCGCTCCTTTTCGATCTGCAAATTTTTACGGAGTAGAGAGGCTGCGCCTGCGCAATGGCTACACTTTTTCTTTAAGACTGTGAACGGTGTTCTTTTGTAATTTCGCGTGTTGTTGTTTGAATATTTTGAACATAGTAATATTTTTGTTTAATTTAAAGAAGAATTGTTTTAACTTTATATTAAATTTAAAGGTTAAAATTATTTTACCATCTGTCACAACTTTAAGAGCAATCATACATTCTATTTACACTCCGTCCGAGGGCAACCGTATTCAGGGTGACAGCAAATCTCGGGCAAATCTATGACGTTACAGATCGCTCCCGGAGCACTCTCAGAGTGCTAAACCGAAATCGCTATTAGTATGGTATTTATAATTAAATTGGCATCCCTCAAACAGATGCCTCCCTCTCTCTGTAAACATATGAACAAACTTCAAGTATATATATATATATGTCAAAGACGTAAGAATTTCATTCCTTCTTAAGGCTGGTTTAAAGGTTTCCCATCGTTGAAGCTTCAATAGTATTCTAATTGCAAACTTTTCCAGTAGAAATACCCTATTTATTTGACAGCTATTACCCCGGCACAATATACAGTATCTAAGGTGGCTATGAAAATTTGCAAAGTATAATGACCTAAGTGTAGGCAAGCCACATTGCCCAGACAAAAAGTGTAGTCCATAGCAAGTGCTCCGCAGTCTGGAGCATAGAATATCAACATGAGATCCCCATTTAAGTTTACAATCCTTACCCCCAACAATTTTCTATTTTCCTGACAGTTTAGATCTTCTGAAGTTCCTTCGAATAATTTAAAGGTACTTTCGTTATTTCGTCTTGATAATGTGAAGGAAAGCAATACCGTTTTTTCTTTATTTAGTTTAGAATCTACCAACCCGACAAAACCTAAAGGAACCTACCAAACCCGACAAAACTAAATCAAATCAAATATGCTTTATTGTAATGTAAGAATGCAGATTCTCGTTTACAAGGCTTCTTAAAATTAGTTAGATATAATCATAAATATTGATCATATAAAAATAAAACATAATTACACATAAACTACTAATGAGCATAAATACTGTAACGGTCCTAACCTAGGCCACTAGGTCTTCTGTATAATTCGGGCACACGTCATAAATAGATTAATTATTAGAGGTAAAATAATACATAAATCATACTACCTAATAATAGTTATAGCTGTTATGGCTTCCTAAATGTTGTTAATCTAACAAAATGGACATTGGTCAAAAATATTAAATGACGAAAGTAAGCGCCGCGATGCCGATGCGACGCCGCGCCGAGACTCGTAGCTCACCGGCATCGTGGAGAATCAGGCTACGCTCTGAACGATCGCACAAAGAGGAGACGGGAAGAACTGCGCCTCGGTGGGGTGGTATAAAAACACGGGTACGACCTAAAAACAGGGCTCTCGACTTCAATTTTTTCACTAAACTTAAACGCAATTTTGGGGCTCTCGATATAAACTTTTAAATCACGCTTTTGGCTCTCTCGTTTTAATTTTTTTGACTAAACTAAATCTCACTTTTGGGGCTCTCGAATATAAATTTTTCTAAGCTTAAAATAACTCTTGTGAGGCTCTCGACTTCAATTTTTTCACTAAACATAAACGAAATTTTGAGGCTCTCGAATATAAATTTTTCTAAGCTTAAAAAATAACTCTTGTGAGACTCTCGATTATAATTTTTTGACTAAGCTTAAACGCACTTTTGGGGCTCTATTATAATTCTTTGCTGTATAACAAGAAAAAGCAATCTTGTTTTTCCCCTTTAGTTTTTCTAAAAATTAACTTTGGCTAAACTCTCGTGCTGATTAGTGAATCATTTATTTTTACCTTTAGTAATATTTTAATCTCCAAATTCACTACTTTATAAACTAGCTTTAGGAGTTGTGTACTTCCATTTTTAACAGGATAAAATGAAGGTAAAATTTTAATATTTAACTTTAAATTTTTAATTTTAATAAATAAAGAAGCTTGCTTACAAAACTTCCTACGGAAATAATCTCAGTGTAAAAAGAAAGGGGGATCTTCATCCATTTAGTGTAGTACCGATTTCGAATATTTTGTTGGTAACGGAGACATTTCTAAAGCCAGTATCAGATTCTTCTAAATATCATAATGTTTCTTATCTCGAGAGCCACGTCCTAATTTATTTTTCCTATTCCTGACCAACCTTTTCCATTTTTCATTATTTTCCCGCTGCAGATTGGGTTTTTCGTTTAATTACGGAAATTACCTAGCTGTGGTTTTTCTATTTACTTTCCCGCTGTAGATTGGGTTTTTCGTTTAATTACGGAAATTACCTAGCTGTGGTTTTCCTATTTACTTTCCCGCTGTAGATTGGGTTTTTCGTTTAATTACGGAAATTACCTAGCTGTGGTTTTCCTATTTACTTTCCCGCTGTAGATTGGGTTTTTCGTTTAATTACGGAAATTACCTAGCTGTGGTTTTCCTATTTATTTTCCCGCTGCAGATTGGGTTTTTCGTTTAATTACGGAAATTACCTAGCTGTGGTTTTCCTATTTACTTTCCCGCTGTAGATTGGGTTTTTCGTTTAATTACGGAAATTACCTAGCTGTGGTTTTCCTATTTACTTTCCCGCTGTAGATTGGGTTTTTCGTTTAATTACGGAAATTACCTAGCTGTGGTTTTCCTATTTATTTTCCCGCTGCAGATTGGGTTTTTCGTTTAATTACGGAAATTAGCTAGCTGTGGTTTTCTCTACCGCCTTTGATATCGCGCGAGACTTCGTCTCATTTCGGAGGTACTAATTGGGTTTACATATTTTTTCGTTTCCTCTGGGTTAGTTTTTTTCGGTAGTATATTACAATATACGATGGAATGTAATATATTATAGTAAAATATAATGTAAGCTAAAATAAGGAGCTACAAAAGTATAAAAAATGTTAATGAAAATAAAAGGGTGGTAATGAGGGTAAAAATAAGTCGTAGTTAGTTCGGAGATAGGTTGCTGGTAAAACGAAAGCGGTATGAACAAAGCGCAAATTAATTAGGTATAGGTTTATAAAGGGTTTTACGTGATTGATGGGGAAATATGGGGGGGAACGGTAGAGGCGGTTTTTCAACCAGGGGGCGTGAATTTTCTATATTTAAACTGGTGCTTCGTTAACGTTGGACTTTTTAAAATGTTATAGGAAACAAAAAAGGCGATTATAGTAAAAATATTAAAATCGAAAAGTTATCCCCTTTAAAAAGTGTTTTCTCTGCTACACTTGTTCTTAAGCTTAATTTGAGGGCCGGCCACAAATTTAGATGTCAAGTAGTGCCACTTGAATATTATTACGGGGTGGTCAATATCCGTCTGGATACATGTGTTTGGGATCGAGGGTAGGGTACCTACTTAGAGCGGGTCCAGTGGCCATAATCACCCTTCTTTGTTCTCTGAATAGCGTCTTTAATTTTAACAATAACACTTCTTTTACAATGGCCTGATATATTTAATCTGTTATAGGCCGTAAATCCTACTGGCGCAAATCCGGACGAGGGTACTTCAACCATTGCAGGTTCGAACACAAAAAATTTAAGTAATTGGCATATTGGGTGGCGCCTCTTTTATTTAGCTTACCTGCGGGAAGTTAATTTAATCATAGCGCGGACCACGGTCAAAGTTATATTAGATACTTATTTTCTCTGGTCTGAAATCTACTGGGCGACGCATTTTCACAGGGATTCATAAAGCCTTTTATCTTCAATAAAATACGCGAAGTATCGGGTTTTGGCTAATGTTATTACGTCACACTAGTCAATTACGTTCATGGCGGAGAATATAAGGGATGTCTCGTACACGGTTTAGATTCGTAGACTGTAAGGGTTTCCAAGCTCTCCCGCCGCCCTATATCCCGAACTACTGTTCATGCTGGGGGGATATAACGACTTTTCTATCGTTGAAAGTCGTGGAGATGAGGGGATCTTTACTGTGTTTTGAGGTGACCTCATTTTCCACTGCCGTGATTTGCCTCTTTCTATTTAGCCAGCCCGGTACTGCCGGTTCTATACATAATTTAAAAGGTGTCTGATAGGTCTAACCTCACTTTCCTAAAAACCTTCTATACGATCATACGTTAGAGGTTGTAAGGGGGGATTGCGGACGGTTCCGCCGTTTTCTCCAACGTGGGGCAGTGGACTACTGTCTAGGGCGACAGCCCATCCCGGCAACTGCAGGAGGGGAGCCTATAGGGAACAGCTACTGCTGTGAGCGACAGCTCCTTAGCCCGTCTTGTGCACGAGGTAGGCAAACCTTTGAAAACTGGAATTTTCCGACTTTCTCTGAGCAGCCGATAACGCCAACCGCGTCGCGTCTCTTTCAAATTATCCGGGGTTAGCGGTCAGCCACTTTCGAGTACTCGAACTTCCTAACTATCCTACACTTACTAAAATACGGCTTTAAGAATTCCCTGTTCAAAATTCGGCGCTTTTCTCGGTGTAATACTTCATACTGCTGATCAGCGGATTTGGGTTACACGTTACACGACGGAAAACACAACGTAGCGGTCAAACACAACGTATAGGGTCAAAATAGGCGGTCAATTGGGTCCCGGAACTAGACGGTCAACCGAGCCATTCTTTAAATTGCATACGCGTATATGCTCGATAACATCAATCCACCCGTTCCAGGGTAAATGACAGTAAACTAATAACTAATGTAATTACACGTATGAAATTTAAGGATTGATAAACTAATGATTCTCCGCGTGGAATCGTGTGGCACATTCGTGTGTTAAACTCGGACCTCTAAAGGACCCACATTTTTTGTCTTTCCTAAATTTGATTTATTTAAATAATAAATCTTATTTTAAATGGGCATTAAAATGATTAAATAATGTTATTTATAACAAATACTATTATTAATTAAAACCAAATAATTATAAAAATACTACTTTCTTTTACTTCCGCATTGGCGGGGGGCAGTAATGTTTCAATACTACATAAAAATACAATAATATAAATCAGCAACACTAACCACATGGCAATAGATAACTAGCCGCATACAAGATTACCCTCCAATTGCAAAAATTGACTCGTGAATGTAGGTGGCCCGATTGGTCTGATTTTAAAAACTCTCTATATGAAAAAACGTAAAATCTAATAGCGTTTTCGATTTACTGCTCTCGAGCACTATGAGAATGCTCTCTCAGAGATTTGCGTGTTTGGTTATCAAAATCAGTTGATCTCGCTCGGAGTCATACGTTCGATTAACAAATCTCTCTAATATTGCTTGTGTGTGAAAATGACTCATTAGAAAACACATAATTTGGTGTAAAAGCAATATTGCGACCATTTGTCGCGCGCGATATATGGTGCCGTGTGAAAACGCTCTAAATCCGTTAGCGAGCGCTCTTTTTCGATCTGCAAATTTTTACGGAGTAGAGAGGCTGCGCCTGCGCAATGGCTACACTTTTTCTTTAAGACTGTGAACGGTGTCCTTTTGTAATTTCACGTTTGTTGTTTGAATATTTTGAACATAGTAATATTTTAGTTTAATTTAAAGAAGAATTGTTTTAACGTTATATTAAATTTAAAGGTTTTCGTCCCTTACCTTAATAATAAACAAAAAGCTATTAGAACTTGTTAAAACGACTTTTATAATTTAACACATTTCTATTGAATAGTGGCAACTTTCCGACTCTGATAATAATCTAAAATATATATATGTATAAATATTTAAACTGGTGCATACAAAAACTGACAACATTGTACATTCTTTCCAGAGGGCGCCACAGCTCAGCTGAGCCGAAGGTGTCATTATTGGGGGTGGGTAAGGAAGTTGCTATATCCACTGATGTGTGCGTTTATGTTTAATAAGCTATTTTTATTCGAATTTTTATTATCATTTAATTTCTGTATATTTAAATAAGAAGGCTGCTGTTGCGCAGCAGGACCAAAAACTGGTACTTGAGATTGATTTTGCAAATACGGTTCGCCATGGCTTTCCATTTGATTATTTACAAGAAAAGAAAAATTACTATTAGAATTTAAACTCAACTGTTCTAGTACTTGTAGGTTAGAGACAGTATTATTTTGGACCTGTACCGAATAATCATTTATCTGACTCGGCTCAGAGACTCCTAGGTCAACCTTATACTGATCATTATTAGGATTATTTTGATCTTGAATTGAATTTTCAACAGTCAAACGAACGGGTACATGAGTTTGAAAAACTACGCTTTCGGAAGTATTATTTAAATAAAGATCAGGATCGCCATCAATCAAAGATTGAGAAATGTCCACAAAATTGGACAAACTTACATTAGAATTTAAAGTTTCGGTACTATCGTTACTATCTATATCCATTTCAATATTATTTATATTAGTGTCGGTTAAATCGGCGCCGGCTGGAAGAAATTATCTTCTCGAAGTACAAATCGTCCTGGAAATGATTTGACGCTAGGGTCTTCCCAGTGTTTTGACGTTTGCAGCTACCGATACATCTAGGGACTCCAACTACAGTTTTTTCTTTCGGCTGAGATCTTGAACTTCTGTTATCGGAAAAGAGAATACTACTTTTTAGGTTACTTTTACCGTTACATTCGTAGACTGAAACGTTGAGTGTTGACTTCTTGAATGTTGTACAATCACTGACTACTGACTGTCTGCCGCAATGTTGCCAGGTCAAAAAATTAAAAATCACCAGACCCTTGCTTTAAAAGTTGCCAGAAATCACCAGATTCTTAATTTCTCGCATTATCACATACAACACCATATAATTAATGTAAAATCAAATATATTGCTGTGATTTCTAAAAAAAAAAAAAAAAAAGGTCATACCTCGAAAATAACATACCTCTACGCCAGAGTGGGCACTCATGTTGTTTAAGCTATAAACATGAGTGCGCACCCCGGTGCCAAGACCTTAAATGAGATGTGTGTTATTTCCGAGGTACGACCTGTAGAGAGTTTCCAGACAAAGACAAACGCTTTTCGCTTTTGAAACCAATAAGTTTTTGCATCGATGTCACCATTTTTAACAAAGAAGAATAAAACACAATCAAGCCATTTTTCTCTCTTTTTTTTTTTAAGATATAAGCTTATCATCAGTGCCGAAAAATCACCAGAAATTAGACTTTTTTAAAAAGTTTTCACCAGATCACCAGATGGGGTTCAAAATCACCAAATCTGGTGAAAAATCACCAGACCTGGCAACATTGGTCTGCCGTTTCGGCGTGTGGTTTTATGTGAATCTCGAGTGGGCGTGTCTAAAGTCGATTTCTACCAATCAGGTGGGTTTTGCAATTAACATGGGAAAATCGTTTTTCTTGAATATTGTTTTTTCTAGAAATCGTATCGAAATGATTTTTATATCAAAATGTGCATTTTTGAAATGCGCTCCTTTTGGTACTATTGTGATTTCTGTATTTTTTATTGTTCTTGAGAAAATTGAGAAAAACCGGGAGCCAAAAAATTTCAAGTCGAGGCGATATCCAGCTGGACGTAGCGGCGACTGAACGCTCGAGTAAATCTTGCGTAATTTTTTCCTCGGGCCTTTTTCTTATGGAGATTTAACATGGGGGGATTTTACACATTTTGAACGTCTATAACTTTTTTATTTATAAACGGATTTTGATGATTCTTTTACCAAAAATTTTCTAATTTTGTATTCTTTCGTGACACATCACGACAATAACAGTTGTCTTGTACAAGTTCAGTTTAAACTACAAGTGACAGTAAAACTTAAGTTTTTGTAGTAACATCGCTGCCTGAACTGAACAAGTGTCCCTTAATTCGCCATATTTCTTCCCCTAAAAAGCCTCCGACACGACGCTAAGTGTGGATCAAAACGTTTATTCAGTAATTAACGACACAAAAATAGTTTCAATTAATTAACAACAGATTTGAAATTTATTATGATTTTATTAGTTTGACATTTCAAGGTACGTGGAAGATAAAAACTCAAGGGTCTGCTTCCCTATTGCCTGTACATTGGATCTATTTTATTCGTATGGTTCGTGGTTTGCTGCATGCATAGGAGAGATTTGAACTACAGGTTAGAGGTATTTCAGGTGGAAATGCTGAATTTAATAACAATAATAAAAAAATCAAATTGGAGATATTTCATTCCTAACCTGCTGTTATGTATTCAAGTTTAAAATTTGCATATATAGGAAATAGGCTATGGAAAATCAAAGTACGTATTGAAGTTTTAAAACATCTATTTGTCTTCAAAAAATAGACCACTCGAAAAGCACGCCAGTATAACACTGCTATGTCTTTCTAAAAACGAACCTAACAACCCCCTTTACATATACGTAAAATATTAATCCTTAAAGACATATTTATGATATGGATATATTAGGTTACACTGTGCCTCTTAAACATTCCAGACAACAAGGACCCATTGATTAAGTTGTTTTTGCCTATCGCTGCGTTATATTCTAACAGCATAGATAAATATTATTATTTGCAATAGAGGTGTATCTTTCAATAAAGCTTTACATTTTGAAAAGGTTTAGATTAAAAAAAACGTATGTTGAAAAATCGTTTTCTTTATTCTCAAGTACTATAGGACCCTCATACACAATATTTTTTATTTTTCTAAAGTATTTTATTATTTTTTGGCATATCAATGATTTCGTCTCCTATATCTCCCTCCTCGTTTAGGTGTCTGATTTTTCTGTTCCGTACCGTGATTGGCAGGAACTGATGCTTTTTCTTCAGGCTTACTTGCAACTCCTCCGACGTTCATCGGCAACAAATCTTTCTTCTTCTTTTCCATAGCTGGCGATGATAATTCTTTCTCTGGGCTATTTTCCATTTCCATTACATCGGTGCTAACTAGAAAAATGAGTACTAATGTAAAAGTTGTTACTTCCATCGCCCTGATCTACTGATGTAAAAAAAAATAAACTCACCACTTCTAAGGCCATTGCACCCGCTGCTGCTGGCTTCCCACCTATCCTCCAAGGACCCATCTGCCATTTCCTTGTCTGCTGCCTCCTCCGCCTCCTCACTGTCCGTCTCCTGTGGTTTTTCTCCCTCGTTGTCGCTCTCCGTCTCGATGAGAATCTCCGGTCCGCCTTTGTAAATACCATGGAAAAAGTCCCAGATGACATTCGGCACGTCCGCGGCCTCGTCTGTGTCGATGTTGGCCGGGTCGATCCTCGAGTTATCGACGGGTCCTGGCGGTTCCAAAAGCTTTTTTTGGACAAAAGCGTGCCATTGCAGGTACCACGAGGTCGATAGGTAATGCGTGTGGGGCAAGTGCTCCGATTGAGCCTTCCGACTAATCTGAAAATAAATAATTTTTATACAATAAACGACCATAAAATCTAAAATGCAGAAAGACTGTGAAAACATACTGGATGTAGCAAAATAGCAATATTTTTATCAGTTAAGTTGTTTATTAGATATAAAAATCTTGTTATATTATTCGTCCTTATTTTACCATAAAATATTGGACTGTCGGTAGATTTGCAGTTAAAATATATTTTCTTGATAACCTAAGATAAAAACAAATCTGCAGTAGGTACGCACGCATTACGGGAACGTAAAAAATTTACTGCGTTTACACGTAAATCATTCAGAAACCATGGGTAAAACATGCTTAAATTTTCGCGTGTCGATACATTTTTTCTTGGGTTCTCAATAATGATACGTGTTTCTACGTTAAAAAAAGTTTTTTCCCATTTTTTTATTCGAAATTTTAGACGTCTCCAGGTTTCCACAGAAATATCCAGTTTGGTATAATTACGAAAGTACTATTTGAGATCCACAATATGCAAATAAAATTAGTGAGTAAATTCAACGAAAATTTTTAAAATTCTTACATACATTAAGTAAAAGTCATTTTCAACTGATTCACCTAGAGGTACGGATCAGAAGCGCGGCGTTCTATATTTGAGATGGTTGCGTGAGGAGGCGGGCATTATTTTCCTATATAAATTAATTATAGATATGATTGATAACAAAGAGTTGTTAGAACAGGTCCCATTTAAGATGGGCATAATCAATACTAGATCTTTACATATTATGTTTTATGATTCTGCACCGAGGACAGATCTATATAGAAACTAGCCGCTTATAAAATTGTGCTCTCATTTTAATAAATATTGTGGAGATATATTATAAGTAAATTTAAAAAAAATTAAAATTAAGAACGGAGTTAATTGGGCAATGACAGTATTTAATATTAAATTACTATAGCTTCTCTTCTCTTACAATTAGGGTTATGTATGTAGTATATATGATTTATTTATTTATTTATTGACGGGCAAAACCCATTTACAATTTTTACATTGCAAACTAACTTTAGTTTTTTTTTTACTTAATAATGTAACAGTTAACAGATTGAAACTAACTCTATCTATATTAAATTATAAACAATAATTACAGCAAAAGTCGAGAAACATTTCTCTTAAAAGAGGCGAGGGAAGTATTAAAAAAATCATAGCCAATTATATTACCGTTGTTAACAATTCTAGATATAGGAGAAGATTTACCATAGTTGCATCTGTGATGGTCAAAAGCAAAAAGAAAATGATTTCTGGTGTCCCTAGGTAGAACTCTAAAATTGATCCGATGTAAAAGGTCAGGGCATTCGATTATTCCATTGACTAATTTAAATGAAAAATATATATCACATTTGATCCGACGATCAGAAAGTGAGTCCAAGCTCAGTCTTCGCTTTAGTTAGACCATCACAGGAGTCAACAGGTAATTTTAATTTATATGAAATGTATCTAAGAAATTTGTTTTGAATTTTTTCAATGTTTTGGATATGTATTAAATAGGATGGTGACCACACACAAGAAAGGTATTCCAAACATGACCTGACAAGAGTTTTGTAAACCGTATTCAAACTAATAATATTCTGGAAATCTCTAGTATTTCTACACATAAATAATATTAATAAATTTAAAGATTTATTGACAATGTATTCATAGTGAATATGAAAATCTAGTTTAACATCTAGGTGAATACCTAAGTCACACATAGTGGTAACTCTTTTCAAAATACAATCATTTATTTTATAGTCATAGTTAAGTGGATGCACCGTGCGATGAAAAGTCATTGTTTTGCATTTTTTAATGTTTAAGTCCATTTTATTTCTAACACATCAGTCACACACTCTGTTTAGGTCATCTTGGATTCTCAAAGCATCATACACTGACTTAACTATGGCAAACAATTTTAGATCATCAGCAAAAAACAGAGACTGTGAAAACAATATTTCCAACCTTAAGTCATTAATAAAGATGATAAATAAGTAGGGACCCAAATAGCTGCCCTGCGGCACACCAGATGTAATTGATATTTCCCCTGATACAAAACCCTTAACCTTAATAAACTGTTTACTGATATAAGATGTTAGCCAATTAAGTAAGGATCCGGAAAAGCCAAAGCACTTCAGTTTCTGTGCCAGAATACGATGATTCACGGTGTCAAATGCCTTGCTAAAATCAGTGTATACAGCGTCAACTTGACATCCACTTTTCAAGACATCTAAAACCGTTTGAGTAAAAATCACCATATTTGTAACCGTGGATATACCCCTACAAAAGCCGTGCTGTTCTTGATTAATATAAAGCATTACTGAACTCTTAATATGATTACAAACTATTTTCTCAAAAAGCTTAGGAATTATTGTATTTAAAATCGAAATTGGTCTGTAGTTATTAGCATCTGATTGATCTCCAGTTTTAAATATAGGAGTAACAAAACTGTATTTCCACTGCTCAGGAAAAACACCACTCTCGAGCGAGAGCTTAAAAGGCAAATATAAAGGCTTTGACAGAGAATAAACACAGTTGAATTTTGGAGTTATGCCATCTGGGCCGGGTCCTTTATTTTGATTCAGATCCAAAATACTTTCAAAGACCTCCCCCAGCGTGACTGAAAAGGAACCCAAATTCAAATCATTATTTTTAGTTTGGCCGGACAAGTCATTACAATCTACATCAAATTTAAATACATTTTGAAAATGTGACGCAAAGACATCCACTATTGACTGTCCATCAGTTCCTGTCCGCCCATCCAAATGTACACAACTTGGGATACCACCGTTTCCCCTCTTTGAGCTCACAAAATTCCAAAATTCCTTTACGTTATCATTTAAATTATTTTCAACATTGTTTATATAATTAAGGTAACAAGTATGCTTTAAAAGATTGCATTGTGATCTCAAGAGAGAAAACTTTTCATAGTGGCACCACAAGCCATTTTGTTTATATTTTTTGTGACATTTCTTTTTTTTTCAAAATTAAGTTTTTAAGTTCATTCGAATACCATTTAGGGAGCTTTGCATTTTTGAGCCGGCAAACAGGAACAAACTGGCTAATACCACAATACAGTGACTCATCAAAAATCCATTTTGCTGCGTTTATGTCCTTGATATGTCCTATCTCACTATCCCAATCAATTGAATGATAAAACTTGAAAATATTCATGGTTCTACTCCTTGTGTCCACCTAAAACACCCAAATTGTATCCAATCAAGTGGGGTGGTGGCAAAATGAAAGAGCTCGTCAAATGGTACGGAATTCTATTATCATACACCAACTGTATATATTGCCAAGTTTTCTTTTATTTGTAAATAAAACATTATCGATGATTCGATGGTACGTAAAAAACAGTTTATTTTAATATTGCAAGAGTACTGAGATTTCCTTTTTTGGATAGTTTTAAACACCTTTTACGAGATGTGTGGCACCTGCGTCAAATTAAAACCTCCTTCTTGTTTCAAGCCAGTTAAACATGCATAGTTTAAAAAAACGGCAAGAGGGCTTACCTCCAGAAAGGACTCCATTTCATTGACTATCCGCTGCTGCAAGGCCGAGCAAGCCGGACAGATGATCGGGTTAGCAATGGGCGGGCAACCGCCAAATCTCTTGTGTAGATAGTCGTACATGTCGAGAGGTATCTCGACGGACAGATGGTCAAGAACGAGCTCTTTGTCGGGATCGAAAGCTCCGTGTTGGCACAGAAAGTCCGAGTTGTCGATCGGACCTGGCTCGACACAGTAATAAAACCTAAAATATATAAATATATTATTATTAAACAAATAGAAGCTACATTTCACGGAGGCACAACCTTTATAAAGAATGTCTGTTTTTTATACTTCAACAACAAAAAAATACCCTGCGCCCCTTCCCCTCCTTGGTGCCGCCGCCGCTGCTCCCAAAGAACGGAATTTGGCTGCTTTTTGGATAAAATCATGAAGTTTAATATATTAGGCATGTAATTAAAAATAAGGAAAAATTGATGAATATATCAAATGTCGAACGCGGCACTGGTGGTAAATCTTAACGAGTTCATCACCGCATCTAAAATAAACGATTTTTTTTCAAATTGAGACACGCAGCTATTACATCAGTATAAAAATATTCAAAAAACAACGTTTTTATAGATTTAAATTTTACTTTAGAATTATAATACAGTAATTTGTGCTAATACAAAAATGGCATTTTTAGAAATTATTTTCTCCCAATGACAGTTCTAAATAAAATATTCATTACATAAGAAATAACATTTGAACTCTTAGTTATTCAGTAATAACACGTTTTATTAAATTTTTACAGAATGTTATGAAAATTACTTATTATATTTAAATCTGTAAATCCTGATAATAAAACACGTTACAGAATAAAAAATATAATAATGATGGCCATTTGGTTTCAACCAGTGCCAAAAACCCCCTATATACTATACAATACACACCCATCACACCTTCTCACCCTACTACACACCACCACGCGCAGAAAACTATTTTAAACGTGACATTGCCATGTTTGGGGAAGAATTCACCATTTTTGACTTTTGTAATTTATGACCGGACAGCGCTACATTTTAATAATATTTTGACGACGCGGTGGCCGGCGCTGTATTCTCAGATCAAGTCACTGGCGCTGTACGTAGACTAAATTTAGGGTTCCCTATTCAAGCTTAATGGTGAATTTACAAAAAAATATACGGAGTGTCTCTGTAGGACACCTCAGATATCCTTTTAAATAAAATAAGTCATTTCCATGGACGCTTTTGCCGCAAAAGTAATCCACTAAAAATGTACCTATTTATCCATTGCCTAGAAATGTGTGCTCTCTTAATATCTCCGGTAGCTCTATCTGCTTCTTCCGCCATTTTTGTAGCTTTCTGTCTAATTCCTTCGGAACTACTTTGAACTTTTCTGAAAAAAAAATAGCTTCAACTTTCATTTGAAATACGCAATGACCGATATAGACGGCTTTAAAAAAAAGTTAATTAATGAGACTCAAGTCAAAATCACACCTGTTATTGGGTAGGATAAACTTCCCGGAAGCGTTCAATTGGATAGATTTTTTAACCCAACCCCTAAATCGTTTTTTTTTTAACTTAGCTTATTTCAGTGGTAATAATATAGAAGTATGTCCACGTATAGAGTTTGGAAAAGGTAATTTTTTTTATTAGTAGGTATAGAAGAAAAAGTAATTCTTTATAAAAACGTCTGCTTGTGTTGAAACTACAATTTCAAATATCAGATTTGCGATTACGATACAGGGTTCGTCAGAAACAACATTTTTAGTTTTTTGGACTTTTGTTTTAATTTCTTGATTTATTAAATGAATTTTGTTGGTGCTGAAACTACAATTTCGAATATCAGATTTGCGATAGCTATACAGGGTTCGTCAGAAAACCCATTTATAATTTCTGATGGAATGAATTAAAGAAATATGATATGTAATAATAAAAATACTTCAATAGCAGACAAAGAAAAAATAGTTTTCTTACAACAAAATCGTTTTTCGGCCAGATATAAAATCATATTCTAAGTAAGAAAGCAACAATAGTTGTTTGATTTTATATAAATTTGTTTCTGACGAACCTTGTATAGTAATCGCAAATCCGATATTCAAAATTGTAGTTTCAACACAAGCAAAATTCTTTTAATAAATCAAGGAATTGAAATACAGATTTGAAAAAATAATCCAAAAAACTAAAAATGTTATTTCTGACGAACCCTGTATAGTAATCACAAATCTGAAATTCGGAATTGTAGTTTCAGCATAAGCAGACGTTTTTATAAAGAATGACCTTTTTCTTCTATACCCTTACTAATAAAAGAGTTTTTCCTCTTCCAAACTCTAACGGTGGACACACTGTATATTAGCGGAGAATGTTTGGTTTTGTTTCTGACCTTTTTTGTTATTTTCATTTATAGAACGAGGAACGAGGGGATTTCTGATAAGTTGCTTTAGATTTAAAAGGTAGACAAGATGACTATATCGATTTTCATAAAAATACAGGGAAACTCAAATATAGGCACCTGTTCCGTCCTGGTTGGATGACACTGTGCTTGTGTATCCTGTAAAACATGCATGACATGATCAGATTTAACATTAATAATAAACTTATTGACACAGGCAGTGGCGGTCCTAGGGAGCAGAGGCTATCGCCCCCTCCCTCTTAGTGAACCCAAAACACTTCTTTTACGAATGAAAAAATTATTTATAAATGATTGGTGGGGAAAAAACAGAAAATAAAATCGTGGCTGCAGGCGGAATCAAAAAGAAAAATAGATTTTGTATCTTTGCGTTTGTTGTTTTTTAAAAATCTAAAAATTTTGAATATACATAACGCTTTTTCGTACACGCTGTTATCAGACAGAATCGACCTTTAAGTGGCAGCAGAAGGCGCTTACCTGTAAAATAAAACATATGCCTCGCAGCTTTGCACCCGCTCAGCTGAAACTTTTGTAACGTACTGATCGTCAAACTCAAACCACTGTCCTCCATTGAGTGCGTAACTTGTGTAATGCCCCCCGCCCGCTGTTCCATGATGACAGATAACGGAAAATAATTCATAGCTTGATACCTACAAGGAGTATTTACGTATGTTAGTTAAAATAAAGGTACTAACTTACATAATAGAAAGAATTTCAGAAAAATATAGTTACAATAAAATAAAAATTTAAGGGATTTTCGTATAAAATTTTCTATTGTCGATATTTTGGGTTAGGAATAAGATATCGAGATGCGGTTTTCGCGAGCTAGTTTAGACATCATTTAGCTACTTTTTCAAAAGAAAAAAATGACACCAATGAATTTTATTTTGTTGAGAACATTAACCATCTCTGTAGGAATATCGAAAAAAGCCCCCTAGCGGCGATATGTAAAACTTACAAAACTTTAAATTTATGTTTATAGCCCAAGAATAGCTCCTTTTAACGAGCCCAAGTTTGTTCAAATCGGCTTAGCCGTTTCGAAGATACAGGATGTTATTTACGGAAAAGTTTGAATACCCCCCACCACTTTATTTTTAGAGATACTGCAAAAAGTGTTAAACAAAAACGGTTCACATTATCCTCAACTTTAAAGATCAGCATTTTTTAAATACGTTTAATATAGCGAAATTTACAGAAATATGACTTTTTAGATTCAAGATTGCAGTTACGCCCCCTAGCGGCCATTTCAAAAACTTGAAAATATTTTCCCGGTTTTTCTCTGGCCGTTTTAGTAATAATTTTTTTTGCCGCAAGCCTCTACGATTAATAGTGTCCCAGATACAGTACCTCGCATTCTTACTTGGCCACCCTGTACGCATGCATTAACACCGTTGATTTATTATCATTTATTACCATATTTCAAGCAAGCTTTTAATGGCCGACGGTGACAGAACTTAAAGTTTGGTCAGGGCCGAACTTTAATTATTATTTAACGTGTGTGTGGAAATAAGATAATTTTATTGTACTTAGTTCTAATTAAACGATTCATAAACAAGAATTACATAAGCAAAATTTATGATATATATTTCAAAAAAGACACTGAAGGAAAATAGGATAAAATATGAGAAAAACATGTTCATTTAATTTTTTATTTAAGTGTTGTTATTTTGGTTTAAGCACACATTTAAAAAACAAAGATTCAACTGACACTCGTGGGCCCATTTTTTATGCTTATGTAATTCACTACGGTTTGTTGTGTATGTGTTAATTAATATACAGTCAGTTATATATCCATCCCTCATAAATCTAGCCAATGTTCATGAGGAAAAGCCATTTTTGGAATTAAGGAATTTTTAAATCATATGTTGGCCAACGCGTTTGACAAGAGAAACGTAAAAGCAATAAAGGCTTACGTGAAAAATAGTATATATTACCAGGACATGTTAAGAGATTGCGTATTTATGGAATCAACTTGAACGTGTTTGGATTTCAAAAAAAGAAACAATTTTAAAATGTTGCGTGTTTTAGGAAGCAAGGTGTGTTCACTCGGATTCAGACCTCCTTAGGCAGTTCTGAGCATCAACCTTTACTGCAGAGAGTCTGGCTGATGGGTATCCATATACAATATACATCCATATTATGTTACTTATTTTTAGATTATTATCATTTCAATGGAAAAATCTTAAACTAAAATTAATACTGCAGTTCCGTCAATGAACCTTCTTAATTGACTTGTTAAGACTAAATCCATACGTGGGACGGCCTAAAGAAATTTTGTGTTTGTTGGATATTTTTCTATTTTTGAAAAGGTGGTGAGTACTTACTTTAGAAATATTGTTTGCGTGCAAGTAAGGCCACATATCGAGGTCCTTTAAAGGAAAACTAACTGCCGATGAAATCTTACTGCTGTACATTAATTCATGCCTAAACCTCTTTAAGTGTATGCAGAGTACCTCAGGTAACTGTAAAACCTAAAAAAAATTAATTTGCAGGCTGTTGTACTAATAAATGATTATATTATGTGAAACCTACCTTACTGAACTTAATACCATTTCTTAGTTTATTGCATTTTTCACAACTATACATGTTGTCTCCTTTCAATTCATCAGTACTAAAAAATGCAGACAGGCAATCATGTAAAGTTACCATTGGTCCATACCACCATGACCTGTAGACAAGTAAAATCCTTAATAATATTACGACTTATTATATTTAAATGAGTGACGCCTTGGATGTTTTTTTTAAATCAGCCATCTAAAAAGGTAGGTAAGGACTCCTAAACCTAATTCACATGCGCCGTCGATAACCTGCTCTGGGAAGAATTTGGCGCCGACAAAACACTGTTCGAACTGTAGCGGCGGGCCTCGAATTTCAAAAGATAAATGGCGAATTTAGCTCGTCGTTTATAGCAAAGCAACAGTATCTTCTGCAATGTGTTTTTATATCTACATTTACGGGTTTAAATGTTATGTCATGTCCATAACAACCTGCTTGTATGTACCACCTAAATCACTATGGAAGTTTGTGTTTGTTACTCACTATTTATCTCTATTGATAGGAGGCATTGTAAATGTGTGGATTTTCAAAGTTATTGGGTAATTTTTACTAACCTTAACCAAGCTAATATCCAAGATATCCAACCATCCTGAACAGGCAATATAACATCAGAACACGTTACATTCGAGATTGGGGAAGCATTTCTTCCTAAAATTTTGAGATTAGTTTTTAAGATAATTTAACTTAGGTATAAATGGTTTAAGTGAAAAATTATACCACCTTAAAAACGCACATTCAGACTGTTATTTGTTTAGAATCAAAATAAATGGCTAACAACTGAGAAACATGAACTATGAACATTTATGAAATCGAAATTTATTAAAAAATTTTAAACGTCCTAAAATAGTGCACAATTTCCTGTGGAATAAACCGGCATAATCAAAACTGTAGATTTCCGATGGTGAGTAATTTCATTTCTTTCCATTTAACTTATCTATCACTCGCTCTACTTCAAATTATAATAAATAATTTATATTTAAATTTAACTTATTCATCTCTGAAGACGTGCTTACGTGGTATAGGATTCGACTATAAACAAGCATCGCACACGCTGACTGTTAGTTTTTGTAATTTATGGCTTTTGATAAAAAATGGTTTGTCTTGTTCAGGCTACAGGTACATTTTTAGAAAAAAAATACATTCAGATGATACTAGGTGGAAATCCATAACTGACTGAAGTATAGTAAAACACAAATTAAACTGTAAATTTCCACTATATTTAACTATGAAATGACACGTTTCGCTAACACTGTAGCTTCGTCAGGCGACACTGATATATTATACAGTGTTAGCGAAACATGCCATTTCATAGTTATATAGTGGAAATTTACAGTTTAATTGGTATTTTACTGTACTTCATAAGTCTATACATTTTTAGAATATTGCACACAGTATAATAATATGATGTTTTTTTTTAGTAGAGCAGTCACACTGGACTCCACAGAGTATAAAATAAACCCTACATTTTGAGTTTTTTGACAAGGCCAAAAAGCCAAATGCATGTATGTATTTCGTACATTAAAAACTACTGCAAACGAGAAATTTTTATCAGGAGGTCGCGAACAATGTATCAATTATTTTGAGTGAAAGCCATTTGCCGCGGTAAAGAATGTGTGTGGCTCGTCTTTTTAGTGGATTGGCATATTATTTTTTCATATGATTGATGATGCAGACGACGCAGCCTAAATGTATTTATCATTGAATAAAGGTCGTTCTTTATTCAATGGTATTTATGATTAGTAATATCTGGGAAGAAAAGAATTTACTGGCTGGATGCACGTCACAAGTCGCAAATACGAACATAATCATAACAGAAACAAAAAAATAATGTTGGTGTGTTATTAATTAAAAGGTCCTATCAATTGACGTAAAATTCGTTTTGACAACCTTTGTCATTTTGAAGCACTTTAATTCTACGTGTTAAAAGTGATTTGAAAGCGAAAAAATAGTTAGTTGACATGACTCGAATAAAAAATTATGCGACGTGCATCCAGCTAGTAATTGTACGGACTTTACTAACAACAACAACTACAACATACTAATGTTAATTGTGATCTTCAGAGAAATTCAATGAAAAATTTCGTTCATTTCAGTTACTCCCGCGTTCGGTCGCCTTCCAATGATAACAAACTCGATCCATAACTGTTTAAAACGGGTATCGTCAAAGCGACTACAGGCAAACTTACCATGTAACACCATGAGGTGATCTCTGGAAGGAATGGGCAGAGAAAGGTCCTGGAATGTTTCTACGCGATTCGACACTCTGTCGCATGTGAGACATTGCACCGACGACAGCAGTTTTCCATCAAATATGTCCGAAATAATCGAACGGTGCTTTTTCGACTGGCTACTACTGCTACTGGTACTCGGTTGGGCATCTATGGAATGTTGCACAGATTAAATAGACTGAAGGCGATACTATGCTTGTTCTACTCACCGATAACCGTCGCCTGACTTGCCACCCTAGGCCTCTGCCTCCTGCCTGGGCTCTGACATCTGCTCAGTCGTCTTTTATTGGCAGCGGCATTACCAGTGGCAACGGCGGGGCCACACGGCGTGCCGATTGGCTGGGCTTCGGAGTCATCGCTCAGAGAGGAGCGTTCGCTGACGCCCGAATCGCACGTCTCATATTCGCCTTCGGAGGAGTCGTAACTGAGATGGCCGACGTTATTGGGTTGTTCAACGGTCAAGCTAAAGAATGGAAAATATAAATTAGTATAAAGTTTACATCACAGCGTCATCAAATAAGAATTTTGAAAAATAATAGTTTTCTCACTTTTATTTAACAAACAAATTTTTAGATCCTCGTTGGATCCATAAATGTTACAGTAATAAACAAGTCAAGTAAGAAAAATGTAACAAAATGCCATCACCTTAAACTGTCAGAGTCATTCAAATAGCTAATGTGGGGAGCGACAGGCTGCTTTAGTTCCTCATGTAGTTGGTCCATAAAATTGCGTAAGAACTCCTGGGTGTCATGCTGGTGATAACCGCGGAACATCGCATGCACGTTTCTGATGCCATAGAGAATGCCTAAAAAATACGTTACCTTCAAAAACCTAGCATCGCTGTTGTTGTTGTTAATTTCTTTCGTAAATGTTAAACTGTCGACTACGTTTAAGATATATATTTATTAGATTCTTACCAGAGGGCGTCACAAAACCTTGGCTGCTCTTTTTTATCCACATATCCCGGATCAATGTCTGATACGTTCTACTTAGGCCTGGTTTTTTACCTTCCGACATGATAGTCACTATGTGCGCACAATCTATAAAATACCTAAAAATAGTAAATAGTTATAGGCAAATACAAACTTGAGATCAGTTATCATTAAATTTCGTGATATCATTTGATTTCACGATTTGAATATGAAATTTATATACTGTATTATTTTAAGTAACAATTACACGATGGCCTCCTACTACTACTCAGACCGCACCCACAGTTTGGCAATGTACGATATATACGAATCTTAAATGGATTTTAATGACGGGTTTGTTCGGCTTAGCTAAGCATTTATCTTTTCGCGGCCAAATCTTGACTCTTGGTCAAATAAATGTAAAAGTCTTTATGGCCGAGTTAGTATTGCCCAGACTTTGACTGACATATGAATCCGGCCTAAGTCACAGTCAGTACTTTTGACAATTTTGCATAAATAGTATAGGATAATTTCTGCCTAAAAAATTACTTTTTGGTTGGAACGTAATCTTTACCTTAGTATCTATGGTATATGTTTTCTGTTTATTCTTTAGTATATTTACCTACCTAGTGAGTGGTTCGGTATTGCTTAGTGCTTGAAGAGCTGCATTCATATAACACGTATTCCCTAAAAATGCATCAATAATTATTGAAAAATAATTGATATGTGGTAGCAGGCGAATGAAAAACGCCAAATACAACTTACCAATATTCTGAAGTCCCACCAGACCCCTGTTAGTGGTGTCGACTGTGTATTCCCCCGATTCTCCAACGTCACTGGAATCTGACGCATCACCGTCACCGCCCATTCCAACATTGAGCCCCACACTATTTTCAAAAATTACTGCTGGAATATAAAAAAAAAAACGATCAAGTGCCATTGGAGCTCAGACATGATACAAGTTACTATGTTTCCAATACCTAAACTCCACCATTAATGAGAACATTTGATTAATACCTTAACACCAGTATTAAAAAATATCACAAATATGAAAAAATTAACAGGCCAAAAAATTGGTGAAAATTTGAAATACCATTTTGATTTTATACATTATGATTACCTGCCCGTTATAGCTCTTTTTGACCGATGGAGATTTTTAACCTGCACAATGCACATGACTATAGACATACTTTATTTTTACTTTTGGACTTTTTTTACGTTTCTGCCGTTGAGCGTATAGCACAACTACTGTGACCCGCCGCGTACTTACCTCTTTCAGGACTGTTAGCTCTCAAAGTAGTGTAACTGCCGTGACCAGAGTCCTTGTTCAAAGACACAGTGCCCCCCTCATCCTGATCACTGTCATAACTGTTAACGTAACTGTTGCGATGGTGAAAGCGGTGGTGGTGCTGTTCCAGAAACACCTCGCATTTACACTCGTAGCACCATAAGCGACGGGTTGATAGATTCATGTGAATGCAATGACTTGGGTTTTTCTAGTTTTAACAGAAAACACAGCTGATAAACAGATATTATTAAAAAGAAACGGTATTTATTATATATAACGTGTCGTTAAGGCTAAAACAAATCGAAAACTCTTTTTTTCTGAATTTATGAGAACTATGAAAAAGTCATCACTTTCTAAAAAATTATTATTTAACCAGAATATTAGTACAATTTATTTTACTTTATTGGTGGAGCCCTTAGCCATTCTTTTTGTCACTAGTAATTTTTCTAAAAAGATATCCTCATCTATTTCACACAAACTCTAATCACTAAACGAATGACATGAGTATTATTACCCAAAAATTAACACCCAAAGTAACAAAATATTATTTTTATTCACAACTCTACGAATTTTGAATAATTTTTACACTTTGCTTACTTACGCTATTGTGAATGGTGCTATGATCATTGGATTTTTCTGCACATCCAATGTGTGAACAGTTTTTCTTTAAACAAAACCATAGGTTGGGACCTCTGCAATCACAGTCTGAACATTTAATGTCCTACAAAATTTATTATTGCAACTTTTTAAACAAACTCTACATTCTTTGATCCCCAAATAAACACAAAAGTTTAGATTGTACTAAAGGTAATTTTATGAAAAAATATCTGCTAAACATGATAATGGAAGTGCTTAGCGTTTCAATCACTTTTACATTTAAGGATTAAATCAACGTATATAGAAGTTCAAGCTTCACACAGTTTTCTAAAACAATTTCTATAAAAAATTTTGCTTAAGGCGCTTTTTCTTTCCTTTCAACAAAAGCTTATGTCGTTACCACAGCCCAAAAGGTAGGTACATTCTGTAATTTTTTTTTTTTAACCCGGTTTCTCAACATGTGACGTTATTGAATCGATAGCTATTAGAAAAAGTTATCTCGCCAACAACTGTACCTATGGATTTCCAAACTTCAGTCATAAAGTAGAAATTCATTTTTTTTTCCTAAACTTATTTCAAGATGATGTTCTTAGATTTTTTTGTTGTTTTCTTAGGAATCATTCTGTAGATTTATGGATTATATTTATGTACTTAATTTAAATCCATATCTGGAATTTATACTTACTTCTTTAGAACTAAGAACATGAGCAATTTCATTTAATTCATTCATTGATTCGCTCAAGTGAGAGCAAGTAATTTTTATACTCATTTTCCTAAAAAAAATTAACTATTGTTTAATTTTCAATAAAATTATTAATAGGTACATCTTTTTTATTACACTTACATCCTGAGGGCATGAAAATCTAGTTTTTTTGACAATGTTTTGTTCTAAAAATTAAATTTAGCTACTTTCAATCCCCTAGAATTATGAAATTTTCTAAATTTTGCTGTGCCCCGATCACATGTAAGTGATAAAGCGCACTGTATAACTTATATAGTGTGACTAAATGTTTTCTACAAATAAAAAAATGTTCTTATTTTTAACTTTTACTAAAAGAGTTCGACTGTTTAAGAAAATTATACCACCAATTCATTAAATCATGAGAAATAGAGGGCGCTAAAAAAAATTCAAAATTGACCCAAGCGACAAATGTATTTTAAGTAAATAAATAAAGTAATTAAGAAAATCTACTCCTATAATAATATTAGGTATTTTATACTTTTTAGATATACAATTTTTTTATTAGGTTTAATTGTTTTTTCCTAGAATTAATCTACTAAATGGGTAAAATAAAAACTTTTTCTGTTTGAAATACCTACTTTGCTATATCCAAATTTTAGGCCATTTTACTGTAATGGCAAAGTTGGCCACGTTTATTATTGGTTGTAAAAAACAGACTCACTCACTACTTGCCCCAATGCAGATTATTGTGTTCTTCGGAATATAATTATGTGCCTTATTCAGATATACCAAACAGATGAAATTTCTGTTCTATGAAGTATAATATTTATTTCTTATAAATAAAAAAAAACACGTCAAATGGCATGATAAAAGCTGCAAAAATTTGAAAATACTTGTAGTATAAAAATAAGGCCACCAATAAAACGTTAAAATTTAAAAAATAATCTTTTTTAGTAGGCTAAGCAACGAAGTGGGTGTAGAGTGCATGAAGGGGGGAAAACTTTTTGCTTCAGAAGTAGTTAGGAGGTAAATATACTAAAAGTACCCGCCCATTGCCCATCCGCTTCAGGGGGAAAGGTCCTTTTTTTTGGTTTTTAACTAATAACTCAAAAACGGCGCGTCGTATCGAAAAATATGAACTAATAAAAATTAAGACCTAAAAATTTTTCTACAATACTTGTTTAATACATTTTTCGCTACAATGTACCGTTTTCGAGATATCTACTTTCAAAGTAATCATTTTTTAAAAATATTTTTGTTGTCAATTCTCCTGGTAACTCCTTGGACGTTTGTTTTACACAAAAGTACCATTACACAATGTTATAGACATTATAGAGAGTTAAATTTCCTTTAAGAATTTAGTTAGTTAGTTAGTCTCTCAATAAAGACTTTTCAAAATCCAAGACAAATGAGCCCTAAAATCTATACCATGCTGAAAAATACTTTTTAAATTTATTTATGTATTTTAAATTTAAAAAAAAAATGTTTAATTTTACGTTTAACTGATTTATTTCTGCAAAAATAGTAGAGATGTAGAGATTGAAATATTTAACTAACTTGAGCTTATTATATTTACAGTCTCAGGGTTTTTCCAGGCATTTTTTTAAATTCTGGCCAGACTTCCCTGGACATCCTAAAAACCCAAACATGTCCGGATAAATCCGGACGTATGGAAACCCTATGTTACTGTTTAGGTTTTTGAGCTGTCTCAACTGGGATTGTATATACTTTAATTTAATAAAATATTTTTGTTGAATACCCGCTTTATTAGTTAGAGGATCTGGGAATATTATTTGATACTACCTTGTCTTTTTCCAGTCATATAATTTCTAAAATTGAGAGTGCCCAAAGAATTGCAGGATTAATTGCAAGAAGTACTAAAAACTTCAATGTTGATGTCAGCCTTTATTTGTTTGACACCTTGGTGATACCAATTTTAGAATATGGCACCATAATTTGGTCTCCTCAGTATAACATTTGGATAAGGATGATTGAGGGAGTACAGAGAAGGTTCTTAAAATGCATGCATTATAGAAAGTTTGGGATTTATCCACTTCAGGATTGTAATAATGAGGATCTTCTGGGAATTTTTAACAGATTATCTTTAAGTAAAAGAGGGATAAGGATATTCTTGTGTACAATGTTTAAAATCCTTAAGGGTGATATTGACTGTCCTGATATTCTTGAACAGCTTCCGTTTACTTTCAATCGCGTTAATTCTAGAAATCGAAATGTTTTTTATCTGACCTTTCCGCGAACGAATCTTTACAGAAGCTCCCCCCTGTATAGATTATGTCATTTATTTAATTTGTATGCTTCTGATATTGATATCGACCTTGTAAATCTGAGAAGCTTTAAAAAACTTATACAGGATAAATTACTTATAAACTAATTGTTGTATTGTGACGTATTTTATAAATTCTGTGTTATACATACTTTGCTAAGCCTATTGTTATTTATGACTTTGTTGTGCTGCCTGACTATAGTTTAAGTTGAGTGTCTGTAATTGGCTTTTTGCTGTTGATGCTTTGAAATAAATAAATAAATTAGTTGAAAAATTTAAATATTGCTAGGTATAGAATTTTTTTAGAGATTAGGTTTTTCCCCTAATAATGAAAAAACGTCCAAGTGCCTACCTATGTATTTATGTAAAGGTGCATGCAGGGACACTACATAAAAGCAGCAGAGTAATAAAATCAATTTGTTGGCAGAACAAAGTTGAGGTTAATGATTATTAATTCCTCGTAGTTAAATACTTTGAAGAATAGCTATGTAACGAAATTAAAACGAAAACACGAATTTGATTATCCTACGATTGGATTCAGAGACAAAAAAAAACATACCTAATTTAACATGGGCGTTGTTACCCAAATTTGGCCACCAAAAGATAAATATATATTGTCATGAACACAGGAAAAAAAACTGCCTTATCATAGGCTAATCCTTTGATGGCAAATTACTTTTACAACTTATTTTAAATATTTTACTGACGTTTCGTGTATTTAACCCATGACCGTCATCATCACACTGTCAAGCAATGTTGCCAGGTCAAAAAATTAAAAATCACCAGACCCTTGCTTTAAAAGTTGCCAGAAATACCAGATTCTTAATTTCTCGCATTATCACATACAAAATTTCTGATTTCTAAAAAAAAAAAAAAAAAAAAAGGTCATCCCTCGAAAATAACGTACCTCTCATTTAAGCTTTTAAACTTTTGACGCCAGGGTGGGCACTCATGTTGTTTAAGCTATAAACATGAGTGCGCACCCCGGTGCCAAGACCTTAAATGAGATGAGACTTTTTTTTTTTTAGAAATCACTATATATAAAACAGTAACAGATACAAATTCTGTAAATCCCCCGCTACTAAGAAATATTCGGCACAGAGAAGTAGAGAGTTTCCAGACAAAGACAAACGCTTTTCGCTTTTGAAACCAATAAGTTTTTGCATCGATGTCACCATTTTAACAAAGAAGAATAAAACACAATCAAGCCATTTTTCTCTCTTTTTTTTTAAGATATAAGCTTATCATCAGTGCCGAAAAATCACCAGAAATTAGACTTTTTTAAAAAGTTTTCACCAGATCACCAGATGGGGTTCAAAATCACCAAATCTGGTGAAAAATCACCAGACCTGGCAACATTGCTGTCAAGTGTCATAATATGTCATTCCTTCATTTTTCATGGCCATGGCATTAGGGATGGTTGGAACCAGTTGGAACCAAGGTTCTTAGATCTATGAACCTTGAGTTGGAACAGGTTTTTTTGTTACAGGAAGCGTGTTCGGTATCAGATTACTCCGCGCCCATGATACAACTATTCAAGGTATGATATCAACATGGTGCGCAGTGGATCGTGACGTCACATTGTGACGAATTTTTGAATTGAATTATACTGCAAAGCGTAGTTTACGTTATTATTATGCGTTCGGTTAATGTAAATCTGTCTGTCTCCTCGATTTAAACCATGTGGAATTTTTGCGTTTGTGTGAAAATTCTGGGTAGAATATATAGTTAGTTAGATTTAAATTCAGTGAAAGTAACGAGTCTTAATAAAATTAGGACTCGCTACTTTTAGTGATCACATAGTAACGCTTACTTTCATTGCGATGATTATTTTACATCACTAAATTACACACCAGGGGCGCCCGACTCTGGGACTCGATTCTGGAATCTCGCTTAAAATTGTCCATGACTATCGCATCGAAAAAATGTCGTCTTAACTCGAGAATCGAGTCTCCAGAGCGCGCCCGACGCAAGTGTGAACGCGACTCAGTATGCCATTGTCGAACGCACCTCTTTGGTGCTTTGTGCTTGTCAATTAGGGGAGGGGTCAGAGATCTTTTGTTTTTTTTCTGTGATTGTCCAATGACCACAAATATGAATTTGTTAATTTAAATTTTGTCACTTATTTCTGTAATATATTTTTGAAGTATGACTGAAAATGTTATTAAAGGGTATTTAGATGTTAAAATATCTTCTAAGAGCCGTAGAGGTTTCACTCCATGGAAGGTAAGATAGCTTGAATTTGTATTTTTTAATAAACATGACTAAATGGATGTTAAAATCTACTGAAAATATCGTTCTAACAATGCAATTAAACTTAGCTCTAAGGTTTTTGGCAGAGACAGTGGCTAATCCTAATCTGCAACAAAATGTTGTCCTTCCCAGTAGAGTATTTTTTAAGCTAAGCACCATGTATTTATTTATTTATAACTATATAAATTAAACTTTATACCGAGTGACAGTGACGAAATTACTACCCAGCTTGTCACGTCCTTATAAAATGAAACCATAAAATTTTGGTAGGTCACATAGTTGCACTGTGCGCCCCTTTTCATTAATCGAACGCCTGACTGTCACTTCTGGTTGAACCAGAAGTGCACACTTTTTTGTTATTTTCAATAGAACGCCCTGTATATCCTTATAGATTTTTACATATTCTATTTAAAAGGGGGAATTTGAATAGTTTTAAGATGCAATATATCTCAAAACTAACAAATAGTGTTGTTTAGATATTGGTGACATTTTGCAAACAAAAACAAAATCCGGTTTCAGGTATCAGGCTTGCAAAATGTGACCAATAAGTCAAAACAGATTTTTTTTTCACTTAGACTGATAGTACTATACCTAGTTGATGTTGTTTTTAAAATTATGTATAATATAATCTCAACATACAAAATAGACCTAGGAAAATCTGTTGCTGAAGGACTTAAGGTAATATAGTTGGCCAATAAAAGACTTTAAATAAATTTAAAAAAATATTGTCATATTACAAGTAGTATTGAACCTGTAATAGTTTCTTTAGAATAAGGGAATTTTACACTAAAATAACCAAATATACATTTTGTGCAAATGATTAAAATTCTCATTAAAAAAAGTCAATTTTCTTAACTTGAGTATTTTTGTGGATCCTTAGGCCTGGCAACGACAGTGGTGTGAAATCCGTCGCCTAGATGATATCGACGTAGGGGTGGAATTGAAGCTGAGAACATCTGAAGATGGCAATATCCTGAATTGCATTCAAGTGCCCCGATCTGCCACCCTTTGCCGCACTGATTCCAGAACCAAACAGTTTGCATTCGGAGTTTTTAATTTAAGGAAAACAAAAAAGCCTGTCATATATTTGGCAGGATGTAGTGAGAGCGACTCGCAAGAATGGATGACATCCATAAGAAAAATGATGAGAATTGCCAGCTATATACCAGGTATGTATGTAGATGGATTGTTAAGCTATATAGTATGTTCCAAATAAAGATTATTTAAAAGTATATATAATTAAATAAAAATTATAAAAGTGTGTCATGCGAAAACTCCCCAATATAGATCGAAGCGCTCGGCTAGGCCGTATTTTAGTTTGGCTCACGACATTGAAAAACATTTAGAAATTAAAGAAAAAGAACGCCCCAAACCTTTTTTGGATCTGAAAACAGATTACGAAAGACATAACCAGTTATTTTAAGCAAACTGTTTCTGACTGGATTTTTTCTAGTGAAACGACAAATTAAATTGTTTTTTTTTTGTTTTCCGTGTATTTTATTTTGTATCGATAATTCGATATGGATTAAAACTGAGTAGACTGACATAATAGATTTAAAAGAAAAAGTGACCAAACATGCTTCTTTTAATGTTCATATGAGTAATGCTAGTAATAGAACATGTTTCCAAACAAAAGGATAAAATAAAAGTAAGAGAATTATATAGAAAAATAATAATAAAGTAAACCTGTTTGATAATTTAAAAAAATAAGTCACAACAAAAATGTAAATTTAGTATTTTATGTTTTTGCGGTGTTTATTCTTAGCTAAACTATGCACTAAAGTGCATTTTGCGTTACTGTCGTCAAAATTTGTCTCACCTGTAAAAAAACTCACGAGCCGCGTCTGATAACTACATAATTTATGTTCATTAGTTCATTTTGATTTTAATTTGTATGTAAATATGCTGTTTTTATAGTGTTTGTTTATTTTTATAGTATCCAAATAGTATAAGATTTGTTTTGATGTTATAATGATACTATAACTGTAGTACCGGTCCATATACTTTGTTTTCCTTTAATATATTAGTGTATACATATTCTTGAACTGTACACATAGTATGCAACTATAGAAGTGTTGTTTGTTCTTTTTTTTTGTATTATGTAACTGGCTTTTATATATTGACTTAATAGTTTTGTTAAAATTTTTATTGTTCCTATAACAATAAAGCGTATTTTGATTTTATTTGACTATACCTAATGAACAACTATACTTATGCTAATTAGATTGTTCTTTCCAGTGGGTGAATGTAATTTTCGCATATCTTTTGTCGACAATGGGCACTCCCGTGGAGCCGGGCTGCTAGGACTTTACGGAGTGCTGCAGGTCAACTCCCAGGAGATTATTATCAGCGATCCGTGTACAGGGGCGCCCAAAGCCGGCTGGCGCTGGTACCATTTTCATCAGTTCCACATGCAAGCGACAAACGAACATAAGGACGATAACAAGATTATTGTCATGCACACGAGCAGGTAAAGAATTTGAGTTCATTTGACCTCCATTGGACTTTGTTCACGCATTACTTTTACAGTCACAATGCACTGATGTTAATTTAAATCTATTTTAGGGAATTTCCATCAGGTCCTGGGCAATTATATGTCTACTGCAGAGAAGGTCCCGAGTTGTTGCACTCCTTAATTTCAAGAGGACAGTGCTCTAGATACACTTCTGGATTGATTTGTTCTAAACGGTAAGTTGCGCAATACCTACGCGCAAAATACTTAAGAGCATTGAACATTTTTTATTGTAGGTTCAGTCGTAGCGAGAGCGACTTATGCGGAAGTAGGTCCAGCGTGCCAGACAGCCCACTCTGCTTAAGAAGCCAAACTGGTAGCGACGATTCTGGTGTACCCCATTCCAACATATCTGAAGAGAATGACTTTTCTATTAAGTCAAAGGTACAGAAAAGCCAAATATATTTCTCTTAAGGTGTAATACGATTTTTCTTTATTTCTTTTTAGACTGAATCGAACCTAGTTAATTTGTGCTTGAGTGAAATAACCAAAACCCCAGGTGGAAGTGAAACGGAGGATTCATATCCGGATTTACATGTGCCCATTACCGAAAAGGGAAAAAGCAGGTAAATATATTGCCAGTGAGATTTACATCGTAAATATTGACAACGTCATAGTTACTGCCATACATGATGTGACGCACAGGTCTAAGAGGTAAAAATGATCATAACCTATCTCTAATATAGTGGTAACGGCAATGTTGGGGAATTTAGGCCAAGCATTGGATACAAGACAAGAGGGTTGTCTTGCTAACAGTCAGAGTGATGAAATTTGGCATGGTGGTAGACCTTAGTCTTCAACTAAATTTGCCGTGGCAATAATTCCTATGTTAACGATAACGAGCTTGGATAGTTACCGAAATATCAGGACAACTCTCATTATGATTAGTATTAGTTTTGAAATAGAAGCATAATTATATTATTATAAAGAATTCTTAGTGGAAAGGTAAATATATACATATTTGAATAATAATAATTATTACAGATGTAGCTTGATCCCAAGAAACGAATCTGGAATATCTCTGGCCTCAGGTATCTACGAAGAGATTCCTGATGACCATGAGTCGAAAAATGATAAAATCCACGGCGACCCCTCGGCGGATTTGCAACATCTTAGTCACGTATATGAGAACCCTTTCGAGCTGGTGTTTGACAAGAAGTTGGGAAAGTATTTTAAACCGCCGCCCTTGCCTCCAAGGACATTTAATAGTTTTACGTTGCATAGGTGAGGTTTGTTGTTTTTTTTTAAAGAGTGATGGGTGGAGTATTTTCAGAAACAACTTGAATGGCTTATAATGTTGGTCGGTCTATAATAATAACTCTCAACTATACGTTAATTGAAAACAATGTTATTTAAAAAATCAGCAAATGTCTTTGCCCGGCACTTTATTCCTCGCCAATATATATATTTTTGGTAATTTATCCTATATTAAATGTACTCAGATTCTTCAAATATACAGAATAATGCAATATTGGAATGGATATTTAAAAAAACATTTTATATCCAAAAAGTTTTTTTTACCGTAAATCCGGTTTTATGAGTTTAACCAGAAGATGGCATACGAATCAGGGGTTTTTCTCCAAGTTTTATCCGAAATGAGCTGTAGCTTTTCGAAGCATGAAGTATGTATGTATTTTTTTTAAATGTTAGTATTTCGTGAGTTAAGGAACTAATAATCAATTTCGTTTTGTCACTAGAATTTTATATAATATTTTTAAGTGTAATCAACCAGATCCATAAAACAAACACACGCAAATAAATAATATTTAAAAAAACATTCAAAAATGCTATAAAATATGGTGTTCTGTATACAACTGTACTAAAAAAACAAATAAAAATAATGAAAGTCTAAAATTAGTTTATCATTAAAAATAATGTTATTTCATACCTTTTAGCGCGTTTTTGAAGTGTGTATTTTATGTTTTTTTAGGCGGCGAGAAACTCCCTCATCGCCTACATCTCCCTGCAAACATCGGTGCAACACGCTACCTGCCAAAGATTTATCGAAAATATCCCAAATTTTCAATGCAAACGTTGCGCCTTCTGAATCAGAATATGTAGTGATGAGCCCCAACAGAACCCAGGAAAAATCGAAGAAAATTATTCTAGAAAATCTTTATGTCCCAATGACCTCACCGGTCATTCAACTGAAGAATAAGATCGTCGAAGGTGTTTATATGAGCATGACGGGAGGAACCAAGAAAGCGACCTAATAGGCATATAGTGGGTCACTTACTGATTCGGAATTTGAAGTTTCATGGCGTAATAGTCTGTTTTTTTGAACGAAAAAAAATAAGTGTACATGTATCTAGTCTAAGTTAAAACACTTGATTCATATTGGATACATTTTTGCAAATTTAATTTTAACATACTTTGTCTCTAATGAAACTAATATGACAAAAACCTATAACAGCGTTACATACAGATTATAATTTGGTATCGGCGCATAATTCTTTAAAGAAGATTGTTGTTTTTGCGTGCTCATTTTCCCTCATTACGCTTTTAATCTATACGATTAGTATTTAGGGATTTGTTGCGAAAGTGATATTTTGAAAATATGCTTAAAATAAGATTGTAGTTTTTATATTTATAATTACGTTTTGATCTCACGCCAATAGAATAAAAACAAGACTGTGCCGTGTGTTGGTATATTTTAGGAAATATTTATTTTAAATGATTGTTAGTTCATTCTTAAGAAAAAAGGGGACAAACGCACAGACGAATTACTCAGCGCTACCCTTGAAGGTTATTTTTATGTGCTATTTTTTCAAGGTCACTCACTCACTAACCGATCTCTTAAACTTTTAGGATTTACACATAATATATGTAAATTTGATTCCTCATGTTTTTTAGAGGAATCGTGTAAGTAAACCAAAGCAAGGAAGTAGATTATTTTGAGTAGCTGAAGACGAACCGTTTTATAAGAATAATAAATTTGAATGAGCATCCGCCAATTTGGCACTAAAAGACAATATATCACTTACTTGCCCTCAGGACTCTATTATTAAATTAATTTTTTAATTTAAACAATGTATGTATGCGCCCGTCCGTTCAGCTTAGAAAGACAATATGGGAATCCCCTGTATCCAGTAGGGTGGATCGGAAAACTATATTGACGATATTCTAAAATGAAAATTTATCAACATATTTATTTTTGAAATTGTCCAAAGCATTGCAATAGACATTAGATAATAAATAAATGTGATCGCCACTTTGTCGCTATTAGTTGTCAATTTCTAGAAATAAGAAAAACTTGTTTTTTTTTTCAATTCCATAATTTTTAATGATTACCGTTAGTGACATTTTAAATTTAGAACAGAAATATCGTCAAAATACTGCATTTTTGTTCCCCCTCCTGTAAGTCATAGATTGTCCTTAAGGGAAGCAGATATAGGGACACGAAAGGTGGCGTCATTAAAGCATTTGTTTCATATCGTTCGAGTATTAATTATTAAGGATGTTGAGCATTATTTTGTAATATTTTTTTTTACAATTAAAGTGTATACTAAGGAAAGTCTTGACTATGAAAATCTCATTTATTCCTAAAATATTTAAATAAATTATTTACATAATGCAGTCTTAGGTACATCTTACAGAAAAAAAATTATAAGATTAAATAATATAATGGACATAAAATGGTGTAAAAGAAATATAGGACACTTATAAAAATTGAACAATTCACAGAAAAATACAACTTGGCACCACAATAAAATCCATCCTTGGCTCACAGACAATATTATAACCTACATTTAGTTTCAATAAATATGCACAAAACCAATTCCAGATTTTACGTTGGACTGAATTCGAGGGCGGACGAGTAACCCTCTAACCCAAAGTTAAAGAAGCTAAAATCGATCGGCAGCGGCAATTCGGGGTAATCTTCCAACTGTCAGTTGACCGATACTCCCGGCAACCACCCGCTAATGCCCAGGTATTTTGTGACTTCATCTTTTACGTTTATCTCGGATTGATCGGATTCCACATTAATGGCATGTTGGTATTTTCCAGGGCTTAACAGGTTATCCTGAAAGTTAAATTGATGATACATGATGGAACATTTAAGACATAAAGAGATAAATATTAAGAAAAAAACGTAGTATGTCCCTAGAAAAGTTTTGCAAGAAACAAAAGTAAAAAAATGAATTTAAGTACTAAATACCAATACAATAGAACGCAGACTTTGCAGCGAAGAGGACGAAACCGCCTCACACATCATATATAGCTAGGCCGCGCGCCTAAACCCCGTCTTTAACCAACCAACTTAAAGAAGACATTTTAGTTTTAAAGACACACTAAGGCCGGTTTTCCTACTGATGCTGTGGTAACTTCAGCAATCATTGGAACACACAATAACCAGTAGAGCTAGCACAATAAAGAGTAGAACTAGTCCGCTGCCTAGTATTTTAATTCTTAGTGCATAAATAAATAAATAAAATAAAATAGCTTTTATTGTCTAGCAGTACATTGATATACTATTTACAAGACAATATACTTAGCCTAGTTATCCTATAACTATACATACATAATTTTGTATACTATTTTTAAAAACCCAATATTATCTTCCTAATTTCATTTTTATTTGTAAAAAATAGATCTATTTTGTTAGACAATGAATGGTAACTTGTGCACATGCTGTGTATTGGGGATTTATATAGAATGTTTGTGTTTGGGGTGTGCAAGTGAAATAAATTGTTTTTTTGGTCTTAGATTTAGGCTCGGAGCATAGAAAAGAAGTGCAGTAATGTTTGTAAAAAACACTCTTCCAAATTTCCCGATACTTCAACAATTCATGATAATGATACTAGAAACTCTAATAAAATTTACATTTCTGGCTACAAAACATCCTCTTATCGAAAAAGCCCATTTTGTTTCTGCAGCTCTCTTTATAATGCACTTCCGGAAACTATCAGAAACATTACTCAATTCAGAAAGTTCAAGAACAAAGTAAAGTGCTACCTTCTTGACAAAATTTTTTATGATATTCGAGAATACCATGATATTCAATCAATCAAAATTTATTAATGAATGTACATAACAATAATTTCACAAGTCAAAGTAAAAATATATATATAGAAGGTAGATGCTGGCCATTTGGTTTCAACCAGAGCCATAAAACCTAATTACACTCACACATATCAGAATAATTATTAGTAATTTTTTTTCCCACTAAAGGAATCTCACTTAATAAAATATTGTGTTTTTTGAACATTATACAAACATATATTTAAAATAACAGATTTACATTTCAATTAATCGCACCCAACTAAAGGAAATCAAGATACACACTTTGAGGTCGAGGGGGCACATCTCTCAGTTAAATCAGATCACTAAAATCATTAAGGAAATATTCCTCCTCACTATAAAAAGCTTTATTTTTAAGGTATCGTTTAATTTTTACTTCAAATACTTTTATGTCGGCATTTCTGATATCTATAGGCAGTATATTTAAAAACTTTATACCATAATGGTTCGCCCCATCTCTGGCCCTTGCAGTCCTACTATAGTTTATGGCTAGGTCATTTCTTCCCCGGTATTATATGTATGAAAATCGCCATTAAGAGCATAAGCATCATGGTTCTTCTTTATATATATTAGACAGTTAAATATATAGATGCATGGCACAGTGAGAATGCCCAGAGAGACAAAGCTATTTCTACAACATTTAATATACCTCAAGCCAGCCATTACTCTTACACAGCGTCTCTGTATAGCAAACACTGTAGAAGCATGTGGGGAATGTCCCCAGCAAAGGATAGCATAAGATAGATGTGAGTTTATTAAGGCATAGTATGCAGTCATAAGGACGCTTTCAGAAACAATCCCCTTTAAGTTACGTATGATATAAATATTTCTACTTAATTTGCTAGCTCATTGAGTTGTATGCTCCTCCCAGGTTCACTTTGTGTCGAGATAGACTCCCACAAATTTAACCGGTGTAGTATTTATGACACCTGGTCTTAGTGAAATCATATGAAACTTAAAATAACTTTTCTTTTTCTTACTTTGACAATGTCATTATTTACTTTGTAAATTTGTATGGCAATAAATAATCCATACCTTGCCATTAAGAGTATATTTTTATGACTTGATATTAGAACAACTAGGGTTCCTAAATCAATCAAAATAAATTTTTATCAGATCAATTTTGTACTGTTGTTCAAGTTGTCTCAATTTGTATCTGTATAAAACATAGTAGTATCATATCTGCAAAAGTATGAGTAATGTCGGGTTGCACAAAGATGTTTAACCAGAATTAACTAACTCGCAAGTCTGACTGTGACATAACTGACATTGACAGGCAAAACGAACTCACAATCAAAGGTGCCTGATTAGTAAATTAAAAAATAAAGTAACCGGGCCAGTACGATTGTGAGAAAAGTATTTCTGCAAATGTCATGTATGTCACAGTCAAACTTGCTGGTTAGTTAATTACTATTAAAATTCTTTCTGTAACCCGACGTAAGTGTATTAACTGTGGTAAACATTATTTTGAAATAAATAACTGTATTGCAAAACCGTTCTAGTGACCTACATAACGTAAGTTAAAAAAAATCATCCTTGAAGTTGGTTCTTGCAACATTGGACGTAGTATATCTTAATTTTAACCTAATTCCTGTCATAAAACTATCATCATCACTGAAGAAAGAGTAATTCAGGACATGCCAAGCTATTTTCAATGCTTACTTTGACGATCTTACATTAAACGTTTTTTTAAATACTTTACCTGAATTATAAGTGATTTTAAGGTGACATAGGTTACTGGTTGTAAATTTAAGTTGGTGCATAGCTGAAAAGGAAATAGAATACAGTTAGAATTCTACAAGGAATTTAGGGTAAATAATGGCATTACAGTGGCGGAATTAAAATCCCCGAGCATAGAGGTTATTATTTATGTATATATGTAAATATACAATAAAGAACATGACACTGCGAAATTGTTTATAAAAGAGACCCTAAGTTGTCAAATATATTGTTTCTTACTTGTATCTCCCCATGGCTGAGTTGCTTGCCCATGGGCAGCGCCTTGAGGTCCCCTCCACCCCGCTCGCTGGTACTGGCGGCGGCGTTACTGAGCAGTTGGACTGGCGGCGTCGGGGGTGTCCAGATAGAGGTGGCCGCCACCATCCCCAGTGTGCCTGCGGACACCCCCGCCACCTCGCTGTCGTACCCGGAATCGCTTTCGGACGGCCACGTGATTTTTGCGTCTGTGAAACTTGAGTTTATTTCGGCGACGCTGAAATTGATAAAGAGTAAGGATAAAGAACATTGCTTTTTTTTCAATTTAAGCGCATTTAATACGATTTCAATAGCGCTCTTCAACTTAAACAAATAAAACTCTGTAGATCAGTCAATTTCTATTATTAAAAACAAAAAACGACAAAAATACTTTAAACTGTCAATATTATTATTTTAAAGATGTAGACATAGACAGACAGTTGCAATATTAATACTTAACTAGTTTCTTGCTCTAATTATACATTGTTACATCCATAAAAATAGAGAAATTATCGTAATAAACTATAACCCCAGAGACCGATTGATTAATGACCACATTTTTACCTTAGAACAGAATATATCGTAAAAAACTGAATCTCTGTATATTATGCCATGCCACAGATTTTAAATAGATTTAAAACTAGGGACTATTATCGCAAGCTACATTTCCACATCCTTTATATTATTTAGTTGTTTCGTGTTATCTTGCAATAATGAAGAATTTGATACAATTATTGTAAACACCCCTAATAAAGTTTCCTGACGTGACAAAATCTTTTTTTCAATCCAAAAAGCTATAAATAATATACAAACACCCTCACAATTTTAAACTAAACTCTACGGAACAAGAATAATTAAAACGTGTGCGTCCATACCGCGTCGAGTGAACAGTAGCAAAATAGAGGAGCAGTTTCAATTAGCTGCGGCATCGGCACAAATATGGATATTCCCGCAGTAGCGATGGGCGATATTGAGAATCGAATATCGATATAAAATGTAATATATCTTTAAAAATGCTATTTTAAAAGTAAAATCTTAAATTTCGAACCATATTTACTACTACGCCATGCTCGTGATACATACTTATGCCCTTTTCACTGATCCATACGGGAGAAAATGGGTGCCGTCGTTGAATTATTCGGACCCTGCTCGTTTGAATATTGGACGACGCAACGCAAACATGTCACCGTTACAAAGAGGAGATTATTGAAGGAAGAAGGCATTGTGTACTTACCCGTTTTCGGATGTTAAGTAGAGATTGGGGCCCGGAAGCATCGCAGAGCCACTGCTGCCCTAAGTGAAATGCAAACTGATACAATCTGGTTCGATTTTCGCCCCGCCCCGCCTACCGACCAAACAATCAAAATGTATGATGAGCGTAAAACGTGCACTCAAATCCGTCACCGGAATTATTCGAGTATAAAAAATTGGCTTTCATCTTTAATACTTCGTTAAGAAATCATATTTTTCCCGAAGAAACATTTTAAACCCAAAAAATATTTCTATTTTTTAACGTATTTTTTCGCGATTACAACACTTTTTTTTCTTGTTCGGAAAGTAACGCACCAGTATAGGCGGCTATTAAAAGGCCAGGAGCTGGCGGCGTTTGAGTGCATGTTTTAATGGAATGATGTACCTGAAGCATGAATAACTAAAAGCATAAAAAATATTAAAATGGTAAAAGACAAAGCAATAGGCTTAAAATATTAAAATTGTAATGTGTTGAAAAATAATATGGGTTATTTCTATTTCAATGTAGTAACAGGCTCTCATGCGATACGAATCTTCTAAATACATCTTACAGTGCTTTCTTGGGAGAGTTTACTTTTTTTTTGATATGTAAACAATAAGTTTACTTGTATGTCAGATGATACTTAGTTAGACCAGGGTAGGAGGACCTAATTATAAAACGAGGTATGTAACTAGAGATAGTGTTCTTATTTTTTAACACATAATTTTGTCGCTGTAAAGCAATCATTTTTGAGTAAAAATATCACATACCATACCAATATTTATGTTAGTGTTTTTTCGCTGTAGTTAAAAGAAGCTACATTCTGCAACGCCTCCGAGATATGATCAGAGAGGATTAGAATTGGAGTCACATGGTTTGAGATCCGTTAGCAATCATATCGAACAAGAAAAAATAAAAGAACGGCAAAGAGTTTAAAATTTGAATAGTTCGCGCTATTTCTCCCGCCGAACGGCTTAAACTTGATATGTATCTCGAGGATTAATTCTGCTTATAGATTATAAGGTAGAGACAATCATTACAGGGCCAATGATATCTTTCTTACATCATTGTTATAGGGCCATAAAAGAAAAAAAGGTTCGAAAGTTGGGTCTCTGGTCGGTTCTCTTACTTCATGACAATGCGCTTGTATCTATCAGAGGTTCGAGAGGTTTACATCGAAAATGAAGAAATACGCTTCTCTTTATATCCCATTCCGCGATTTAGAAAACAAAAATTGATATGTTTTCTGAAAAGGAATTTAATAATATTGGATACCACAATTTATAGAGATTTTGAATTCTGAAGGTTGAGAGTGAACAGATTAAAATTAAATGTTTCTAACACAAAATTTATGATTATTGGAAATTGAGAAAAAAATAATTATTTAAAAGGGGAATTTTAATTTAATAGTCAAAATGTATGTTTATTTTCACAAAAACAAACTAAAACACAATAATCTCACCTTATTTTTTATGTTATCTAGTAGGCAGGTATATTATTAATGATATTGGGACAAAAATGATGTTGTTGTGTTAGATCTAAAGATCTCTTCAACAGAAATTACAATCTTAATTAGTATTCAACCGATTGTATTTTTATGTCTAGAATAGCTCCAAAGGATTTCCCTAATCTACATTGTGAGTAAAATAGAAAAACGAATAGAAGAAAAAATCTTATGTAATCTGTGAAAAAGGGAAAAAGTAAACTATCCTCCCCAAGCAGCAGTATTAAATTAAACAGAGACTTACAGCTTTTCCTTGCCTGATCTGCATTCGCTGGAAGGCGACGTGCTGCTCGTAATGGACGATTTCTTCCTGCGTGGTGAGCCCCAAGCTGCGGTAGCGCACTAGCTCAGTAAGACGGTGCCGCAACTCACGTTCCCTCTCGACGCTGGCGATCAGGCGCTCGTGCTCGCCCGAATTCAAAAACTGAGCGAAGGGACGCATGTGGTCGCGAAGTTCCCTTTAATCAACATTTTTTCCTTGTTAATTGATACATTTTTAAAATTTCATTTAAAAGAGAACAGGTTTTTGGTAAAATTTTATTGTAAGACCCCGAATTTTTTTAAATACCTCATTTACCCTCATACTGCTCCCCAAAAAATACAGCTTCCTTTATCTTTTTCATTGACCAACTCTGATTTATCGATATCCTTTGTAATAACTATAAAAGGCACCTTTTACACATTTATTTTTAATGTAATTAAAATCGGGCAATGGTGTGCCCCTCCTTGGGGGTCCAAATAATCGTATTAACAGGGTCATCCAACCAGAACTGAACAGTGGTTTATTTTTTGAGTTTCCATGTATTTTTATTAGACCCATTTTGTTTATATTTAACTGTAGAATTTAAAACTGCCATGTAAAAAGCGACTTGGCTTAAAACAAAGGAACTGTGGCGTAAAGTTGTTGTTTTTCAATAGGACACCCTGTATATATTTATGAAAGGTCTTTCTTTCCCAATTCTACAATTATAAAATTTGCCCATATTAGCACAAACCGTATATTATATTCATTCTTGTTTAATATGTCTAGAAATTAAGCAACTTTTTTTGAAAAAAAGGACATAACATTAACTTTTCACCTTAATTTTATCCTCTTACCCGTGCTTTACCTTTTTAAAAATTTGTTGATTAAAATTAACTTTTCGTTACATAAGTGCAAGTTTAAACCATGGATATTTTTTAAATTTAACATTGTTCATCTTACTTTTGCGCTTTCTGATACAATGGCTGAGACGGGTCCCTTCTTAAATTGTCAAAATATTTGGCAACCAATTGGTAATCCCTGACTATTCTTTTTCTTCTTTGCCTCTCTCGCAGTCTTCTTATGTACATGTCGACAATTGCCAGTTTTAGCGCTCTTTCAATATCCGTTTCTGCTTCCTGTTCTTCCAACTGTAAGTCAGCAACTAATTTTTCTGCTTCTTGATTATACTCCTACAAAATAGTAAAATAAATATTTGGATTTCAATGGACTAATAAATTTTTAGAATTTTACGCTTTTAGTTCTACTAGTAATTATCAGGTAATTTCATCAATAGTTTTCAACCAAGGTACAAATAAAACTTACTTACAAGGTTGTTATAAAGAGCTGGATCAGTTTTTTATGCAGAATATCACTTCTTGGTCAAGAATCGCTTAATCTTGTAAATTACATTTTTTTGTAGTGTACTTTTTTAGAAAAAGAATATTTCAAGTTAAAATATTGTGTTTTACCAATAAAGTTTCGATTCAAAAAATTTCAGTTTTTTTTACCAACCATACATCAATCTGGGACACACAATATATTATAGATACAAAAAGGTATACTTCCCTGTACATTTTTTATTTTTATCACATGAAAAAAAAATTGGTTAACTTAGCCAAAAAAGTTATAATACCACAACAAACATTGAGAATGAAAGTCCAAAACAGGTACAACGTTGATCATAGACCTCCTCTTGTTTTAAGTTAAAAATACTTCTACCTAGCATGTGTTACATTACAAATTTAAAAAATTGTTAAATCTTACCCTTTCAAAGTCATCACGATGTGGCTTGTAACCCAACACTCTTGCTTCCTCTGGAGTGGCATCCAGAGGAGCCAGTTTTGCAAGCGTTGCTGGTGATAGGGGGCCATCATCTTCTGCTAAATCTATTATTAAGTTTGGTTTCGGAACACTGGACCATGTGGCTCTACCTATGTTGCCATCGAGGTAACGGGCTGTATATTCTTCTCTACATTCTACAAAAGAAGATTTTTAAGTACGCTAGCTTCAAATTCAAATTATTGTTATTTTTACCTTCTGCAGTGCGAGATTCTACATGTTTCGCAACTAATTCCCAGTTTCCATAAGAGTACAGCTCTGCAGCATCTAAAAGTCGCAAATGTTCGCGTCCAGTCCATGCGCCTCTGCCTCCAAAAATACTAACTGCACAGTGGTCCTGTAAAAGAATATGAACTTTGAAAATTAAACCAACTATTTCCAGAATAAATAAACATGGTAATGTCAATATTTCCAGTTGTATAAATAGTGGCCCAACAGTGTTCTCATAATAATATTGTTTATTTCTCCAATTGAAAAGCAATACAAAGTACTACAATAATTGGAAAAAAGTAATGTAAGGAAAAGATTAGACTACAAGAAAAACTCACTAACAATATTTCTGAAATAATAGCTTCTTAAGTCTAATCCTAAAAACACCAATGTTAGGCGCCACTTTTATACTATCATCCAGGGCATTATAAAATCTAGAACAGTTAAAATAAAAACTCTGTTCGATGGGGTGGTGGAAGAAATCTTAAGTGTTCTCTAGTGTTATAATTATGATTAAGTTGGCAACCCTCAAACAGATGCCTGTCAAACTTCAAGTATGTACATATGTCAAAAACCATAAAAATTTAAAAAAAAATATTTATATCAGCCCTACAGATATACCTTATTGCCCTTATTTGGAGTATACAACTTGAATGAGGTGATTATCGATTAGAGAAACACAAACAGACCTAGCAATTAATCTACCCAATACATTAGATGCAACTCTAACAGCCTAGCAACCATTAGCAACTTTTGTCATTATACATTTATAATATTTACACAAGCCAGGTATCTAGTATTAATTACAATTTAAAGAAAATGTTTAAAAAAAAACAATTAGAACACAGTTATACAAGCAAAATCAATACTTAACATAAAATGTGTTTAGAAAATGGACAAGATAAGAAACAAAACTTCTATACCTACATGACACTCATTACTACAAATATTTTTAAAAAGCTAAACTATTTACAAATTCAATTTAATTTAGAACGAACCTCTTAATCAGTGCTGGAACACTCTGGTCTCAAGGATTTTTACATTATTTTAAAATTCTCAACTAGTGCCTATAAGGTAATTTAAGCTACCTAACAAATCTACTTTCCTTCCTAGCATTTTCATTTTTAATATTTGCAGGTAGATAATAATATACCATATTGATGCCCGAGAAATGGGTAGTATTCATTCAAGGTGTAGAAGGCCTGATTGGTAAGGACTTACTTTATTCATGTGCCAATGCCGTCTTGGATATTCAAGACGGCAATGTCACAGCCATCCAAATGAATACTACTATATAATAGTGTCTGATTCTGACAGAGTACAGACGTTCTTTTAACTCGCTCCAGTTTTTAGTGTATTTAGAAGTTATTTTAAAGTGATAATTACTTAAATTGAGTATGGACGGAAAATATAGTAAGGAGAAACCCAAAGTGAAAAAAAAAAACTAATTTAGATACAGTTGAAACCCAAAAAACCAGAAGCCTTTCATGCAATTCATTGGAATCTTTAAAAATCACACGAGCAGAAATAAACAAAATAATAGGTGTCAAGGACAACCGAACACAGCTGATAAGAGGTTCAAGTAAACAAAGTGATCAACAACAAATACCAGGGAGTCTTGAAAAGATGGATGATAAAGTTTATCGCAATGAAGAGAACACATATGACTCAGTTTTTAAACCGACACCGACTTTATTCAGAACGCCCCCAAAACCAACTGAAGGAGAAAATAATAATGAGGAAAATGAGAAAATTATTGAGGAAAACAGCAACAAAAGACGGCGATCAGAGACAACACCAGAACAAAACATTAAATCGTGTAAACGCCTTTGTGACAGCGAAAAGGCAAGTGATTTTAATGACAAAATAAACATAAACAATGACGAAATAAGCGACATGAACGTGACTCGAACTCTATCAGAGGAAATGATCACAAAATTTTTCTCAAATCTGGATGTAATTACTGAAGCTGTAGACGAAGGAAAGGGCAAAGATGCAAACATACATCTCACAGAAAAGGCATTTAAATCAGTAAAAGATGCTCAATCTGAAATTTGTAAGCTGTTTACTCTTTTGGTATTTAAAGTGGGAGAAATAGAAAATGAAAATCAAATGTTAAAAAATAAAATAAAACAAACAACACCAGTACAAAATAAAATCAGTAATGACCATGGTCAAAACAATTTACTGAAACACCAAGAGACCAATAAGACATATGCAATAGCAGCAGGCAATAATAGGAACATCAACGAAAGAACACCCGAAAACTTAAAAGAGAACAACTGGATAACACCAAAAACTACCAAAAAGCATGAGACAATAATAAGAATTGATAACATAAACGACTCAAAAGAAACTATAAAAACACTGAAACAAGAAATTAGCATTAAAGACATTGGAAAAGGGTTTAAAAGCATAAAACAAACCAAAAATGGCGCCATTATTGTAGAAAGTTATGATCAAGACCAACAGGATAAACTAAAAACGGCAATAAATCGCATTGATAAAATCAAATATAAAGAAAATGACATTTCTGATCCCATGTTTATGATAACGGGTATTGAAAAGGGCTTTACCGATCAAGAATTTACTGAGGAGTTAGAAAGGCTAAATTATAGTATTGTGGAGGAACTACAAACCAGCGTTCAGGATAAAATAAAAGTAATAGCAAAAAAACAATGCAGGAACCCACTTAAAGAAAATTGGATACTGCAGGCTCCAGCAAAAATTGCAAAATGGTTTTTAAAAAAAGGTACTATTTATTTCGACCTGGTAACTGTACATGTTCAAGAACATCTGAACCTGGCTTTATGTTTTAAGTGCTCCGGATTTGATCACGTGGCGAAATACTGCAAAGAAAAGGAATGCTGCCATAAATGCGGAGGAGAACATATGTCAAAAGATTGTACCGAGGATACTTTTCGATGCCCTAATTGTATAAAAATGAAACTTTCCGATTATCAACACTCTGCAAGAGATACCGATTGTCCTATATACAGAAGAAGACTTGCTAGGTTTAGAAATAGTATCAATTACAATGAGGATTTTTTATAAATAAAAACACGCAAACCACCAAAGAGGTTAAACAGGAGGAACCTTCAAAAACAACAAAAAACATACTTACAAAGATTAGCATCATTCACCAAAATGTACAGTCACTAGGTAACTCTGTGGATGGAATAAATTATATTGTAGGAAAGTACAATGATTGTAAATTTCTATGTATTACAGAGCATTGGAAGTCAACTGAACAATTGAGATATTTGGCTATAAAAAATTTTAAACTAGGAGATAGTTATTGTCGCGACGCTGGCCAGCACGGAGGAAGCGCAATTTTTGTACATAAATCAATAAAGTTTCGACCAAGAAATAAAATAAACAAACTTTCAGTTAAAAGTGAATATGAATATGCTGCCATAGAATGTGAAATAAATGGGGCCCAAATTATTATAGTATCTGTATATAGACCACCGTCTGGAAACATAATCAGATTTCTAGATAGTATTGAGGCAATGTTATCTAGTATTATTGGCGAAAATAAAAAAATTATAATTGCGGGTGATTTCAATATAGAAATGTTAAAGGAGAATAGCAATAAAACAAATTTAATATCGCTATTTCAATCTTTTGATTTAAAGCAATCAATATTCGCAAATACTAGAATAATGTATAACTCAGCTTCATGCATTGATAATATATTTTTAAATTTAGATTATGTAGATAGTGCTGTCATTAAAACGTTTATTTCCGACCACACAGCCCAAAAAGTAAATTTTCAACTAAAATTTCCTGAAAAAAATAATTTACAATACCGTAGAATCTTTTCAGATGAAAATAAACTATTATTCATAAATTACTTGAAAGAACAAGATTGGCTTCAAACGTACGAATCGGATAGGTTAAATGTAAACGCACAATGGAACTTATTTATGAATACATTTACCAATATCTTTAATCATTGCTTTCCTTTAAAAGTAACAAACTTTCGTCAAAAACATAAAATATCTAACGATCCAAGAATAATAGAGTGTAAAGACAGATTAGATCTATTTTTAACTTTATCTAGATATGACAATAACTTTAAAGAAGAATATAGGAAAACAAAAAAAAAATATGATGATCTGCTAAGGGCAGTGAGGTCGGAAGAATACGACAAACGGATAAGATCAGCAGATAACAAAACTAAGTGTATGTGGAGTATTTGTAAAGAAATAACCGGACATAACAAAAACGATGGTGATATTGGTATTAAGGGAAATGCCGAAGAAATACCGGATCAGTATAATGCATACTTGTTATCTATAGTTCCAGAGTTACTTAAAAAACTAGAAACAAAGTCATCAAATTGTGATATTAGGAGAAATAATAAATCATTGTTTTTAAGACCAGTGTCTACCAATGAAATTTGTGAGTGTGCTAAAAAAATTAAAAATAAACATAGTAGTGGTGTAGATGAAATACCAACTAGCATTGTAAAATTAGCCATCCCTGTAATCCAAGATGTTCTTTGTTACCTTATTAATAAATCATTTAAGCAAGGAATCTTTCCAGACCAACTTAAAATAGCGTTAATTAAACCTCTATTTAAAAAAGGAGATCCCGAATTAATAGAAAATTATAGACCAATCAGCCTCTTACCAGCTTTTTCAAAATTGTTTGAGCTCTTAATGTGTCGTCGTCTTGTTAACTTCATGAATGAATGTAACCTTTTTAATAGTAACCAACATGGCTATATACCGGGAAAATCAACACAAACTGCCATTTTTCAATTTACGAAAAAAATTTTAGAAATTGTTGAGAAAGGAAATTTGGCACTCGGTATATGTTTAGATTTATCAAAAGCCTATGATTGTATCGACCCAAAGTTATTATTAAAAAAATTGGAATTATATGGTGTTAGAGGAAATGCTCTTAAACTATTTGAATCTTATTTAATTAATAGACAACAAAAAGTTAAGGTAACAAAGAACGGACAAACTTACTTTTCGAACTTAATGAGTAATAGTTTAGGAATTGCTCAAGGCAGCATTGCAGGGCCAATCTTATTTGTAATTTTTCTCAACGACCTGAATTCCATAGAAGCGTCTCAACACGAAAAAGTAACATGTTTTGCTGACGATACAAATCTTATTACGGGAGGGGAAAACATCTTTGAATTAAGGGCAATGGGAACTACACTATTTAATAAAGCCAACTCTTGCATTTCAAAAAATAAATTAATTTTAAACAAGAACAAAACAAATGCTCTTATTTTCAGAACTAAACTGTCAAAAGTTGAGAAACCACAAAGTATATATTTAGGGGAATCGGATGTAGAAATTGTTGAACAAACGAAGTTTTTAGGGGTCAACCTAGATGAATTTCTAAGTTGGTCACATCATATTAATACACTTATAAAAAAATTAAACTCGGTTTGCTATGGAATTAGGGTTGTTGCCCGATACATGAAGGAAAAAAGCTTGAAAGTAATATACTATGCAAACTTTGAATCCATCATGAAATACGGAATTATTTTTTGGGGTAGCAATAGCTTAATTGAAAAAATATTTGTTGTTCAAAAACGAGCATTAAGAATAATAAAACTAATGGCTTTTAATGAAAGTTGCAGGAATGTTTTTAAACAATGTGGAATCTTAACGGTTTATGGTGTGTACATTTATGAATGTTTGTTGTTCTTTTTTAAAAATAGAAACACTTTTGAGCTGCAAACTTTTCATGATTATAACACTAGAACTCTAAATGTAAATTACCCTATCCATAGACTAACATTAACAGAAAAAAATCCAGGTTATATGTGTCTAAAATTCTTTAACAAGTTGCCAAATGATATTAAATGTATAAGTAGTCTTAAAGTATTTAAAGTTAAAGTCAAAGAAATGTTAATTAACCTAGAACCGTACTCAATACAGGATTATTTAGGATAATTTATAGAGAATAAGAACATTTGTTTTCTTCCTTTTATGACGCCGTTTCCTTTTGTGTTTTTGTATGTTTTGTGTGCTTTGTACAAGAAATGTATATTATAACATAATTTGAAATATAGATTATTATTATTATTATTATTATCACACTTAAACTTAAAACTAAGAACATTAGTTTTATTTACATCAAGACATAACAAGTTAGCCACTTAAGATTCAACATGTGCATTAATGCACCTAATCTTAAAAATGTACTGATAGTTATCACTTAAGTCATGTTATTATGCAAAAAAAAACTTTCACAACCATCAACCATTACAATTTATGTTTTTGTTGAATATCCCTCGGGCATTGATAAATAACTCAAAATTTTATTACATCTTCAAGCATGATACTTTTTGACAACAACCCTCTGTCTACGGCACCGGGCTGTTTTCAAGTAACGTGCGTTTGAAATCTGTAATAGAATTATCTCATAGTTATCAATGCTCTTGGGATATTATAGTTGGAAGATAGTCATAAATACTTACCACAAATTTATAGGAGTGATCATTCTTATGTGGTCCGATTTCTGCTCCAACCGCGAAACACTAAAACAAATAACATTTGAAATGAAATAAGGCAACAACCAATACATACACACTATGTGATGCTCAAGCCATTTTCAAAGTACTTACTTGAAGACAAATATCAAAATCGGGACATTCGCAGCACTGAACTCTGACTCCGTTTACCTCTTCTTGACAATAAGTGCAACTTACTTTTACAAAAAAATCTAGAAAGGTTAATATTATTAAATACTAAAACATTTTGTTTTAAACTAAAAAATCCTTACCAGCCATCTTGCACCAAAAACACAGAGGAATGACAGATGATACCTGTCAACGTGCTGAGGCCACAGAAGAAAAAAGGGTTGACCCTCAACATATACGCTGTCAATTTACGCCGTGGGACTTGACTTGACACCCTTGTGTCTAAAGCCGCGTTCTCTCAGAGCTACGTTCTGTCGCCAGCGACATCATCTCGATTCGACCAATCAGGACCGTTTACCTCAAACCCCTAATCCCCCACTACCGTGTTGCTGTCGTTGAATCATTTCAACCAGCGTTGCCACATCTAGTAGATTTTCTACTTTTTGGTAGATTTTCACCCTTCTTCAGAAAATTTTAGTAGGCATATTTTCTTTAGTAGATTTTGGTAGATTTTAATATCAATTTCAATAATGTAAATATGCCATTAACAATATAATTATTGTAAAAATTATTTTAATTAAGTACTTATTTATTTTAATATCGGACGACATTTTTTTTTTTTTTTAGACACCACTTAGAAAACAAGAGGAAGGTTATGGTTATTGCTGCCTATGTCGAGGCCGCGACCCTTTTTTCACTATTATTTTTAGTGCTCACTCAAAAATCACCGAGCCCATTTGTGCCCTCCCCTAATTTAGTAGATTTTAGTAGCTTCAAAATAAAATAAAAGTAGATTCGCCAAAATAAATGTGGCAACGCTGACTTCACTTCGTTTACGTGTGGCGACAGCTGTCGGCGCGACACTCATTGAAGGAGTGTGGATGTGTTGCCGACGACCAAGAACCATAAATTTTATAGTCGTTGGCCGACGACAACCGTAATCTGAGAACGCGGCTTAAAATGTCGTGATTGTGGAAATGGAACGGAAACCCGTTTTTCTTCTGTGGATTGTGATGGAAAAAATATCCTGTTAAATTATTTATTGTTAGCATTGAATAAAATAAAGTGAACTGTTTGGCACAAAAACTTTGTAAAGTTTGAGTAGAAATAATGAAAATACACTGTACAGTTTGTGTGGTAAACCGCCTTTTGCCCAATCTGCCCGCAAATTTGAGAAAGAAACCTTTAAAGTCGACCCTTGCATTATGCAAGCATCCCAAAAATAATGAATATTCTTTAATTCTCTTTTCAGAGCATAGTAAAAGTGGCACCAAATATCTTTTACACAATAATATAGAACGAATTCTTACAAGATTCATTAATGAAGGTAAATGCACTATTCAGTTGAAAGAACCTAAACATGACCTGTGCATTCAAGGAGACATTATACAGTTAAAAGGATTTTTGCATCTTTTTAAAAGGGCTGTAGAAGGCAAAATATCTTCTAAGGAGCTTACTCTCTCGAGTATGAGTGTTATACCTTTCAAGAGTAAAGATATCGCACCAATGAAGCTAGTTATTACAAAAAGGTTTGTAACATTTTTAATGACTTGATTGTTCTTATTTTAGATTTTATACAAATTTTTTTAAACCCTTTAATTTTTATACTTTCAGGTCAGACTATCCCACCAAAGGCTTTCCCAGAACTTTAGAATCCCTTTATATCAATGACATACAGCGTTGTGGCCTAGACAGGGGCATTCTTCAACTTAATAAGCTCAAAATCCTTAACCTGAGTAATAACATCATAGAGTTTTTGCCAGAAGAACTTAATAAACTTCCAAATCTAATGGAATTAAATGTTTCTCACAACCTATTAGGAAAAGGTAGTTTAAAGCAATGGCAATGGATCGGCGGCTTTTTATCTAAGAACCTGATTTTGTTAAATTTAAGTCATAATGAGTTAACATTTCTTCCGGACCAACTGATTAAGTTACATAATCTAACAACTTTACATTTAAGCTACAATAATTTAAAATCCTTACCAGTAGGAATTGGAAGTTTACGGAATCTGAAAACGTTTTTGGCCTCTAACAACTCACTGACAGTTTTACCAGGAAGTATCAGAAAACTAAGGCTACATTCCATAGATGTGTCTGGCAATAATTTTAGGCAGAGTACTCCCAATGGAGCAGGCTTTTCAGTTAAGCCTTTGCAAGTATGTACTTTAAAAGAATATGCTGCAAAAAAGGTCTTGTGGGCAAGGCTTTCCTACCCCAAGGGCTGTATACCATCATCCCTCATAGATTTCTTAGACTATGCAAAATATTGTGTTTGTGGTAAGGCATGTTTTACAATATTTTTAAGACAATCCAATTATTTATTGCTTTCCACTATCTCAGATTCAATAAATACTTCAGGCGATGAAACACTGTATGTGCCCATTGATTGCTATTTTTGTAGTTTAAAGTGTTTAGGTTTAACTTTGCGTTACCGAAGTCGCAACCCGATTGTGAGGTAGGACGCGGTCGATTTAAGTTAAAATGAAAATTGGTTATTCTGCATTTGTTAAAATAAGGATGGTTACAAGGAAGGCCTCTTACTGGCCAGTTTGGCTTAAAAATGTGGTTTATAAAAATTGTCAGTAAATGTTATTAAAACTACTTATTTCAAATTCATTTATTCAATAATTATCATATACATGACATGAGGTTCGTCATTTTAGTTCCATCAATAAATAGTTTAAAGTAAATTATGACAGCAAATTAACTTTAAAGTGCCTTAAAAAACTTTAAGTGTTTTTCTTTACCGTTATCGAGACTTATATAGACGGTTTCATAGACATTTAACATTGCCATTTCAATACACATAGCTATGAAATGCTTGAAAATTTTGAAATATTTTCTTAAAGAGAATAGTATTTAAATGTTGTAGCTGATAAGTACACAGTAGTTAAGTGAAATTAATATTGTCTAAAAAAATTTTCACTTTTTTTGTAAGGTTAGTTAAGTATATTTCAATATTAAAACAGTATTTAAATGTTTTGGTAAAATTTCTATAACATTTTTATTGTGGATAATTTGTAGTAGGTCTTCTATACAACGTTTATTATATTTAGTGTTTGGACCACTCGAGTGAATTTTCACTAGAGTACTCAATTATTAAAATAATCGACCTCACTCGATTATTAACACAAGTACTCGAGTTAATTTTTTACTAAATAAATTAATAAACTCGTACAGTTTCAAATAATCACTCGAAATCATCATTCGGTCGGTAATTCGAGAGAAAAATCACCCCAGTGATCAGTCGATTATTGAAATCACTCGAGTACCGAGTACTCGATTGCTAAAATACTCCGATTTTTCCCAATACTAATTCTATTACATTTTTGATGTTTACAACATTATTAAACTTTGTGATATATATGTAATATGTGTGTTATGTAAATATAAATAATATGATATGGCAATTTGGTCCTAACACTATCCTCTGTTGTGAAATAGATATGGCTAATTTTTAGTTAACGCTTAGGTAGGTATACAGCGTCTGCCCAGATTTGGTTACCAAAAATTGGAAAGTTTCAATTTAGATTTTGTTATTCTTGATAAAAAGTTTTGCCTATTTTAACAATAAGATTGGCTTTGAAAAAAATATATATTGTACAGGCCTAACAGAAATAAATAAAATTGAGATTAAGATAAATAGCATTGCATTATAGTTATTTGTAATTATTGCAAATAACACTTTTTTAATGAAATGTTTTATTTAACTTCTTTCATAAAGGGGTGTGCGCGAAAAAAACAACTTCATTAAAAAAACTAAGAAAAATAGTCTAAATCGCACCCTTCTATCGCAAATAATAACAAAGATATGCCTCTGCAAAGATGTCATATTTCAGCGCGGGACGTCACAAGAGCTTGGCCGCTGCATAAATAAGTATATTGCATGGAATTTACGTAAGTTTTAGCACTTAGTATTCGTCGGGTTAAATAATTTAATGAAAACCTTACTGCCTGATGAAAAAATAGTTTGGTGATTAAAAAAATGTACAGAGCGCCAAAATTTTTGTTACCAGTAAAGTACTTGCATGTTTACCTGCAGTCATTTAACTTAACAATAATTATTATGATTCGATTTTAAAGAATTTAACGGAGTAAGGGGGGACACTTTTAATTGGGACAAAATAAGAAGCGAAAGTGAACCATGAATAATAAAAAAAATGCCCATGAAGTTTTAAAAAATCTACATTGGATAATAGGTAACAAACGTGTCAAAAATAAGGAATAGGCGGGCCGGGTGTATCCAATTAAAGTATAAACGACCTCACTTAAGACAGAGTCTAAAAACTTACATTTATGTATCAAACATGGACACATACAGAACATTTCACTAATTAAACTTAAACCAAAATTATTCAAATTGAAAATAAGTAGTAAATTTTCAGTAACCTGTAAGATATAGCGCTATTCCATATCCTTATACTGTCTGAAATGAGATCGTATGAACTTTACCCTGATTGTTAATTTTTACTTCTTTATTTAAAACAATTAAAAATACGTAGCTATTAATTTTGATTAACGCCAGGGCCGAGCCGTGCCGGGGGTGCAAGGGGTGCATGGCACCCGGGCGGCACTAACACGGGGCGGCAAAATGTCTCTAAAACAAATAACAGAACCCCATCATGCAAAAAATATTTAGTCGCAAAGTGCTTCTTTGATAGCGGCATTTCTCCGAATTCATATTATTGATAAAAATAATATGTCGGCCAAAGAAGTATTAACATATCTCGTCATTAACGATTTAAAAGGAATATTCCCTAATTTGTTTGTAGCCTTACGAATATTTTTAACCATGCCGGTCACTGTGGCACACGGGGAGCGATCATTTTCGAAACTAAAACTTGTTAATATCTATTTAAGATCAAATATGAGCCAATCGAGGCTTACAAATTTAGCAGTAATTAGTATCGAGGAAGATATTTGTTCCAGTATAGATGTTACAGATTTAATAAAAGAATTTGCTTTAAAGAAGACAAGAAAAGTAGATTTTAACATTTAAACCCATCTAGGAATTGGAATATATTTTTGTTATTTTTTCGTTTTGTTTTGATTTTTTCTTTTCTTTTACTACCTTAAGAATGTAAATTTTATTTTCATTACGTTTTTATATATTTGTCAATAAATAATGTTGAAAAATGTGTTTTTATTAATTTTCCCAATCTAAAATGCAAACAGTAGGTACGTCATACATACACCTCAAAATCGGCATTGAATTATCCAATTACTCCTATCTCCAATAAGATCTAGACACATTTGCTAGATAGAGACGATTTTTACTAATGAATATTTTCCGGGGGAAGGTAGGTACTTTTCTATCCGACTAGACTAGAAATTAACTCATATCTCGCCTCACTAATCAAATTTCGACTAGGTACGCTAATAGGGCGGCATATTTTGTTCTTGCACCCGGGCGGCGGATACCCTAGGCTCGGCCCTGATTAACGCGTACACCAATAAGTTAAAATAAGAAGTCCCTTGAGAAAACACACAAAATAGGAACCAATATTCAGCTCAGCGACCACTTTCCACATGACAGGAATTTATATTGGACCTTATTAAAGGTTCTAAGGAGCACGAGGACACAGTGCCAAAAGCTTAGACCATACACCTGACCCTCGCCCTTGTAACGCCCTACTTTTTTATTCTCTACTTACTGAATTCGACCTTTTCCCGGGCGCAATTACAATTTTCCTCCTTGTGGGTCCGCAGTACCAATTTTGCTCAAAATACTTGTTTTATCCACTGCTAATGAAGCACTATATTTTTATCTCATTTTTAAGTTATAAATATCTAATTTTCCTATTGGTTAGGGACCAAAGCACAGAATATATAGCTACGTAGGCTTCAAAATACATTTAACATTCCACTTGTAAATACGAATTCAGGTCAAAATTCTCCTATCTATAGAGCGACACGTACCTGTAATGGCCTTTCCTTGAGTATGGAAATGTTCGATATGTCTATAGTTAGATTTAAAAAACATGTCAGATCATTTCATAATTTTAATTTTTGTAAGGTTTTATATTTATATTTTTGTTTGTATAATTAAAACATTTAATTCCCACTAGCTAATACCACAACGTGAATGCTTTATTGAACTTAGTGTCTGTTGTATCCCTACTTGTTAATAAATAAATTCACTTTTTAATATTATTTTATTTTAAAAATGCCGATTAGAGCCACTGTATTTTTATTCTGAATTCTTATTAAATTTAATTTTAGCACACTTCACAAATTATTCGTGAGAGATTTAGGAATTCCTTGTCCAGATTTGAGTAAAATAATTAGTCGGAACAGTTTTGTCAAGGCTTTTGGTATGAAAAATGCAAGTGGTTAATGGGTATAGGAACCTATGTACCTAGTCAAATTCTAAAAAAAAATTGGGGGCAATATGTCTCTTATTTTTAAGTAGCGGGGAAGATTCTGATGCCTGGCTGCTTAAAAATCACAACATTCAATTTAAAAATGGAAGCCATCGTTTTTCACACAGATATTTTAAACGTAAATTAACTGACTTATTTTTAAATTATTTTTCATTTAAATTGGTCCAAAAATCCAATACTTGAGATATATTATTATACAAACAGAGGATGCTTTTTATGGAACTTGGTTCAGATTTCTGTGGCCTCCTGGTTGCTGGTTTTTCGAAGCGCTTTTCCAGCAAACACTATGCAATAGACTCGATATTAGATTTTAAGTGATTAGCTTTGTCAATAGAGTTTTTTCTTGGACAATAAGGCATATTATTTATTAAAAAAACCTAATAAATAACTACTTTTTTTTGGCTTGGTTTTAAACGACAAGGGAGACTTGGAATACTGTTGTTGGATAGAAATCTCAAATACTCCGTTAACGAAGCACCTCGAAGCTCTTTATAAAAAATAAAAGGAATGATAAAGACGACGAGAAGGAGATATTGCAAAAAACTCTCCTATAAAATTATTTTGTTTTTAATAAAGTTATCTCTCTCGTAATGAACGTATGTCTACAATCAAAACATCTATCGGCACTAAACATATCTGTTCTAAATAAGCAATTCGTTCACCGAATAAAAAACCAAAAATAAAGTTGTAAAACTTTGTTTTTAAATTAAAAAGTGAGCTGTCAGGGACCTAAAAAACAAATTTAAATTGATAGATACTATGTCGATCTAGATCTAGGGACTAACAGTGTTGCTACCAAGTAAAGGGCGCCCTTTCACGAAGCACCCGGACCCCGTACTTTTCCCACTCGGTCGCGTCTATCCATAACTCTTGCGCCGTCTCCAGACAGGACATGATGCAGGCGCCCTTCCACGCCACCATCGCGGCGTCCATGTCCCGGGGATTCGTTATGATGTCCAGTTGTTCTGCTCGGTACAAGTAAGGGATTTGAAGAGATATTCGATTCTGTAGCCACGTGCCTAAAAACGAAGTAGGGTTCTCGTATTTCTGATCATCTGCATACTTTTTATACTCTATCCTCCAAGTGTATTTATTATATGGTTGTGAAGTTATTAGCTTTCAATTAATTATTTTGACGTATGTAACCGATAAAGTATCAGATAATTTTTAAGGGTTTTCCGTGAAAATGTTACTTTCGAAACCTAGATCTAAAGAAAATAACCAATTTAAAACGATAAGCGTTTTACAAGCGCGAGACGCTAAATAAGTCGTACGAAAACTTGTGTTGGGTCAAAGTTAACTTCACACTCGTATTTATAATAGGAGATTCTCAATTTTATTACTTAAAACTTACAGTTTCTTATGCTCGACTTTTTGATATCTATTCAAAGCAATATAATTATTGTAACAAAGTTTAGTTTAACTGACAATAAATTATTGATATCAAAAGGTTAAGCGTATTAGTTCATTAGTTCCATTGGTTATATTATTTCATACTTTTAGAGAGTGAGTTTAAATTTTTGATATCTGAGCCGAGGATCGTCACAATTAACTAGAACTAGAAAAATATACGTTCGCGCCGACCTCAAAACGCTGAGAATAAGAAAATACTAAGTGGAGAATCTGTTATAATATTCTGAAAACTATGTTATTTCATCCTTTTTAGACAGTTTTTGAAGTAGGATCTACTTTTCTAAAATGTTTATTGTTTGGCAATTATTGCGAAAATTGTTAAACCTACACTTTTTTTTATAAATAGCACACAAAAATTTGGTTATAACACCTGTAATCCATGTAATGACATCACCCCTTTAACCTTTTAAAAAATATATTAGTCTCAATTTGGTCATTTGGCTTCGATAAAATTGAAAAAAAAAATATTTTACCTCCTTCCTGTTTTTTTTAATTATCAAAATCGGTTAAACCAAAAAAAAACAGATATGGGCGAACAAACATAATAAGAGTAATTAAAACAATGTGAGAGGAAACAGAAAATATCTTTCAATTCAAAGTTATATTGTAGACCCTACACGATCAGTGTTACTGGCAGTTTTGAATGATACGAATCTCATTAATTTTTGTAATTTACCCTTAGATGATCAATACTATTAATAAGTCGAAAATGACAAGTGTCCAAATAAGTGAACTAATAAGTTTTGTAGTGCACATTTTTTTTTCTTTAAATTTATGAAAAAAATGTAATTGACTACAAATAAAACTGTATTTGCAATGAAATGGGTGCAATCATGCGTTTAATTCGAGCGCGGTGTTATTCTAAAATCACATTTAATTAATAAAGATTTCCAGATATTTTTTTCAATATACTTACCTATTCCGGAGAATTTCATACCTCCTCCAACCACAAGTACACAACCGTACATTTTTCTCTTAAGGTCTTCATTTGGACATCTAAAAATTGTAATTAGAAACTAATAAGATAAAGGGCGGAGAAATTTGTTCAGGCGCCTCTTTTTTTATCGCGCTTAAAGCTTTATATTTTAATTGTGCAACCCAATATCAGGATGATATTCTATCCGGCGTATCATATTAAATAAAATGATCGTGAGTGACACTTAAGAGATGCGCAGACTTAATATTATGTATGTACATGAGACTAAGAATAGGGATGTTGAATGTAAGATAGTATAGTGACTGACAGGTTTGTTTGGATCAGTTTGTGCATCCTGAGAAGTACGCAAAAACCTCAAAATATGGCCACCCTGCAGAAAATAGGAAAATGTTCACCTACTGTTTATGCACCCCTGGCTGACACTCTATCGATACTGTGTTTTCAAATACAATGGGCTCTTTCACTAAATTTTAATTTTGGCTGTAGTATATAAAGGAACAAAAAATAACATTTTCTGTGTTTGTACTTTTTGATATTTTTAAAAGCACGGACTTTATCGAATATACGTCATAAAAACGGCAGCCTGACAATGTTGCCAATTTTCTCTAAAATTTTTATATAATAATACAATGACAAAGTGTGAAAAGTAATCCAATAGAAATAATTGTCCAAAACGGACTTATGCGGAAAAATAAAAAAATCATATTATTTCCAAAATGTTATCTATACTTTGTCTTAAAATAAGCATAAGGTTTCACATGTGGCAACACTGGAATTATTGACAGAAGACCAAGCTAATGAAATGGAAAAGCCTAACCTAAGTTAGTTGTCAATCTTTCTGCTCTGTGAGCAAATAAATAAAAAGAACGATTATTTTTAACAAAAATACATCAAAATTCAACAATAATTCGGATGTAAAATAAAAAAATTGATATGACAAGTGAAAGATCGGTAACGATGCTCACTGTACATTTTTATCGGAACGACGTTATCAAGTAATCTCCCCAGTTTTGCGTTTTTAAAATTGGGGAAAATAGTGCATGTTTTCAATGAGCAGCAAAAAATTCATAGTATGACCTAGCAATAGTTTTATTGATGATAAACTCCTATTATAGCACCGACTAAACAATTTAAATGTCAAAATTATCAAATACGAGGAGAATAGTGAAAGGGTCCATTGCGTTCAGATAGTAAAAAAGTAAAATCACCTATCAATACTCTGCAGTACTGCTTGATCTAATCCAAGCATTTGGCCGGGATTTATTACAAATTCTTTCACAGATTGTGTTATCACAGGGTCCATTGCATCGACCACTATGTCATCGTCATTTCCCACTTGCTGACTTTCAAGATATGACTCATTAATATCATTTGCGGACGACTCTTCTTTCATTCCTGCAAAATCATTTAAAAATAAAACTTTGTGTCAGGCAACAAACAGTATGTCTTTAGTTAGTGAATTAAATGAAAAAAAGATGACAAATTTGTTCTAATATAAAAATTTTAAATTATTTTATTCAAATACAAATAGTTTATTGGTGTCAACAATATACAATGTATTTACACAGGTCCATAAAGGTAATAAATATTGAACAAGATTATTAATAAAGTATGTAGATTAAACAAAAATATTACTTAGAAAACAATAGTATAGCAACAATAACACCACGTAACGTATAAGTTTGCAATATTCAAAAGAATATACTATATGAAAGATAAAAACAAAGTTTAAAAAAATAAAACAGGCCACTGTAACTAAACAATAATTAGTCGACAAACATATTAAAATTTTGGTTAATACCTTGGAATAGAAAGTGAGGACTGTGACGCAGTCGCGTTCGTTAGGTACTTGTTCATTTTATCCAAAAATCGGCTCAATACCCATATTTGAAGCATAATTACGTACAATGTATTTGACTTTACAAAGTGATAAAAGCAGAAAAAGAGATATGGACAAATTTCACAAAATTTCGTTTTTGCTCTTATTAATTCAGCAATCAAAATTTATTTGAATTAATGTAGGTAATTACTACCTACTCAAGGACGAGTATTTGGCAGCTTTTTAAATAAAGCGAAAAGAATAAGAAATATTGTTATTAATGTTGTTCTTTATATAAATGAGGTTTTCGTAAATAAAGATTGATGGGAGAGTTAGAATTCTCTGATTGATGTATGCATTTCTGAAGTCTCAGCTCTGTAGGGTAAGACAGAGCTAATATACGAACCGCCTAGGTTGTAAGCGAAAAACTCTTTGCCCCAGCACTCTATGACCTATGTGAGAATGACAAAGTAGGCCTGCTTTAATACCTTTGTGAGCACAGTCAGCCAGTCCGCGTAGCAAATATACATTTGACGCCAGTCTTGAGCGGCAACATCGGAATCACCTCAAATATAATTTGACAAAAAATAAAATATTTACCTTTTTTCCTAATATCTCTCAAATAAATTTCATCATGTGGATCTTCCGAATCACCTGTAGACATTTTTTGAGTGTGGATCTGCTTTGAACCAGTAATTCCAAACAATTCTGGATTAAACAGGCTAAGAGGGGCAATGATGCATTCATCCCCAACCTAAAAACGCTTCATATTTTAATCTTCATTCAACGAAGGATTTACATCTTCTACCACAAGAGGTAGCATAAAAATAATTTTTGATAATAAATTGGAAACCTTTTAACCCCCTCTCCAGTTCAAAAAGCTAAATCCCCCGGGTCTTAATTTTTTATCATTTATACATAAACAAGCGTAAACTTAATATACCTACCTGAATGGTAAAATTGCATATAGGTTTCTCTGGCTGCTTGAGAGTAAAAGATTTTTCCTGAGAACCACAAACGTCCAAGTTTACATGACACAGTTCCTCTTTCAGTTTTCTGAGCAGCATTGAATCCAGTTTATTCTAAAATTAGGTGCTGTGAAGTGAAGGGGTTGTATAATGTAATTCTGGGGACCTCAATATTTTTAAGGAAAATTGTAATTCCGAATTTAATTTTTTTTCCGTCGACCGTGTATTTACATCCGATATTAACGTTCCCAACATCATTCATTAATGACCCCTATTAATGCATGATTTTCTGTAAATGCACGATTTCCCAAAATCATTCATTAATGACCCCTATTAATGCATGATTTTCTGTAAATGCACGATTTTGGTAATTAAAATTAAAGGCAGCCATGCAAACAAATCAACAAAATAATAAAACGTCAATCCAAAACGTCGTCCGCTGTCATTAGTATTTGTAGAATTGTGAAATCTGGATTGTAAAATAAAAGTTGTTAACTGTTTTTCTTCCCTTTAGTAAAAAATACGGTCGACGAAAAAACATTGTAACCAATTCTTACATTAAAATGCGATTAATGATCTCGAACATTAACGCGTTCGCTACGCTCACGCGTTAAAATATTTCGATCATTAATCGCCATTATTAATGTACTTGTTGGTTAAATTATTATAAATGAAACTAACCTGGTCGTCACATTCTTTATAAGGAAAAGCACACTTCTGAAGCAACCAATAAAAAATCTGGGATATGTCCCCTCCCCCATATTCCAACCTGACTCTTGTGTTGGGATGACAGATGCCATCCTCAACGCACGAAACTGAAGTTTTCTGATCGCCCACATCAACCACACAAGCATAGCTTAGTCCTGAACCAAAGGTTGCAGCTACATGATCTTGTACTAAAAAAAGTTACAATATGTATGACAGCATGGTTTTTTTCGAAAAGGATCTAAGTGCAATTTTTGTATATATTTAGTTAAATGAAGATTTGAACACATAATTATTCTAAGTCCCTCAATTAAGCTTTCGCTGCCAGGGCCATTCCTTAGAGAACCTACAGCTTAACCTGGGTTCCGAATCTCGATCCTGTGACACTCCCCCCAAGGGCTATCAACTTTTGGTTTCTTGCGTCATTGGGGAGTGTGTACCTTCTGCCTCACCCCAAGAGATATCCGATACATTCTTCCCTTCATTCATTATATTCATAAGAGTTTAAGCTAAATTTGTAAATGCAGAATGTAAATTTGTATATGTATGAATGATAAAAACAAAACAATTATGCCGGAACAGACATTAAACAAAGTTTAATACCTCTTTTTTTTAAATCAGCTAAAAATTGAAAAATACATTCTGGCAACTTTAAGTAATTAGAATTATTTAAAATTAGATATTCCACAGAATAAGATGGCAATAACTTACCTAAAAAACAACTACCAAAGCCCATTTTAGACAACAGTAAATACATAAGTTCCCTTAAGTAAGTCCTATTATAGACATCTGGAATAATTAGTACCACCCTATAGGTCTTCAATTCATGAGGATTGATTTGCAAATTGTTTTCTATAATATATGTCCAAATGGTCTCTAAATCCGCTAGAACTGCTGTAATGGAACCCCCTGGGCCTGAATGAACATTAAAATCGCCCCGTTGATAGGGAAAATGAATATTAAAAGGCTCCATAGGGTCTAAGCGAAAAATGTCATTTCCTATAACAATATCTCCTTCAGTTTTTATCCATTCACCACCACTTTCCCCTACAAGACCATAATCTAATTTGTAAATAAGAAATAATTTGGAATTTATAGAAAATGTACTGGATACAGGTCTGTTCCCTTTTAGTACACCTGAAGTGGCTACTGAACTAGAGTAGATACTTAACTAAATATAAATATGTTGTACTATAAAAAGGTAATAAAAATATAAATTGAAATAAAAATTACCTACAATCTCTGGCTGGACTCTTCTATTGAAAGCTGCAATCTGTTGAGGTGGAGTAGCATATCTTCGCCTTCCATCAGACTGTAGACATGACTGTAACGTATGTGAAATGGCCAAACGAGCTTCCTCAAATTCTTTGGTCTGGCACAGATCAGCTCGTTGTGGAAGAAAACAATCAGAGTAAACCTGTTAAAAATAATTATTAAATAACTAGTCAGGGAACTAAGTATTTGTATCTGTTTTTCTGTTTTTACCTGTCCTCCGGGCTTTCTTCTTCTGGCAACAGCGTGTAAAACTGTGACTGGATTTAGATCTGAAGCCCTTCCGATACGCAAGTTTAATGACCCTGGATGAATTACTATAGTGCTCTTTGATTGAAATTGCTCGGGTGGTAGGTCTGGAGCCAATGTTACCCCAGGAATCATTATTTACAAAAGTTTAATTCAAAAAAAAAAATTTGGAAGTAGAAAAATGTAAACAGTTTTAAGTAAGGCCGGCCTTTAAAGTAGGAAAGTAAATATAACCGCTAACCTAACTTACTGAGTTCTTCTTCCTCACTTCTTTATGGCGTCGGCTGCAGTTAGCGCCATTCGCCACCAACTACTGAGTTGTTTGTTTAACGTTGTTAACCACAAATCCTCGTCCAAGCACAAACCCATAAAGCTATCATTCCTCTGTGCTTTGGCTCTTCTTTCTTGCGACGTGTTAACCACATCTCCACATCCACTTCTGAAGCAGTCGTCGTCCAGGGATAATTGGAGCAGAGCTCTTAAATAACAGGTTTTAATCGTTTCAAAAAATACTTGCATTAATTAAGAGGCTTGCTTCAGTTCCAATAGTTATCAATAGATAACGTAGATCTTGTTGGGCCACAAGAGTTGCGGTCAAGCCGTGTGTTCCAAGCTGGGGGTGTCGGTCTACAAAAGCAAAAATATGTTTCATATTGAGTGGCAAGTATAACTCTTTCTTATGAAGCAAAATTTGGGTTTCAACAAAAAAAAGATCCTGTTCCAAACCATCCTTAGTTACTTCAGAATAGGAAAACCTATCGTCTTATACAACAACCTAATATACATAGATAAATAGGTTGTTGGTTGGATCGATCGAGATTCTATCTTAATGGTTGGATCCATTCCATACTACCAAAAAATATATAACAATTCATACTACACAACTCTCTACCCATACCACAGAGCAATGATAAGTTGTCGCTAATCTGGATGACGACCCATCTTCCTCTGTGCCAATACCTGTTCCAAATAAAAAAACCTATTACGAAAACACAGATCCTTTTTTTAAAGCGGTATTTCTAAGTCTAAGGACTCCTCATTCCTAGAAGTAGCGGTAGAGTCCGGTAGCCATATCATGTAGAACACGTCAAGTCAATAAACACAAAATTCAACATACATTGTGCAAAATGATTATCTTTCCGAAGATATTCACATTATTTTCAATATTTTTTGTAATAAAGGCCGATTCTAGTTTAGAAGAAGATTCTGGATCAGGGCGATATGTAATTGAAGGCAGAGTATTTCCATTATCAGACTATCCTAGTGGTAATTCAAACTGGCAAACGTTAACTAGGGTCCATGTAAACGGTGGAGAATTCATTGGTAAATAATTACTTTATATTTCCGTTAATGTTCAACTTCTTTATCAATTTTTATGACAGCTGACGAGGCCACCCAATTGAATGAACAAACATTGAACATATTAGAATATTAAAAATCTAAAATGTTTTTCTTTATTAGGTTTTGTGAAGCGTGATGGTAGCTTTGTTGTGCACAATGTACCCACTGGGTCCTATATAGTGGAAGTTTTAAACCCAGAGTACACATTTGAACCTGTCAAGGTAGAAATCAATTCAAAGGGAAAGTTTAGAGCAAGAAAAGTAAACAATATACAGACCTCTCTGGTCACGCAAGTGGCATATCCTTTAAAAATTAAAGCATTAGGAAAAACGAGGTAACATTTTATAATAATATGAAGTTTTAAAATGTTGGTTCAATATCTTCTCTAGTTTAATTGACAGGAGAAAAAAGGATTTAATTAGGCAATCATACCTTTTTTAACAGTGAATAATATAATATTCTGTTTTGTTAATAGGTAAACTTTTTTAAAATATTTTTTTTTTAGATATTTTCAAGTTCGGGAACAATGGCGTATCACCGACTTTCTGTTTAACCCAATGATTATGATGATGCTATTTCCTCTTGTTTTAATAATGATCCTTCCTAAGTTAATGAATGATCCTGAAACGAAAAAAGACCTTGAACAAATCCAAAAAATGACTAAATTTGAAATGCCTGAAATGTCAGACATGGTTACTAACTTCTTAGCAGGAAACAGTCCTCAAGAAAAAAAAGAAAGCATCAAGGAAAAGGAAAGTGGTAAAAAAGGACAGAAGCCTCGAAGAAGAGTTGTCGCAAAAGAATAATTTGCAAAATTTGTCTTGTTAGGATAATTTATTATTGTGTTAGATCCTTTATTTAGAGTAGTTATTTAAATAAACAAGTATTTCCACACCTTTAGCTTTAATAAGATCACTTACTACTTATTTCTTCCACAATGTTAATATTTGATTAATGCAAATAAGGTAAATTTTCAAAACATATTCTTTAGTTCCCTGACGATAATTCGCGCTCCATCATAATATACGTATTAAGCTATGTGACGCGCGGCGTGGATAAATATGAAGATAGGCATTTTAGAATCGTATCCGCGAATCCACATCGTAACATGTAATAAATTTAAAGCACCGTTTTTCGCCGTGCATCAGTGTGTTATGCTCTACAGGAGTACAGAATTTTCTGCGACCTTCACGTCATGGCGATCGCGTAAAATCACCGACCTTGAATGGCTCTTACTCGATACGCTGTATGACTGACATTATGCTGATTGATCCGCAATTGTTCTGTAGCAAACCGACAACGTAAAGTGGAAGATGTGGCATCTAAAACGTCCAGTTTGGCAACTCAGCAGATCTAAAATGATATACAGCTGCCGCCAAGCTCGTTTACCAAAAAAAAAAAAAGAGTATCAGAATAGAGCCTTTTTTACTAATAAAAATTTAAAATTAGTAAATGAAAAAAAAATTACAAACTTACAACATAATAATTAAATATGAAAAAAAAACAATAAACAAACATAGACAATTAGTTAACTGAAATTAAAATCTTCAATTTCATCAAAATCGTCGGTAATGTTTTCTTCCTTTTTGGCTTTTAGTAGTTCTCGTACAGGCCAGGTAGTTTTTAAATCAAGAACTAAGTTTTGTAAATCTTCACCAGAATGAGTAAATTTTTTGTCCAAAAATGCGTCTAAAAAAAATTGATTGGAAAGTCATACATTTTCGGTACCTCTTATATAGTAAATAAAAATAATTTACACAAAATTGATAAGGCGCATTAAACAGAAAATGATTACAATGTTTGCGGTCTCGACATGAGCTCTAAAATAGTAGGTACCTACGTTATTATTGTTTTAGTTATGGAAATAAAAAATAGATTTTGTATACTTAAGCAACAAATATAAAATTAACCGCCATTAGGTTGGTGTAATATCAAAATTACCTTCAATAGCTTTTTTCTCCTCAACTTTCTTGATAATATCCAGACTACTTGTATGAACCATCATTACGGGTGACAAGGGGACTTTTATTTGGCAATTCTTATTGCTGACATTAATACTGTCCAAAAAATCACATGCATCTTGATTTTTTTCTACCCTGGGTGCTGTACTCACGTCCTGTTCCTTGTAGCTATGGGCCATGTCGTCAGCATAGGGCAGTTCGCATAAAGTAAAACAATTTATGTGAAAATTCGTGCTGAAACAGATCTTCAGTTAATTGAATTCCTACGCCCATAAATTAAGTAAGGCCCAAATGAGGAGCCCACAAATGTGACATCAAGAGAGTGCATTATTTATCAGCTGTGTTTGAAAGATTGGTACCAAAGCTCTAACTATAAAGTTTAATAAAATACTTACTTGGGAATTAAAACCACGAATTTAGGATTAGAATTCTTATTGTATACTCTTCTGGCTATAATACATTTATTAGACTCTTTCAATTCATCCACTAATGCAGAAAAAAATGTTGTCTGGCCTTGGTGATCAGGTTGAGGTACAACTAGATATGAACCTTCCGATTGACATAAGTACTGGAAAATATTTATTGTTTATAAAAATATATACATGTGCAATTATCTCGGAAACGGATTGTTTTAATAAAATATGAAGCTTTAAACCCACTTAGCGCCGGAAATCGGTGATACAAAGTGGATCCGCAGACATAAGCCAAGCACGGCGCGGCGTGTCGAACTCAATGCTAAAATCCCTATTCTCATATTACGGCACGCCGCGCTTCACATAAGTGCGTGACAAGCTTTATTTTCATGTGTAGAACTCTTAATAAATAGAATATAACTTAATGGATAAGAAAGTGATAATGGGAATTATTATTACCTCTGGTATGTTTGTAGCCGAAGTGAAGCCCAGGACAAGAAAGCTTCTGGGTCCGTCAATTTTAAACATGTCATCTGTTTCTATTTTCACGAATTTTCCATGTTTTACTATTCCTGGAATCGTTGGATCGACATAGTCTACATCTTCTTGGTCTTCATACACCCTAATTTGCATAAATTATAAACTTTAGAATTAAGAATAAACTAACAAACTTTTGAGGTATTCATGGAATGATTCCAAAAGGCATTAGGTATAGATATATTTAGTCGGGATTACATGTATTTCATGATATTGTCCTAGTGAAGAAGACGGAAAAGCGCCGCAAGCGAAAAAATTTTAGGGCCACCCCAACGTTCGTTTAACATTCACCTAACAACTATCAAATTTTAAAAATTGAATTATTACCTCCTTCCTCTGCATAATTGGATTAAATTTGTTTTTGTAAATGTTTTTTTATGATATTCCTAGCTAGCTCTTTATTAAAAAAAACATTTTTTTATATTTGTGAAAAATATAAATATTAGTGTCAATCCAAAAATTTTATATAAGACGTGTGTATGACTTTAACCAGCGTTTTTCGGGCTCGATTTTTCATGATTAAAAATACAATAAATATCGCTCACCACGCCAAAATTGATGATTTTTTCAGAAATCATCTATTTTAGGAGCGTAGATCTAAGAGCAGTTTTTCGTTCAAATGTTTAGGTTTTGAAATACTCCTTCTTAAGTGCCTTTTTACGTATTCGTAATAAAGCATTTTCGTTTCTTTCCGCACTATTTTTATTATAAATTATTACACTTCATCCATAAAATATGTTTCAACCAACAAATTTTTACTGTAATTTTTTTCTTTAAATATAAATACTCAATTGTTTTTTGTTTTTGTTGTAAAAATATTGAATTGCAGTGGGTTACATTTTTGTTAATTTAAAATAGCTCCAAAAAAGGGAAAACGAAACGGACAAGTATACAGAGTGTTTTTTTTAATTGAGTGCCGATACTTAAGGTTGTGAATCCTTGGGTGATTTTAAGAAGAGAAGTTAATATTAACATTTTTTTTTTTATGATAAAACACCTGCACTGTAGGAAAAATCCTTTAAGGCGCTCTGGGAGCGGTGCGAGTGCGAAAAAAGCGATTAACGTTGGTCTTGAAACGTTGAAGATTATATTCATTGGGAAACACGACCTCAGGAAGTTCATTCCACAATGATGACGTTCTCCAGATGAAAGAGTTCTTGAACAATGAAGTTCGAGGAGTACTAAGCTGAACAACATATGGATGAGCGGCAGCGTTGCGCCGTGTATTTCTGTTTTGCATTGCTCTAGGTGGAATCAAGTCGGCAATGTCAGTCGAACACCTGCCATGGAAATATCTGTAAAAGAGAGCCAAATCACCAACCTGTCTTCGATGCTCCAGGCTATCGAGGGTCTTGGTCAGCTCGGGGTCGCCGATCAGACGAACGGCTCTCCTTTGAATGGAATCCAGTAGCCGAAGGGTGTGCTTGGGTGCAGAGCTCCAGACATGAGAGCAATATTCTAATGATGGTCGAATCTGGGCTTTGTAGAGTGTCAAAAGTTGATGAGGTGTGTACAACCTTTTGGTGCGGAAAAGTACACCAAGTTTCTGTGCAGCTGCCTTGGCAATTGCGGCAACGTGATCATGCCAAGACATATTACCTCCCAGATTGACCCCCAGCAAATTAATAGACGGTGCCAGGGGAATTGCGTGTCCTGCCATGACTATATCCGGTTCTGCAATGTTAACCTTTTTGGAGAAGACTGCTGCCTGTGTTTTCTTAGCATTAAATTCGACTTGGTTACTGTCACCCCAAGCCAAAATTTCTTCCAGGTCATTGTTGAGGCGCAATACTTCATGCTGCCTGCGAAGATGTGCGTCGGCAGCGGATGTTTGGGGAGTCAAGATAAAAGATGAGACAAGTGTGCTGTCATCAGCAAAGCTATAAATTGGATTTTGGGTTTTCACTAGAAGGTCGTTAATATACAGTAAAAAGAGGGTAGGCGACAATATGGACCCTTGAGGAACACCGGCATTGATGGTGAAGGTGTCTGAGAGAAACCCGTCAATCGCCACTTGCAGAGAACGGTTCTTAAGGAAGCTGGATAACCATAAACAAAATCCATTAGGCATACCGTAGGATCGCAATTTACTTAGAAGCCCATCGTGCCAAACACGATCAAAAGCCCTAGAGATGTCCAGTGCAACAGCCCGGGATTCTCCATGATGTTCGATGGTGTTGCTCCAAAGATGGGTGACATATGCCAGAAGGTCACCTGTTGATCTGGACTTACGAAAACCGTATTGATGGTCGCTGATAATGTTAAGCCCTTCCAGATACTTTAGGAGTTGTTGGTTAATAGCTTTCTCCATTACTTTTGAAATTACTGAAAGCAATGCGACGGGTCGGTAGTTGCTTGGCAGGGTCTTTTTACCTTTCTTTGGAATGGGCTGGACACGCGCCGACTTCCAGCAGGATGGAAATATTCCTTTTTTGTAGGATAAGTTGAAAAGTCTACAAAATACTGGTGTAAGTTCATCGGCGCATGTCTTGAGAACAATGATAGGAATTTCGTCTGGACCAGAAGCTTTATTGACGTCGAGTCCTTTAAGAATCCGTTTAACAAGACGCTGACGGAACACGATTTCAGACATTTGCGATTGAACTGAGGGAATGTTGGGTGGTGGTTTTCCCTGAAAGTCTACAGTGGAATGCGAGGAAAACAGTTCAGCAAGTAGGTTTGCTTTATCCCCGGCTGTGGTTGCTATTGTGCCGTCTGAACGTGTTAGAGGTGGAATAGTTGACTTTGTAAAGTTTTGGCTGACGGCCTTAGCGACTACACATACAACATATATCCTAAAGCTCTTTATTTTTGAGCTACAGGGTGTTTTTAAAAAATATAACTTTTTTATCATAATTATTAGATATTTTAATGAAATTTTGTACACGCCTCTTAATCATTAAGGAGTATTTTTTGACTTAAAATATTTTTTTTAAATTTTTACCAGTGACGTCCGTATGAGGTGTGAACTGAATATTTTTAAAGACAAAAATGGTACGCCACTGATTTTTCCAAGAACCAAACTTATATTTAAAATCCTCATTTATTTTGGAGCATATTTGGTGCATAGACTTACTTTCGTATGATGCACCCTTTTTGCATAAAATAATAAAAACCAAAAATACAATTTTTTTCTTTGGCTCATTGAGACTGCTTTCGATATTTTGTTGAAAAAAAATTGAAGAGCTTTAGGACATATGTTAATAATAACTTTTCTTCTTAAAATCACCCAAGGATTCACAACTCAGACTCAAAAGATCCCAGGATGGGCAGGGGTATTATGGGGCTAAGTTTTTCAATAAGCTGCCTGTTGGCATAAGAGTCTTACCGCTGAAGCAATTCAAAGGTCGTGTTAGCAAAATACTAATTCAAAATGCCTTTTATAACGTTCACGAATTTTTAAATTATGACCTTGTTGAACTAAATTAATTCTAATATGTAACTGATGTATTGTATTCGCCAGTAGGTATATATTTTTATATTTTATATATTTTATTTTGTTATAATAAGCGTTTAACTTAAATATACATTTTGTGTTGACCAATGTAAACGCTTGTGTTTATGAACGTTGATAGACTTTATTGATTGTTTGTTTTATTATAATAAGTACTTTACTTTTCTATATATATTGTATTTTGACCTGTGTAAACACTTATGTGTTCTAACATTAATAAAACTATTGAACTATTGAAAAAAAACTTTAAGTATCGGCACTTAATTAAAAAACACCCTGTATAGTAGAAAAATACTATAAAATATTATTATTTTTACTCGTTTTCCCAAAAAATTCCATCATAAATCAATAACTAAAACGATATGCGTTCGAAACCTTAATCTCTATATAAAACAGGACTTTTAGAAGGAAAAGTTTAAAAACCAAACGTTTCCTACAAGACCTTTGTAATCTGAGCCAAGAATACATTATTTAAAAATTTAAATTAAAAGTCCAAGCGTGAGACGAAAAATTAGGTTGCAATTAGACTTTTAGACTCGAGCTCCTAGGCTCGGGGGGGGGGCTGCGGCCCGGTAGCCCCCTTCCTAAATACGCCACTGCCGAGTACTATATTTTGAAAGTGCTTGAAGCACTTTTTCCCGCACTTTAGAGGCAATTACTGCCCAACTCTGAAGGTGGGTACTTTACAATAATTAATTTTAACTTAAAATTGATATTGTTTGTCAGTACGAAACATACCTATTAAATGGTAAAACGTTTTTTCTTCTAACCTAGAAACTTACCATCGGTAGACATAGCGACTCTTTCTACTTGTTGCTTTAAGTTTAATTGGAGCATCTCTCTTTGTAATTCTTTGAGTGGAAACGTCAAAGTTTAAAGTAGTGCCACATGTTAAAGGTACTAACCAGGGCTGCATGCCTAATTTAAGAAACACAGTTAAATTTCATTATTGGTAGGAGTAATTTGGGTATGAAAAGCATTATCACTTTTATTATATTTTTATGATAATAATAGTAAAAAACAAAAAGCATTTTATGATAAATTTAGTTGTACAAAAATACAGACCTTTTTTATTTTGAAATGAATTGAAAAGATGCACTCCTACATTGTAGCTGCACATGACAGAGTGAGGTGTCTTGTTGATAATCTTCTTCATTATCTTCAAATTTGAATTATTTTTATCCACTGTCAAAGATTGCATCCATTCCTTTATGTCTCCTCCTGATAAAATTATATTTGGAGGTTCAATATTGGGGCCCACTACATACAAGAACATGTTGTATTCCTTAATATCATTAGTAACTGATTCCAAAAGTTTTCCATTATTGGGACGTTCAAATGATGACAAGTCTGTTATGAAGAGCACTTGTAGAGATATTATTCCTTAAATAGTAAACAACATAAGTCAATAATTTTGTTAATGCTAAGACACACAAGTCAACATGCAATGTAGTAAATAATATGCCTATTGAAAAATTTAGCTCTATATTTTTGTCAATAGGCTCTATGGCTTTGTCAATAGGATTATAAAAATCTGTTGAGTTTGAGTTTATAATAACCCGACCTAGCCTAGCAACTTTATAATCTTTAATAGTTAGTTATTATGTTGCCTGTATGGAGAGTATTATACCCGTGAACATCCTCATAAGTCTTGTACAGGTCCCCATTTCTCTTTACTCACAAGTGTCACTATTCACATAATTACAATGAAATAACAGCTATAATTTTTATATTTACACACCCAAGAGTATTTTCCCAAACACAACACTGGTACAACACCATGGTGTTGATATGTTAATTTGATAATAAATCTTTTATACCTATTTCAAAAAATGTACAAAGAATTACATTACATCATACAGAGAATATGAAGAGAGAAGATATTGATTCACACAAAAGTGTATCAGTTAAAATACCTACTTACCAGGTTCATCAAACCATTCTTTAAGATCCCTAACTGCTGTATTCAAAGCTTCCAACCAATCAGAATTCCCAGTTTCAAAGGCCTCCAATTCAGTTAATAAAGTTTCCACATTTGTGTTAGCATTAAACAAAAACATACCCTCTGGTAAGCTATCAGAAGATCTAGCTGTGTTCACAAGATACAACTTGAATTGGTCTTTTGATGTCGAAAGCTGTTTATACAGTAGAATCGTTGACAGAGCCTTTAAGGAGCTTGCCCTAGATTGTGTCTTTAGATCAAAAATAATCACATAAAAATTTCTTGCTGCTGGAGGCATGATTAGACAATTATGAATAATCTTGTTAAAACTTGTTTTCGAATTAAGATTAAAAAAATCTTTTAATTTTTTTAAAAGAAGATGGTTTTACCGATACCGTGTAATTTTTTTACCGACTTTGACTTCCAATTTTGTAAACCACGAATTCGCACACGAGCATGAAACAACAAGCCCAAAACTCGAATAAAAAAACAAACAAGTCAACACAGAACACGAACAAACAACAAACAAGTCAACAACAAAACTTTTTCGGTATTTTAATTTAAACACAAAGAAACTTTATTTAGTCACGGAACTCGAACAGGTGTTGGTTCCCGGTTACCACAGAGGAATGATAGGTCCGCTGTCGCTATACCCAGCAACATAAACATTTCTGTGTTGTCAATTAGTTTTTAATTCTTGGTTTAAATTTAAAGCCTCCTGCCAAATTACGCTGGATAAATAGAGTTTATTTGTTCAAAAAAAAAATCCAAAAGGTGGATATAGAACACGTCAAGATATCAATCAGTGTTACCGATCTATTCACTACCCTTTTAGGGTAGTGATATGTTACGTTTTAAAAGGACGCCTTTAAGCAATCTGTTAAGTTTTTTGAGCCGTTGTGATTTAAGGTTCTTTGATTTAAGGGACGTCAGCCTTTAAAGAGGACGATGCGAATCTTTTTATTTTTAGAAGTTTTGTTTCGTTCTTGACTTCTAAAAAAACTTCTGACCCTTCAATTTTCAAGGCTCAAGGAAAAAAAACACCCATTTTGTGAGGCTTTCCCGATCCGCCACTGGGTATAGGGCTCATCCAAAAAGCAATGGACCCACCCATCCCAAAAAAATCCTGCTAAAATGATGTTACTATTTTAGTAAATCTGTTACTTTTTTAATTTACAGAATGTTGTTATTACTATTGTGGTAAACTGTTACGATTGAAAAAACATTTTGTGACAACACTAATATCATCAACAAAAAAATGAACTGTTCTCTCTCCGACTGTTTTAATAAAATATAAAGATAGAAAAGTTGCAGGTTTTAAAAAATTCTTAAACTGTCATTTTTTCAAAATTAATTTTGCTTTTTTTTATAATACCCGCCCTAAACATGTTCGTTTTGCAATCTATTGTCTTGAACATAGGCGCACTAAAGGGTGCGTCAGAGTCAGAAAAGTTTTTTACTTTTTATAAATGTTTTATTTTCGACCAATTATTTGAAAACATTATATGTATACCTACAATCATGTTACAGGTTCAATTTTATTCATTTTACATTGTTGTAATACTTGATAAATAAGGAAAATATTTATTAGATTAAAGTATTTTAAGGATTAGGTCTGGTGACGCATTCGCCATTTCATTTTATCAATATTTCGTATCCTGCTATTCGCTTTATCCAAAAGCGGCCTTTGAGTAGATATTAACTAAAGTTTTAATTCAAAGAAAGTTGTTGATCAAAACAGTAATTAATTATTTTTATTGTACAATATTTACACTTCATTCTCTTCAAATTCATCTAAAACATGTTCGTCGTTTTCTTGAAACTCCACAGTGTTGCTGTTTAAGTTTCTAAGGTGCCTTTCTCTCCTTTCTTCTCTTAATAATTCAATATCGGGGGACCAGTTTTTATCAATTCTACGTTGTTTCATTTTTAATAACTGAAAAATACATTATAAGTATCCTAAATGTGTAGTTATAGTCATTGCCCCTAAAACTGTTCTTTATAGACCAGTGTTGTCGAACCTACCGATTTTTCGGTAGAACTACCGATATGGAAGTTAATCTACCGATATATATATATTTTTCTACCGATTTATAGTCACACAGTTGATTTCACCGAATTTTTAAAAATAAACCAAAAATCCATAAAGAAAATTTCGGTAAACCGGTATTTCAGGTGGAAATATACTGGATGAGAAGTCATTTTTGTTCGGAGCGAAGATTTTTTGAAGTTACGTGAAGATTTCGTGGTTCAGAGGTTCAAATTAAAGTTAACTAAACCTATAGTATTTTTCACAGCTACCGATTTTAAACATCGTTTTTTCCCTATTTAGCATTTTTACTTTTGGCAACACTGTTATAGATTTTTTTTTTTACGGTTCACCGACTACGGAGGCCATCTTGAACCGGTCATCGACCATAATTGTGGTCTACCGACTGGGGAGTGTGAAACGGCACCTTCATCCTACGAGATATCCGATCTCATCCGGCCTGTCCGGCGTGAATAGGATGGCTAGGTGTCGATTTATTTTACACTCTTCCCTGAGGCAAGAGCACGCCGTGTTCCCTAGCGGTCACCCGCCCAAGTACTAACCGCGCTCGACACAGCTTAACTTCGGTGATCTGCGGGAACCGTTATAGATATTAAACCCATTTACATGGTTGAAACTCTGTGCCCAGTTAATACACATTTTTTAAAAAGTTTTACATTTTACACTGATAAAACATATTTCTCAGAAAATAATACCTGTCGTTGTTGCCAGAATTCCTTAAAGGCTTGCCGTTGTTGCTGTTGACTAGTATAAGATACAGGGTCTGAATTTACAGGTTGTGTCGTTTTGAATTGGCTCCATTGTGACCAGTCAGACTTTTGTGTGGGGTCTATCCTGTGCAGAGCTTCAGATATTGTCATTTGCTTTTTAATCTAAAATTCAAAATCAATTATATTATGCTGTAGCGCCTGAGCGGTATGTACAGGAGACAATGATGTTTCTTGAATAGTAGGACTTACATTATCTTTATTTGTTTTAAATCACAACGTTTCAATACTTGCCAGTTGAAACGTTGTGATTTATAAAGACAATGCAAGACCAAAAACTCTTCTAACATTCAAGATTCTGATTTAATTTCGGGACAATTAGTTTTGACAATTTTTATTTGGTAATTCTTATTCAGTCGGTACCGTGGAGTAAGTTTGCTCATTTTTACACATACAGGGTGGCTATAATATACATTAAAAAGTAAAGAAGTAATAAGATAAAAATAAAAATGAATGTTTTGTCTATTTTGACGAAAACTATAATAACTAAAAACTTGATGGTTTGCTAAAAAAAATCTGCAATAAAAAAATATTAATTTTTGAAAAACATTTTGTGTGAATCAAAAGGATTACAGTGTGTTTTACTAGGAGAAAAAGGATACATCAAGAAGTAAAGGTAAAGAAAATTTAGGCAACCTTGATCTGCGGTGTTTTGCCCTAGAAAAACTTGGGGGTTAAGTTTGAAATAATTAGAGTGTAGTGATGTTAAAAAGGTTCTTTTTTATTTAAATAAATAGCGTGAATAAAAATGTTTTTTATTGCTTCCTATAAAAAAAACTTTATAAAATTAAATGGAAATATTTAATTTTACCATTTTGACTTTTTAAGGGAGTTTAAATATAAAAACAGATTTTCTCCCATCCCATTTTGCAAAATGAAAAATCGCACAATATGCAAATTGCCATTTTTACAAATAATAATCAACAATAATTATTACTACTCTTTCATTATTTGAAACTTGTGATTAATCCCTGGGAACAATTATTGCAACGCAACAGTACTTACTTTTCGGAAAGGTTTTTAAATAAACTTTTCTAATTCAGATTTATGTTATTGATTATATGCTAATAACATGCGGTAACATACCCTTTTCAGAATATCGTTGTGATTCAATCCTAAAACATTTTGGGGCATATCAGGTATTTCATTTAAATCATCTTCCAGGTTTTCTACCGAATCCAAATCTAGTTTTTTTAATTTTTCCTAAAATTAAATAATTTTTTAATTGCAAATATTTATGCATAGCTTCCTGTTACTCTATTTTGAGGACAAGTATTTCAAAATTAATTTATTTAAATTAAAAATCGGACGATATCGCTTTTTTTCGTGATACAATATATCGCCTGATACTATATATACTATACAGGGTGAAGCATCGAAAACGAAACATACATTTACTGGCAGCTCAGTTCTTTTTTGGAAAAATGCTCAGACCCGTCGATTTTATTTTCGAGGGAGATACAAAATTGGCAAAAAATCAAGTTAAAACATGCAGCCCCCTGGGCGGGGGTGGCGCCACCTTACCTTATTTTAAAGGTCTTCCAATTTCCTTTATAATTGAACTGAAGTACATACATTTTACATCATTATAAAGGGAATTGAAAGACCTTTAAAATAAGGTATCACTCGACCCCCCTTTCCATTTAACATTATAGGGGTGGTGCCACCCACAGAAAGTTATAGGGGTTCAGAATCGTCCTATTGTCTAGGTAGCTTGTATATGTCTCTAGAAAATTTTGAGGGTAATTTTCTTTGGCTAATAATATATAGGCTTGTAATAAACAAAATTATATTAGGTACCTTCGTGGTTTTATCCAGGTTTGTCCAAATTTCATAATCAGATTTAAATTTTTCTCCTGGTTCAGTGGCTTGATAATCTTCTCCAAAATCTGCCACAGATAGCTTTTTTTCTAGCTCGGCAATTTTTGAATAGTTTTTATCTAAAATAAATTGTCATAAAACTGATCAAGATTTAAAAATAAAGGTAGCTAGAAAAAAAAGCACAGCTTCTATATACATATGGCACCAAGGATACACTGTAGTCAGCGGCCCCAAATAAGCAGCTCTAGGAAGTTGATTTTGGTCACAAAATAAATTACTTGGTTTTTTAATTACCAAATTTTTTAAATTTAATGATCTCATCATTTAAGAACTCTTGCATTGAATAATATGCCTGTCATCTTTTTAGCTTCTAATGGAGCTGTTTAGTGGAGAAAGAAAACAGTCCAGATTCCAGACTTTAATATGTAAAAATGTAAGAGTCCTTTGCTTTTTCGGTTATTGATTTATTATAGGATATTCATGAGTTAATAAATAATTTTGAATAAGATTTTTTTAATAAACAGAACTGACTCCATAATGCACCTACAAACTACTAACTGTTAAGTAGTATTTTAATTTTCCAAAAAAATGTTCTTGGAAGTATCTTGAGGCCTGATACATTGAGCGCAGATACAGGGTACAGTACAGTGAACCGAAAGTATATTTGCTTTTGAGCAGGGTCCACATACAAAATGTTGTCTTATTTGCAGAATTTTAAAAATATCTATATTTTATACAGGGTGTTCCTTAATGACGTGCTAATATTTTAGGGTGTGATTTCTCAAGTCATTTTATGAAGAAAAGTTCATATAAACATAATATGTCCTAAACGGCTTAAATTTTTTGTTACAGGGTGTTGAATTATTATTTTTTTAATGCGTTTTTTGCAATATCTCCGAAAGTACTTTAGATAATATTTTCTATTTTGGCATGTGCTAATAGGACATAAAACCACATGTTTTAGTTATGAAAGTTATTTTTTGTCCCACCAGTGGCGTCCCTGAAAACATGTCCTCTGATATTTTTTAGATAAAAAGTGGTACGCCACTGACATTTTTTCATGAATTCCATGTGGATATTATTTCTGATTAGACTGGTCAATTCTGCATAAAATGGTCTCTTGCGTTTTTCTCCTCAGGCACACTGTTCTTAATTAAAATAATTAAATTAAATTAGCTCTACTATTTATTATTATTAACATTGATAATGTAAAATTTTGTTTTATAAAAATTATTTGACCACCTTCACTTAATAGGCATAATTAGGATAGGTGTGCCTGAGGAGAAAAACGCAAGAGACTATTTTTATGTAGAATTGAACAGTCTAATCAGAAATAATATCCACAGGGAAAAATGTCAGTGGCGTACCACTTTTTTTTAAATATCAGAGGACATGTTTACAGGGACGCCGAACAAAAAAATAACTTTCATAACTAAAACATGTGGTTTTATGTCCTATTAGCACATGCCAAAATAGAGAATATTATCTTAAGTACTTTGGGAGATATTACAAAAAACGCATTAAAAAAATAATAATTCAACACCCTGTAACAAAAAATCTAAGCCGATTATAAGAACTTTTCTTCATAAAATGACTTGAGAAATCACACTCTGAAATATTAGCACGTCATTTAGGAACACCCTGTATATACATAATATATCTATTTACCTTTAACAAAAACTATTTTAGGAACTTCTCCCATAACTCTAAGTTCAGACAGCTCACGTTTCAACAAGCCTGCGTTTTTGATTAAAATATTTTCAATAGATTCATAGTCATGAGATTTATTGGCAATCCAGTAGACTTTCAAGATATTGTAATCTGGGGTAATTTGTACCTAAAAAAAAGTGTGCCTAATTTACAACTTTACAATATTAAGAAAATGTGGTTTTTCATAAAACCAATTTAAGGATTTTATACACATAGCCTTTATACTTAAAAGTAATAATTAGTTTTGGGGTAAAATCGAGGATAAAATGTTATAATAAACTGTTCTACCTTATTGACTTCAATTCCATACCCAACAATCTGAGTAGAATATTCTCCTGTCGCCATAAGATCAGTTATATGTCTCATAAACAATTTATTTAAAACTGATGACCGTCTTGGATTTCCTGTAACTTTGGCTTCAAATGAAGTTCTTCCAAAAATACTTATTGTCGAGGGAAGCGTTGGGGTATCTACAGAGTGAAATTTTCTAAAAAACAAAAATACCCACTTATTATATATGTTACTTATTATTAAAATCTTGACTGAGCTAAGATAGAGATAAGGGGGAGAAAAGTAAGCGTAAAAGAAGGATTTTGCCTTGTTATTTAGGTTAAAACTTATAAGGTTTGTTAGTTAGGTTAGCAATACAATATTTTCATTTTTAATGATGGCATGCACCTTCTAAAGTTTTTTGAAGCTTCCTTGTAGCCAAATATTTTAATATTTTTAGTTAAATTATATGCAAATTCTAATGGTATTAATTGTTTTCTTTTTACTGATAGTTTAGTTTCAGTATTCTCGGCGGCCAGAGCTCTTAAGCACTAATATGTTGTATATAATCAAAGACGATAAGCTTTATCGTCTTTGTATATAATTATTTTGTTGGGAACAAACCTTGAAAGGGCAGTTGTGCTAACGTACCGATAAACGTTTCCAAATGTACATACTTACAATTACATAATATTATATAGATTATGGATAATATAATATATGGATACCGAGATATATACCCAGGGCTGTTTCGAGTGCCACGCTAAAAAAACCCTTTTTTGGACCACACCAAAAATTGAAAATTAAAAAAATTATAATATTTTTAAAGAAACTTGTAGGGAGTTATACCAATACACTAATATAAATAATCTAAAACTTATAAAAAAACTTTATGAAATAAGCATAACTGAGCGAAAAATATTAAAAATAAGGTTTATTTTTTATTTATTGAAAACCAAAAAAATATATTAACTATAATCGATAATTATTAGAAGCCATGTAAAGATTATAATTGCAAACACCAATAAAACTTCTTAAATTAATAAAAAAAATCCGAAGAGGGTGTCGCGCGCCGCGTGTGAACCTATTTAAAAGTTTTAAGATTTGCGTGGATGTCAGTTTATCTTGCAAGCATTTTGTGATTTCAAATTATATTTTAAATATTCTGGTTTTTTGGATTTCGGGGGGCCCGGGCCCCCTGGCTAATAAACAGGTTTTTAACAAATTATTTTTGTAGTTTCAGAGAAATTTGCTTTTGAGATATCGTTTAGCGGGATGTTGTTGGTTGGCAAAAACTGGCTATTGGTGACATTTTTTTGCCAACTAACAAAATCCCTCTAACCGCTATTTCAAACGTGATTTTCTCGGAATCCACACAAACAATTTTGTAAAAACCTGTTTCATATTCAGCGGCAAATTATAATTATTTCCAGAGAATAGAGAATCCGGTTTCAGGATCAGCCAGTGCGAAGATTTTACGGCCCGAAAAATCGATTAGCGAGATTTTGTTGGTTGGAAAAATGTCACCCATACAAGTCCCCGTTAAACCTAACTTTTCAGCAACTAACCGGCATTCATTGTTTATGGACTGCCAGTTATTTCTAATTAAACTTAAATCGTCCCTCACGCTAGAAATATTTTTAACTTCCACAATCGTTTAAGCTTTGAGATATCAATAATTAGCAACGTTTTTAATTTAAAATATAATAATTTACACATAAGTATAATGTTTACAAAATATTCTTTTGTAAACAGAAATTTTATATTTTTACATAATATATCATATTTTTTAACTGCGCAGCCCGAGCACGGACCCTTAAAGAGACCCGGGCCCGGGGAATTTGCCCCCCCTGTCCCCCCATCTTGTCGGGCCTATGTATACCTACTTAGGTACTTACTTTTTTTTAGAACCGCTCAGAATTTTCTTCATTGCCCTTGCACTCTGTCCATTAAAGCTACTAGTGGTATGGAAATTAGTCCCATTTTTTATTAGCACTAAATTAATCTTAAACATAATTTCAAATTTTCTTTTATTTTTGTGCACAAATAAAATGACAAAAAAAAATATAAATAAACCGTTCTTTATTCAACCAATAACCACACTTTTTCACTCATACTCATAACGTACACTTTTTTGCTTGCCTTACCACAGAGGAATGATAGGTAGTCGCTGTCCACTGCCGCTATACCCAAGGGCCTTTTTGGTCGTTTTAAATGGGAAAACACCTAATAGGTGTTATAAATTACTTTGATATGTTATTTTCCATTTGTGTTAATTTTAGAATGAACATAGGTACTATGTTTTTATGTAAAATGTTTTTGTTTATAAATAAATAAATTGCTTATTGTCATTGTCATTTTTTGCCATTCTTCCGGATTAGGCTTTTTCATTGAACCAAAAATAAGTCAATGGGCTTTTTACCTCTTCGTTCGCTGCCAGGGCCATTCCCGAGGGAACCGGACCTACTGCTTAACGTGAGTCCCGAACAACCCTCGGTTTCTTACACCATTGCATGACCTACCGATTGGGGATTGGGGAGTGTGTACCTGCTTCCGCACCCCACGAGATACCGATCTCATCCGGCCTGGCCATCGACCCATCGGTCATTATATTTCCGGCAAATAACGGCCGGCCAACTAAACGTGTGTAGGCTAAGGTCCGCTATATCCATCTCTTGGTAATTTTACCAACAAGATAATTTCCAAAGAAACCTTTGTTGAGACAATTGTTTCCATGGAAATTATCTGCCTGGTAAAGTTACCAGGAGATGGATCTAGCGGACCTTATAAAGTTAAAGTTACTTTACCAGTGTCGAAGACTCCGCAACCTCATGTTAGCCCAGAGAACTTGGCGAATGCTATAGTAAATCAAGAAAAGCAAAGAAACAGTGAACACTGAAAAACTATTGTAAATAGAATTGAAGTAAGGGACCTTCCCTTCCACCCACATTGCGCTTATCTTCAAGACATTATAGATTGAAGGGACAAGTCATCAGAGAACTACAAGCATAGAGAAGCGACAATATGACATTTGGCCAAAACATTGGAGTAGGGGGTAACCCGGTTAACTGTCATTCGTTTGGGCCGGCTGTGTAGTCCGGTAGTCGACGACAAGTTTACGAGTTAGTTATCGTTTGCGTTGAAAACTGTTTGTTTTCTTAAGTGCTGTGCTGTATAAAAACTGTAGAACCATGCCTGGTGGTACTACCTGTGCGTTCCGTGGGTGTCATTCAAAAGAAGGACAAGGAATCAGCATGTTTTCATTTCCAAAGGATCCTGAACGGTAAGTACATTTGCACCCTTGTAATGTAGGTTATATTTATTCTGTTTTATTTTATTTTTACCTTAAAAGTATAATATGGAGAGTACCTACCAGTATTTATTATGTTTGTAAAGTTAAGTTCCCTTTTAAATTATCAAACAAGTACCTGCTTAAGGAAAGGCGACGGAAAAAAAATGTTAACCTAACCTAAAAAAAAATTTTTTATTTTCCCAACAGATTTTGTTGTGTTTTTTATAAATATTCCTCGAAGCACAAGTAGTTATAATAATTTAGTAGTTTGTATTGAATAATACTTATTATTGTTGATGTACATGTAAATATTTTTTTTCAGTGTCACATTATGGCTAGAAGCTTGTCATCGAACAGATCTCTTTAAAAAGATTCCAGTTTTATTTAAAACCTTTAAGTTGTGTGAGCTTCACTTTGAAGAACAATACATATCTAAGGGATCTACAAGGAAACATTTGCTCCCGAATGCATGTCCTACAATTTTTCATAAACAACTTCAGGAAGAAATTAAACATAGCCATTCCCAAAAAAAAACTCCAGAAGAACCTTCTAAGAAGCTTATTGGTTTATCAGGTTGGTGAATGACAATTTTTATTAATTAAAATTATATTAATCAAATAATAAATTGAATTATATTAATCAAATCATAAATTGTAACTTTTTTTTCAGACATTCCAGTGGTTCCTCCTTTCAAAGATAGACCCATCATAGAAGCCTGTGAATCTGATAAAGAACCCTCTTCTTTGCAGACATATTGTAAGTAGTAGTTATATAAGCTTTTGACTATTTGCTCCAAAACTGTCTTACTATAAGCTTAATTACAAATCAAATTATCGTTTTAGTTACAGGACCCAGTACGTCAAAAGATGCTACTTGTGAGTTAACGGTCTTTTCTCAACATGAGGTTACCGAAGCTAAACAAATCATTCCAACCCCTCTCAGTTCTCCAACATTATCTATGCAAACTTCACTTCAACTTACCTCTAACACTCCTAGAAAATGGAGATTGAAAAGGGAAATACGACTTTTGAGCAAACGAGTGGCAAAGAAGGAATCAAGGAAAGCGTTATACAACAAAGAAGAGCCTGCCACGCTTGAGGATTTCTGCAAATTATGTGACATCTTTCTTAATGAACCTCTGGCCGACATAACTAAGTCACATGCCACTCTTAAGGCTAAAAAAAGGCTTTCACATAGGTATTCTAAGGAGGTAAAGCAGAAAAAGAAATGGCGTCGGTAAAAATAATTGTCTAAACTACAAACTACTACTAAAACTCATTCAAAAAGTCCTGTATAAATAGGGGTCCAAGTTGACAAGTAATTTTCTAACCTTTATTTTGAATAACTTAAAACTATCAATACGTTTTACATTAGTTGGTAAATTATTAAACAATTTCAGGCACATTTAATATGGACTTTTTTCTGTCAAAGATAATCTGTGTCGTGGATAATTTACATTTAAAGTTCAATTTAGAAAATGATGGTAAAACGCTTATATGTCTATAATTTTCCATTACTTCAGAATTTCCTTCTTCAAACATTTTAAATTACCTGCTTTTCAATTTAGCTATCCCTGTCGAGACGACCTAATCCTTTTTAAATTGCAAAGGGACCAATGGTTATTACTATCAATAACTATTTACAAATTTTGTAAATATTCATTAAGCTGCAAACTATTGCTTCCTTGAATAATATAATAAGTTTATTATTTTTATGCATTTGTTGTAACTATAGAATTTCTCAAAATTATTAATGATAGTTGTTGTAACGCCCATTGGTAGTGGTGATAACTGGTAAGCAATCAATGGCGTTTTTAGATAAATAGAGATTTTAGTTTTCAAGTTGTTAGATTAAGAAATAAAAAGTAGTCAGTTGGCTGTTAGTAAGACAAGTTAAGTTTTTAAAATACAGAATAGTCCAAAAAGTTTTAATTGTTTTATTTTCCAAGCAACCCGACACAGAATCGCAACTTTAGTGACAGCTTATAAATAGATATATAACACCTTGCTTAAACGAATTATTTATAAGATAACAAAAAAACAATGACTGGTTATTTTCTTTGATTTTAAAATTCGTCTGCCGTGTTTCCAGTTCTTTTAGTAAGATAGAAACTATGGACAATAAATAGTGATCCGGTATTTTATCAGCCTTTAATACCAATATCATAGTTTTTTTCATCACTTCCAGTTATTTCCTTACATATATTCCATATACCTACATTTAGTTTTGTTGTCTGCTATTTTTTCGTATTCTTCATATTAAAAGAACATGTACATATTTTTAAAACCATCAGATCAGTAAAGCTTTTGAATGACTAAACAGGTTCCAGGAACTCTTCCCCATTTATGTTTTAAATTATTTTGTATTATTTATTATATAAATTTAAGGACGAACACCTATAAAATTGTTTTTTTCTAGTTTTAGGATTACCTGTTTGAAAATGTAAGGAAACTCAATAAAATATTTCAAAAATTTTGTTTTTTTTACCTATTTTATTTTTCATTTTACGAAATTAACTGAAAAGCCAATTACATGAAACTCGTAAATTATTCGTGCAAAACGTAATTTTTACGATAAACGTATCTCAGTGTAAAGCATTAACTTCCATTGTTTGAGCATTTCTTTCAGTGTAGTAAACCGGTGAACTGTCAATTCTTTAAAGTCAAGGACATATAATTTTGTCCCCATAAGATCAATGCTAAAAGAGAGCTTTTGTCGCTTCTCTATGCTTGTAGTTCTCTGCAAGTCATGCTTTGGCACCAGCGCCGATGTGAAAATATAAAAAAAGAAGAACCAACCTAACATTTTCACGTGTCAAGTGCACGTCGGATGTCTTCTTATGACTTGGCGCCTTTTTAACGTTCTTTTCTGGCTTCTCTTTTGCCCTACGACCATTAGATAAGCCTGCGGCTTTTGAGCAATGAATAATTATAAAAAAACTATTTAAGTTTATGTTTTACAACCGAAAAACTCGAAATGGTTGTAGGGAAGAATCGATACTATGTTGGAACTGCTAGAGGCTTACTTCTTTGTAAGTATACATATTTTTTTCATGTACTTACTCTTCGTAAATTGATTATTGTATTGTCGATTGTTAAATTACATCATTACTGAAGTATTTGTACGAATTAACTATCAAATCTCTTACCTTTCAACGTAATAAAATTTAGCTTTATGGCTCTCCAAAATGGTAATAAACTAGTCCATGGTCAACGGTTGATTTTATTTTTGTATTTATAAATTCATTTATACCTTTTTTCATTAAACAAAATGAAATTGATCAGCTTGCTTATTTTTAGATACAGGAGACAAACCGGGTGATCTAAAATCATCAAAAACTGAAGAATCCTGTGAAGTTACGGCTATAGCCAAGGGACGAGATTCAAAAGAAATAGTGTTGGGTTATCAAAATGGTCATGCCTACATTTATACTACAAAGAATAATTTGTTTAGTACAGAAATTAATGGTTTAGAAGGAGATGAAAGTATCGTAGGTATACATATATTTATATTCTTAAAGGTGATTTGTTTAAAATATCTTTATATTTTTGGGGGGGAACAGATAAGATGTTATCTCTGTTGAAGAAAACTAATAAGCATATTACCTTCCGGAGGAACCCCTCCCAGCACAAACTTCATAGCATTTTCAATTTCTTTCATAAACAGGGTTGTAGAGTTGTATCTTTTTTTTTTTTTTTGAAACTTCATTTATTAACAACAAATTTACAACTTTTTTACATTTTAACAAACACAAATCCCTTAATCAGTGTTTGATAACACTGGTAACAAGGATATCTAAATTTAATAGTCCACGGTGAACAATTTTTAATAACTATAATAATTAACATTGATAACAAAAAAGCGTTAGTCTTTTGGTTATAATGCACATCCTTCATACAATTTTTGTTTTGTTTTATTAACCTGTTGAATATTATATCTGAGTTTACCTCTCTAATATTTTCAGGCAGTCAGATTTTTTATATATATCATCGTTTGAAATAAAAGTATATAATATCGCTCCCGATAAATATTGAATTTCCGGCGGTGCGGCCTAACAGAAAATTGTGATTTTTCACGGAGTAGTGTATTATGCTGTTCTCTATATAATTTTGTAATTGTTGAAGCGTAAAGTCAAGTGCAATCCCCCAAAAAACCACGTTAACATTTAAACAATAGTGTAAAAAAGAAAAAAACATCATTCCTAAATTCCACTGGCGAACCAGCAAATTTGTTTTTTGTTGCCATGTCGAAATAAACAAATAAACATAAACAGCCAGGTATGTCGGACGATGACCTCAGTAACGGCAGGTGTGTAAATTGTAAACAAAATTGTTTGGAAGAATATTATAAATGTGATTCATGTTTGAATAGAATTCACAAAAAGTGTGCAAACATAACACCCTCGGAGGTGAAATGCATGCCTCTCCAAAAGAGGGTTCTACTATTAATCTGCGATGAGTGCAAGATATTTATAGCCAGAATGCCATTTATGATGAAATTAATGGAGGAAATGAGAAAGGATATAGAAACAATAAAAGCATCATTTAAGAAGGAATCATATGCAACAGTAGTACAGAATAACTGCAATGAGAAGGTTACCAAGAAGACAAGTTTGCCTGCTATTGTTATTAAACCGAAGGTAGCACAAAATTCACAAAAAAGCAGAAGGGAAATACAAACATTAATAAACCCAGCAAAGCTAAATCTTGGAATTAGAATGATTAAGGAAACCAAACAGGGAAGTATAGTGGTTAAATGTGACACAGAACAGGACATAGAACGATTTAAGGAAGAAGCTCACAGAAATCTTAAAGGAAAATTTGAAATTGAGCTACCTAAAAAAATGTCTCCTAAAATAAAAATTGTCGGCTATACTGGGGAAGAATCATTAGAGAATGTAGAAGCCAAAATTCGTAAGCAAAATAAATGGATTGACACACCAGACCATCTGAAAGTAACATACATTAAACGACTTAAAAATAAACAAAATTCAATTATTTATGCTGAATGCTCGGGAAATCTTTTTAACAGTATGCTAAATCATGGAAAAGTGTACATAGACTGGGAACGCCTACCAGTGTATGAGGATTTGTCTGTCTCGCGATGTTATAATTGTCAGGGTTTTCATCATAAAAGTAACAAATGCACAAAGAATGAAGTGTGTGGTAAATGTGCGGGAAATCATAACACCCTTGAATGTGACCAACAAATAAAAAAGTGCATAAACTGCAAAGTGGCCAATGCGAACTATAAACTTCAACTAAAAACAGATCATATAGCACTCGACCCGGAATGCCCATCTCTAAAATACCATATAGGACTTTTAAGAAACAAAACTGATTATATTTTGTGAATAAATTCAAAATTCAAAATTCAAAATTCAAAATTCCTTTATTCATGTTAATACATAATGTTTACACACGTCAAACAATATACATAGTTAAATCTAGTACCAAAAAAAGAAACACAGGTTAAAACACATTAAAATTTAAAAATTCTGTATATGAATAAAAAGCATTATCAGTCAAGATCTCCTTCATTCTGCTGGAGAACTGCTTATAAGGCAGGTTCCTAATGCTTTCTGGCAAAACATTATAAAATTTAATGGCCCAATAGCCCGGGCCATCCTGACACCTTCCTAAGCGCCACCATAAGGGTACTAAATTATTTTTCTTGCGTGTATTATAGTCATGTATGTCTGTGTGTGATTTAAAATTATCTGCCTTTTTTATAAAAAGTAAATTCTGTAAAATATAGAGGGCTGGCAATGTTAAAATTTGAAGAGCAACAAACGCCCCTCTACAATCGTCTCTGTAGCCGAGATTAGATATTACTCTTACTACTCTCCTTTGAATGGCAAACAGTCTATAAACCTCCGCAGAGTGCCCCCAAGCCAAAATAGCGTATGAGACATGGGACTGAAATAATGCAAAATATGCTGTTCTCAATATAGCTGGAGAAACACAACTCGAGAGTCCTCGCAGTACAAACACAGCTTTTGTTAGCTTTTTAGCCACCTGGCTAATATGACTACCCCATTGTAGTTTTGCGTCAAGAGTGACCCCCAGAAATTTTGCCTCCGAAACATTATCACCCGAAATATCACTTGAGTCTCTCATAGTGAATACCATCCGCTTGGTTTTATCCTCGTTGAGAAGAAGCCTATTTGCTCGGAACCATTCACTCGACAATTCCAGAGATTCCCTGGACCCTATTAAAGCCTCTTCCAATGAGTCGCCAGCAGAAGAGAGAGTTGTGTCGTCCGCAAAAATAGTGTGTCCTGCCCTAGGATCAGTTGCCGGTAGGTCATTGATGTAGATTAAGAACAAGATTGGTCCAAGAATCGAACCCTGTGGAACACCTATATTTACTACTCTTTCCGCCGACGTCACATCATCACACCTCACGCTCTGGCATCTGTCTGCAAGATAGGAACCTATTAGTTCAATACTACTGGCATCAAAGTTATAAAATTTAAGTTTTCTTAGTAAAATGTTGTGGTCTACGCAATCAAATGCTTTACTTAGGTCGCAAAAAGTTACTGACATATATTCTTTATTATGAAATGCTTCTATAATGCGTGACGTCAGATCCAGAACTGCCATAGTTGTATTTTTTCCTTGCCGAAATCCAAACTGACTGGCAGAGAAAAGACCTTTCCCTTCAAAGAAAGCCACTAGTTGCAATGCTATACATTTTTCAAATATCTTTGAAACAATCGGAAGTAATGAAATTGGCCTATAATTTCCAGGCAAGTTAGGGTCACCATTCTTGAATACTGGTATTATGATCGCTTTTTTTAGAATCTCTGGAAATTTCCTTTCTCTGAAACAACTATTTATAAGTTTTGTTAGGGGTATAAGAATAACGTTTTTAATTGTTTTTATCAATTTTGTATTATAACCAAACAAATCACGACTTTCCTTATTTTTTAAACTATCTATGATTACGCGTACCTCATTAAATGTCACTTCGGAAAAACAAAATGCCTCAGAAGGCGGACTAACTGATGATAAATAGTTTTTATGGTCGGTATTAGATAGTGGAATGTTCTTTACTATATTTTCAGCAATGTTAGAGAAAAAACTATTAAAGTCATCTGGAGATAAATTGGTTTCAACCGAGTTATTTTTTATCTTACCTCTTTGAGTATTTATTATGTTCCACATTGTTTTCACAGAGTTATTGGAGTTGAGTATTAGGTTATCATTAGCACTAGCAAATGGTATTGAACGCTCAGGATGAAATATTGGAAGAAATAAGTGAAGAAAATGGGATTCAAGGTGAAATGGTGGACCTAAAGAGGCTAAACGTTATTAACAATAAGAAATATATATTAAGCTTAATTCATTTTAATATTAGAAGCCTAAATAAAAATATTGATAATCTAATTACTTTTTTAGAAACATATAAATTACATTATATGGATTTTATTGTGCTTACTGAAACCTTTCAAATTGATTCGATAAACAACTGTAATATTCCAGGCTATAAAGTTTTCTATAATGAAGCTAATTATAATAAAAACGATGGTGTTGTAATACTAGTTAAAGAGCATTTAAACGTTGATTTCTCGGTTGTTCAATTGGCAAACTCAAGAGCAACTCTAAGTAGGATCAGTTTTGAGATAAATGGCACAACATTTGGTTTAACTGCAATATATAAGCCACCACCCATTCCAAAAACTGATTTTATAAACGACATTTATACATATCTAGAAACAATGACTTTTTCTAATATCGAAATTTTTTTGGGAGACATCAATATAAATATTTTGGAAAAAAATGATAATCATGTTGCAGACTATCTTGCTATGATGAGTTCTCTAGGTTTTAAGTCATATATCAACTCGATAACAAGATCTCTTTCGAAATCTTGTCTGGACCATTTGTTTGTTAATCAAAAATTAAAATCTAAGAATTTATGTTTTGACTCCTTTATATTGGAAGAAGATATAACGGATCACAGCCCAATTATGTTTTTTATCAGCCAGAGAGACAAACATCAAGAAAATGTAATTAAACCCGAAAGTCACACTAAATCTAAATTGAATATTCCGAAACTTAAACTGCTATTACAAAATTTTGATTGGTCAGGCGTAGTAAATCAAAACAACCCTGAAACAGCAACCGCTATTTTCTTGGAGACCTACCAACAATTATTATCAAGTTCCACACAAACATACACTACTAAACACAAAAAGCACAAAAAAATAAAAGCTTGGATTAGCAACGGCATTATTACGTCAATTAAAACTAGAGATAAAATGAAAAAAAATTAGTAAAAAATTTTAACGCGCAATTGGAAAAGGATTACAGAGAATACAGAAATAGCTTAAACAAACTTATACATAAACAAAAGAATCAATATTATAAAGATCAAATTGAAAATAATAAGGGGGACATGAAAAAAATTTACAGAATAATTAAGGATGCTACTTATGAAAATAATAAAAACAACAATACTTTTTTAAATATAAAAAATAAGGATGGCCAGAATTTTAGTAATTCACTTGAGGCATCAAACTTTTGTAATGACTACTACATTAATATCGGGGTAGAAATGGAAAAAGCAATTCCACCGCCACAGGTTGAACAGGAAGTGGACCCGCCAATAAAAAAATCTATTTACTTTAACCCCATAACAAAAAATGAGTTAATCAATCATATTTCAACTTTAAAAAACAATAGTTCACCGGGCTATGATGGTATTCAAGCCGATATTATAAAGCAAACGCATTTAGAAATTCTTAACCCACTATTACATATACTAAATTTAATCTTAGAAACGGGAAAAATACCCACTGAATTTAAAACTTCAATAGTAATACCTATACACAAAGCAGGCACCAAGACCTCTATAAATAACTACCGACCTGTAAGCCTTATCAGTAATTTTGCAAAAATTTGTGAAAAATGTATAAAAACTAGACTAATTAACTTTTTTAAAATTAATAATGTATTATCTTCAAATCAGTTTGGATTTCTTGAGGCGTGCAGTACCGAGGACGCAATGCATAGATTAATAACTGAAGTTGTCAATAATTTAAATTCAAATAAAAAATGTTTGGCTGTATTTTTAGACCTTGCCAAGGCTTTTGATACGGTACCTCATAATGATCTTATTAATGTACTTGAAAGATGTGGAATAAGAGGGATAGCTTTACAGTTGTTTACAAGTTATTTGTCGGAAAGACCTCAAATGGTCAAATTAAAAACTAACATTAAACTTAACAAAAACAAACTACATAGCTTTTTCACTGACTAATGCAGACAGACCTCAATATCACTCCTTTGTCGTAGAGAATCATTGTATAAAAGAAACTTCATCCATAAAGTATCTTGGAATTATGATTGATAAATTTCTTAAGTGGCAGCCACATATTGATTATGTTTCCAACAAAATTCGCAAACTCATTCATAAATTTTACTTGTTAAGAGAATTTTTAAATAGGAGTACACTTATAATAATCTATAAGGCATTTGTAGAGTCAATTATAAGATATGGAATATTGGTGTGGGGTGGACTTTATAATAACAGCCTATACAAATTAAATATAATACAAAAATATATACTAAAAATTATTTTCAAAAAAAATAGACTATACCCTACACATTTGCTTTTTGATAGTGACATATTGAACATTCGATCAGTTTACATTCTTAAAATTTGTTCTTATATGCACACTCGACCTAACTTGAGACTTTTTGTTGATCATTCTTATGAAACAAGAACCAGGAACAACAGACAAATCAAATTACCTGTAAGTACAAATAATCTTAACCTAAGATATATAAATTATTTTGGTCCTAAACTGTACAATTTACTACCCGGTGAAGTAAGAAATTGCTCTAAGGTAAAAAGTTTCAAGTGCTTAAGTAAAAAGGTAATTTTAGAAAATCTGCATCAATTTGAGAGGTTTTTTAACTAATTGTGTTGCGACGTTTATTGACTAGTTCTCGGACTAGTTGCTTTGTGAACCTTATTGTCTATATACAGATTTATGTAATTTAAGTCATTTGTGAGGTTTTATTTTTTTTTGTTTTCTCTTTCTCATGTTTCCTAATACTTGATTGTACCTACATATTATTAATAATGAAGTTAAATTACTAAGCAATATTGCACATACAGATGTTGTACATCTAGGTGCTGGTATCAAAACTTTTTTGTGATATTTAGGATAGGAAAATATTTTGATTTATGTATTTTATTATTGTAAAATTTTTAAAGAAATTAAATAAATCCATTTTCTAGAGGAAGTCTCTTCTAGAAATAAAACTAGTCCATTATAAACCTTTGCCGCTTGTTGGATAGGATTATATAGCCCTTTATTGGTTCTTATTGAATCGGGATATATGTTACTACAAGATCTAGTACAATGATTGTGTATATCATCATGAAAAACTATGTCTGAGTTTGATTTTTGCTTTTTTTTTATTACCTTATAAATAAATTTAGCCTGCTCTAACTCCTGTATTTTTTTAAATTTCAAGATACCCAGCTCTCTGTATAGAGGCTCCGTGTGTGTAAGTCTGTTATAACTAAAAAGGGTTTTTAAGACTTTATTTTGTAGCACTTGCATTTTTTCAAATTCAACCAGACCACAGGTGCCCCACACAGGAATCAGGTATCTAAAGCAAGACAGAAAGTAAGCATTGTAGATGTCCATTTTACTTTTATATGTTAAGTAGTTTCTACATCGATATACAGCCCCTATCATAGGTACAATCCTATTAGTTATTTGATTTATATGTTCCTTCCAGTTGAGATTTTCATCTAGAACTAACCCAAGATACTTTATATTTGTCACTCTTTCTACAATTTCATTATTTAGCCTAATTACGGGTAACTGAATAATTTTATTTTTTTGTTTAAATAATATAATCTTTGTTTTTGATACATTAATTCTAAGCTTATTATGGAGTAACCAGTCAGAGTAACGTTTCAAATCTGAATTTATAAACCTTTCAAGATCTTTCTCATTCTTACCACTATAAACCAACACTGTATCATCCGCAAATATATAGTATCGAGATTCAAGATTTGCATTCCTAAGACTTAGAACATACAACGAGTAAAGCAAGGGTCCAAGGACTGAGCCCTGCGGCACTCCCCACTCGTTTGACTCACTACATCACCCATTTTCACATATTGTTGTCTGCCCGTTAGATACGTCTTCAATAGTCTATATACAGCGCCTCTAAAACCCATATTACCCAATTTCCTTAATAAAACATCCACACTGACAACGTCAAATGCTTTTTTTAAATCAACAAATACTGCAATTACAATTTTTCCATTATCTAACTCTGTCGATATTTTATTTACCAGATCCATACTCGCACTCAGTGTATTACTGTTCTTAATGAAGCCATATTGGTATTTATCTGGTTTGATGTATTTATTTATGAAGCTTAATATTCTTATTTTTATCAACAATTTAAATTTGTAACTACAAGGAGTATCAAAATGCCAGGCACACTAAACATTATACCTATATGCTGTTACTGTTATATTCTACACTTATTTTATACAGCACAACTTATGTGATTACTTATTTAGGAATGAGTAATTTTGTTCACATATTAAAAGTTTATATGAATTATTTTAGGAATTGGTTGTGTTGGAAAGTCCCTAATACTTGCAAATCAAGATGGAATAATTAATATGTGGACAAAGAAAAAGAATGACTATTTTTCCATCAATTTGGAGGAAAAAGGATCTTTAGATGTAATGATTTGCAATGAGAACAATAACAATATTATGGGAACTGGCGGGGAATCTAATGATTTTAAACTGTGGGATGTTGGCACCAGGCAATGTATTTTTAAAGCAAAGTCGGTAAGTTTAAAATAAAAGGATCATTTTCTCCAACTATCAAATGTTTTTTTGGAAATTTTGTTAGAATCGATTCCAGTCTAGTTAGAAACTCTTTGCTATTATGTGATGGTGGTTTGTATATAGCACTTACCTTCAATTTTTGTTCACCTATACCCACACATATCCAATTTATCGCATTATTTGATTCCAATTTTTCTATCTCTGTAAACTTAATACCTTTTTTTTTATATAAATTGTAACCCCACCTCTCGTTGGTCTACAAGAATGCACAGCCTCATAATCATTTAAATCAAATAGGAAAGTTTCAAATTTTTCCAACAATAAATCATGACTAACTATCGAATGCTTTTGCTAAATCCAGAAAAATACAAATGAAGGTTTTTTATTATCTAATGCATCATATATTTGTTCTGTTAAATAGCAAATAACATTTTGTGTTGATTTATTTTTTTGAAACCCAAATTGTTTATTAGAAATAAAATGTATTCTTTCTAAATAATTTTCAATTCTTGCTTTTAAAATTTTTTCAAATACTTTGGCTAATGAAGATATTAATGTTATAGGTCTATAATTATTCATTTTATAATCTCACTTTTTAAAGATAGGTTTTATAACACCAATTTTAAAAGCTTCTGGATATAATATACTTGTTTTAAAAATATTATTTATTAGAAATGTGAGTGGTTTTGAATTAGTAGTTTTAATATTTCAGTAGTTATACCATCGGCACCAGGAGATTTTTATTTTATTGCTCGAGTTGAATCCCAAATCTTTACGTTATAGTGTAAACTTTTTTTTAGATTTCAACATTTTATTTTTTGTGTTTTCATCTTCAAAAAATTACTTTAATCGCACTGTTTTTTTCACCCTGTTTCAATCTGTATGCTGTGAAATGTCCAGTGGAAACCTCCAAATTTTGCCCAATCTTACTAATTATTTCTGACAAATTTTTATTGGTTGTTTTAGGATAACTCCTTACTTATACGCTGGAAAGGAACTGAAATATGGGTTATGTGATTTAAACCATAGTCCAATTTCAGTACCTTACCTGCTAATGGTATTATGCAGCGGAACTCCCCTATGATATTTTGTTTGTAACACTTTAACTTATTTATTTAATATTTACTGGTGATCGGAGCAATACTGTAGCCAGTAAAGGAACAGGATGTTGTGATATGTGTTTTTGATATCATATCACAGCTCCTGTTGCCCTTTATTGTCTATGGAAATATCTTCAATCAATTCAAGTAAGAAGAATGTGGTAAGTGATTTAGATAATTTTTTTATAGAAAAAGTAATTTATTAGAATGTTGAGATTTGGTGATGATTGTTTTGCTGTAATAATGGGTATTTTCACTGTAACGGAACTTATAATCAGGCAACCTATCGAAAGTATTTCCTGTACTCAAACTCAAATATGCTTTATTGTCCTAAGATTTTTATAATCCTATTGACAAAGCCAATAACTTAGTATCTAAATAAAAATTATATAAAATATAATGAGCAGTTAACAACATTAAATAAATTGATCTAAAACAACAATAAGAAAGATAGAAATACATTGCAGTGCCTTTTCATATTGGAATCTGTTTGTCTAATTTTTAAGAGGAGGGATGCATACAAGAAAGATGTGTTGGCTTACCAGACTAGAAATACTCATGATATTCTTTTACCTTTGCCAACTAGCGCCCTTGTATACAATTCTATTATATACAATTCAAAAAAGATGTTTAATCATCTCCCTCTTAATATAAAATCCTTAAGTAATTACTTAAAATTTCGAATTCAGGTTAAAAATTGTTATTGAAACACGTGTATTAACCGTATCTGAGTGTTTTTTAGAAAATTTGTAATAGTTCGGTTTATGTATTGTCCTTTATTTGCTTTTGTAAAATTTTCTCTGAAGGTATATATTTTGTTTAGCATGAGATCATATAGATTTTATTATTGTTATGTACATCTCACTTTGACTTTTTGGTTGACTTTTATTTGGACTTTATTTCATTTAGATCTAAGTTTTTCAGCTTTGTCAACAAGAGCATAAGCTCTTATGATCAATAAAGCATATTTTGAATTTGAAACATGTCAGCAATACATTGCCGAAGCAAACCTAAGATAGCACCTTCCGCCCAAGGGCTATTGGCAGATTATTAATAGTCTTTTATCATTACGGAAAATAGGCTCTTGGTCTAGTGTATTTATTTTCAACTGGCACTGATAGTGAATAATATAGAATAATAGGACGGTCAGAATAATTGCAGATCTTGGGTTAAGAAAGGATGTGAGGGGGTTTTCAGACCATGCCATCGGGGCAAAAAATATTCATGTAATTTTTCAGATATCAGAATAGAAAGGGATGTAGGTAAATCAATTGAGTAAGATATATAATGAAATATTTTAGTTTTAAATGCACCGGGAGAGTTTTTTTTTCAAGGTCGAGTAGTGGTTCCCTGATTTTGTACTCGGCCGGGACGCCCCTATATTTTCACACTGATTAGCATTATACAGCAAATAAAAAAACATTTGTTTTGACTATTTGTATTATGTTTTTTTTGTAAATATTTTTCATAAAGGTTTCTTCAGACAACACCAAGCGACAAATTTCAATTTTTGATTGTGAAAAATTACGTTTGCAAATTTGGAAGTACAAGTCTAGGTTTTCAATAAATATTTTTTCTAGTGACATACCCAAGATCATTGCCTAGATATCTTATAAACGGATATAGTAACCGCAATTATAAAGTAATGGTATCCTCATAAAAATATGTGATGCTTATATTACGAACCCAGTTAAAATACAATATTTTAGTTAGGGCATGACGAGTTGCAGCTACCTATACCCACATCAGTCAGAGGGATAAGTTTTTTTGCCGACGAGAGTAATTTAGCTGCCTGCTGTACAAAAGAGGGACATGTCCTTGTGTATGACGATAGAGCGCAAAGGAAACCAGTGGTCAATTTCTTGGAAAAGAAGGCTTGCTATACTACAATATCTACTGCCTACAAAAATCGGTATGTAAGCTTATTATTTCAATTTTTGACAATAGTAAAATCATAATGTTTTGTTATGCTATGAGATGAGCAAGGTTATTTATTGGCCTTAGAACGATTATAAATTGAAGAAAATAAACTGTTAACGTCAAAAGCACAAAAAATCCTTCCATAACGATTTTTTTTAAATATAACAGTTACTATCAATTTTAAATATAACGGTTATTTTACTTTAATACTATCCATTTAAAATCTTGTGTGAATCTAATGAAATAAATTTGAAAATGTGATTTCTACGGTGCGATGGGATGAGGTTATACTATTGAAATACCCTAACCTAATAAACTCCATGGCTTTAAATCCGGTCACTAATGACGAAATTATTAAGCATATAAGTACCTTAAAAAATAACAGTTCCACGGGAATGGACCGTATATCATCAAAATTAGTTAAAAAATATCACAACTTTCTTTTAGACCCATTAGCTCATATCATAAATCTCATTTTTTTAACGGGTAAAGTGCCATCACTATTTAAAATATCCATTGTCACACCAATATATAAAAAGGGCTGTAAAAATGATATTACAAATTACCGACCAATTAGTTTAATTTCTACTTTTGCGAAAATCTTTGAAAAATGTCTTAAATGTAGATTGTCTGATTACCTAACCTCATTTAACATTTTGAGTAATAAACAGTATGGGTTTATGAAGGGAATGAGTACTAATGATGCCATGTTCGAACTTATAAATAACATAAAAAGTAGTCTTGACAACAACGAAAAGGGTATTGCGGTCTTTCTGGATTTGGCGAAGGCCTTTGACACGGTACCCCACAAATTACTAATTGATGCTCTTGAACATTATGGTATTAGGGGTGTGGTGTTGAAGGTTTTTAGAGATTATCTTGAGGGTAGGAGGCAGGTAGTAAAAATAAGAAACGTTTATAGTGATCCATTGAAGGTCAAGATTGGCATCCCGCAGGGGACAGTGCTTGGACCCCTCCTTTTTATCACCTATATTAATTCCTTATTAAATTTGGATATAGATGGCGTATCTATTTCATATGCTGATGATACGGTATTGTTTTTTAAACAAGACACTTGGGAGAATACTAGGAGTAAGGTGATTAAGGGATTGGAAAAAGTGAAATGTTGGCTGGATCAAAATAAACTAACTTTAAATGCGGAGAAAACATTTTACGTCGCATTTTCTTTGACTGATGTAAGAAGGCCTAACTTTGACTCAATTGTGTTGGTCAAGTCTGATCTCATTATAAGGGAAACTAACACAATAAAGTATCTGGGTATTACTATAGATAAAAATCTAAAATGGACTTACCACATTCAAGATTTGACCAACAAAGTTAGACGTCTAATCCATAAATTTTATCTAATACGTAAGATATTACCAAGAGTTTTACTTGTCCAAATTTATAGGTCACTAGTAGAGTCACTGCTTGGGTATGGAATCATTGTCTGGGGGGGACTATATAAGAACGCTTTAAAGCCATTGAACATTGTACAGAATTTTATATTGAGGGTTGTTTTTTTCCGGGAAAGGTTGTACTCAACTGACCTGCTGTACAATGAACATATATTAAATGTTCGATGTTTATACTATCTTAGTAATTGTGTATACTGTTTTAAAGATAAAAATAGGAGCTTTGTAAACCACTGTTACCAAACTAGGCACAACATTAATAAAATGATGTCTGTGCCCTTTAGAAGACATGATGCAAACCAAAGATTCACTTTAATTTTAGCACCAAAAATATACAATCTATTACCCCTTGAGGTGAGAACAATATCTCGGTACAAATCCTTTGTTAATAAATGTAGAAGTTTTTTACATAAAAACCAACTTCTTGTTGATAATCTCCTGTAGAGATTTATTATTAGCGTGTGCGTTGATCTATCCCCTTTCTTCATCTTCTTTTTTTTAATCTTAGGTAGTGAATAGTAAATGTATTTTTAATATATATATATTTTTTTACATCTATAAGTTTCACAAAATTGTCTGGTTTGGTTTAGTTATGGCTACGCAAGTAGCAAACAAGTTGTTAATAGTTGCACATACAGGTGACATCACCTAGGTGCAAAACAGGTCTAGATTTAAGAAATAATTAGAATATAAGAAACCAAGTTTTGTAATTTGTAGATTGTTGTTATATAAATAAATAAATAAATAAAAATAAATAAATGTTATTTTTTTACACGAATTGTATTTTTATTTTAGGGATGTTTTAGTGGGCACGTCGAAGGGCTACATGCAATGGCTGGACCTTAGGTCTGTGAAAGTGTTGAAAACCTATGCCACATTTACGGGTAGCATCACAAGTATAGTTTGTGACCCTGTAGAACCTCATGTGGCCAGTGTCAGTTTGGACAGACATCTGAGAGTGCATCACATGGAGACTAAAGATTTAATTTATAAGGTAATAATTGGTAATTGTGTCAAATTTAATGGAAGTACCTACGTATTTAGGCAGCACTGTGGTGGATTATGATGAGAGGCTCGCTGATTTGGGGTTGGTTTTAAGAGCGGTAACGCCAGGGGCGGATCCAGGATTTTGCTGAGGGGGACTAAAAAAAGTGACTTTTAAAATAAAAGAGTCTATCACGGCCCTAAAAATCTTCTTACTCTCAAAGGTGACTTCTAAAAAAAATTCTGACCCTTCACACGCTCTAAAATTTTAAAGGGTTACAGTAAAAAACACCCATTTGGTAAAGCTCAGGAAGGGGGGACTCCCATTTTTTTTGCGATCTAAGTCGACATCTGATAATATCGCAAATTTTGTTTTCATGATACTTTCCCTTTCGAGGAAAGTAAAAATAAAAATTACATTTTCAAGGTTTTAAATAATAATAATAATAAATTATCTTTATTTAAAAGTAAATACAATTAAATAGTGTCAATTTTAAAGACCAAAAACAAAAAATTGCAAATAGTATGTCTACAGCTTAGTTAAATATATTTTCTATCCTACAACCTAGACTAAACAAGATCTTATCCATGACCAAGATATCTATAGTATTCATCCACATCCAACAGTAACTTAAAAAGCTTTTTTTTAAATTTAATAAACTCATGTGTGATAAACTCTTGCGTGCTCAATATTACAAAGACAAATCAAGAGAGTTATCTGATATGGATAACATAATTACCTTAAAAAATCGCAATATGTGATCACTATTAGATTACTTCTCTTTTTTAGTGTTATATGAAACAAAATTTAACAAAACTTTTGGTAAAGCCCGTGATAAAGGAGGAAGAAGAGCCTGAAGAAGAAAATCAAATTCCCGCTGGTGTCGATCAGGAATATGAAGACTTGTTTAAAGATATGGAGGAAATAAAAGAAGATGAAAAAAATACGAAAAAACTGAAACGAAGATCTGTTCGTTTGTCAGAAAAAACTACTGCAAAAAAAGTTAAAAAGAAAAAGGGATAAAGACAAAAATACGTTAATTTCATTCCATTAACATAATAATTGATTTATTGTAGAGTATGTTACTAACTGAAAATATGATTATTGGTGTTCAGATAAATAATATAAAAATGAAAAAGTTTTATGTAAACACCGGGACAAACGCAACATCATGATTTTGAAACAAACATAAGCGCATCAGTCGCATCACAGTAACATAACTGGACTAATACTCCAGTTACCTTTTTTTTCACTCGGAGAGTTATTTTTTACGTTTTGCAGACAAAAACCCTAGGATTTAAGATATATATTATATTAATAAAATATAGAATTACAGGAGTTTACGTTCCTACTGTGAGGAGGTAATAAAACTTTTTTAATATTGAAAATTTGTCTGAGCATCCACGAGTTATTTATTGCAATCATTATCAATAATTATGTTATTTACTTTTATATTTAAACTCTTTACTGTACCAATGGAATATTCATGAAATTATTCTGTTTATGTTGTTTATTATTCCTGTTAATGTTCCTTCTTGATGTAAATAAATAGCCATTAATATAAGTGTGGCAATAAAAAAATTTCTAAGTAGACTTACGGGGATATTACAGAAAATCTGCAATTTATCTTGCAGCTGCTAGTTGTTTGGAACGTTTGCCTATTCCGTTCTTTTTATAAAACTATGACAATAATTGTTTTTCCATCTGCAAGTTGGTTCGCAGGCCTTGTGTAATCTCACCTTTAATTTTATTTAAAACTTACAAATTTATTTTGTTAAAATGTCGAAGTACCTGCAGAAATATATAAAAAGAAATTTTAAAGCCAAAAGATGAACTATGTTTTAATAATAATTGAAAATAAAGACATGGTGTAAAACTGTAAAAGGTAATTTTTTTAATATTCCTGGTATTAAGAAATACTTTTTTAAATGGGTTCAATCCTTCATCAAGTCTTCCTTCTAATAAGAATTTACATTTTAGTATTACCATATAACTAATATTCCCTTATTTATCTGTCTGACTCTGAATGATCGCGTAGGGTACGCATCTGGATACGTGTTGCTTGCTATTAAACGCTAATGACAGAGTAATTAAAGAAAAAATTATCAAAAAAGAGATTCTTTATTTAAGATCAACATGTTGTATACAAACATTTTGCTCTAAATCTTATCACAAAATCTACGTAAAAAAAGTAAAATATTTACAAAACATTTATAAAAAAAAATGAGTACAAGAAAAACATTTATTTTTGTAAATAGGGCTCTAGAAAAAAAAAATAAAATAAAAATTGTAACAATAAAAATAAATTAGGGTTTAAAAATACATAACTCCATAGACATTTTACAAATGTCGATTTGTATATTTTGTCACCCCAAGATGAAAACTGCCAACAAAAGGAATAAAACCGAAGTTACTGTAACTTTTTCGATGCTATACTCATTTTACTTACTTATATCCTAGGAAAAAGATAGCACTGCACAATGTCGAAAAAAACTTACTCCTTACCAACTAGTACATGTTATAAAAAAATTACTATTTAACAAAACTTACACCTACGGTTTTAAATTCAGTGACTATGCACTAGGGCCGAATATTAAATAATATACCTTTCAAAATTTATTTTTAAAATCAAGGGTAACTTATAATAAAAATACATGAAATTTTGTACATTTTCAAATAAATTAAATTAAAAAAAAATTGTACAGTCAATATAAGGCCCAAGCAAGAATATATTATTTTGGTCTAATCTCTATAAATTATCGAAAGAAATAAGTACCAACTAAGTTGATACCAATGGACGGTTTTTGAGACTAAATGAGCATCGTACGCTCGTTAAGTGGCAATCGCAAATTGCCGTAAGACTATACAACCACCAAGTCCTGTTCTAACTTTCAGATTTACGACGGTCAAATATCCTGAATACACAAATTTTTTGGCGACCTAACAAGGTTGAGAAACCTATTTTTTTATTGGGGATGTCCTGGAAAAATGTACTGGGATTCATGTTTTACTCTACTTGATCGACATAATTAGACTAATTGATTTATTACAAATAATGGTTTTATGGGTCGAGAGAATAGATGTCGGGCTTTCTGAAGAACTGTTTGCAAGGAAAGATGACAGAATTAAGCTAGAAAAAATTTCAAAAACTGCTCTTAGGGATTAAAAAAAAAAGGTAAAATTTGCATTGAAACAAGGTGGTAAGGCTGGCTAGGGCAGTTTCTTTATATAGTGTTGAAAAAAAATTGGTTTCAATAACTAGTTTTTAAGAAATAATTACCTAGAAATCTAGGAATGTTGCTGAATGTTTAAAAGGATCTAAGCAATAATATTATTAACATTTTCCTGGGGTATGAGACTTAAACCAAGCTTCAAATTGTAGAAAAAAAGTCTTTGACGATGACGACTATATTCAAAGTACTTAAAGATGTCAATTCTATATTTTTGTACTTTTTTGACCAAGTTTTCAATATTATGAAGTGAAAATGGAAAAAGTTTATAGGGGTCCTTTTAAATGTCATTGAACCGGAATTATGTCAATTTTGAGAGATTGAGGTACAAAAGTAGTTCGACTCTAAATCAAACCTATAAAAACTTACACTGAAGAAATTTGTCTACTTATCTAAAAGTTAAAACATACAATTGATAATTCAACGATCTCACAGTACTCTATCCTTACAAAAATACTTGTATTTTTAAAGATATGGCTTTCTATTATTTTGATTCGTATTTAATTCAAGGCGATCGTTTAAACAGGGATCTAATAATTAGAAAGATTAAGAAAGAAAGTATTATTTAAATTATATACGTACAATTTCCAAACAGTTTGGTAATTCTTACAGTAAATATTTGGTATATGGCGATGACATGGAGAATTATTTTTCTGCTGACTTGTTTGATATAGATAGTTGATAAATATTTGGGTTGTATAAAGTGGGTTTTTGTATTAAAGTATGGACAGGTTTTCAAAATAAAAATTATATTTTTTTTTAAATTTTGGAATGGGAACTAAATTTTTCATTATCAATTTGCCACAATCATATTCGTATCATAGCTACAAGCATTTTGCACTATTGTTATTGAAAAGAAAAATAACTGCCATCACCACTTGATAATTATTAGACACCCTGTAAAACTTATAATATTCGAAATATCTAGTTTGTGCCAAAAACTATCCTTCACAATACACCGACAAAAACGTAAGAACTATATTCATTATAACTATTAGATACTAATGTAGGGTTAGAAACAGAAAGCTCGATCTTTCTTCTTACAATTCATATCAATCATTACATATTTGTAAAAAGGAAGATAGGGCTTTCTGTTTCTAACCCTGTATTACCATGCCCCTTGTGGAGAGTAGATACGACTTCGTTAATTAGGCACTAGTAAAAATAATTTAAGTGGTTTGTTTGCACTACTACTATGAATTTATTGTACATACTATTATATTAGGTGATATAAAAGTTTCATTTGCCGCTACAAGCTACACATACGTATACATACACATGTCAGCAATAAGATATAAATATTTCTAGTCCAGCAAATAATTAACCTGAGTGGATTTTATATTATATTTACATACAAACTGGTTTATGACGTACATCCAAGGTGTGGTTCTAGATAGCTGGCCAGTAGCAGATGAAAAGGGTTGGTTAACCAAAAGAAAAATAACGAAGGAGGCCTTACAACATTTGTTAATCGCTCCTCTTTTAAAAGGGGTCCGAGTAGTTAATAGTATGTATAGGTATAATGTAATATATCAAAATCTCTTTGACAGCAGTGCTATAATCAGCGCCATTCCCGACCAAAGAAATTATATTGTTATAATCATTAAAGCGATTAATAGCAGAATTATGTATATATAAGTGTAACTTTTGCGATTTTGGGAGAAAGAGGTTTAAAATAAATCACGGACAAATTAAAATTAGTGAAATAAAAACGGGGAACGAATTTGTAATTATCTCTTTGCCACCAAATAAACTTTTGCTGCAGGAATGCCGTGATTATGCACATAACTCGTTATTTGGGAAAAACTCACTTACATCCCTTTGCTTCTAACCGCGTATATTTTATATCTACCTATAAATTTTAATAGTTCTATACACATATTTATCAAGCACCAAACAACCAAAGAAACTACAAGGCGGCGAAAAGTGTCTTATAATAATGTGAAAATTTGACAAATACCGTCACTGACTGAGCTGAGTTTAAGTCTGCCATCTACCACCCGAATTAGACAATTTAAAGTAAATGGCAAATGGGACTTTTCTAACCCTTGATCAGGATTTAACTATCTAGAAATACACAATGATGAGTTATTTTGTAATAAATAGATGAGCTTAATTCATTCCATATTCTTCCAACGCTAACCTTGTCAATATATATATAGCCAGAAACATTACCTATCCTCCACTGATTATAACAATCATTATTTAAAAATAAGTAACATTTATTTTGGGTTACCTCGCTATTAAATAATGCAACATTTGATGCCATATTTTCTTAATTGACCTTAATAACTATAATACAATTATGATACAAAAAATTGCAATGTATGATATTCAGAGGCTGTGACGTAATCTTGTATGTAAGTAAGTAACCCAAGACAAATATTTATTTTCATTCTGTTTCATGTTCGAATAGAAATTTTAATCACAAGATGACGTCACACGTACCTTTTAATTTATCTTTGCGTCATGTAATACAATCACATATCATCTCTTTACCAGCCTATAATACATTAACTACAAAATCCTACATTTTCAGTCAAGTTTCAATCATCTCATCCAGTCAAATTATAATAATATTACACGTTGTATTCGTCGAAATAAGGTATTATTCGTACATTCCTCAGTAGAAGTATAAAACTAACGGCTAGAATGGAGAATACGGGCGTCGAGAGGTGCGTTGCAGAATTGTAGATCCAGCAATACGGGCACTGCGAACTACCGCACACTTGACAGATGTCGAGTACGTACGATGACAGCGAGTCGATTAACGTTTCATTGAAGCGTTCTAAAAGAAATTTATAGTAAATATCTTTAAAAAGTAAATATTTCATTCGGATCAATTATAACAAAATTATTAAAAATTGCTACCTGGAAAGTGATCTCTGAATGTAAAGTGGAAAATTTGTCTTAACAAGGCTCTTTCTTTGAAAAGCTGTTAAATTAAGAGTTAAGCCAGAATCTCAATTTATTGAAGACAAAACGAAATAACAGAGCCATATAAATGGGATTTAATTTCTTTCTACAAATCTTATATCTTATAATCTCTTATATATTCTTATAATTTCATCTGGTTTTATGTTCTCATTTTCATTTTCCATCATTTAAAGAAGATTTACAAGTTATTTATCTATTTCTGTTGCATATAATTAAAGTTTTAAGATCGATAGTAGAAAAATCGTGGTGGGAAAAAATTACTTACATCTCCAGAAAACCAACAAAGGCAATTACAAACTTTTATTTTAATGTATGCTTTCAAACGTAGGAATTGTCCAGAAATGAGAGGAAAACTGGAGATTTTTTGGAACAATTCTAAAGAGGGATGTGGAAAAAAAGACTCCTGGTCGAAATGGCACATATCTTGAAAAGCAAATATACTGTCGATTAAAAGACTGTCTGCGATAATTTAAGTCGCATATATCATAACACTTTTGTCATATATCATCCCTGATTCCATCCTTTAACACAATCACTTACAATGTCAATACGGCTAAAGTGATATGAGCATGCACCGGACAGTGGAAAGTTCCAATTTGTTTTGAATGTTGGTTTTGTGATGTAACTTTTTAATGTATCCTGTTGACATACCTCACAGAATTTGCAAAATTACGACTTTACTAATGTTTAATTGAGGTAAGTCCCTTTCTTATCAATGTGCATTTTTTTGTTGATAATAAATATGTTTGAATAACTTTTTAGCCAGATGGTTAAATATATTTTATTTTAATATAACAAGAAATTTTAAACGACAGTAGAGTTTTGGACTTGCATTGTCTTTATTTGTTTAGAATCACTACGTTTCAACTGGTAAGCATCTCCAGTCGTCTTCAGGTGAATACTAAAGACTAAGAAATTTTAATCTACACACGTTTATAATATAAGTTTTCCGTTTGTTAATGCCAACTTTCAAGATTATCTTACAGTTGTCCTTTCATTACTTTTGTACCCCTGAAGACGGTAGAAACCAAACTACCGAAACGTCAACCAAAAAATTAAAGCACATTAGTAATAAAAAGATAGTCCAATGTGCTCAAGAAATTTTTTTTCCCAAATAAATTTGTTATGTTTTACTATAACCTACTTAAATATATTATATAAAACAACGATAATATATAAATATTGGCTCACCTGGTGCGTAATAATCGTATACTCTCGCCGCCAAATACCTCGACATGTTTGCCACGGGGTACCACCTCTCCACTGTGAAATTCAAACATGTATCTTCATTGTCCAACTGAAAAATAGCATTACAATAGACACAAAAAAATTAACTAAAAAAAAACTATAATTGCCAAATAAACGTGAAATTTTGTTGGGTTAAAATTTTTAATTTAAACCCAACAATAAATTTAAAAAAACTCTTCCCCACAGCCGAGGTCCGAAAAATTGGTACATGCAATGATGATCTCTCAAAAATTATTATTTTGAAAAAACTATTGTCGGGAGTATCTTTTTGTATATATATATTCCCAACCAACTATACAAGTTTATTACAGGGATAAAATGTAACTACCTAACTTAAACAACAATTTAAATTCTTATCTGTGTTACTTACATAGTCGAAGTAAAACAAAACCTTCCTTTCCATGAATTTAGCCCTTTGTAAATTCCTCACTCGTCTTGATAAGATGTAGGCGTCCAAATCTTGCTGCTGGACTATGTAGCCAGTAGGTATGGTCACGTCCAGGACGGCCATACCCGACCGCTCAGATTCCTGCAGATTTATCCATCTATAAAAAATACAAAAATTTTAATCCTTGTATAATTTAAATTGTTGATGTAAAACGATAATAATTAACTATTAAACTAATGATTTTGTCGAACTTCCGTTGTATTTATTTTGTTACTGAACACAACGTGTCGGTTAGTAAGTATCTCTAACCGTTTTCAAGTAAGTTTCCCCGGTTACCCCCTCCCAAATGGATATTATGGTTGCGAACTGAAACTGATGAAAGTAGCATTTTTTTTATATATACCTTTGACAACTGACATATGTAAGATGAGATTGATTCCTTCCATAGAAATACTGTTTGGTAACCAAGTCAAACGCCTTGACCGGCGGCATCGTCTGGAATTTTTCTATATCGACATTGTATTGAACGTGCATCTGGAGAATTGCGTATCCTGTTCCTCTCGCGTCCACTTTAACAGTACCTGATAATAAAACCGCCTCGTTAATAAATGTACCTATTATGTATTTCATATATAATTTCCAAACAATTTCTGACGAAAATAAATGATCTTTATCTATTACTCTACCAACCACGACCAAGAGTAAGATAGAAAATACAAACGTCCACGAGTTTATGAATAAAACGAAGTGGAAATATGAGCAAATTTTTTACTAGGCTGTTGCCAGATTTTCCCGTTTAAGGCCGATTTTGTTCTGACCTGTGATATGTGGCTTAATTTATCGCATACTTCAAACTAACGTGCCCTTTTATCACAATATACAGTATATTTAATAAAAAAAAAACACTTCAAAAAGTCACAATATACGAAAAGCTCACTAGAAATATTGCATGCTGAAAACAATCTACTTGTCTGACAGCTGGTCATTACAATTGGTCTACGAATGAAGACCATTAGAAAAGGTACGCATAGGTAACCATCAGATCTGAAATAAAACGAACGCGTCACGTTCACAAACTGGGAAATAATAGTTCTTTTCCTTGGTCTATCTTGGTCGATTATTGTCGTTGATTTTTACTCACCCCATGCATTGGGTATTTCTATGTGCTGCAAATTGGCTCTATTTTTGTCGTTGACATAGAGGACTTGGCTCTTCCCCGGTAACGACGTGGCCTCCACCCTGACGGACAAACTCGATATGTCGCGGATTCTCTGAGCAGATGTGTATTCTATCAACGCCTTCATGGCATGAGCGGTGTCCGAGGTGGATGCCCAGCCACCGTCTGTTAAACGCTGGGTATTTAACCACCTTAAAAGAATATAGGAATTATTAAAAAAAAAACAGTGTTTGGTAAATATTTGAAAGTCTTATGTCGGGTTGCACAAATAATAATTAACTAACCAGCAAGTTTGACCGTGACATTGGCAGAAATAACTTTTCCACAATCATACTGGCTCGGTTACCTTAATTTTTAATTTACTAATCAGGCATCTGTAATTGTGAGTACATAATGTCAATGTCATTTATGTCACAGTCAAACTTGCTGGTTAAAAAATCTTTATGAAACCCAACAATTAGGCTTGCTATGAACATAGTTTATTATCATCATTAATTAGGTAATAAACTATTATCTTACCTCACAATATTATCCACCCACAATTCCTGCCTCTCGACGTAGATCATCAACGCGTACGCAGTCGCCTCGATATTCTCGCTGTCATAGGCGTAGGGTAACCGTGGCAACAGGAACGGCCTTTGGTTTTCAATTTTGAACGGCGGCTGCGGCACCGCTTCTCGGGCGAAGTAAAGGAGACCTCCTTCTAGAGTACCTCTGGAAAAAAAATCAAATAATTAATAGCAACTATTTTGAATCGTCTTGCAAGGACGTTGGGTCAGGTGATGATGACATGCCCTCCGTGTAATTCTGGTCTAGTTCGTTTTTATAGCTCGGTATTCAACCCAAAATAGAATTTAAAATTATATGGAAGTAGAAATAGCTAGGTGCGTATTGCTGTAAAACCCACCCATAAGATTAACATGGGGACCAAAATTCTGGTGCCATTTTCAGATGCTGCCAAAACTGCAGTTTATGAATCAGTAATTGGTCTGAGCTTGTTACAAGGCAAGTAAAAAAAGTAAATACACAAATGCCACAGCTCTACATACCATTTTCATAAGTTTTTTAGTTTGGTTGAAAAAAGTTTTAAACTTACTTTTTTGAAAGTGCTAGGAAAGCTCTTTCCGCATTGGCAGCTTTGATTTTCATAAGGGCGTAAGCCACTATGGCGGTATCAAAAGCACCTCCTTTATCTTCGATTAAGTCCATGTTTCTTTCTAGCCAAGAGATGGCCTTTTTTGCGGCGATAGCTACCTTTGAACTTAAGCCACCTTAAAAAATAATAGAAGGTCTGTAGTTTATCCAATTTATTTTTAAAATTTACTATTGCGACCTTGAATGTCGATTCCTTACTTGTTAAATCCTTTACGCTTTCCAGCGTGATAAGCACGTGAGCCGTCAATGTGATGTTCCTTTGTGCTATCTGGTCATGTTCGTTGAAGTTCAAAGAAGAATTGTATTTCCTGTCTGGTAGCCATGTTGTTTCGTAGAAAGATCCATCCTCGGTCTGGTGTTGTAAAACCCATTCTACGGCCTTGGCTAAAAATATAAATAACTTTTAATTATATCTTTTAGTCTAATCATGTGTATAGCGACAAGATCTTTCATTTAACATGGTAGGTATTTTACAGTGTTGATAGCTAAATAATTAATTTTTATCTTTTCTGATAATGTTTAAATTTAAAGTGAAAGATCTAAAATAAAGGTCGTCCGTCATAGGTTAACTTACCTATAACTACTGGATCAATATAAATATAGTTTTCCCACTCGTAGAAACTGGCTTCTTGTAAGATTCGTGCGCAGTATGCTGTAAGCCACACAGATGGCGCTGACTGATTCCTGAAAAAAACCTTGATAACTAAACTTAAGCCTGTAATTTAAGTATCAGAACCGTTATGTACAATTATCTTATTATCTTGGTACTAAGCAATTCTGCGCCACTTACCAATCGCTTCTAAACGTGGAAAAACTACCCTCGGGCTGCATGAAACTCAATTGCCTCTGATATCCAATGTTCAAATAGTGAAAGGCCTCTTTGTTCAGGGTCTTGTTTTTCTGTTGCGTGTACCTCATGTAGAGCAACGTGTACATGTTCGCGGCGAACGAAAACATGTTCTGTTCGCCCGACTCCATCGGCAGATGCAGGAGGGACGTGGCGTTGACGGGCATCGTGGGGAAAATGGGGCCCACCACGTCGCCCACAATCGAGATGCTGGCTTTGTTGGACCCGTACACGTAATACCTGAAAAAGTTCCGAATATTATTAGTATAGTATATTACATAACAAGTGATGAAAGTGATACTTTTCAAACGAGGAGATATTTAGCACGAAGCGTTAGCCGAGTGCGGAAATTATGTTTCACTTAATATCTGGTTTCATAGTTTGTCAATAGGCTTTTCCTTTATTTGTAGTTTAATTTTTTCATTTTTTTCATATTTTATATATCATAGGAATAAGGATGGACTTCTAGATTAACCAGAATGAAAAATTTAAAATTTAATCAAGGAAAGATGCATTAAACATAAATTCAAAAAATCCACCCAACAAGGAAGATTTCAATTCAAAATATTTCTATAAATTATTTAATGTTTTTATAAAAAAAAAGTCAAATTACTCATGAAATTTGAACCTGTGACCTTGCGATCTGTAGACTAGAGCTCTATTCTCTACGCTATCGCTACCGATAAAGATTCGTTGTTTAATACATGACACTCTCTTCAGCGCGATTTATTTTTTCTGGTAATAGATTTTCCAGTATATTATTAATATTTTTTATAATTTCAGATGGCGTATTTTCACACTAATTCTGAATCACTCGACAAATACATGATAAATAACATTACAATTACTGCTTTCTAAAATTTGTTCTTTTTAATAAATAGGGATGGTCTGTTAAATTGGCACTAATAATGTTTAAATTAAATAGTGTGACTTGTATTTCAACTCTAGAGTTGAAATATTTTTTTTCAACACGCGTGTGATATTCGGCGCTTTCGAGCCAAGTTAACCGTGTTTTTTTCTCATTTTCATAGGTGGTCGGAGGAAAAATAATAAACAAAGGAAATAATTAATTATCATAATCAATTATATTTTATTTAACAAATATAATCACAAATGAATACTTTGATATGGGCTATTTTCTGATGAGGGAGACAGAGCCTTGTTACGTTAAAGGGAAGATAGAGATCGAAACGTCAAAAATAAGCGAGGAAAGGAGAAGATAAAATGCAGTGCGGCGATGACAGTTCGTTCTTTTCGAAAGCCAATTAAAAAGAAATCTACATATACGACTTATATAAAATAAAGAAAATACTAACTTACCTGTCATATTCGTATGGAATAATGGGAGTTTCAGTAATGTTAACGTGCATATACTGGAAAGTAAAAGCTCGATTACTCAAATCTAACAATACCGATTGATGTCTGTGTTGCGGTAATCCGTCGGATTCTACATGAAGTTTTCTCGTAATTTCGTCCTAAAATTAATTAATAAACATTTAATTTATTTACTGTGGCCAGATGAGTTCGACAATGTACCTTTCCTATAAGGGCAGAAGCATACAGAGTGACATCTATGTCTCCTAACCTTGTTGGTACAATAGGAATGTACACCTGGGCGGCGTCTTGAGCTTTTATGAAGATAAAGAACTGAAATAAAAAAAATATGTAAACACCTACACAAAGAAGATATACAGGGTGATTCCTAAGTTGACTCTTCTGTTTTAACTGTGTATAGAAGGCATTAAAATAAACAACATTTTCAAATACCTTTTTTCAAAAAACTTAAAAATAAGGTACTTACATTCATTTATTACAATATGAATCAAATACGGTTCTGCCTAACTTGACCGTTGAATAACATTAAGAAAACTTGTGGGTGTAGGATGAGCCCGCAAGGGAAAGCGTTCTGCGTATAATCTCGAAGCAGCAGCCGCATTTTGACGACACTCACCGTAAATTAGCACAATATCTATTAGTTCATAGTTTTCAAATTTTACCATTTTCACATGTCACCAATTTAAAATTAACTTGCTTCAGAAAAACATACCGCAGCGGATTGCGAAATAACTGACGACCGACCCGTAAAATGCATGACTAATAAGAGATAGTACAAAACAAAAAAACATAAAGTAAAGCAGGCTACGTTCTGATGATCAGGCCCGAACATTTTTTACTTTTGTATATCGCCTATTTTTAAGTTTTTTAAAAAAAGGTATTTGAAAATGTTGTTTATTTTGATGCCTTCTATACACAGCTAAAACAGAAGTATCAACTTAGGAATCACCCTGTATAATGAGCAAGCTTTTTCAAATCACGCCAAAGGGTACTACAATAACAGCAGTTACCTAAGATTAACAAAAGTACCCACGGCTAATAACAAATAATAAATTATCTTTATTTATGAGTAAAAATAGTGTCGCTTTTAAAGACCAAAAAAAAAATATTGTAAATAGTATGTATATACAGGTCATTTCAAGTACTTTTTAAACTTTCGAATCAAGACAGACAGGCAGGAAATGAGAAACATGTTTTTTGGGATTTAGGGCCCTAAAACATCGACATTTGATAATATCTCTAAAAATCTTTTTTTTTCACGATTACAATAACTTAAAAAAATTATAGTCTGATGAAGGCACATGATATTATTGTAGTATAAACATGCAGAAGCATAAGATATCTTACCTGGTGCTCTCCAAATGACGTCCTTGGATTGTATGCCCTGACAATGCCATTTTCCTCGACATGCACGAACTTGTAGTCGGGGGAGCCTTTCAGGACAACTGTCGCCTCCATGTCGTAAGTCATATAGTTAAATACGCTAACTCTGATACCCACTTGCTCACCTAAAGTACAAAAGGGTATGTAAGAAGATACCACAACACCTGTTGAGATTTTTTACGCAATTCCTTTTCTAAAATTTTTATTACTCCCTTCCCGAAAATATATATTTTTTAATGAATTTAATGTAAGTTTATAATTACTGCATATTGCTCTAGGCTGATTTATATTTTTTGATGTGTCCTCTTTAACTAAAATATTGGCGTTTTCCTGTCACTTCAGGTTATACCGTAAGTATCTGTCGACTTTGTTATTTTAAATAGCCATTTCTATTGCATTTTTGGGTTTTGCTCAAGTTTCTAAACAAATTTTGTATGTAAACTGAATAGTTCTTGAGATATTGGAATTTTAAAAATTACAGTTATGGGATTTTAACAGGCTATAGCATCTTAGAGAAAAAAGACTTGCATAATCCGCTGGTTTTTTATTTTCTACATAGTTATTCAAAACTTTAGGTTTAACTGCACATCCAAAAATTAATGTTTTAAGAAAATAAAAAATTAAGATAGGAACGTGAAAGCCGTTTTTTCCAAGATGCACCGTTAAGGTACTATAGCTTGTCAAAGTGCTAAAAACGTAATTTTTTATCGCTAACATCTATTCAGTTTAGGACGTTTGACTTGTTATACAAAAGACGTTTCATTTATATTTTATTTTAATAAAAATAATAAAGCTGACAGCTTTTTACTGGTAATACCCCAGAGAGGTAATGGAAAAAGTTAATATTTTAGGCTGACTATTTAACTAGAGTGTTTTACACTGGCAAAATGTCATAGCAACGGCCGGTCTTCTACTGGCAAAATTATTACCTGCACCTACCTGGACAAAATTCACATGTGATTTTTGCCGCGGCAAAATTTTAATTTTTGATTGAAAGAAGTTTTGTTACCATGGTTCTGTTAATTATTTAAAATGTCATTGTATTATTTCTTGTTAACAAACGTCAAATTATTTTAGTTCAAAAATGAGTGTTTCTGAAGAAAAAAAACAGATTTGGAATACAATCCATTACAGAAATTAAAAAGGCAGTGTCGGAGAATATACCTCCAAATACGTGTATCTCCAAAACTTCCATTTGGCGACAGTTTTCGCAGTTCTTATTGATAGGAGATTATAAGCTTGAAAAGCATACTCCAGCCGAAGAATTAGCAAAAATTATGGAAGATTATGCTTACAACATGAAAAAACTAAATGGAGAGGACTACAAAGAGTCAAGTATCAAAAGCATATGGAATACCACGGCGCAGATGCTACAAGAAAAGTATTATCAAGAATTTAATATAAAAATAGACCCATTTACCGACATTCTTTTTAAATCAGCCCGTTTGGCAAAGAACTTAAAACGAAAACAACTTCAAGGTAACCAAGAAAAAAGAAAAACAAGTTCGAAAGCCCTTACAACACAAGAATTATTGGAAATGATAAAAATTCATGACGAAGACACCCCAGACGGCCTACAGAAAAAAATATTTCACTTATTTTCTTTTGAACTTGCGTGGCGAGGCAACGAAGCAGTGAACTGCAAAGTACATTATTTCCACCAAGAATTAGACCTAAATGAAGAATTTACGGGACGTATCGAATACAATCCCATATTTTCAAAGACTACACAAGGAGGTGCAAAAGCCTTGGCCAGTAGCAAATGGTTGGTAAAAAACAACACTAACAAAGATCTTTGTCCTATTCGTCTATTTTTAAAATTATTTGAAAAAAGAAATACCAATCCAGAAATTACAAGTGACAGGCTCTTTTTGACAGTTCATCCAAATTGGAAAAAAGGAATTTGGTACAAAAACATGCCTATTGGAATAAACAGCATGTCGAAATGGACCAAAATCTCAGCAGAAAAAATCGGCGTAAATACCAAAAAATTTAAAGTAACAAACCATTCACATCGCTCTTCCACTATTTCTGCCCTTGCAAAAAATGGCGTTGGTGAGCAAGAAATTATCAAATTAACAGGACATTCCCACGCCAATTCTTTGAAGCCTTATTTGCAGTTAGACTCTGAACATCATTTAAACTTAATTGCAAACTTAAGAGAAAAAGCACCAGATCAAGTAATATCATCAAATCAAAATCAATCAAATAATGCACAAACGTTTAATTATCACAACTGTAACTTTTACATCAATAAATAAGTAATGTTTTTGTTTTATTCTTAAATAAAATTTTTTTAATTTTATTGTTCTTTGTCTTTTTTCTAGTTAAATAGTCATGTCGAATACCACTCGAGAAAAAATTGTGTAAGCAAAATTGTTCTCAAGGATTTATTTAAGTTTGTTGCTTTTAAGCAATTTCGCTCATGACATTTTCGACAAAATCACTCGCCTGACGGCTCGTGATTTTGTCAAAAATGTCATTCGCGAAATTGCCAAGCAACAAACTTTCATACCTTTCGAAAATTTTGCCGACAAAATTTTATCTCTTGTGATATTATATATGAAAAATATAAACACGCAAAGTCTGAAGAAAATATTTTCTAATTATAGTAATAATATCTTCAAAATCGAAAACAATCCATTAGATGAAATTTTTTTTATCGATTGTTTCCGCCGGCACACAACAAATTTTAGCAGATAAACACTAATAAAGATATGTTAATGACCCTTAGAAGGGATGTTACTACTTTGACCATATTTTGGTAATAAAGAGATAAATCCCAGTTACCGTTTTGGATACACCAGAACGGTAATATTCCTTCTCTAAACCTTTCCCTACCTTGCATACAAATATTGGGCATTTCCACATTGACAAAGAATGGCAACACTCCCACATATTCTATGGCCTTATTCAACATTCCAAAGCCCAATGTAGGACTCATAGAGAAGGCAGACACCATCCAATGAACTGGGCTAAAAAACAAAAGTAAATATGGTATGCACTCGAAAGTTGTATCTAAAAAATAATTTTAGCATTAATCTTTGCAAAACCGCCATTTATTGGGTTTAAAATTTTGATGAGAAAAATTGCCCAAAATCTTTTTTATTTTACCTTGCTGGTACGTCAACATTGAAGATATATCTCCCGTGAGGGCCTATATTCACATCCTTCCATACCCAAACGTTTTCATACTGACGCTGTACCCTGTTGAATCGAAATTTTCGGAACAGTGCCAATTCTGTGCTGTTCAGATAGTCACCTAAAATTTAAAAAAAAATACTGAATTATATCTTTTTATTACGGTCGCCAATTAAAGTTAAGGACAATTTTAGCAATAACACTTACAACCAGCTTCATCAGTGCCATCTTCACAATCTCTAAAATAATCACATCTTTTGTTTAGTCGGTAGCATCGTCCATTTAGGCATTCGCCGTAACCTGTAAACATAGTGTATAATATAAGTGTCGGAGCACACATGGCATGGAAAATCTAATTATAGGTAAAAACTGTAGGTTTTAAAAATGTTCGAAGATAGAAATATAATGTTTTTGCCAACATTTTTCAATTTAAAAATTAGTTACAGATGCCAACATAACTACTTTAAACTATTTACGGATAGAAATATATCCTAGTCAAGTATACCTTGTGTTGTATTGCAAAAATTTTCTCTTCTTGTCAGGACGAAATCACTAAAGACTACCAAACCAGCAAATTCAAACGTGCGGTTGGCATCTATTCCATAAGTGCTTGATGGAAAGTATACTAATTCATCTGGGTACCCTGTAAAAGAAGTCATTATTGCAGTAGTCAAGTAGGTACGTCACATACATTAATATTAAATATTAGTATTCATATAGTAAAATTTTAAAACATATACAACACAACCATACAATTATTGTGTGACGAATAAACTCGCTCCCCCCTTGACGATGGCGCACCCTTATTTATTTATTTATTGCCATATACATTTACAAAGTAAATAATGACATTGTCAAACTAAGAAAAAGAAAAGTTATTTTCAGTAAGTTTAAGTTTCATATCATAATATCATGGTATTCTCGCATATCATAAAAAATTTTGTCAAGAAGGTGCACTTTACTTTGTTCTTGATCTTTCTGAATTGAGGAAGGTTTCTGACAGTTTCCGGTAGTGCATTATAAACTTATTTATTTAGCTGCAGAAACAAAATGGACTTTTTCGATAAGAGGATGTTTTGTAACCAGAAATGTAAATTTTCTTTGAGTTTCTAGTATCACGATCATGAATTGTTGAAGTATCGGGAAATTTGGAAGAGTGTTTTTTTACAAACATTACTGCACTAAGAATTAAAATACTAGGCAGCGTAAGAATTTTATATTGCCGATATGTTTCTTTGCAAGATTCAAGTGGGCTTAAAGAGTAAATTTTACGAATTATTCTTTTTTGCAAAATAAATAATCTCTATATAATATTAATTAAGTAAAATTTCAACGAAAGCTTCCTAATATTTTCTTTCCGTACATCTGTTTACTAACTTAAGAAAAATAGGAAACGTCGTTTTTGGCAAAACTGATGTAATTAGACTTTGCATCAAACATTACATACTGATCAATAACAATTTTAGTTTTTGAAGCAAAATAAATAATTGAAAACAAAAATTTTACACAAAATTGCATTAAGATAACAAATGAAGTGAAGGCCAATGGTTTTACATCGATGTATAAAAGTTAATCTATGAGGGTTGATCAACATTTTCAAAAAACTGGCAAAAAATAAAAATAGTGTTATACTGTCAAAATTTCGTACAGAGGCTTAAAATGCATAAATAAATAATTTTCTCGAATAAAGTTTTTCGATATTTTGATAAATAAGGGCATTTTTGAACCTATTTTATTAAAAATGTCAAAGTTGACAGGTAACGCAAGTCGTGCAGCCAGCTGTTTCAGTACACGTCATTTTTGGGTTTTAGGCAAGCAAAAAATAACTGCTTTTTCAATTTTTACCTATACCTAATAATAAAAAAAAATATGCCATTTGATGCGGACTTTCTTGCAGACACTGTATGTGCCGTCTAAAAATTAAGTTCAACATAGTTAAAACTAAAATAAATTAAGTCTTTACCATCATGAGACATCCATGCGTGTTGTAAAGTCCCATTTATATGTTCGTCAAAAGTCATCATCTTGGTTATAACTTTGGCATAGGTTAATTCGTTGCCAGCTTGCATCGTATAGAACGCCCTGTCAATTCCCGACAGGCCGACGTAGGATCCTGGTTCTCCATATATAGCTACTTCCACCTTATGTCCAGTCCTAAAAAAAGGTAAATGTTTGGATAAATACCTATCCGCAAAATAATACAAGAAAATATTAGTGAAATACAGTATTGCGAGTGTTTTTTTAAAATTTCGCTTACTTACCTGGACTTCTTATTATTAATGAACACCTTGAACTTATTCCGGCTGATACCATTGACGGGAAACGTGAGACTGTCAACAGTCAAATCGCCGTACCGTCCCACGTGCCACGCTATGATCGTAGCCACTGGCGCCATCTCTGCGCTGAGCGCTATGGACATAGTGCTGACGAAGTCGTTCATGTCTTGGTCCCCTGTCACAAGTACTATGCCCTTCGCTATGATGAGGTAGTTGAATTTTTCTATATAATAGTTCGATCTTATGTGGAAAATCATGTATTCGCCGACCTGAAAAAATTTGCTGATAATTAAAACTTATTCATAATTATGTATACAACGAATACCTACTTTGGGTGTAATAGTACTCGTTGTAACTTTAAGGTGCTGGTAGTTGTTACTGTAATGGGCCAACATAAGCAACTCTGCAGTGGCGTGCTGACTCGTGTAGTCGTCCCTGAACGTAGCCTGGATGCGTAAAGTGCTCAGCTGGCTTAGCTCTTCGAAGGCTCGCGGTCCATAAATACCTACAAAGTCGTCAATATAGTGTCCAATATAGATTAGTCTACATATTACATAAATTAGACTTTTGACCAGCTTTCCTCTGACTCGAAGACTCACCTAAATCCCTCTTTAAATCAATATGGTACTCCCAAACACCCGGTTGCTCGTCCATCATCCACAGTCGCTTCGGAGGCAGTTCGTTCCTGCCTCCACCTTTCCTGTCCACAGAGGCACTTACTTCCATGTAGCTGTTCTCCAAACTTTCCTTCGATAGGGGAGAGCCATCGTGGAACGAGGCAACTAGATAGGCGGTCACGGGCATCCCTGGTTTGAACACTTGCGGGGAATCACCCATGAATTTTAGATGAACCTAAAATTACAACTGGATTAGATTCATACAATTAACTTTGATGACAGCCTGGGGACTAGTTTATCTATAATATCACACATAATTTATTGTTTGTTTGTTGTATTTATACCGATTAGAGTTAAGAAAAGCATCCATAAGACGCCCTGTTCAGGCCCAGGGTGGTGACATTTGTTTTAAAATGTAACTGGTTTAAGGTGTATTTATTAAATAGTCCTAGAAGGATTTTTTTTTACTTTCTCGTGGACTTTACCATCAATTAAAGTAGAGTTAAAGATAAGCAACTATTTTCTTACCGAAGAATTAAAAATCCTCGCAGTCGAATAACCATCGATGACTTCGTCAAGAAATCTGTCGCCCACCGTGGCCGTTATCACCACCTCCATTCCATCCAAAGTTCCGATTTGGTCCAACAGATCTCTGATGGGGAATTTAAAGTCGTACGTCCCGTAAAACTGAAAAACAATCAAACCAGTTTAAACGTCGGCTCAGATATTTTTCTATGGCAATGTAGCTTGGATTGTGAATTAGATTATTAGATTCTTCTGAGCGCACCTGCATTACATGTTTGTTACTGTCATCGTTACTAATTTACTGATTTTCATATTCATTAATATAACGTACATTTTTTTTATCCATGCATTTGGTGAACATCTTGATAAGTTTACATTTAAATATACTGTGTAAGTGTGTAAGGAATCTATAAATAAACTACATTTTGGTGTCACAAATAACATCCCTATAATCTCAACACATGTACTTACTGGCGTCGTAGCGCCCCTGCTGACCTTTTAGAAAGAAAAAAATTATTCTTTAGATGTTCAAAGTTATTAAAATTATAATAAAAAATGGTAGATGTTTCAGCAGTTCAGTCGATTAAACCCTTCGAGTCAGGTACAATCGTGGCCTACAAAAATTTTATTCTATAATACTATTTCTTATGACTTTAACAGTAGGTACTTCCATTTACCGATTATTGCAGGAAATTAAAAACCCTGTTTAGTAGTGGTAATGTTGCTTAGATTATGAATATTTTTATGTGGTCCTGTACTTACAAGTTTTAGGCTTGGAACAGGATCCCAATAGTTTTCCTGCGGCATCCAACTGGGCAGTACTTCGTTGAAATGAAAGTACTTCTCTATGAGCGGTTTGTTGTACCGCGCATAGCTGTCATAAAAATTAGTATCGTAAGGGCGGCTGTTGTAGTTTTCGTCCTGAGGGTTGCGAGAGTTTTCGTCGTATGGGTTTAGCGGTTGGGGCTGGTCGTAGGGTGGCCTAAAAATAAAAATATTACGAAACGATTAATATTTCCGAATTATATTGGGTAATTTAGAGATTTGGGTAAAAAATTTCTAAAACCGAGTTGGGCGGACACCAATGAGAGCCTCGCAATACCGCAATCGGGTTTGAATGACGACAGACATCCACATGTTTAACGCTCCCAGCAAAGAAAATTTACGTTTCCAGTCGAGTCTATGCGCCAAACAGTGCATGCAGGCAGCTGCATCTGCGTTCAGTTTATTAGTTTAACATCAAAAGTTTTCGTAATTAAAAAAATAATTTTCAACGCCGAGTTATATTAAAAATTGGAGAGTGATTGTATTGAACATACTTCTTTTAAACTGACTAAAACCAACATTAAATTTTAAAAGTTTAAAATCGTTTCTACTCTTCAGAAGGGCCATATTTAACTGGAAAGAAAGAGCAAGTATTGTCCTTCACCTTCTTTATTTATTTAAAAGTTCAAAACTGCCTACGCGTTTCGGTCATAGACCATCCTCAGGGCAAGCAGGTTAAAATTTAGCCGAGTCAACTGAACAGTCAAGGCACAATTTGATAACAAGTACACAGTCAACGACTCTTATATATGATTTTAATCGTTCGTTGACCATGTACTTGTTATCAAATTGTGTGTATGGCGATAACAGATGATTTCTCTTAAATTACCGTAAAAAACTGTCTCACCTATTACTATACAAATCCTGATCATAATGCCTCTGCTCGCCCCACTGTTCGTTCGGCCCGTATCGATGGTACAAGTTACTCTGAATTGGTCTGAGCCTGTTCTTATTGAGCATCCTGTTGATGTCGATGGGTCTGATAGGCCTTACGGAAGCCTTGAGGGTCAAGTTGCCCCGTACAGGGGCGCCACTCGTGTAGTTCGCCATTATGATACCCGTTATGTATCGATCGGTGTTCAGGAAAAAGGCTGGCATGGTCACGTTTACCTAAAAAGCCGTTAACTACTATTTTTTAATCCGAAAAAAAAACTGTAAAATTAAAACAGTGAATTTATCAAATGTCCCAATAGTGCAATAAAGTAAAATTTCTTTAGTGGTAGAAATTCGACGTTCACGATTTGGGGTCTTGTAAACGGTAAGAGATACAGCGGAGGTCAAATTGTGGTAAAGTTGCGCAATTTAAAGACGACTATATAAGAAGCCTTTGAAAAATTTCGAAAATTTCAAATACTTAGATAATTAATAAATACAGATATTCAAAAACTCCGTATTTTAAAAAAAAATACCTGATGATGGTACCCGAAAAAGTCTTCATCAATTTCTGATAACAAATTATGGAAAAAAAGTGGCAATGAAAATGTAAAATTATTTTTTGGCTATCTTCTTTAAATAAAACTAGGAAAACCCAGAAACGAGAATTTTAGAGTAATTTGCGGAACTTCGCTCAAATTTAATCTGTATCCATTTACGAGATCCCAATGGTGAACGTCGAATTTGTAACATCCTTTATACAGGGTGTCCTTGGAATGACTGTACAATGCTTCACCACAAATTCCTTAACCAAAAATAAGTCGATCTAAACAAACTTACCTATACGCAATGTTGCTTCGTTTTGCCGCTACAGGGCGCTAACCCTTTTAAAATTAATATTGTTTTTTCTGAATAATTTCTAAACGCCTTTATCGATTTCCACTAATTTTGGAACTAAGAATTACCACTATTAATAGCGTGTTTTGACGTATGCGCCATCTTTTTTTAATACCTGCAAATTTAAAAATGGCGTGTAATTGGTAATTAAAAGTTCGTCTTTTTGTTACCCCCCGTATAAATGACTTAAATTATTTCTCGTACACTAGCTGACTTCACGTTGAAACTTTTTTGTCTCTTGTGAAATTTTAGCCAAACATGCAGTTTCTCTACAGAAAAATTATTTACGAAGCAAAACATGAAAAAGTTTCGAACAATTGCTATAAAAATCAAACCAGTTAGTAATCATTTAGAATTAAAATTTTTTTCATGTTTTATCGTTCTGAATAAACAGCAATAAAGAATTACAAGGTATGGTAACAAAAAGAGGAACTTTTAATTACCAATCACACGCCATTTTTTAATTTGCAGGTATTAAATAGAGATGTCGCACACGTCAAAACACGCTATTAATAGTGGTCATTCTTATTTCCAAAATTAGTAGAAATCGATAAAGGCGTTTAGAAATTATTCCGAAAGAACAATATTAATTTGAAAACTTTAACGTCCTGTAGCGGCCAAACGAAGCAATATTGCATATAGGTAAGGTTGCCTAGATCGCCTTATTTTTGATTAAGGAATTTGTGGTTTATAGACTGAAGAATTCCTTGTAAATGTCCCTTTGTTGTGAATCCTAATTTTTGGATACTCTGCTTAATAAAATATTAACTGTTCAGCTCTTCCAAAGTATGTTTTTGGATACTCTCTGTAAGAAAATCTTATCGTACCTCAAACCTGGTTTGGTAATATTCCTCTACTAAAAACGTAGACTCCTCTATTTGCCCCTGGGCAATAACTCTGATCTTCCATTCTCCGAAAACTGGTTGATCCGAAAGTTGGTAGTCCAAACTTACTGTTCCTAAGTTAGACTGTCTCGAAAGCCATCTAAAAATTAAGAACTTTTCACAAACCAAATTATAGTCTGGTTCATTTAATATATTGTTCGATGACCTAAATAAGCCTATATTAAATTAAATTTTCGAGGGTTATTAGGGCCAGAAAACAGAATTTTAATAATAAAAGTGAAAGAAATGGAAATATACATACCTTTTCATGATATGACCGCCGGGAGCCAACATGTAAACATCCACAGCATCATTAAATGCTTTTAGCTCAGTGTTAATCGGAATGGTTCGGAAACGAACTAAAATTTGAAATGTTAAGGGGATTAACTTCGTACAAGGTACAAGATCTGCGGTGCTCTTATTATAAATATTTTAAAAAACTATATAGGATGCTACAAATTTGTGGGCGTACAAGGGGATCAAGAAAACGGTAAGAGATACGAAGATGGTTAAATTGAGGCAAAGTTGCGGATTTTGGGGCTTCATAATTTGGTGAAAAAAAATTGTAATTATTCCGAATTTCCATTTTTGGTTTTTAATTTTTTGCGCCTTTATTTTTGACTTTGAAAAACAAAAAACACTTTCTCATAGACGTTCTTTAATTACTACAAGATGACTTTTTTAGTTTTCAAATTGGACGTTTCGTTCTTTAGATACCAACCTCAATTTTGGATTTTTTAAATCAGAAATATTTTGTTTTTAGTTTGGCTCTAAATGTTCAGGACCGTAATCAAATGAAAAAGATAATTTGAAAAATATGTTATTAGATGACAAAACATTAAAATTTCAAAAAATTGTACATTGTATTAAATTTGTAAAACTTAGAAATCCCTAAAACTGTATTTAAAATTCCGGGCCCGTATTTAAAAAAATTACAGTTTTACTAAAAACTATCTAAATTTTAGTACCTACATTGGCCCTTGCAAAAGACCCAAAAAAACACATGGCGACATTTCATTGCCGACAGACAAAGCCAATCCATTAAGCGTGTCAAATGAGCCCTAACCAGAAATATATGCCAGATTATTGAAACAAATATATATTCAAAATATTTCTTCAACACTCCCACTTATTTTGAATGCCCTAAAAAATGCATAAATTTTTTTCTTAACTGACAGAACTGTGCTTTCGCTAATGGTTTGGTAAAAATATCTGCTAACTGATCCTTGCTACTAACATATTCTAATGCTATTTGATTTTTATGTACAATGTCCCTAATAAAATGAAATCTAACATCAATATGTTTGGATCGCTTATGGTGCTCTGAATTTGAGGCTAATTTAATAGCAGCTTGATTATCAACAAAAATTGTAACACAATTACAATCAATATCAAGCTCAATTAAAAACTGACGCAACCATATGGCCTCTTTTGCACCTTGAGATAATGCTATATACTCGGACTCAGCGGTTGATAATGAAACCACTCTTTGACGCTGACTTGACCAGGAAATTGGCGCCCCGTTAAACACAAAAACAAAACCGCTCCTGGATTTTCGAGTATCTAAACAGCCGGCATAATCGGCATCAGTAAAACCCAACAAATTACACAAACTCCCACTGTCCCCAAAAGTGATTCCAAAATCCACCGTGCCTTTTAAATAACGCAAAATTTTCTGCACAAATTTCCAGTGTTCTTGATCGAAACATTCTAAAAATTGACTGGCATAATTCACCGCAAATTCTATATCTGGTCTACTTATTCGCGCTGCAAAAAGTAGAGAGCCTATTGCTTCACGATATGGTATCTTACTTTTATCCCAATTTTTACAATTTATCGACTTTTCCTTTGTAAGATAAACACCGGGCTCAGCAGGTATGCTAGAAAATTTTGCGTCTTGCATGTTAAATTTATCTAAAAGCTTATTTACATATATAGGTTGACAAATTTTTAAGGAGCGCAGCTCCCGATTGCGTATTATTTGAAAACCCAAAAATTCACATGCTATATCTACAGTTATCTTAAAATTACTTTGCAGGTATTCTAGCACTTCAACTATCGCGCTACGATTCTCGCACATTAGCAGCCCGTCATACATACAATGCTAAATATACCGGAACATCTCTGACAGTCCCAACAAACACGCACTGGTCACTTTCACAACTGGCGAAGCTGAAAGTCTTTAGAAATCCTACAAATTTCTCATTCCAGCACCGGGGGGACTGCTTTAATCCGTAAAGACTACGATGTAACTTGCATACAGAATTTTCATCCTGGCAATAACCGGGGGGCTGCTCCAGATATATCTCCTCCTGAAAATGACCATAAAGAAAAGCTGTCTTTACATCAAACTTCATAAGTTCATAATCACGTTCCGCCGCAAGCGCTAACAATAATCTTACGGATTCATATCTCACAACCGGTGCGTAGGTTTCAAAATAATCGATACCTTCTCGTTGAGAAAATCCTTTTGCAACCAATCTGGCTTTATACTTTGACCGCTCTCCAGATGAATCAGATTTTATAGCAAAAATCCACCTGCACCCAATAACACGCTTACCCGCGGGTAAGGCAGATAAAGTCCATGTATGATTTTCTTTAAGTGCCTCCATTTCCTCATCCATGGCTTTTTTCCATTTCTCCGCATTTTCACTAGCCATCGCTTCATGATAACTCAATGGTATTACTTCTGTATAATATGCTACAGGTACGCCATATCGATCAGGTACTTTAATCGATTCCCTGTTACGCAAACTTCTCGGTTCTGCCTCTCTCTCTTCCCCGCTTGACACTTTTAACTGGGGTTGAACCACGGGTGGCACATCTGGCTGTATAATGGGATTATTTACACTTTCGACAGAAATAGGAAGCGGCTCCTCGTTGTTGGAAAAATTACAATTGAAGTTAATTAAATGGTTATCAGCACTTTGTGAAATGACACCAAAGTCCTCTTTAACATCTACATCGCTGTTGATATAAATTTTCCCTGTTTTATTGTCCCACAATCGATAATTAGTTGATTCGCCTTCATAACCAACAAAGACAACCTTCCGGCTTTTTGGGTCAAATTTATGACGTTTTTCTTTCGGTACCTGCAGGTACGCTAGTGACCCAAAAACTTTTAAATGCTTGACCTGAGGTTCGCGGCCGAACCATTTCTCATAGGGGGTCCTTTTTTCTGATGATTGTAAAATAACCCTATTTAACACATAACAGGCGGTATTTATGGCCTCTGGCCACAATTTATGATCCACATTTTTGGCTAATAACATGGATCTTGCTGATTCTGTTATTGTTCGAATTTCACGCTCTGATCTTCCATTTTGTTCGTGAACATAAGGGGATGAAAATTCATGTACTATGCCTTTTTCTTGAAGGTAGCTACTAAACTCTTTAGATGTATACTCTGTTCCATTATCTGACCGCAATACCTTTATATTCGTGTTAAGCTGATTTGACACAAATGCTTCAAATTCTCGAAATTTTCCGAAGACCTCCGATTTATGTCGCAAAAAGTATACTTTTCGAAAAGACGTGCACTCATCCTTAAACAACACGAAATATCTTGTTCCGCGTGGTGACTCAATGTTTACAGGTCCACAAACATCAGTGTGAATCTTTTCACCTGGTCCATAAGTACACGGATGACTTAAGCTTGCATGTGGCTTTCGCGATTGCTTACCCGCGACACACGCTTCACAGAAAAAGTCAATTTTTTTCACAAGGCGCATCCATTTCTAATAGATTAAGCTGCTTACATGTATTTTGAACTGCGCGAACATTTACATGAGCCATTCTTTCATGCCAGCGCTTTACCGCTGTTGTAGTTACTTGAGCTGCATTGCATTGGAGAGGTATTTTCACTTTAAAACACATACGAAATAGGTTCTTATATCGGACACCTACTGACGATAGTTTTCCAGCGTGATCGCGAATTTCACATTTCTCTTTGTAAACATGAAATGAAAAATTCATGCTGCTGATAGTACCGATTGAAAACAAATGTCTTTTTAAGTCTGGAACGAAAAGAACGTTTCTTAGCTCGCGCTCTATAACTCGCCTGTTTACAGTCTCTTCAACAATTATCGTACCCTTACCTATAGCTGTCAATTCCTTATTGTCGGCCACCTGAACATAATAAGGTTGGGGCAGGTTTTCATAATGTGTGAAATATTCCCTTTTGTAGGTCATATGCATGCTGGCACCGGAATCTGCTATCCACACATCACTGTCATCCAAGAACACAGGCACATTTGCAACGACATCACCAACGTATGCTGACGCACTTGCAATGTCTCTATTTACGCGCTTTTTCTTAGGACACTCACGAACCCAATGTCCTTTTTCCTTGCAATACGCGCACTTGGTACGATTTTTCAAATCTTGAATATTTTGTTTCTTGCTCGGCTTAAGAAATTTCTTTGAGGTTCCTCCCAAAGATGTCTGCTGTACTTGAAGAGCAAGAACTGACATATTCTCATCAGTTTCAGTGAGTCGCTTATCCTCTTTAAGTAACCTAGTAATTAAATTATTTTTCTTCCGTTCCGCTTCAGGCGTGCAATCCCATGCTATGCGAAATATAGAAAATCTGCTGGGTAGGCTACTTAACAGCTTGGAGATTATCGCTGCTTCGGAAGGCTTCTCTCCCGCATCCTCAAGCTTTTTACATATGCTTTCGAGTCTTTCAATTTGAACAGCAACAGACTCACCTTCACACATCCGAAATGAGTAAAACTGCTCCCATGCATTCTGCTTTGCATCGACGCTGGTGTCACCGTATAACGCTTTAAGCTTTTCCCAAATTTCTTTTGGATTAGTGCAGTTAATCAAATTTGGATGTAACGATCTTTCAACGGAACCCAGCAAAATCACCGCAGCTTGCGATGATCTTTTCACAAACTCTTTATGGTCTTTCGGCTTAGTTTCTTTGTCCGGTTCAGCTTCTGTGCCTTCTATCAACCCTGCTAGGTCTTTTGCTTGTAAAAGAAAACATCGAATAATTTGATCCGTCAAGTTTCGTTAATTCCAAAGCTTCTTTATCAGTCATGATGAAGGATTTCTTGGCACTGATACACTTTCACTTAACTACACAATACACGACGGTGAACTCTAGCTTGAGTAAAAACAAACCGCGCACGATTCAAGTTTTACCTCAAACAAAAACTTACTCTTAATTCAATAAATTACTATCTTGCGCAGTGGAAGCGTGCTGGGCCCATAACCTGTTGGATATTTACTTAAAGGAATAAATAAATATACCAACACCCAGAGTAATAATGAATTTATTGAAATAAAGAAGTAAATTAATGTTAAAACGAGTAAATCAGTTGCTACGTCGAAGGTTACAGTTTTACTAAAAACTATCTAAATTTTAGTACCTACATTGGCCCTTGCAAAAGACCCAAAAAAACACATGGCGACATTTCATTGCCGACAGACAAAGCCAATCCATTAAGCGTGTCAAATGAGCCCTAACCAGAAATATATGCCAGATTATTGAAACAAATATATATTCAAAATATTTCTTCAACAAAAGTAATATTTTAAGTAACTTGTTTCTTTAGTCCGGTATTTACGCCTAATTTACTCAAACCATGATGAGTAACCCACTTACTTGTTTCTCCTTGCTTATAAACAGGTTTGTCTAACTGTATAAAAATAGTCATAGATCTCTGGGAGAACGTCAATTTTGTTTCATTTGAAAACGCTACACCACCTAAAATGTCTTCATACAGGCCCTCCACTCTTAGTTTGTAGTCGCCGGAAGCACTGGTCGTCGGCACCTGGAACGTTAACAAACCACTTATTTATATCATCAATTTTTTTTAAATAATAGACTTTATGAATCCCATCAGCGGCCTTTACACGGAAGGTTTTAACCGCGCGGATTTAGAGGCGCACGTTTATTCATACGCGTGTAATAAAGACAGAGTTTTCAACGCGCGATTTTACAAAAGCAAACGCGTCGATTATTCCCACGCGTAAGACTTTTCTTTTATTTCTTCTTCTTCATCAAAATGCTTCTTTTATATTTTTTACTTATTTTTCGCAGACTGGTTAATCCTGCTGTTATAATTGCGAGTATTTTTGCTAATATTTTTTTATAAGCAAAAAAATTCTAATACAATTTCAAAAATTCCATATAAACTCTTGCGTGTGCGATTTTAAACACTCTTAACCGAACGCAAGAGTGTGTTAGTCAAATAGCGCAATCTATCGCCGAACGCAATCGCGCGTTCCTGTCACGCGGTTAAGAGTCTACGTGTAAAGTAGCATATATTCAAAGGTTTACAAGAAACCATAGATATTGCTGTATAATAGCTTTTTTTTGTAAAATGACGATAGAATTTTTCCAGAAAAAAAAATCCATTTCTTAAAAGGGATTTTATCAAAGCAAATTAAACATTTAAAAAAATTGTAATATCTATTACATGAGAAAGTACACTTAGAGCATAACAAATTGAAACTAATTTTTTACATACATTTTCTGTGTTCATTAAAAGTAAGATTTTTAGTAATATAAATTCCTAAAAATTTTATGAATTAATGGTTGTCAACAGGTTGCTAATTATTTGATTGTCAAAAATATAATTGGGTCAACATTTAAAAATTAATATGTTGGTTTTAGTAATATTAAAATAAAGTAGGTTACTGCATTAATAATATTAATTAACTCAATATATTATTTACTATGTTATAGTATTGTTGTATCATCAGCAAACATAGTAAATTTGTCAGTTTTAAGAATTGACGCAAGGTTATTTAGATAGATTAAAAATAGTAAGGGACCGAGAACTGAACCTTGAGGTATTCCACAATCGATTTTATTATTTTTTAATTATTTTCCATTTCACAATACTGCGCGAGATCTTTCAGACCAATATTCAACAATATCTTAATGTTTTTTTCCGAGAATATCACAAGGTTTGTACTTTTTCTTAACAGAAAACATCTTACCCTCATCAATAAGGTTTCAGGTATGCCCTCTTTAACTTGTTTATAGTCGGACGATGCTTCAACACCGTTCCGTGAGATCGAAGCTCTGACAGTCAGCGGCTGTTTCTCGTGCAAAACGGTTACGGACACCCTGTATAGTTGCCCCGGCCGTACCATTTTTGATGCTACCACAAAGTATGTCCTAAAAAAAAGAGTGTTGGAAAATATATACTTAAGGTTTTCATAAATGTAGTTTTAATACCATCAGAAAAATATACTTTCGCAACGGTTAATTTAATTTATTTCTTAACATTTTTGCTTCACCGACCGGAGATGTAAATACACACAAAAATCGGGAAATACTTTGACATTGACTACCGCGTACCCAGGGCCGGATCGAAGCCTACTACTTTGGGAGGGGAGAACTTGCAAAAAAAAAATGCTTTCAATAGCTCTACTATTTATTATTATTATAAACATTGATAATGCAAAATTTTGTTTTATAAAAATTGTTGGAAATGACCACCTTCACGTAATAGGCACATGCTTTCGCCCACCTAATTTAATTTAATTATTTTAATTAAGAACGGTGTGCCTGAGAAGAAAACCGCAAGAGACCATTTTTATGCAGAATTGACCAGGCTAATCCGAAATAATATCCACATGGAAAAATATCAGTGGCGTACCACTTTTTTTCTAAAAAATATATAAGCGCTTCTTCATTTAAAGTTGTAAAAATTATTCTATTGGCGATAACGCTGAAACGAACGGAGATATCGAGCTGCGGTTTTAATTTTCTTTTCAGCAAATTTCATCTACTTTTCAATTATGGTATCATAATTATACCGCATGATTTATTTTTTCCGAGTAAAATCAAAAAATGTGTTTTGAGAACTATTATGGACAACTTAATACGATTGGTGAAAGTGCATACATTTCTCTTCCAAACAGTCTTTAGTTTGCTAAAATCGGATAAGTCGTTTATAAGTTACAGCGATTTAACTGATTACATTTTCAACAGCTTCCCCCCTCTTATTAAAGTCGGTACGCCATTGAGCATAAGACCAAAATGATGCATAATTATCCAAGCTTTTTAATGGTGTTATTAAAGATATACCTTAACGTGGAATTTTCGGATATGTAAAATTTGAAAATTTACTTTTCAATTACGCCCTCTTGCTGCAAAATGCGGAACTTAAAAATAATTTCCAGCATATTCTCTTGGGCACTTTTGTCATAAAAAAATTTACCCGGATGCTGTACGATTACTAATTTCTGAGATATGACCGGCGGTCATTCTTAGTTGACCACCCGGTACAAAAAAAAACTTTCTTGTGAATGATTAATTATTTTTTGAAATAAAGCTGATAAAAAATTACATTTTTGTGTCAAAAATACTGTAGTCAATAGTGGGTATAAATAAGAAATTAACTTTTTCTTACCTTTATTTTTAGAAGTCGATGCCAATTCTCTCTTTTTTTGACTTGCCGCTAAAATTAAAGGATTTTTCGGAATACCAACACGTTGGATTTTTACCGAATTATCTCCGTGAATTTTTGTTTCGTGAGTTTCTTAATAGTCCTTGTTAAACTCAGAATCGCAAGATAAGCATTTAACTAGAACTCGTGCTGATCTAGAGGTTTCGTTTCCATTTTTAAAACAACAATAATTCCTTTGACAAAATAATTCAAAAAATCAATGTTTTGAAAGTCTAGAGAGAACTGATATCTGCATTCTGAAATAAACTAAATAAGGTACATAAAAATATAGGAAAATAATCCTAGTTCCGAAAAGCGGCACAGTTGAAAGAATAATAGTACATTCCCCTTCGGGTCCGGCCCTGCGCGTACCTCCCGCTACAATAAATTGGATAAACTTTACATTGACCATTTTAGATAACTAAAATAGAGCTTAATTTACTTACGCTTCCTTAATAATTGTTGAATGATCTATCCTGTCTCCTCCTCCGTATACCAGAGGATTTCTATATGGCGTAAATTCATAAGAGCCATCTGGATTAGGATCGCCTCCATACTAAAAGTTTTATCAATAATTATAAGTTTAAGAACGAGAAATCTATTTATTTATTCAAAGCATCAATAGTAAAAAGTCAATTACAGAATATTCCACTGGATGCGTAGTCGTACGATCTGCTGTGCATAATCGGCTGATTCGATTAGCTCCGACAAATCAATCCCATTTAATGAAAAGCAGTGCATACGAACTCGGTCAATACGACTTTAATCGCTCTCACCCGACTGTTTGGATTTGAAGCCAGAATAAATAAAATTAATTTTGATTGAAAAATACATTTTTGAATACTTCCCAAAATAAAATAAAAAACAATTATTAACTAAACTATTAAACTTATAAAATAACGCCTTGGGCGAACATTTCAACGACCGCACCGTATAAGTGGTCTTTTGGTGCCCCTTACCGGATTATTTCTGTCTCTATCCCTATTATAAGGATCCCGACCATACTGGTCTCTATCTCTATTCAAAGGGTCACCGGGATCCAATGAATTGGGCGGCGCAGCGCTGCCATATTGGGGATCTTGAGGCGGGGGTCTGTAGGGGTCATGTGGTGTGCTGCTTGTGGGGTTATATCTACAGAAAAAAAACTAGATTATTGTAACTCAATTGCGCTGTATCTATATTTTTAAATCGTCGAGGGATGACTAAAATTGTTTTTTCCAAAAAAAGTTTTTTCGATACTGACCTATTGTTTGGATCGTTGAGCTGATTGAGATCTTGTGCAGACACTAAACAAGTTGCGCATACTAAAAGAGTCCATGGTGCTTCCTTTTTCCACCTCATGCTTATTATTTAACCTTAAAAAAAGAAAAATCAATATAGTAGTGGGATTATTTATATCCATGAAGTGTTACTGAAAAATGAGTGGAAATCAGTTTCTAAGTGTGTAATAAATAATTTACCGAAAAGTCCCATTATGAAAATTTATAGTCCTATTTTTTAAACCGATCGGTAGTGTGTCGGTTTAAAACTAAATAAACAATTTTCATCTTTTTTAATAGAATTAGGTTTATGATGTTTTTATCTGTGAAAGCATTTGAACCGTGATTTAGCCATGTCATATCATCGTACATGGTTTATGTTGATACTTAATGGACTCGTTTAGAAACAATAAATAAACAGATTTGCTTTTGAAAGCTACCTACATGACATAAAAATAGTATAATTAAAAACCAAAGTACGGTAGGTAGTTAAAATATATAATTTATGCAATATGAATGATTTGATGAATTTTTATAGGATTAGTGAGTCCCCCTGGGAAATACGAAGTTTAATGGTATATTCTAAAAGTGGTTCTGACGGCGGACGGACGGAAGGGGGGGGGGGGGGGGATAACGAGTTCATATACAAAGAACTAATTTTTGTGTAAAAATAAATCATGTTTCATCATTTAATATTGAAAGTTTAGAAAATTATCCAAACAAAAAATATGCCTAGAAAATAAAATATGCAATAATTAACATTTGATAGCGGTTGAGTTACTGGCGTTGAACCTTGGAGGTCCGAGTTCGACGTCGTTAGTATTTCTAATATCTAGGCCGAGAGGGGCGTCGTTGACCTCTGGGAAGTAAAAAGGATAAACTAGTGCATACACGTGGTTCGGATCCCATGCTAAGCTGTCGGTCCGGTCTGGCTGACACTACCCAAACGAGAGGGGTAAACTTTCTGATCTTCCTCTCGAAGTCACTGTCGTGCCTGTGGTCTAGCTTCAAGCATGAATGAGTCTTTAAAGTCACACCGCTAAATAAAAGTAATGGCACTATGCTAAACAAATAATCATTGAGTCTAACAAATAAAAAAATTATAAACATTGACAAATGAAATTTTATTATAACTGATTATATGCAGACGTATAGTACAGAGTGTTAACTTAAAATGGAATCGTGTAAAAATCATTTAACACTTTATTAAAATGCATCGTTGCATTAACACCTTTTCCACATGTGTTCCAAACACCAATATAAATAATTGTATTTCAGAGTTGTCAGTTTATTTTCAGTACCATCGACAAAAAATTCTGTTTATGGGCAATTGCGACGTCTAAATTGCATTTGTTACTATCTGATCTAACATCAATTCAGTCCACCAGCACTTACAATCTTCCAAGCCTCATGTGCTTGCATTGACCGAGACAAAAGTCAGAGCGTCAACGAACACCGTCAGCTATTTATATCCTGGATATGATTTTCACTTCCGTTTTAGACGCAACTTTGGGGTCTGTCTGTTCATTCGAGATGATCTTTGCTGCCAACGGGAGGAGATACTGGAACCGAAAGACTTTGATGTAATGTGGTTTAAAATATCTTCACAAAAAATCACTAAGTTTATATGCTACCTTTACCGTCCTCCAAGCGACATGCATTACAGGGCCCTCTTCTCATCACTAGCCAACACAATCGACTTCTTGCAAACCAATCATCCGAATGCCGAAGTTGCTATCTTTGGCGACTTTAACGTCCACAATATCAACTGGCTTAAATACTCAAACACCAACGATGAACAAGGCCGCGAGGCCGAATCTTTTGCGATCAGTTCTGGTCTAACTCAACTCGTAGAAGAACCAACGCGGGTTCCAGACCGAGCTGGGGATTTTGCTAGTCTTTTAGATCTCTTTTTAACTTCAAATCCAGACCTATATACGGTCACCGTACAACCACCATTGGGCTCTTCCGATCACAAACTTATTTCAACCCTAAGCGAGCTGCCAATTAGTTCTAAACAACCTCCTAAACCCCGTAAGATTTGGCACTATACATCAGCTAAGTGGGAAGACCTAAAGGACCATTTTCGCAACTTTCCGTGGCTAAGCGTATGCTTTTCTTCGGATGATCCATCTGTCTGTGCAAAGGAGGTCTCCGACGTCATTCTAACTGGCATGGAGGCCTTTATTCCTTTCTCCAAAAAGCGACCTTTCAACGGCAAGCCCTGGTTTAGCAAGAATTGCGAGCGTGCTGTCAGATCTAAAAACCTGGCTTACCGACAGTGGCGTAAAAACCCTACTCCTGAAAATCGCGCCATCTTTGTTACCACTCGAAACCAATGTAAGCAAATGATAGACCAAAGCAAAGAAGCTCATAACGAGAGAATCAAAAATAAACTTCTTGCCAGTCCTAACGGATCAAGGTCCTTTTGGTCAGTCGCTAAGGCCGTCAGCCAAAACTTTACAAAGTCAACTATTCCACCTCTAACACGTTCCGACGGCACAATAGCAACCACAGCCGGGGATAAAGCAAACCTACTTGCTGAACTGTTTTCCTCGCATTCCACTGTAGACTTTCAGGGAAAATCACCACCCAACATTCCCTCAGTTCAATCGCAAATGTCTGAAATCGTGTTCCGTCAGCGTCTTGTTAAACGGATTCTTAAAAGAACTCGACGTCAATAAAGCTTCTGGTCCAGACGAAATTCCTATCATTGTTCTCAAGACATGCGCCGATGAACTTACACCAGTATTTTGTAGACTTTTCAACTTATCCTACAAAAAAGGAATATTTCCATCCTGCTGGAAGTCGGCGCGTGTCCAGCCCATTCCAAAGAAAGGTAAAAAAGACCCTGCCAAGCAACTACCGACCCGTCGCATTGCTTTCAGTAATTTCAAAAGTAATGGAGAAAGCTATTAACCAACAACTCCTAAAGTATCTGGAAGGGCTTAACATTATCAGCGACCATCAATACGGTTTTCGTAAGTCCAGATCAACAGGTGACCTTCTGGCATATGTCACCCATCTTTGGAGCAACACCATCGAACATCATGGAGAATCCCGGGCTGTTGCACTGGACATCTCTAGGGCTTTTGATCGTGTTTGGCACGATGGGCTTCTAAGTAAATTGCGATCCTACGGTATGCCTAACGGATTTTGTTTGTGTGTTCTCTGCAAGTGGCGATTGACGGGTTTCTCTCAGACACCTTCACCATCAATGCCGGTGTTCCTCAAGGGTCCATATTGTCGCCTACCCTCTTTTTACTGTATATTAACGACCTTCTAGTAAAAACCCAAAATCCAATTTATAGCTTTGCTGATGACAGCACACTTGTCTCATCTTTTACCTTGACTCCCCAAACATCCGCTGCCGACGCACATCTTCGCAGGCAGCATGAAGTATTGCGCCTCAACAATGACCTGGAAGAAATTTTAGCTTGGGGTGACAGTAACCAAGTCGAATTTAATGCTAAGAAAACCCAGGCAGCAGTCTTCTCCAAAAAGGTTAACATTGCAGAACCGGATATAGTCATGGCAGGACACGCAATTCCCCTGGCACCGTCTATTAATTTGCTAGGGGTCAATCTGGGAGGTAATATGTCTTGGCATGATCACGTTGCCGCAATTGCCAAGACAGCTGCACAGAAACTTGGTGTACTTCTCCGCACCAAAAGGTTGTACACACCTCATCAACTTTTGACACTCTACAAAGCCCAGATTCGACCATCATTAGAATATTGCTCTCATGTCTGGAGCTCTGCACCCAAGCACACCCTTCGGCTACTGGATTCCATTCAAAGGAGAGCCGTTCGTCTGATCGGCGACCCCGAGCTGACCAAGACCCTCGATAGGCTGGAGCATCGAAGACAGGTTGGTGATTTGGCTCTCTTTTACAGATATTTCCATGGCAGGTGTTCGACTGACATTGCCCACTTGATTCCACCTAGAGCAATGCAAAACAGAAATACACGGCGAACCACTGCCGCTCATCCATATGTTGTTCAGCTTAGTACTCCTCGAACTTCATTGTTCAAGAATTCTTTCATCTGGAGAACGTCATCTTTGTGGAATGATCTTCCTGAAGTCGTGTTTCCCAATGAATACAATCTTCAACGTTTCAAGACCAACGTTAATCGCTTTTTTCGCACTCGCACCGCTCCCAGAGCGCCTTAAAGGATTTTTCCTACAGTGCAGGTGTTTTATCATAAAAAAAAAAAAATATCTGAGATAAAAATAATATGTATATTTTGAATTACCTATAATAATAAGTGAATGAACTAAAATTAAACTTATGGGTTCTAAATAACTTCTCTAAAACAAAATTGACAAATTAAGACTGTAAATGGTAATTAATAAATTTAAATTAACTAAAATATACAAACAAAAAAATTGTAGTGAACTTTAAAGGCGATTTAAAAAACTATGAAATCATCAACCATTTACGCAGTCCAAAGATTTCCCAGGCAATCGGAACCACCTTTCGGGCCATTATTTTCATTCTCTTTATGAGGTCAATAACAAAATTAATAGGGTGCGACTTATGCACGCGGGAACCCAAAACGCAAATCAGATCAATTCATTATTTTCGAGTACGTCGGACGCGGTAAATGCCTATTTCCGCTTCTGGCCGCCTAAGGACAATAAAAACTTATTGTTAGCATATGCACCCCTGAAGAACATAAATAAAAGCTCGTCACTGTTTGTACTGAAAACCGTCTAGACAACTTATATTGGCGAAACTAAAAAGGCATACTGGCATTGATATTGATCAAGTCGTAGGCCAACACTACCAATTTTTTTATTCTGATGGTTAAAAACCCGTTTAGGTAGTGAAATTTGATTATTTGTTGATATTTTTGCAGTGTCAAATACCTTTGCGATTCACCGTGTATCCAATAGAATGAGATTCCTCAAATATACTGAACAATGCAATAACGATACCTAACGAAAAAAGAAAATACTCTTTAACGTCAAACCGGGTTTCCAACGTTAAAAGTTAAGTCATCAGAAGAGTTGGATTTTTGAATAAAGAATAAAAAACTAAGACAGAATTGTGAAGCGATTTTTCTACAAATTGTACAGTAAAATATACTATGGCCCGTTAAAGTTTCAAATATATTCATAATCTCGTGCGATTTGGGAATGAAAAACATCATAGCAAATTTACTTGGTTTGATTGCAAGAATTCAAAATTGCTATAACATGTGTTCGCTTTAAAAAATAATAATAAACTTTTCGTTCCGCGTTTCCTTGTAGAATCAAAACGCTTTAAATGAACCTCTATCTACATACCTCTGTATACATGGGTTCGTTAAAAGTAAAAAAGAAGTATTGGCAAATTTCACAACATATCGTTAGTTGCTTTTTTTAATACATCAATTAAAAATTCCAAACCCTCAAAGGGTAGACAATGAAGAAATGAAATATTAATTGAAAAATCAAATGACGAATTTACTCTGCCCGATACATGTGTTTGTTACAGTTACGGGCGAAGCATACGCAATCTAATAAATTATACAAATCCCGTGTTGTAATTTCCTTTATAACTTATAACTCTGCCACTTGGTCTACCAGATCAAAAAGCAATAAATTTGCCGTAAAGATATTCTTAAACAATCGCTAGGAAACTACATACAAGTTTCTAAACGAAATGCTATTTATACGCCACCAACAACGATCTGTAATGAACTTCCTAAGCTTATTTGAACTGTCAGAACGATTATTCTATCCATCGTCAACTCATTTACTCATTATTAACACGGATATTTAAAAAATATAGACACTTCTTTTTGAATTTGGAATTATTTTACAGTTGTTATTTGCAGACGCAGATCCCAGAACATCGTTTTGGAAGATCGTTTTTACAACCACTTTTTTTTTAGAACTTTTTACTTGGAACAAAAAAAGCACAAATATTTTTTTGGAGCCACGCTCAAAAACCCTTTTTTTTTGACCTATAAATAAATTATTCAAAATAAAAATTTATACTTATATACTACACTACGTCCATTAATTATGGAATAGTTAAAAAAGTAATTGTTTTTCAAGAGCCCATATTTTAATTAAAATTCAATTGATCTGTTCCATTTTAAGTTTATTGGATAGGCTGTCTCTTGGAACACTAAATACAATGTGTGTAACTTCACTTTGTGTCTTTTTTATAAAGGGTGATGGCTAAGAGCTATGCTGTGTAAAATCTGCCGATTTTAAAATTGATATTTCTAAAAAACGAAGCTATGAATGAAATTGAATTTTATTATTGTGTTGATTACAGTATTATGTACTGGATCCACTTGTGTCAATTAAAAAAAAAATTAATTCTAAAAATCGTGATATTGAAAATTACGCTGCTATGATTATGGACAAATTTTACAAAATTTCGTTTTTTGTTTTTAATAATTTATCAAACAATTGACTGGTGACAAAGCTGCGAGTTAGTCAAAATCGTATTTTTTTATGTTTCTCTTTTTGGAGGATGGGGTGTTATGATGCCCCCCCCCCCCCCCCCTGGATCCGCGCTGGGTTATTTGTGGGCCTTATCGTTGAAATTGTCATTTCTGTTAACACGATACTATTGTGTTATGATGAATTTGTCTTTAAGGTCAAGTTTGGTATTCATTGTCCTGCATTAATAATTTCGTCAGGAGAGCGGAGCTGGGCAAAGCACTTAAACAAAGTGGTTCGAGCACTTTGGAAATTCTAAGTGCTTGCAATTACCAATTACCGAGGAAAGTAATTTTGACTGCTTGCAAGCACTTTAAATGGCTTGAAATGTGAAATTCAATTACCAATTACCGAGCACTGTATTTAAAAGTGATGGCAAGCACTGTGCTCGAAGCTTGCAGCACTTTTTCAAGCACTTTCGAGGCAATTACTGCCCAGCTCTGCAGGAGAGCAATATAAATAAGGTATCGTAAATAACTCGGTATACTTGAAAGGAATTAGCGGACCTGGTAAGATTAAAAATACAGTAGTCAATTTAGTAAGTACCAAATTAACTTGATCTTTATCTAGGAGAGAAAACCTTCTTTTAGATTCAAAATACATACAGGGGTTTTCACTTAAGAATGAATAGGGAGAATTAAAGCTTTTGCTAGGACTACAGACTACACCTACTAAAACCTTTTTACAGAAAATAATTATCCCAATTCGTTGTAAAGATATGTATAAGCATTGCAATATGTAAGTGAAACACGCATATAAAAAATAATTCAAGTTTTTCCTTAAGGGTTTGTAGTTTTTAAGCTTTCTGGCAACATACAGACAGACATGCAGAGCGAAAGACCTATGGAAATAGGTAAAATACTCTATAGAGGGCATAAAACGTCAAAATCTGAGAAGATATCGAAAAGTAATTTTTCAAAACTTCTAAAAGAAACACTATAAACTATTCATTTACAATTAATGAAGAAATAGTCCATGCTTCAAGTGGAGTGGTAAGTTAAATGGGTAAATGAGACACTTCAAGTCTTTCTCCACCAGTATATAAATAGAAATGTATTATATAAATGGTTCGGACGCAGTGACGTCCATCATCACGAGCAATAAAATAGATTAATAAGCAAAGTAAGGTAATTCTAGTCTTAATAGAGCTTAATATAGTTGAATGGAGTTTTGGTATTGAATTTTAGTATTTAACAGCTTCTATAACACCTTAAAAGGAAAAAAAAAACTTTCGTTTCTCTTCAAATTGGGTAGTTTCAACTACATTAATCTTAAAGCTCTGTTAAGACTCGAATCACCAATTCCCCTTTGCTTGATAATATATTGTTGCTTCTGATGATGGACGTCACTGCGTTTGAAGCATGTAGTAATAATATATTTCTATAATTTCTGTGAAGAAAGACCTGAAGTGTTTTAGCATTAATTTTATTAATAAAATAAAATATTAATAAATGTGTTTTGTAATTAAAAGAAAACTTCATTACTTCGCAAATTTATTTTCTTCTTTCTCTTAGAAAAAAATGTTGTTTCTAAAGTGTGCTCTCTCCCGCCCTTAACTTCTGACCGCTCGTATGGTCCGACGGAGTCGCGTGCGGAAAAGTATCCCGAACTTTTCAGAAAAATAACTACTTATGCGTTTACAATCGATACGTTCTTTCTTGCGAGGACAGTATAAAGCCTTAAAAAATTCAATTTTTCACAGACACTGCCCAAAGTTCTCCCAACAAAACTTTAAACTCAATTTTACATCTCATCCCTTATGCGATTTTGCAACCCCCTCGATGACTGGTTAATTAGATCAACGCAACGCGTAAAACAGGGGGTGGATCGCAGGGAAGTCCCGGCCTCATAAATCAGGACTTTGGGGTACAAATAATCTGGATAAGCCTCGAAGGGGGTGAGGTGCCGATGCACGTCGCTGGCTGCAACTTTTAATAGCTATAGCCTTGATATTACGTCACGTTTAACATTACATTATTAACTCGTTTCAGCTTCTCGAACAATGTTTATTTATTTTTTAATTAAAAAGAAAAATAACAAAGTTTTGTCAAATTTGCCTAGATTTATTTTTCTGCTTTTATTACTTTATAAATTCAAACTTGCAACATAAAATTGTGCTCCAAATGTGTCTACAATAATAGACAGAGCAACGAAAGAAGAAATTACTAAATGAAAAAGGCATAATAAATTATTTAAGAAGAAAGCCATAAGAAACTAACTAAGCTTTAAAATAAAACTCAAGGTAAGTTTTATTTATGTTAATTCGTTTGCCAGGTTTTCTTCCTGGTTTACAGAATTCCAAAAATACACAACCAACAGGCGGCTCCCCACCTTCCGAAAATAAAATAACAAACAGAAACAAACTTCCCTAAACGATTTACGGCAATTCTGGTCCAAATAAAATCACAGAAATGGGAAAAAGAGGGTCGAATTAACACGGGTTTCCGGCGGATTAATAAGAGCACGTGCGATGCACTGGGGATGAAATGAGAGTAGTCATCATGGCACCACGTGACGCGTCCCAACATCCGAGGGAATCGAGGCATTGTAGCGTGCCAATTGTTCCTTTTTAAAGTTTTATATAAACTGGGCTTGAGTTTTTTAAAATCTTTGCCTTTTCATCAGCTTTTCCAAGAGGAAAGAAAATGTTTATTGTGGTGTTGTCGAAAAAAACTGCATTTTACTTTCGTTCTGAAGCAGAAAACAACGGATCATGCATGAAATATAATTTATATTACTTATTCTAACAAAGACGCAAAAATAAGCTGTTGTGGGAAAGAATTTCTGGTCGTTATGGTGCCAGAGCACAATTCATTTATTAAAAATAGAATCAGATTTTTTTATATTAAACCTGAACATCTAAAAGCGTTTTCCGAATTAAACTGGAACAGTTATAGTGTATTTTTATCCTATTTTTTATTTATGAAGTAAAGACCTAAAATAAGTATTGTTCGAAAAGTTCTCATTATATAAGCGATTTTTTAAAATTTAGTTTTGGGATTACCTTTTGCTTGAAAAAAAATAAGTGCCGGAACAGAGTCACATGACCTGTCAAAAATGTCGTTTAAAAAAAATTAACAGTTAACGGTAGAATTAAAACTTTTAGGTTTTCCATTTATGATTTATCCATGAAATTTCAAGTTATTTATTTTGATTGATAGGGATACGAAATATTTGTCAAAAAATAAAATGACGAATGTATTGTGGAATAATTCAAGACTAGAGCGGCAGTAGAGTTTTGGACTTGCATTGTTTTTATTTGTTTTGAATCACAACATTTCAACTGGTAAGTATTTCCAGTCGTCTTCAGGTGAATACACACTAATTTGATAAACTAAAAGTCAGTGGTTCGTCCGCCATCCTGGAAAAAGTGAGTGAAATGTTTTCCCTTATGTTCAGAGTTCTATGAGCTTTATGGAAAAACTAATTTGTATAAATATGTATATGTTGTGTTGGAGTCTATTATAGACACAATCATCTGTGTTTGAAGTACTGCCAGTTAAAAACCAATAATTGAATCGGTGAGTTCGAAAACTGTACAAGTTCAACGTTTGACATTTTTAATTACGATCATTTATGTTAAAATAACTGGTAAAGCATTTTGTTTTGAGGAAAAATAAATTGAAAAAGTTAACTTTAAACTACTAGTTCTGCAAGTATTCTGATGTGCATGCTAATACTACTAAAATAGTGAATTTGGAAGTTTATAGGTTTTTATTGATTATCTCAAAATGGCGTTTTTGGACATGTACGGTTGTCGAACGGACCGCTTCAATTATACAAAAAACTCTGCAAAAAGTAATTGATATATATTTTCTGTGAAATCATATGCGAAAAATCACCCGTCAAAGAAAAAGTACCCCTAATTTTGGCAGCGTATCTGTTAATAACTTTTTAAATAGGCACAACGAGGAAAAAAGTTTTACATACAAATTATGTATAGTTTTTGTATAAAGTTATATAACTAGAAATATAAGGAAAAAATCATTTTACCCCTTTTGGTTGTAGTATAACTCTCTATTGATTATAGTATAATTTAAACTTGGTTGATGCAGATAACTTTCACCGTACATTTTCTTTAATTCATGTATGATGCATGTAAACCAAGAACAATTCTAATACTTTTATGCCCATACAATTATTTCCTTTATACTTCAAAAACGTTTCGAACGCTAGTGCCCATATTTATAGTCGTTCCTTGAGGCTTCCTTACTCGAGGAAAATCTCAAGAATCCGTTTTGGCACGTAAGGCTTCCTTAAGGGTCGAGGATAAGGAAGAACTCTAACATAATGCCCGTATTTAAGGTACAGACAAAAAATTTTATAGACAAAAATCAGTCCTTAAGGATTCTTCAAGAAACTGTCAATATCAATCAATGCCAAGTTGACAAATTTCATATTTTCCTCGAGAGAGAGAAACGTAGTAAACTAGGCAACCCCAAACAAAAATAAATTATTAACCTCAATAAAATATAAAATCGGTATGGTTGTTGTCCGTTGTACATTTGTGCACCCCCGTACGTCCATTCATTATCAATTCAGTGGCACGGGCCGCATACAAGGGGCGAAATAAAAAGCAAACAGCTGTGCGATCAAGATAATGGAAAAAAGAAACCGGTGCGCCGCACTCGAGAACCCGAAAAGGCATTAAATTACAGGCCAAATTGCCGTGTTTGTGTAGAAATAAAAAGGTGTGCACATTTTGGCAAAATTGTAACAGGAACGGTTTTAGCGGTAAATCATGCAAGATTCAGAGTTGGGGGAAGCACGTTGTACGCCGTTGTCACAAAGGTCGGTTAAATGCAACTCTAGTTTATGTTATTATAACTGTGCCAAATTTCAATGTTAAGAGCATCCGACTAATATTCCTAATTTCTACAGATCCTATTGAGGAGTGTGCAAAAGTTATTTTCACACCAAATTTAAATATATAAATCTTTCTATAGTCAAAAAAACATTTACATTACACACACACACTCTACAAATATCTGTAGAGTACAAATTTAAAAAGTTTTTAAAAATCCATTAATAAATTGGGCCAGGATTCGGGCCAACAGAACAACCAGGGGCCCACCCAGGAAAAAAGTTCGGGGGGTGTTATGAGAATAATAAATCCAAATGGTAAACATAAAGCATATTTTTATTAAACAAAGGGTGCATATACATTTGGGCTAAAAAAATATAATTTAACAAACCACTTTTAAGCTGTTTGCGCCAAAAAGGCCCATTAAGGCAAGCTAAGTTTTAATTTTCTAGGCTTCTAGGCGTAAGTAGGACATTTTTTTCTCTGGAGAGAGGAACAGTCAGGACTACATGTATTTCATGATATCGTACCTAGTGAAGAAGGTGGAAAAGCGCCGCAGGCGAAACATTTTCGGGGCCACGCCTAAAGTTCGTTTAAAATCCACCTAACCACTATCAAATTTCGAAAATTAAATTATTACCTCTCCCCTCTGCAAATTTGTTTTTGTAAATGTTTTTTTTTATATTTCTATATTCTTTATTTAAAAAAATTTTTTTAATATTTTTTGGAAAAATATAAATTAATATGGATTGTGAATAACACTCAGATAATCAAAAATGTTATTAGATTTCTAATTTTTTTTCAGAATTTAAATATTACCACAATTGATTAATAACTATATAAATAAGGACTATAATATATAAGTATCGAGTGCTATCTGAATAAGTCAAATTAAAAGCTTATTAATTAAAAATAACTAAGAAATACCAATAAATAATATTTTTACGCTTGTCTTAGTGACCCAAAACCGTTCGATTGCTCAAAATATGCATATTAAATTAGGTCTCTTTCTGATATTTTTATAGTATTTTTCAATATTGATGCGTTTTAACTGTATTCACTTCGTAACTATAAATTAGATAACTGTTTATTAAAATGTTTTCTTCAGCTGTAAATCTTAAAAGTCATTCTCATTTATTTGATTTTAGAACCTCCATTTTAAAATTAACGGCTTAAAATGTTGTAGATTTATCATCAAATCATTATTAATACAGAGTGAGTGTATTTCGAAATACTTTTTGCTGCTGCTCGAAAAGTGGACATTGTGCATCGTTTCTAGAAATCCACATTTTGCTATAGCATAGTCCACATTTAAATCCCTTTCAGGTGGTATCTTAAGTAGTTTTTGATCTGTCCATGTAGGTATATACGGTTGTTATAATTATATGGTTGCAGGCGTTCGGCTCTCACAAAATATCAAGAGTAAAATTTAATTAAACATGATTGTATACATTTGGTATCACTGGATAGCTAAGGATCAAAAGTTATTGGTCGTGTAATAGATTTTTAATTTAGGCCTTTTATTTAGAGAAAATAATTCGTAGAGATGGTCTATTTCATCTAGTATAAACTATTTTATACAGTGTAATTTTTTTTTATTTACTGTATTTTTACGCTATATAACCAGAAATCAAAATATTTTTTGAACTAATAATTTTTTGGGTTCTTGTTGTGGGATTATTTTTAACAGTGTAGTATCATTATTAGTTTCCGGCTTTTCCAATACATTTTCCGAATTATCTTTAATTTGGTATACATTTTTTTTTACAAATAACTGCCCGATTTTCAGAACATTTGTCATATAACACATAATGCAAAATATTAGTTAATACCTTTTAGAGCATTTTTAAAGTCGGTTAAAGTGTTCTCTTATAAGAATGTCGAATTAAAATAAATTAAAAGTTATAGGTACTAAAACTGACCAATCGATTATAGAAAATTCAGTCGTAAAAAGGGGACATACTACCAAATTTTGCCGAATGTGAGAAATACATACCACGTATCATTTTAAGCTTAGCTTCGATAAAGGATGAAACCTTTTAGGAAGCAGCAAAAACTTGAATATCGATGATAATACATATTGTGGTTTCTCCAGAATATCTAATCTAGGGATTCTCACCACGAAGGAAGTTGATACCTACCCAGCAAAATATTTAAATTACCTTAATACATAATAACCATGACCGGATCAAGCCTATAACATTTTTGAAGAAAACATTATCTAGGCCTGCTAATGAACACAAGTTTATCCTTTGTGCGTCTTCGTGCTTTATTTTAACTTTAATGCATTACTTTGTTCTAGATTACTACAAAATTGGAAATATGTTCGCTGCTAGACAAGGATCGAGCGATAATCCGAGGAGTTAAAGTGGGCAATCAGATAATTATTGATTAAGTGGTAACAGGTTCGCAAGGGTGAAATTATTGACTTCTTCTCTTCTTTATAATATTCATTTTGCCATTAACCACAACACGTTTTCGTTGCAATATTTGTGTATAGTTTTGTATTAGAATGCTCTGTCCTAACTAATAATGACACACATTGCAGAAAATTACCATGTCTTCGATTAAGAATTATTTACGAAATATTCAAAATCTATAATAATTCCTTTGTACAAATATGCCCAACAATAACAAAGCAAGAGGGATAAAAATGGGCAATAGCATGTTTTGTAAATGCACGGCTCCCTCGGGTGCTATAAAATTAAAATACCTCCGGAAGGTCGTAAAATAATTTAGTAGGGATAACAGGGATATGGCGAGCGCGAACCAGTACAGTGGCGCTATTTTCACGAAATTTGTTTATTTAGGTTTGTTCAGGTTGAGATAATTAAAGAGAACCTACCAAGCAATAGTATATTACATAACAAGCGCTGAAAGTGATACTTTTCAAACGAGGAGATATTTAGGACGAGGCGTCAGCCGAGTGCGGAAATTCTCCGAGTTTTAGAATAATCACTTTCACACGAGTAATGTACACTATTTTTCCTACGACCACAAAGAATTATTAAAAAAGCCTTTGATTTGTGAAAAAAATATTTTAACACTAGTGTTAAAATTAGCATACCTCCTTATAACTTTTTCATATTTAATATATCATAAAAAGAACTAATCCTGGATTGACTTCTAGATTAACCAGAATAAAAAATTTTAAATTTAATCAAGGAAAGATGCATCAAACATAAATTTAAAAAAGCCACCCAACAAGGAAGATTTCAATTCAAAATAATTCTATAAAGTATTTCATTTTTTTATAAAAAAATACTTGTGATGGGATTTAAAAGTGTGACTTTGCGATCTGTAGGCTAGAGCTCTATTCTCTACGCTATCGATACCAATAAAGATTTGTTGTTTAATACATGACACTCTCTTCAGCGCGATTTGTTTTTCTGATACCTAATAGATTTTCCAGTATATTATTAATATTTTTTATAATTTCAGATGGCGTATTTTCACACTCTAATTCTGAATCACTCGACAAATACATGATAGATAAGTTAAACACTTTACAATTACTGCTTTCTAAAATTTGTTCTTTCTAATAAATAGGAGTTGTCTGTCAAATTGGCACCATATGTTTTTTAATTAAATAGTGTGCTTGTATTTTAACACTAGTGTTGAAATATTTTTTTACAACACGCGTGGGATATACGGCGCTTTCGAGCCAAGTTAACCGTGCTTCTTTTCTCATTTTTATAGGTGGTCGTAGGAAAAATAAATTTACCGTTTCTAGTTGATCCTTTTAATTCACTATTGTCCACTGTACCATGTTTTTAGGTTATATTGGCGCAAGTAGGTACTTATAAAAACTTAAACAATTAAGAGATTTAGTATTAATTAATCCTAATTATGGTTTTGCACTTAATAGTTTCTTTTTTTGACCAAAACGTTTACAGGTAACAAGCAGACCTGCAATATCTAATTAATTAGTTGTCGACAACTCTTTAAAAATAAATCCTACACGATCTGTTTAACGTTTCTCCCATGCACCAATGCGTTAAATAAACTCAACTCGAAACTTAAAAGGACAGAAAGATAGATACAAGTCAAAGCGAGCTTTAGGTAAATATAAACAGTGTAAAATAGTAGGTAATAATAAAATTACTAATGCAATGTTATAATTTTAGAATGAAGGGGTTTATCATTAATTTAATGACGGAAACTTAAGTTTTCAATTCTATAATTAAAATTTGGCTACCATCAGTCTCTGGAATTATCCAGAAAATAATTCAAACCACCTATTAAAATGATGAGAATTTCTAAATTTTTTTTTAGCATAAATTTAAATCAAAATACTACTTTTTTTGGCGTCTTATTGATAAAGAGTTATGATGACTATTCTGAATCACTGATTCTATTTATTAGCCAAGTCTGAATGCTTGTTACCGGCCTGTTATTTCTCCAGAATCATCAAGTTACAATCTTTCTTCAAAAAAGAGCCATAACTTTAAACTAAACAGTCAAATATTTTTAGTTTACGAGTCTTAATTTAATTTTGAAATGCAACAGAATGCTGGTATATTTAGAAATTCTTTGACATCGTAAGATAAAAAAAATGTGGATGCACCACAGAGGTTAGAATGGGTAACATCAGTCACTCAACACCTTAAACAAAAAATGTCCGCAAGGTTTTTTTTAGAGAAGATAAGCTAAAAATAAGTGGTCAACAGCCCGGTATGAAATAAATATGTCTGAAATGCGTCTGGCAAAATTATTCTTACAGTCACGACTTGAGACTTCAACTCAAACGCAGTTTAAAAATAAATCCGCTCATTAAACGACGATTAGGTCCGGTAATTAGAAAGGGGGATTTAAAAAGGCGGGTGATAATAATTAGTGTCGCTTATTATAGGCGTCATTTTCTCGTCACAGCCAAAACGTTTAATTTCACCATTTCTTATAGATTCATAACTTGTGCTTGAATAGTTTCCCTCCTTTATGAAGTGATTTTTTAAATGTCAGTTAACGATATGTTTTAGGTATAGGAAACATCAGTGCCGTCTCTAGGGAGTGAGTAGACGAGGCAAGGCCTAGGGGTGGCCAGTAATTCGTTCAACGATCCAAAACTCTCGTTAGAATTACAACAATATAATAATTAATTTTTAGATAAGTAACATAATGTAATAATACAAAAATCATTTATTAAACTTTAACAGAATTAAATAATTTTTTATGAATGTTATTCACCTTGTTTATAGCTTTGATGTACAGGGTGATTCCTAAATACCTTTTTTCAAAAAACTCAAAAATAAGGTACTTACATTCACTTATTACACTATGGATCAAATACGGTTCTGCCTAACTTGCCCGTTGAATAACATCAAGAAAACTTCTGGGTGTAGAATGAGCCCGCAAGGGAAAGCGTTCTGCGTATAATCTCGAAGCAGCAGCCGCACTTTGACGACACTCACCGTAAATTAGCACCATAATATCTACTAGTTCATTGTTTTCAAATTTTACCATTTTCAAGTATCACCAATTTAAAATTAACTTGCTTCAGAAAAATACACCGCAGCGGATTGCTCAACACTACCCGTATGACTAATACTAATAAGAGATAAGAAAAACAACAGAAAGTATAGCGGGCTATGTTTTAATGATCAGGCCCGTACTTAGATTTTTTACTTCTCCAGCTCGCCAATTTTTGAGTTTTTTAAAAAAAGGTGTTTGAAAAAGGTGCTTATTTTAATGCCTTCTATACACAGCTAAAAAAGAAGTATCAACTGGAATCACCCTGTATAGCAAACCCAAACTATAATCAGTTTCGAGTAGGACCAGGTTAAATGCCTCATCCACATGATGGATTTCCCGATCTTCTTGCGAAGAAAGTGAAACAAAAGTAAGAATTTTTTTATTTATAAATTAATAAAAAACAGAAAAAGAAATGCAAATTTGATAACGGACAGAGCCGATTATTTATCTTCATAATTTTTGTTTCCTCTGATTTTGTACAACCCGCTGCTCTCAATATGAAAGCGATTGGTCACTGACAGTAATTTTGAACCTGAAGTATGGTTTTTGGGAGCTATTCCGTTTTGAAAATAAAAAAATAATTAAAAAGTATAACTTCACTCCACCCTATTCCGTATGTTTCCACATTCTTTAAAAATTGTTTTATACTTTTTTGAGAAATTTTGGAATAACCTGAGAATACAAAACTATAAACACATCTCCTTTGTCCATCTGTCTTCGATTAAATTTGCAAGATAAATCTGTCTGTTAAAATCTGATTCTCGACCGGGCCTTAAGATTTATGAACGATTAACTTTTGACTCTTTCACGGGTGTCAAGAGAAAAATATTTTCGTAACCCGATTCCGATGCTTCACGAACTGTAGCCATTTAATTCAGGAAGAACGTTTTTCAAATTAAACATGTGGAAAGAATTTCACGCCGTTTACAACTTCATTAATATAGTCAGAAAAAAAAGTAGCTATATTTTTATGTCAGGGCCGTAGCCAGAAATTCGGGGGGAGGGGGGTCCATTAAAACATACACCCGGGGGTGCAGTGGCGAGTAGCAATAAGTAAAAAAGCAGCGCAGGCGAAAATGTATCAATGCCACGCCCAAAGATCGTTAAGAATGTACCCAAATATTTTAAAAATTAAATCAGACTAAATTTGGTTGTTTGAATGTTTTTTTACCTTTTATCTTGATATTACTTACCGCCTGTGTCATGCCAAAGAATGTATTTTTTTGTATATATTTCCATTTAAAACTTTCTATTCGAAATATCCAATCCCCCTCCCTGCTACAGCCCCGAATCATGTTGAATTATGGAAAGGTTTGGAATTTTTGGTAAATCTAAATATTTGTTATGTTAGGGATTTCCAGGATTGTATAGAAGTACTAATCTTGAATTAATTTTTAGGATTAGAAATATGTATACGGATCCAATATGGCAAATAAATATAACCATTTGAATAAATTGTGCTGGAATTGTGTATTCAGAATAAACTTTCATCTAAACCCGAAACACTCATTATAAAGGAGATTTATGTCGTAAAATCGGAAATAAGTGGCCCTGCTTATCTCCAACTGTTACACATACTCACCCTCTTAGAGGAGCCCTTAATTTGGTGGATTTATAGTTGTTGCAGCGACATTAGAAGCATAAAGGAATTGCAGCGGGAGGTTTAAGGGAAACGGGCACTTTCAGGGGCACTTTATTTGAATTGTGTCTATTTGTTTGAATCACCGTTGCGAGTTTCAAATTATTTTTTGTCGGAAAGATAGTTTAACTTTTTATAAATATCAGCACAGTTGTCTGTGATATCAGTAAAGGTTCGAGGAGGCAGATCAGAGACCAAGTTAGTTCACCGTGGAGAAAAATATGGTTAATGAAAATTAACATTTTCATTGAAGGTGCTGATCCATCTCGTCAAGGCTGTTTCGAGTAAATCCACTAAGCAGTGCCGTAGCAAGGTGTAGGCAGAGTGAGCCCTTGCCTAGGGGGGCCCCGTTTTAATGCAATTTGTTAAACGACAAAAAAGTTTTTTAAATTTTAAACGAATTTTTAAGTAAAAATTTGAGATTTGTAGTTAAATAAAGAAGTAATATATACAATCGGTTATTTCGATTAATCGATTATTGGAAAGCCGATTAAGTAATTGAAAAAATCGATCGATGTTATAACCGAATAATCCATTAATCGATTAGATTATTTTGCCCACCCCTACCTACACCATAACCATATAAGAATGTAAAAATACTGAAAAATACTCTTTTCTCCTTTGTACTACACATACCTGCATAGTAGCTTTATAGTAGTGAATCTAAAAAAAAAATAAACAACAGTTCCCGAAATAGAAGATATAAAAATACACTATATTTATCGAAAAGGGCATAAATTACATTAAGAGAGCATGTAAATACCTCGGTAAATACATAGAATGCATTTTTCATTGCTTCACGAGTCTGCTAAAAATAGGGGAAGACTGAAAACTAATTAGTGTAGGAAACGTAAACAATTAGTGCTTTTATACATCCCCAGGTATTCACAACGAAATTCCAAACAAATATTGTCTTATAAATAAGCTATCAAGTGACATTCAAAGTCGCAGTAATAAATCTTATAAGCTGATTGACTGACTGAAGTTTTTATACACTAAATTTATATCTAAATATGATATCTTAATCTGCATGCACAGTGCACACTGCACAGTGTTTGTGTAGTATGAATATCATAGTGCTCTATTTGCTACTACTAATTTACAAACAGGATTGGGAATAAGATTGGGTGGTCATTAAGATTTATTCAAAAATATGGATTTTCCAATGATTCAATAGAACAATTTGGTAAGAAACAGTGAAACAAATAACAATAAGTTCAAAACTCTACTGCCGTTCAATAAAAAGTTTAATCCACAAATTACCGATGGATAATTTTTGGTTAAACTCTTTTAATCCCGTAGATATTTTTCCCTCTCGTCGTTGTTCTGGGTAGTTTGAATTTCTACCTACTACATAATGTACCTAATTTTTTTACGAATCTATTATAGAAATTGTCATTTCTCCGCACACATTTTTATGCAAAAAATGCACACTGGCCTGTTTTCGCATCAGTGGGAAAAACTATTTTTTTTTATGTTCCATCTTCCAAGTTATACACGGTGATTCCTAAGTTGATACGTCTTTTTTAGCTGTGCATAGAAGGCATTAAAATAAACAACATTTTTAAATACCTTTTTTCAAAAAACTTAAAAATAGCCGAGTTACAGAAGTAAAAAATCTAAGTGCGGGCCTGGTAATCAAAGCGTAGCTCTTTACTTTATTTGTCCTTTTCTTGTATTGTTAGTATGTTAGTCATGTATTTTACGAGTCGGTCGTCAGTTCTTTATTTTGGCAATTCGCTGCTCTGTGTTTTTCTGAAACAAGTTAATTTTTAATTGGTGACATGTGAAATATGATAAAATTTGAAAACAATGAACTAAAAAATATCGTGCTAATTTAGAGTGAGTGTCTTCAAAGTGCGGCGTTTGCGTAATGTTATTTAACGGGCAAGTTAGGCATAGGCAGAACCGTATTTGATATGTGGAGGCTTTACGTCTCCCACACTTATCTGCCAAATCATGTAAATATTTTTTTGATTTCTAAATTTTTTATATCATTTTTATTTCTTCATAAGCAAAGTATTTTAAAACAAATTTTATTCTTAAATCAGGCGTGCATTTAATATTCTTTTACAGCTCTTAAAACCCAATAATAAAATTCTTGTAAATTCTGCATAAATAGATAGTTTACGTTTTATGATAAGTTTACTAAATTAGGGTATTGTAAAACATCATTTGGATTGTTGTACCATCAGATAGAATTACCCGGGCTTTGCAATAAAAGTAGTGTGGTCATAAACCCAGGTTCAAATTTTAAGGTTTCGTGACGTACGATTAACAGCCCGGTAATCCCAGAATTTAGGATGGTACAATAAACCGTTGTTGTAAATAATATAACCTACTCCACAAAATTCACCCTCTACTAACTAGTTGGCCAATAAGAAATTGGCGTCGAGACAGGGGGTGGTACCATTGTCCAAAGTAGGGACACATTTGGTTTTTCTTACCGAAGACAGTTAGTTAAGAAATTTTGGGGAGTAGAGTTTTCGTTTTTTTTCGTTCTGTCAAGTTTGTAAATTTTTATCTGTCATATCGCGCACGCAACTTACGTATATTTTTCTAGTTAATCGGTGTTATGTATTTTTGTTGAAATTAAAAGTTTTCGTGTTTTTAGTAAAGGTGGCGTTTATTATTCCGTCCTCTACCTCCTTATCAAAAGTAAACTGTGCATCTACACTCATATCTTAAATAATAAAAAAAAGGCGTGTGTTCTCAACAACACAGCAACACACCCGCCAAAGTGGTGACCCCGACGTGATCTGATAATGAGTGTAAATAAATAGTGTAAAGTGTATAGTGATTTGAGATATGGACATAGCAGAACAACGTAAGTAATTTCGCATTAATTACTGACTTTCAGTGACTTTTTCGTGACTATTCTGCGCACAAAGTGACTTTTTTTGGGTAAAACCGGCGACCTTTCGTAAATCAAACATAGTTTTACGCACTTTTTTCTTATATATATACATACATACATTTGGACGAACGATGCCTAATCTAGAAGCAACAGACGACGCCGCAGCGCCTAGCGCAGGCCTACCTGGGGGTTCTATAGCAAACATTACTGCTGTAAACACGATCGCGAATGCAGTTGCGGTAAATGCAGCACCGCGCCTTCCGGACTTTGATCCATCGGATCCCGAACTATGGTTTGTGATCGTCGAAGCAAGTTTTAATCGGTTAAACATAACGGATACACAGCGGCAATACCTAGAGATTCTCGCTAAATTACCTCCTCGGTACATTAGTGAAGTGCGCGATATCGTGACCAAGCCGTTAAATAATGACTCTTATGCGGAACTCAAGCAACAACTTATCAAGCGCCTAAGCACCAGCCAAGAGCAGAAAATAAGGCAGCTCCTGGAGAACGAAGCCATGGGTGATGAAAAACCATCACAATTTCTTCGCCGGTTACAGGCACTAGCAGGAATAGCTGTTCCGGAAACATTAGTGAAGAGCATTTGGGTAAGACGCTTACCAGATAATTTGCAACCCATCCTCGCTACACTGACACACCAGACGCTGAGCGAAAGCGCTGACCTAGCAGACAATGTATTCGCTGTTTTGCCTGCAAGACCAGCAGTAGCCGCCGTCAACGCCAATACAGGCTCAGAGACCCACCTTTATTCGCTGATACAACAGCTAACCCTACAACTGTCAGACGTAAAAGGCGAGTTAGCCAGCATTAAGCAGGGAGTGAATGCACACAACAGTCGCCGCGGCTGGCGCCCGCGAGACCGTTCTCAATCCGGTACGCGCCCGCGATCTCCATCCGCGACGCGAGATTTGCGCACCGCCGGTTTGTGCTGGTACCATCGGCGTTTTCAGCGTGAAGCTAAAAAGTGTACAGCGCCATGCACGTGGACCCCGGGAAACGGGACAGGCGGTCATTAAGTGCGGCTAATGACACCCGCCACAACAAATCACGCCGCTTATTCGTGTATGACCGAGGAACCGAACTTCATTTTCTCATAGACACTGGCGCTGATCTAAGTGTTTTTCCGCGAGTGCAAGTGAAAGGTACACCCGTCCAATCTACGTACGAGCTCTCAGCTGCCAATGGATCTCCCATTGCGACATACGGGACGATTACGCGTACTCTGGACTTAGGATTGCGCCGTGATTTTCCATGGAGATTCCTTATAGCTGATGTATCTAAGCCAATCCTTGGGGCGGATTTCCTGGCGCATTATGGTCTTCTTCCAGACCTGCAGGGACGCAAGCTTGTGGATAGCATGACTCAACTTACATCACGAGGCGATGTGACTGAATGTGAAACCCCGTGCATTAAAATTATCAGTGGCGTATCACCCTTCCATGAACTTCTTGAAAAATTTCCCGAAATAACCCGACCAAGCGGTGCACCAACAGAAGTCAAGCATGAAACAAAGCATTACATTATCACCACACCTGGCCCTCCGGTTGCACAGAAACCACGACGTCTGGCGCCGGACAAACTTAAGGCCGCTAAAGAGGAGTTTGATGCCATGCTTAAACTGGGACTTGCACGCCCATCGAAAAGTCCCTGGTCCTCACCGCTGCATCTGGTGCCCAAAAACACTGACGAGTGGAGGCCCTGCGGGGACTACAGAGCTTTGAACAGCCGGACCTGCCCTGACCAATATGGCATTCGCCATATCCAGGACTTCGCTCAAGAGCTTCAGGGGAAATCAATCTTCTCCACCATAGACTTGGTACGTGCTTTCAATCAGATTCCTGTAGCTGAGGAAGACATCCCGAAAACAGCTATTACTACGCCATTTGGTCTTTTCGAGTTTCCTGTCATGCCATTTGGACTCAGAAACGCAGCTCAGACATTCCAACGTTTTATTGATGAGGTTACTAGAGGACTGGATTTCTGCTACACCTATATCGACGACATTCTTGTAGCCTCAGCGTCAATCCAAGAGCACACGGGCCACCTGGAGGTACTTTTCCAGAGACTTAAGGAGTATGGTATTATCATTAACCCAAGTAAGTGCGTATTGGGGCAACCAGAAGTCAAGTTTCTCGGTTACATCGTGTCCAGCGCCGGAACGCGACCCCTACAGGAGAAAGTCGAAGCTATACGAGCCTATCCGAAGCCCGATACCGCCAAGCAACTTCGCCGATTCTTGGGTATGCTGAATTTCTACAGGCGATTTATACCCAAGGCAGCAGTTATTCAGGCACCATTGAATAACCTCCTTAAAGATAAAGTAAAAGGGAAGGCACCACTACACTGGTCCCCGGAAGCTGTTACATCGTTTGAAGCCAGCAAGGAAGCGTTAGCCCAAGCAACACTGCTGTCGCACCCTAAAATCGACGCACCTCTTGCTATGTTCTGCGACGCCTCAGACTTTGCCGTAGGCGCAACCCTCCAGCAGTGGGTTGATGGAGAATGGCAACCTTTAAATTTTTTCTCCAAAAAGCTTAGCCCAGCGGAATCCAAGTATGGAGCCTACGACCGTGAACTTCTTGCCGTATATCTGTCAGTAAAGTATTTCAGGCATATGGTAGAGGCAAGAAAATTCATCGTTTTTACGGATCATAAGCCGTTAACATACGCCTTTCGCCATAAAACGTCTCAAGTTTCACCTAGACAGTTTCGATACCTGGACTTCATCGGCCAGTTTACTACGGATATACGTCACATTGCTGGCAACGATAACGTGGTCGCTGATGCCCTATCCAGAGTCGAGGAAATACAATCCTTAATCGACTACGAGGCACTGGCAACATCGCAGCGCGCTGACGAGGAGCTTGTCGGATTACAACAAGATGTTTCTTCAACACTGGATCTCAAACTAGTTCCAATCCCTGGCAGTACCTGCAGCCTTTGGTGTGACGTTTCGACAACTACTGCTAGGCCCTTCATTCCAAAGCCATTTAGAAGAGCAGCATTTGACAGTGCGCACAGCTTAAGCCATCCTGGTGTCAAGGCTACAGTCAAGTTAGTTACGCAACGCTTCGTGTGGCCTTCTATCAAGAGTGACTGCAGGAAATGGGCACAGACGTGTCTTGAGTGCCAGCGTTCTAAAATTACACGTCATGTCACAGCTCCGGTTGGAACATTTGCACCACCTTCTAGCCGTTTTGAACATATTCACCTCGATTTAGTGGTCATGCCATTATGTCAAGGTTACAGATATTGTTTAACCATAATTGACAGATTTTCTAGGTGGCCGGAAGCCGTTCCATTGCAAGATCAGGAAGCAACCACCATTGCACGAGCGTTCTATGATCATTGGATTTCTAGATTTGGAGTTCCTCTACGAATCACCACTGACCAAGGACGCCAGTTCGAGTCGCACCTATTTAAACACCTTACCCAGCTGATAGGTGCCAACCACATTCGCACAACCGCTTACCACCCGGCTGCTAACGGAATGGTTGAAAGATTCCACCGCCAGCTTAAGGCTTCTCTAAGATGTCACCAAACCCGCTGGACCGAAAGCCTGCCCACAGTTCTGCTGGGAATTCGGATGGCCTGGAAGGAGGACATTGACGCTACCGCAGCAGAGATGGTGTATGGTCAACCTATCCGTCTACCTGGGGAATTCCTGACATCCCGACCTCCAGACGCTAAGGATGATGGTGCCTCTAATTTCATAAAGGAGCTCCGGCAGCATTTTAGCGAATTACGACCCACCAGCGGCACCAACCACAATAATAAGAGAAAAGTTTTCATTTTTAAAGACCTTGCAACAGCCACTCACGTCTTTCTTCGTCACGACGCCCAAAAGAAGCCACTCCAACATCCATACGATGGTCCGTACCGCGTGGTTAGCCGTGAAGACAAGACGTTCGTTATCGACGTGCGAGGACGCCAAGTCACTGTCAGTGTCGACCGGCTTAAGCCAGCCTATATCCTGAACAAAGACCCAGTCGATTTACCAATACCTCAGGATGTGGACACTGAGTACATCCTGCACCCAGCAGGAGACCAACAACCAGCTAAATCCATGCCACAACCAGCAGGAAGTCACGAAACTGCGCTTCAGGTCCCACAACGAGTAGAAAACGCAAACCAGCCACCAGCAGGAATCCATGCTCCTGCAGAACCTATCCACCAATTACCAATGCGACAGACCAGATCAGGCAGGCGAATCCACTTCCCCGATCGTTTCCAGGCTGGATTTTCGTGATTCCAAATCACTGGCAGGGGGGTGCTGTGGAGGCTTTACGTCTCCCACACTTATCTGCCAAATCATGTAAATATTTTTTTGATTTCTAAATTTTTTATATCATTTTTATTTCTTCATAAGCAAAGTATTTTAAAACAAATTTTATTCTTAAATCAGGCGTGCATTTAATATTCTTTTACAGCTCTTAAAACCCAATAATAAAATTCTTGTAAATTCTGCATAAATAGATAGTTTACGTTTTATGATAAGTTTACTAAATTAGGGTATTGTAAAACATCATTTGGATTGTTGTACCATCAGATAGAATTACCCGGGCTTTGCAATAAAAGTAGTGTGGTCATAAACCCAGGTTCAAATTTTAAGGTTTCGTGACGTACGATTAACAGCCCGGTAATCCCAGAATTTAGGATGGTACAATAAACCGTTGTTGTAAATAATATAACCTACTCCACAAAATTCACCCTCTACTAACTAGTTGGCCAATAAGAAATTGGCGTCGAGACAGGGGGTGGTACCATTGTCCAAAGTAGGGACACATTTGGTTTTTCTTACCGAAGACAGTTAGTTAAGAAATTTTGGGGAGTAGAGTTTTCGTTTTTTTTCGTTCTGTCAAGTTTGTAAATTTTTATCTGTCATATCGCGCACGCAACTTACGTATATTTTTCTAGTTAATCGGTGTTATGTATTTTTGTTGAAATTAAAAGTTTTCGTGTTTTTAGTAAAGGTGGCGTTTATTATTCCGTCCTCTACCTCCTTATCAAAAGTAAACTGTGCATCTACACTCATATCTTAAATAATAAAAAAAAGGCGTGTGTTCTCAACAACACAGCAACACACCCGCCAAAGATACATAGTGTAATAAATGAATGTAAGTACCTTATTTTTAAGTTTTTTGAAAAAATGTATTTGAAAATGTTGTTTATTTTAATGCCTTCTATACACAGCTAAAAAAGAAGTATCAACTTAGGAATCACCCTGTATTTAGTGCAGGTCGGCAACATTGTGTTGCGATCACAACCTTTTATTACTACAGTGCGTAAATTCTTATTCTGTGAACATCGCACGTCCTCATGGTAAATAGTTTTCACTTGGGTAAATTTATCTGAGCTTTGAGAACAAACCCCAATAGAGACAAGTACAGTTATTTGAACGAGCTTTATTGACCTTTCGGCTCAAGTGAAGTGATCAATTTTTCCGTTTTGTAATATAATCCTAAGGGATATTACATACATGTACATGCATCACTATTTAATTTAATAACATACCGCCTAGAGTAAACGAAATGGATACCATACGCGCTATTTCCGACCCCGTTCAAAACATATGTACGTATGTATATTACTACATTAGTTAATTTCCTTAAAAAACAGCGCGTACAAAGAAAAAAGAACAACATAAATGATTTTCCTTACAGGGTGTTAAAACTATTTTTATCTATACCTAATTTTAAATTAATATAATGTATAATGGAAAAGTATTGATTTATTGAACCTTTGTTTAAATATGTGGTCACTGACCAGCTTTTATGCTTATGTCGGGTCAGTGGCGGCGCCAGGATTTTTGGGATGGGAGGGCACAAATGGGCCCGATGATTTTTGAGTGGGCACTACTCAAATCAAAAGTAACTTCTAAAAAAAAAAAAAAGAAAAAAAAGGTCGCCTGCCTCCTGATACTCTCTACAATGCCTTAAGCAGCGACAAACAAAACTTCCCTCTTAAGTGACGTCTAAAAAAAAAAAGGTCAGCGTTTTCTTCAAAATACCATCCAACCACTCATCAAAACTTTCATAGCCAAGTCCCTCTTCCCCCGAAAATTCCATTACAAAACCGAATCCATCAATTTTGGGGGGGCACCAGGGTGGGCACTCATGTTTCTAGGGTGCCCCCCCCCCCTGGCGCCACCGCTGTGTTGGGTTTTTTTCTAAGTAATCTTCTCAAGTATAGCTATTCCACAGGGTTTTTTTGATTCAAAGTCTATACCTACTTGAAGTAGGGTGGTGAGTTAAATAGCAAGAAATAATACTTTAAGTCAACCTCCACTAAGTTATATTTAATGAAAAAACGTCTTTATATTAGCATGAGTTTTTTACGTGTTTCAAACGCATACAAGTTCATCTCCAGGAGAATGGTTGGAATAACCATATAATAGGAAATTTTGAGCTTTTTAAAAAATGTTAAATTAAAACTGAAAATTTTTTAGTAGAAAGGAGGAAGAAACATACTACCAAATATTTAGAGGGTAAAATGTAACAGAAACAGTCAATAATTTATTATAAAATATGTAACAATACGAAAAATAAGTCCTGGATTATTAAAAAAAATATATCTCAAAAACACCAAACAAAAAAATGAGGGAAATTCGATTTGTATTTTTTAGAACAAAATTAGGTATATCTATACCCTTATATTATTTACAGAAAATGTACAGTGCTACATCCTGTATACAAAAACAAATTGTAAAACATGAACGGCTTTGTTTTTAGAGTCAAAGAACTGTAGTAGAAAACAACAAAACGAGAAACGAATATTGGTCCTGAAACAGTTGTTCTACTTTGGTGGTATCTCCGTAATGATGGTACCAATTTCAATCTTGATGAAATAATTAGTACTTGGCGGACTATTAATTACCGAGAGCTCGAAGAATATTTTAGATTTCGAAATGTGACCACAATAAAAAAAATATTGTGTGATTTATCCGGAAATTGATAATTAGATTGTTTTATATTTTGGAATAGTAAGAGATAGAAATACAATAATAACAGTAGATTATTGTACGAGTATGAGTTTAGTACTAATAACGGTATATAAAGTGAAATATTTTAAAAATATGAGAAAAATGCAGTGAACTGGAGGGAGGGGGAGAAATAGTGTATGCCATCAATAACAACTAATTTAGGATAATAAATCAGTAAAATGTGGAAATTATTAGATAAGCATACTTAATTTTGGTTTTCATCATTATTTTCCATAACAAAGAAAAAAATGACATTACTACCAGTCATGGCATGTACCGAATTTGGTACAATACCTACGTAACAGCACAGTTACAAAATATAACGATAACAAAATAACAACAAATAGAACATGACTCTTATCCATCCCTGAAGAAAATTTGAGACCTTCCTTATATCAAAAAATCTTATTTTGCATAAAAAAATTTTAGTTGCCCAGTTACAAACCTGATAATAAGCTATTCAAAGTTAAACGATATTCATCTGGACCACTAACTTAAAAATTATATACATTTTTTCTGCATTAAATTAAATTCGGAATAATTTTAAAAGAGGTACTTACTTAATCATTACAAAATTTTCCTAATATGAAAATTTACCTGTATATATTATAGTATTCACCTGAAGATGACTGGAGATGCTTACCAGTTGAAACGTAGTGATTCTAAACAAATAAAGACAATGCAAGTCCAAAACTCTACTGCCGTTCATGAAAATTTATGTTAGCGTTTAAAAAATTTTTTGTGAGGTAAAGAAAGGTTTACTTACTTACAAGAATCTCGAGATTTTTTTTGCAAAATAAAAATAGAATGAAGTAGATATTGACATTAATTTTATCAGAAATAAATTCCATTTCTTAAACAACTTTTATGAATTTGGGGTTGCTTAAATAATATTATTCATTTAAAAAATATGTGGGTTTTAGTGATATTGAAAGAAAGTAGGTTAGACTCAGACCACTCTTTAGTTATTGCATGAAAAATAAAAATAAATTGTCAAAAATTCAATATCCTTTAAACTTTAAATAAAATTGGTTAGGTAACCAAGAATGCGAATAATTGATGCTTCTCGAACACATTAACATTAATGAAATCAGAACAAAAATAACAAATAACCACCAAAGTTAATGTAATAACTAGAATATACAATTTATAATTTCACAAATTTTAAAAAGCATATCAATGTATGGGATAAAAAATAATCTATCTTGTGTAGGTAGTCTGTAAATTAAAATTGGGCTAAAATAGCATTCCTTCAATAGTTCTGCTGCAAAACTACTTACTAATTTGCACTTCTAATATTCCCTTTAAAGGGTCGTGAGACCGATGGTTCATCCTAATATCATGTAGATCTGTCAAGCAGTTTACACGTTAATAAAATTATTATGTACCCTGACCCTGGTACCTATATACAAAATGTGTTATTTATTGGAAGAAAGTACCCCAACTCAAGATATGAATGAGCGTCTCATTGTTAGTAACAAGCTAACAATTAAGTACTTTGTGGAAGGTATATAGTATAATATCAGTGAGAACAATATTATATAGTGCATGATTGTGCATGGTATGATGGTTAGCTTGTTGTTAAGATAATAATTGGTGGATGCACCAGTTTAAGCCCTTCTAATGTAAATGGGCAAGCAAAATATAACTAAGTGGTGTGCTCATAGAGGTGAATATAAAAACTAAACTAGTGTAACTACTGCACTGTAAAAACAACAAACATAAACATTAATAACTAATGAAATGAGTCACAGACCGCAAGGTGTGTTGAATAAAATAATTGTAGGTGTATGCTTCAGGGCTTCAGGTAACATTTAAAATTTGATAACTTTGAATAGAATTTTGTTGTGATTAGGATTAATTGAAAAAACATTCCCACCATTTGTTACATAAAAGATATCCCTGACAAACCCAAGAGTTCATAAAAAAGGTAATTTATATCCATCACATCAATAATAATTACAGTAGGTCTAGGTGTAGGTAGGTAATTGATTTTAAATTCCCTCACCTATATTTTTTAGCTAGTTTTAAATATTGTAAAATTTCTCTGGGTTATTTTAAATTGGTAGTGTACCTATAATAATTTTAACCAAAACAATCATACCATGGCCCATGCTCGGTTACCTTTAATGGTCGACGCCCAACACGTCAACGGTCAAAGCTTACCTGTATAATTTCTATAGTTGTTATTCTACTCTTCACCTTTAATCAAAGGTTCTTTTCATTCAATATTCTTCAAAATGCACTAATTTCGCGCCGCTAAACGCATACTACAGACTCTAACTAGTTTATTTTGACGCTTATCATTCAAAACATTGCGGTATTTTGCGGTGAATTTGATCGCGAAAGGTTAGAAAAATCAGCGAAATAGCAACGCTCCTTCACAGTCAACGGTCTCTGAAAAACTAAAGCCGCAAGCCGCGGCGCCGGCAACGGTGTATTGTACGACAGCATTGCCAGAGTGCCGTAAATGTACAGTTTCTTTGGGGGGTTTTGGGATATTTAGGATTCGGCTCCTGAAAACCACAGTAACAGATGGACGCAAAACATAACATAGATTTCTGTTATTTTTATTGTTGGTTGGTAATGTAGATTCGATAATTTTCGATCGCTATAGTTTGCTAAAACGTTGAAAGAGCGCGCTAAACAACCTTTCTTAAGCCTTTTTTTTTTAAATTCCCGCTATGTGGTGTAACGTTTGAACTATTTTTGAACGAAACTAAAATATGATACCGACTACTTTTTCAAAAAAATAGAATCTACCAAGAAGAGGAGCAAACACTAATTATTATGAGAGTTTAAGCAGTATTGTGTGGTGGGGAAAATTTTACATCAAATAGTGCGCGTTTCTATGGTAACACGGAAGACGTTTAGTCAATTTTGTAGGTTTTATTTACATGTCACTGACAATTTTTTAATTTTTGGCAAACCGCCGTTTATATCATTTTATTTTTCAAAAATGTCAGGGCCCGGAAAGTTCCGCAGCAAAGCAACAAAGCTAAAGGGTTTATCTGGAGACCATACGTAAGTAAGAAACAATAAGAACATACTAACACAAAATAAAAGCATTTTTACATTCTATTAATTCTAAAATTATATTTTTATTCCTTATGTAGCAAAACTCATCTTGGGTGTAATACATTTTTATAATTTATTTATAGTACAAAAATTATATAATAATCGTATTTCTAAAGGAAAATCAAGATACTTTAGGTCCCCTTTGTTTAAAATATTCTTTTTTGAAAAACAATATTCATAAGTCAACTTCTAATAAGAGTAATAAGTTAAAGAATTGCTAGCTAGCAAATTTCCTCACTATGTAATCCATTTTTTATATTTTGGTTAGAAAAGTGCATGCATCACTGCTTTTTCCATTTAAAATGACTGCGAAAAAGTGGTACCCACTGCACGCGGCTGTGGGAATATTTATTTTTTTAGTCCAGAACAATGCAACCACATGTTAAATGGCGAGTTCATCCATCACAAACCTGATCGGGCCACGGACGGAAAAGAAAAGGTGATCGCGCTCGAACCGATGGGGAGGAGGGAACTGATGGTGCCGAACAGAGATCCCATAGATAGGCCCGCCATTTTACCCCTGTCTGAATTTCAAAGACTAACCCAGCAAAGCAAGGTAACAAAGTTTATAAATCTTTAAAACAAATATTATGTAATGTAGCATTGAAATGGTAGGTATATCTTAAAATGGTTTTTATCTCCGTGTATATCTTAGTTTTTATTCTCTATCTCAAAGTTGCAACGTCTGGTTTAACTTGGAAAACCGTATAACCGTTTTTTTTCGCTGATGCTAATAGACTTTTGTTCCACACTTTCAGGTGGTAACATTGGAAGATCGGATGAAAATGATAGAGGAAGCTGAAATGCAGAAAAACCAATTGATCAGGGAGAGTACCAAAAGGAAAGAAAATCTAATGAAAGGTCAAAAACCACAAAATAATCACCCTGGGAGTAAGTTGGAAACGGTATGTAAAGTTTATTAACTGAGTAAATATAGGTACTAAAACGAGAACGATTTTTTCCGTTTAGGTTGAATCTGAGGCCGCCAAAAAAAATCTGTATCTGCTCCGAAGATCTCAGGAACTAATGATTGAACAGGACGAACGGGTCAAACAAGCAAACGGCATTATTCTGGCAACGAAATGCCGAGCGATCAGAAATGCTCAAATAGCTGAAAAAAAGGTATAAGAGACTTTTTCATTGCTCCATATTTGAGTCCAATCCCTAAGCGGACGGAGTGATTTATGCAAGAAAACTTCGTCCGCAGCGTTGTAAAGTCTTTTTTCAAATTTCCTGCCTCCTTCAATAAATTTCTGAATCCGTTCCTGCGTGTTCATTTGTAGAACCGACCTAGCTCTTTTTGTGTCTATTTACTTTTGATCTGTAGTACATTTTCTTTAGAAATAAAACGCATGCAAAGATACATACATAGAACCGTTACGTTTTTTTTGTAGCTGGTAGAAAGACAAATAAAAGAAGAAGAACAGAGGTTGGACGCCATGATGGAGCAGCAAAGACAGAAAAAAATAGCGATTGAAGAAAAGAAAAGGGAGGAAAACGAAATAAGGAAGCAAAGGTGATAAAATAAAATTTAATTTCATCAACTTTAAATTTTAAATCAAAAAGTAATTACCATCAAATTTTGTGTTAATTAATTTAGTCACTCTTCGAACAAAGTGCCATTCTGCAAAAACAAGCCGTAGGCGAAGTTTTTTTAGAATTTGTTTTTACTAAACTCATTGATTTTAATTTTAGCATAATAGAAGGGAGCCAAAATGGTTTTAGAAAAACTTACCACATATTTCAGTAAACTTATCTTAATACGGCCCTGAAATTACAATTTTGAAATATTTTGGAATATTAAACAGGCTTTTTACTAAAATTTGGTACGTTGACATAGTTTTATGGGACAAAAGACCCATATCAAAATTATGAATAATCAATCCACAAGCGCAAACTTGAGTTTTTTAATATTTTTTTTCTACACTTATTGAATAAAACGGGTTTAATTATAGATTAAGATTGCAAAACTTATTAACTACAAAAAATATACTCGATAACTCCCATGGTACAGGGCCATACAGCCCCCAAACTACTTTGTACTAAGGTAAATTATCTTAAATTGGTTTATTTCGACCTAGAAGATTTTGTAAAGACCTTTTACAAGCACTCTGCGTGTAACTTGTTTCAGATACATACAGGAAGTAAGACAACAAATGAGAGAGAACGAACTGGAGCGTCTACTGGAAGCAGAAAAAGTAGAAGAAGAAAGTAGAATGTTAAATAAGGCCCTGATAGAGCTACAAAAGGACGAAGAGGCGCGTATACGATCCAAGAGTCAGTTGAAGGAAAAAATGAGGGAGGAATTTAGAAAAACCAATGAAGAAGCCGATAAATACAAAAATATGAAGGCCGAGGAACAACGAATCGCTGATCTTAGGGTAAGACTTTGGGGGGAAAGTGGGAAAAATTATGTTCGATCAAAAGTTCAAGAATGATTATTTCTTTCTAGGTAAAAGAATTTATGAGGCAAAAGGCCGAGCGCGAAGAAAATATGTTGAAAGAAAAGGCCATTATAAAGGCTGCTAGAGAAAAAGAGATAGCCAGATTAAGAGCTACGCAGGAAGAGAGCCAGGATCTGCAGGCCGCCTTGGACGAGATGAATGCACTGAGATCTCTCGAAGAGGTAGGTGGACTGGACTAGTTTTCTTTGCAATGTTGTTAACCTTTTGTTCATTTCATTTAATAACAATATTAATTTATATTAAATAGTAACGTTTCGAAGTCCCTAAACATCACCTTTACAACAATCCTGATGATAGCACACAGGAAACGAAACGTCGCACTAAAAATCTCGGCATATTAACTTTACGGAAAATGAAAAGCGACAATGAAAATGTAACATTTGTTATGTGTATCACCACAGTTTTCGGTTTTTTTTATGAATATTTTCACTCGGAATTTTTCAAATTTTAGTAGACTTCAATTACTAATTATGCAACTTTACGACATTTAATCTTAGATGTATCTCCACTGTTTATATTGATAGTCAAAGACAAAGATAAAGATTTAAGGTATTATTACGGGGTCAAAACGTTGCTATTTGATTAAAGTGTTATTGCATTATTTTAATATACAGGGAGTTCCTTAATGACGTGCTAATATTTCAGGGTGTGAGTCCTCAAGTCATTTTATGAAGAAAAGTTCATATAAACATTATGTCCTAAACGGCTTAAATTTTTTGCTACAGGGTGTTGTATTTTTTTCTTTAATTTGTTTTTTGTAATATTTCCGAAAGTACTTTAGATAAGATTTTCAATTTTGGGATGTGCTGATCGGACATAAAACCACATGTTTTAGTTATAAGAGCTATTTTTTTGTCCCACCAGTGGCGTCCCTAAAAACATGTCCTCTGATATTTTTTAGAAAAAAAGTGGTACGCCACTGACATTTTTCCATGTGGATATTATTCTGATCCTCAGGCACACCTATCCTAATTATTCCTATTAAGTGAAGGTGGTCAATTCCAATAATTTTTATAAAACAAAATTTTGCATTATCAATGTTAATAATAAATAGTAGAGCTAATTTAATTTTTTTAATTAAGAACGGTGTGCTGAGGAGAAAAACACAATAAATGATTTTTATGCTGAATTGGCCAGGCTTATCAGAAATAATATCCATATGGAAAAATGTCAGTGGCGTACCACATTTTTTCTAAAAAATATCAGAGGACATGTTTTCAGGGACGCCACTGGTGGGACAAAAAAAACAGCTCTTATAACTAAAACATGTGGTTTTATGTCCGATTAGCAAATACTAAAATTGAAAATATTATCTAAAGTACTTACGGAGACAAAAAACAAATTAAAGAAAAAGTTCAACACCCTGTAGCAAAAAATTTAAGCCGTTTAGGACATATGTTTATATGAACTTTTCTTTATAAAATGACTTGAGGAATCACACCTTAAAATATTAGCACGTCATTAAGGAACACCCTGTATACGACATGTTTTTTTTTAATTCCATAAGTGATCATGATCACACACAATCAGTACAGATTATAACTTCAATAACGATTATTTTCGGTTTACTTTACAGAAAGAACGCGAATGGAGAGAACAAGAAAAGAAAAAAGCTCTTAAAAAACAGAGGATGATTGAGGATTTGCACTTGGCGCGGGCGCGACAAGTTGAAGACATTAGAAACAAGCAAGCCAGAGCTCTGGCCAGAGACGAGGAAGATTTCAAAAAGGTAACAGTAAACTCAGTCTTTAAAAAAATAGATATCTTTAAAAAATACGTATCAAAAATTCCAATATAATGACCAAGGTTTGCCGTGTTAAATTTCGGTTCTTCTTGGTTCGAATTACAAAAGAACTAAGTAGAATATTGAGGTTTTTTCTTTCAATAATGAAAATTAAAAAAAAAACAATTTTCTGATACTTTGCAATATCTGTCGAGACCAAAATTATAAGATTTTAAAGAATCCTCGACTGAAGAAGATTTACTGCGCGGATCCGGGGGGATTGCCCCCCCTCCACAGCCCTACGAAATGGGTGTTTTGTTTACTTTGAGCCTTGCAAATTGTAGGGCGTATAAAGGGTAAGTATTTTTTAGACGTCACTTTTGAGAGTAGGAAGATTTTTAGAGCCGGGATATGTTTATTTTTTTAAAGTAACTTTTTTTTATAAATCCTGGATCCGCCACTGATTGGGCCACGGCATCCTATCGTCATACACTATGACGAACAAATAATTAATTAAAAAATCAATAGCACAATTAATACTCCTGGGTTTTATTGTGTTAATAATTTTTAGGTAGCTAAAGTACAACACGAACTTCATCAAAAGGATCTGGATAAAATGGCAAAGAAAAAGGAAGAAATTGCTCGTCACAGAAAAGAACTGCTGAAGCAGATCAACGAGAAGGAGAGAGAAAGAATCAACTGGCAACAAGAACGTTTCGAGGACGGCAAAGCGCAAAGGATGGAGTTTGTCCTCAAGGATAAGAACGTAGAGGATTACTTGAAGCAGAAGATCGAAAAGTTAAAGTACGGTTATGTTTACGTATTAGTATGTATATCAATCTTCAACGTTTCAAGACCAACGTTAATCGCTTTTTTCGCACTCGCACCGCTCCCAGAGCGCCTTAAAGGATTTTTCCTACAGTGCAGGTGTTTTATCATAAAAAAAAAAATCAAATCAAATATAGCTATAACAATTGAATTTAGACATAATATGACATTTTATACAAAATAGGCGTAGAATTTTGCGGGGAATTGGAAAATAACATAATATATAGGGTGTTCTATTAAAAAAAGAGTATGTATGTTTGATATGCCCTGACAAACTGTATTATTTAAAATAATTTTAGATTGTAAAACTATAACTTTTTTTGAAAAGTATTAAAAAGTTACGTAGCTCAGATACTATGAAATCATGCGTTGAGAGTGGACCACCTTATTTATCATTTTATTAGTTATCATCGGATAATTTTTACTGTTTTAGACAAAACAACGTGCCAGATCACTACATCAGAGACATAGAAAGGCAGCTGAAACTTGGAGGCAAATAGATGTGTTACATAGTTGCCGTTGTTACGAAAATTTATTAAATTTTATTAAATTAATATATTTTATTAAACCTAGCACTTTTTTTCACTGTTTGATAAAAGTACTAGTTACTAAATATTCATTTAAAATATTTTATAATTCGAATTTTTGAAAACCATACCATACAGGGTCTTCCTTAATGACGTGCTAATATTTTAAGGTGTGATTTCTCAAGTCATTTTATGAAGAAAAGTTCGTATTAAAAATATGTCCTAAACGGCTTTAATTTTTTGTTACATTGTGTGGAATTTTATTTTTTTTAATGAGTTGTTTGTAATATCTCCGAAAGTACTTTAGATAATATTACTAATTTTGGCATGTGCTAAGAACACATAAAACCACATGTTTTAGTTATAAATTTTTGTCCCACCAGTGGCGTCCCTGCAAACATGTCCTCTGATATTTTTTAGAAAAAAAGTGGTACGCCACTGACATTTTTCCATATCGATATTATTTCTGATTAGACTGGTTAATTCTACATAAAAATGGTCTCTTGCGTTTTTCTCCTCAGGCACACCGTTCTTAACTAAAATAATTAAATTAAATTAGCTTCATGCATGCCCATTAAGTGAAGGTGATCATTTCCAACAATTTTTATAAAACAAAATTTTGCATTATCAATGTTAATAATAATAAATAGTAGAGCTAATTTAACTTAATTAAGAACGGTGTGCCTGAGGAGAAAAAGGCAAGAGACCATTTTTAGGCAGAATTAACCAGGCATAATATCCACATGGACAAATGTTAGTGGCGTACCACGTTTTTTCTAAAAAATATCAGAGGACATGTTTGCAGGGACGCCACTGGTGAGACAAAAAATAACTTTTATAACTAAAACATGTGGTTTTATGTCCTATTAGCACATGCCATAATTGAAAATATTATCTAAAGTAGGTACTTTCGGAGATATTACAAAAAACGCATTAAAAAAAAATAAAATTCAACACCCTGTAGCAAAAAATTTAAGCCGTTTAGGACATATGTTTATATGAACTTTTCTTTATAAAATGACTTGAGAAATCACACCCTAAAATATTAGCACGTCATTAAGGAACACCCTATATATCTATACCACCGTATAGAACCAAATATTTTCAACATTACGCTAGTTTCCTTCCAAAAAATGTGCAACTTATCTTTTAGCTGTAAGTTGCTTTTAGAATGCTCCACATTCTTCTCTTTTTGAATTACCATGGCAATAATGTCATTAAATTGATCTGCAGGGCTTTTATAAATTACCCATTTGCCTTTTGAAATTTAAGGCCCGCGCGCTACTGGTGGATTTGTAAACACAGCTGCATGGTATGAAATTACAAGTAAAAATTTGATTACCTAGAGGTAAATAAAAAGTAAGCCTACCTTAAAAATCGAAGACTGACTTAAAATGTACAACCTTATAAACACAACAAAAATTCTCAGTTTATGCGAACAGTTTTAAACTGCTTACAGTCCTTTATTCAGAGTACAAATTTGGTGGCGCATACGATACGGGTTGATTTGAAAAAAAAGCATGAAGGACACTCAAGTATTTAACCATTTAAATATAATAAACCATGTTCAGTACGGCCCTGTCCTAGCATCCTTTATCTCGAAACGACGCCGACAGATCCAGAATCAGACGCCGTGCGACGCTGAAACGACGCTCCACGCCCCTTGTGAAAATAACTTGTTTCCAGTACGTTTTCCGATAATTAAAAATATTTTCAGTGTTTATGGGAATAATTTGAATCGAACCTTATAAAAAATACAGTTTATTAAACGAGTTTTAAAAATAAATTAACTCATCATGTTAAAACGTTAAGGAGAAAATAAACAAAATAGACGAGAAAAATAATAATAAAAACAAAACTTAATTAGACATTTAAGGTGATACAAGTGGTAAAATATTTTTAAAATACGAATAATAAGAATAATCGCAAAAATAATTATTTGTTAAAACAAAATTAAAATGTTTGGTGAAATGCAGATATAGAGAGTCAAAATGAATAAGGGACTGTTTTGGTTAATTTTATGTGGTCTCTTACTCGTTGGTAAAGGTAAGTGAAAAGGAATTAGAATTAATATTACATTTTATAGAAAATAAGGTTTTTTAGCGGCAGGCGGACAAAGTAGTGCATCTATCTTTTGCATTGAGTACACAGGAACGCCAAAGATAATGGGTTCCCTGGTTACCTTTGGCGTCCCTGTGTACTCAATGCAAAAGATAGATGCACTACTTTGTCCGCCTGCCGCTAAAAAACCTTCTTTTCTATTTAATTATACGGACACTAAACTCTACTACTTTATTACATTTTATAGAAAATCACAGATGCAGGAAACGATTAATAATAATAGTGTTTACTGTTCTCTTAAGAACGACAGTTATTGGTCAAAGACTAGTTTCAGTACTGACCCTTTTTGTAATATTTAATATAAAAATTTGAATTGCGCATCCTATTTATCATGTTTACTCAAAAACGACTGAGATTATCGAATTTATTTCAAGATAGTATGTTTGTTCATTGAGAAATACTGAAGTAGTTTTTTGTATCTTTGACGTTTGTGCCTTTATAAGAGATAAATATTTCAAAATTAATTGCAGAGGTTCGGCTGTTATAAAATATCACCTCTAATATTTGATTAAACCAGTGCAAATTTAGTATTAATGGGCAGCTAAAGGTCCAAACGTTGTTTGTCGTGTAATAGATTTTAAATTTAGAACTTTCTTTGGGAGAATATAATGCTTAAAGTTGGTCCAATTATACCAACTAACACAAATTATGGTATATTTTGGAAATGAAATCCAGAATATCCAGAATTTCATCACTGGGCCGAGTTTCTGTTAACAAGTCAATCCTACTATGTACTTACATTCTAAGAAGGCTCCCTTTATTTTGGTAGTATGTTTTCTTCATTATTAATTTTTGAACACAATCTGATTTAACCATAATATAAGTTAAGATCTTTTCTATTCTCCTAAAAATGAATGTTTATACATTCGAAATATGTGGAGATTCTAACTTATAACAAATGTTGTTGTTGCTAAATATATCAGTGGAGGAAGACCTAAAGTTTCTTATTTCTTTCAATTTATTGTTTCTTAGTTTTGGTTTAAAATATCTTTATTGTAGGTATTTTATTTTTGTAATATTTTAGTTCAAGTATTATACTAAATTACATTACCCCAAATCTAATGGAACATGTCTTTAATCACCCTGTATTACTCGGATCATTACAGAAACATAGTAATATGAAGCTCCAGTAATTAAAAGAAGATTAATCATGCAAAAGGCTAGATTAACGGACAAAGCGCCATTTTCGGGAATGTCATGCAGTTTGGAGTTAATTATTAAGCACGAGCCATGAAGCTTTTAAACCCTAATATTTCTCAAGTTTATTCATTATGTAAATGACGGGCACTTGCCAAGAAGCTATGAGCGTGGTGTTTAGATATGACCCAAATTTTAGGGACTATATTTGTCATAAAAATGTTTTATTTCATCTGTTTGTCTATAGTTATGGGGTCTCATATATCTATTGATCAAGCATTAAGTTTCCAGTCGTTATGAAAAAAAAAGTTTTTAAATATCTGTGATTAGTGGTGTACTCGGACCTGCAGACCACTCAACTCACAAAACTGAAGTTTTGGTGGTAGAAGCGACGAGCATTTTGGAAATGGAGACTTTTCTTTCTTAGAAGTCACTTTTGATAATGGGTGGGAACTTTTTGAAGGACTCATTTTAACATATCAGCCCCCAAGACAAAATCCTGGGTGCGCCTATGTCTGTGTCTAAACAAAAATTTCCATCTTTGGAGATAAGTAAATCTTTTTTCCCTTTTAGAAAGATTATGGGATCTTAAAAATTCTTCAGTAAAACATTTTTTTTCCAGCGGAATTTTTTTTCTTATATCCAAAGATGGACCGCTAGTAGCCGCAAGGATGGTGGCATTTTCGATCAGAAATATCCCAAAAAACTAATTCGTTTACACCAAGTGCATACCCTCAAAAGGAAAGTATATATTATCATATAATGTAACAGCAATTTCTAGACAAAAACTATTTAACTAGCTGATGTTATTATCAGAAAGCAATTAAACAAACAAAATATTTATATATTACAATTGGATATGTTCGTCAGCTTAAATACAATTTAAATTAATTACAATAAAAGAAAATATTCCGTTCCATCTACCTATTTTACCAATTTTTTTTGGCAGCAACCACATTGCAAGTAAATCTAAATATTTTTAGACTGCCTCTACTGTGTCCGTATTTTATTGTGTCTGATTCACAAATAGAATAGGGAAAAAAGGCCAATGTCTGGATAAATCTTTAAATACACAATTTATTAGATTAAACCATGTACCTTATTTTTATTTTTAAACTACTATTTGGATTTAAAAATTTATAGAACACTTATTTAGATCTCTACTTTTTTTCGAAAGTAATTCCGAATTTTTTAGTGTTCAAAATATGGTTTCCATTTTTCTTCCTTTATCTGTGCATTTGTCTGTTGCCTCGAAAGCTTAAAAACTACTTGATGGGGGAGTTTGATTTTTGTATATAGATTAGAAATTAACTCGACTAGAAACCGGATATACTTTTTGTTCCATATATGTAATTAATGGACTTTTTCACTATAATAGAATTTATCATATACAGTTCTAAAACCTGTTGAAAATATAAAATATCTCAATAATAACAATCCCTAGGATCCCAAGCTTTTTTTAGAAACAATTAAAAACGGGCGCCGTGCTGTTTCTTTAGGAAATGACCTACTAATACTCCTCGATTCTTTTCAACAGTAATATACCGATAGAGGAGGCGTCTTATCGGTAATACCGCTGTTTTTTAGAAATCGATTTTCTGACAAATTTTCACGAAATGTAATTTTTACTTATAATCTGATAAGATCCCGAGAGCTTTAGCTCGAGGGTCTTATCTTTGAAGTAAAAATTATATTGAGTGAAAATTTTCTTAGAAAATCTAGTTTTGAGTGAAAAACAACGGTATGAAGATAAGACGCCGCTTCTAGAGGTGTATTTTATTGGATAATTTACTAAACCCGAAATAAAAGCCGTTTGTGATAAAGAAAAATATACAAACACATCATTATGATTTACTTTTAAGTTTATAAACGCGCCACAACTAACAATTAATTAAAAATCCAAGACTAAATCAGACGCGTGGAACGTCAAAAAATCAAATTCGCTTGTTGTCATGAAAACGCCAAGATTTCTTAAGCTCACGTCAAAGCAAAGCACACTGGGTTTAATCTTGCATACATTTTGTCATAAAATATTTTTTTAAAAAGGTCAAAATTAAGTTAAGTTTATGCCCTACAATCATCTCAAATACTGTTGTGTGTCACTTTTATTTTGTAGGGGTTATAATATTTATTTATTAAACTTGATTTCTTGAAATAAATTACTGTTTGTTTGACAAAAAGCTACAGTGGTCTTACCGAGCTAGTCGCAGGTCTTATCGGGTAAGACCACGTTACCAAGGTAGTTGCTATGAAAATTTGCGTTCTGATTGGTTCTATTTATGTGAGGTAAATTATCAATTCAAGTTCAGGACATAGGGGGGGGGGGGGGGTCTCATACCTGATATGTATTACCTATATAAACTTTTAATACCGACATTCTTCTAGCTAGTTTAATCTTAATCCATTCTATGATTTTTAATTTAAAGTTGGGAAGCTGCATCTTCCCATGTAATTACTAGGTTAACTATAGGTTTTGGTGCAGTGCGATAATATCGAACAAGTCCAGCATCAGCATCCAGCATTCAGCGCACAGAGTTAGCTGACACAAAGTAAATACCGAAAACCCGCATTTGCCGTTTTTCTCGTTTGGCAGCTCTTTTGCCAAAAACTCGATTTGAGTAAAATTAATTGCTTTTCGAAGCGGAGATGAGAAAAATGAACGGGGCAGTCGATCTTTAAGGCGATTTTAATTAATTTTAACCGCTATCGACGCTGAAAAATAGTTGGTCAAAATGACAGGTCCATAAAATTTTCTTTACATAAATTAATGGGCCTTCAAAATTAACGACTGAAAATTTTAAGTTTTAGAATTAAAACAAAAACGTCGAATATCAAAGCAAAATTTAAATAATATCAAGTAAAATGGAACTAAAAACAAAGTTCTTGTAGAAAATGTCGACATAGCAACGTATTTTGAGATATGATATATATTTTTGGACGCGGGGTGGGGGGGGGGGGATTTCCCCGCGGAAAAGATTTAATTGATTTTAGATTGAAAGCTTTTTCTCGTGTGTACACGTATTTTCCGAACACTCTGTATAGTATCTGTTTGAAGGTTGGAGACAATGATGTTTCTTGAATGATAGAATAGTTTTGGACTTGCATTGTCTTTAATTTGTTTTACATCACAACGTTTCAACTGGTAAGTATCTCCAGTCGTCTTCAGGTGAATACTAAATAAGTAAAGTAACTACAGCTCTATTTATACTAGCTAGATGTACTGGAGCATGACTGAGATGGGTGCAGTCATGCGTTTAATTCTTGTGCGGTATTTTAAGTTTACATCTACTTAACAAAGGTTTCCAGATATTTCTTATATCTAGTGAGGGCTTACTAAAACAATCTGGGTTCTGGTATATGATAGCAGCTTCCTTGAACTTCCTCTTCCTCCAATGTGGTTCTTTGTGCAGGATTCGAGCTTCTGTCCACTTAATGTGATGACCGTGTGTCCAGGCATGGTCAGCTGCCCCTGATTTTTCGGTTTCTCCTTTAAGCGTGTTGTTTCTGTGTTCCTTGACCCTAGTTTCAAGTGGCCTTAGAGTCTCACCAATGTAGGATCTGCCACATTCGCAGGGAATCTGATAGACACAGTTTTTCCTATCTTTTTGACTTGTTGGTTTCGTCTTCGTCAGGTGGCTTCTTAAAGTGTCTTTTGAGCTGAATACCGTATTAATGTTGTATCGTTGTCCTAGTCTTCTAATTCTCTCAGATACTCCTTTGACATACGGAATGTTGAGTGTTGATTGTGACTCTACTGGCTTCTTTTGTGTATTTGACCGATTCTTGCGATTTTCCATTAGTTTATCAACTAGATGCCCGGGGTAGCCATTTTTGTTGAGGTCGGTCTTGATGTAGTTAGTTTCCTGTTTGAGGGCTTCATTTGAATTACAGATGGTAATTGCTCTATCCACAAGCGTTCTTACTATGCCATGTTTTGTGCTATTTGAGTGATTTGAGGTGTAATTCAAATATTGACCTGTATGCGTGGGTTTTCTGTACACTGAAGTATGGATGGTGTTGCCATTTTTCTTTACGTTTACATCCAGGAAAGGTAATTGACTGTTTTCTTCTCTCTCCATGGTAAATTTGATTGTCGGCGCCAGGCTGTTAATGTGGTATAGGAATTCCTTGAGTTCGTCATCGTTTCCATTCCAAATAATGAAGGTGTCGTCCACATATCTCAGCCATGTTTTTGGTTTCTTTTTTGCTTGTTTTATTGCTTCGGATTCAAACCATTCCATGTAAATGTTGGCGATTATTGGTGAGAGAGATGAGCCCATCGGTAGTCCGTCCACTTGGCTGAAAAACCTATCTTTTTTCTGAAAGTAAGAATTATTCAGGCAACATTCTAATAGCTCCATGATGGCCTTGATAGGTAGCAGTGTTCTTTCTTGTAGTGTCTGGTCTTCCTCAAATCTGCTTTTAATAACCTTTAGTGCATCTTTTACAGGGACGTTAGTGTAGAGACTTTCGACGTCAAAAGTCATCAAGACCGACCTCAACAAAAATGGCTACCCCGGGCATCTAGTTGATAAACTAATGGAAAATCGCAAGAATCGGTCAAATACACAAAAGAAGCCAGTAGAGTCACAATCAACACTCAACATTCCGTATGTCAAAGGAGTATCTGAGAGAATTAGAAGACTAGGACAACGATACAACATTAATATGGTATTCAGCTCAAAAGACACTTTAAGAAGCCACCTGACGAAGACGAAACCAACAAGTCAAAAAGATAGGAAAAACTGTGTCTATCAGATTCCCTGCGAATGTGGCAGATCCTACATTGGTGAGACTCTAAGGCCACTTGAAACTAGGGTCAAGGAACACAGAAACAACACGCTTAAAGGAGAAACCGAAAAATCAGGGGCAGCTGACCATGCCTGGACACACGGTCATCACATTAAGTGGACAGAAGCTCGAATCCTGCACAAAGAACCACATTGGAGGAAGAGGAAGTTCAAGGAAGCTGCTATCATATACCAGAACCCAGATTGTTTTAGTAAGCCCTCACTAGATATAAGAAATATCTGGAAACCTTTGTTAAGTAGATGTAAACTTAAAATACCGCACAAGAATTAAACGCATGACTGCACCCATCTCAGTCATGCTCCAGTACATCTAGCTAGTATAAATAGAGCTGTAGTTACTTTACTTTTTTAGTATTCACCTGAAGACGACTGGAGATACTTACCAGTTGAAACGTTGTGATGTAAAACAAATTAAAGACAATGCAAGTCCAAAACTATTCTATCATTCAAGAAACATCATTGTCTCCAACCTTCAAACAGACACTAGAAGCCCGGTATGGACCCGGTATAAGTGATAAGTTTCGTAACTACGAGAAAACTAAGGTAAAATTAACAAAGGAGGAAACACACATTCAGTTTCTACTACGAGCAAGAGACCAAGGAATTATTCCAGATGGCTTTAGGATTAAGTCACCAATCCCAGGACAACAAGCTCAGAAGATTCTCAACAACGCTAGCAAAGCCCTTATACGCTCCCAGATCAACTACCACCGTTTTAAGAAAGCTTCTATACTAACAGATCTCCAACAAGGATTTGAGGAAATCAAAGAATACACACTTTGACGCCACTTGTGAAAAAGTAAGAACAAATCAACAACACATTCATGATAAGAAATTGCGAAAACAGGTTAGTCAAGAAAGACCAACAACACAAACTCGGAACCAAAGAACCATTATTAACATTTCATCCAAACAATTAACAACCATAGAAGAATCCCTATTGGCTAAAGGTCTAAACTTCACTATTGCTCCAAAAGAGGTACCAATATTGGACATCATTAGCGCCGTCGACTCAACAAACATAGGAGAAACACAAGCGGAAGAATTCAGATGGAAGGTTAGAGAGGTTCTAGAAAAATCAAGACCCCCAAAACAAAATATTAGTAAGGAAGAAACAATATCGCTTGCAAAACTAAGTAAAGATCCGAATATCAAGATTCTTCCAGCCGATAAAGGAAATGCAACCGTCATTATGGATGTTCAGACCTACGATCAAAAAATCGAAGAAGTTCTGCAGAAAGGAAACTACACCCCCATGTCCAAGGATCCTACCTCCACCATTGAAGGAAGAGTCTACCGAACACTCAAGAAATTTGACCAATACATACCAGAAAAGACACGAAGACGCCTGACACCACATCACAGTAAGCCTCCACACCTCTATGGCTTGCCGAAGATACATAAACAGAACATGCCTTTCAGACCCATAACGAGCTCTCGAAACTCTCCTACCTACGAACTTGCGAAATTCTTACTACCCCTACTTCAACCACTCCAAGGAAATAGCACATCATTTGTGAAAAATTCTCAACACCACTTCGTACAACTTATTGGCGGGATGAAAGTACAACCAGAAGATCAACTTGTCAGTTTTGACGTCGAAAGTCTCTACACTAACGTCCCTGTAAAAGATGCACTAAAGGTTATTAAAAGCAGATTTGAGGAAGACCAGACACTACAAGAAAGAACACTGCTACCTATCAAGGCCATCATGGAGCTATTAGAATGTTGCCTGAATAATTCTTACTTTCAGGAAAAAGATAGGTTTTTCAGCCAAGTGGACGGACTACCGATGGGCTCATCTCTCTCACCAATAATCGCCAACATTTACATGGAATGGTTTGAATCCGAAGCAATAAAACAAGCAAAAAAGAAACCAAAAACATGGCTGAGATATGTGGACGACACCTTCATTATTTGGAATGGAAACGATGACGAACTCAAGGAATTCCTATACCACATTAACAGCCTGGCGCCGACAATCAAATTTACCATGGAGAGAGAAGAAAACAGTCAATTACCTTTCCTGGATGTAAACGTAAAGAAAAATGGCAACACCATCCATACTTCAGTGTACAGAAAACCCACGCATACAGGTCAATATTTGAATTACACCTCAAATCACTCAAATAGCACAAAACATGGCATAGTAAGAACGCTTGTGGATAGAGCAATTACCATCTGTAATTCAAATGAAGCCCTCAAACAGGAAACTAACTACATCAAGACCGACCTCAACAAAAATGGCTACCCCGGGCATCTAGTTGATAAACTAATGGAAAATCGCAAGAATCGGTCAAATACACAAAAGAAGCCAGTAGAGTCACAATCAACACTCAACATTCCGTATGTCAAAGGAGTATCTGAGAGAATCAGAAGACTAGGACAACGATACAACATTAATACGGTATTCAGCTCAAAAGACACTTTAAGAAGCCACCTGACGAAGACGAAACCAACAAGTCAAAAAGATAGCAAAAACTGTGTCTATCAGATTCCCTGCGAATGTGGCAGATCCTACATTGGTGAGACTCTAAGGCCACTTGAAACTAGGGTCAAGGAACACAGAAACAACACGCTTAAAGGAGAAACCGAAAAATCAGGGGCAGCTGACCATGCCTGGACACACGGTCATCACATTAAGTGGACAGAAGCTCGAATCCTGCACAAAGAACCACATTGGAGGAAGAGGAAGTTCAAGGAAGCTGCTATCATATACCAGAACCCAGATTGTTTTAGTAAGCCCTCACTAGATATAAGAAATATCTGGAAACCTTTGTTAAGTAGATGTAAACTTAAAATACCGCACAAGAATTAAACGCATGACTGCACCCATCTCAGTCATGCTCCAGTACATCTAGCTAGTATAAATAGAGCTGTAGTTACTTTACTTTTTTAGTATTCACCTGAAGACGACTGGAGATACTTACCAGTTGAAACGTTGTGATGTAAAACAAATTAAAGACAATGCAAGTCCAAAACTATTCTATCATTCAAGAAACATCATTGTCTCCAACCTTCAAACAGACACTAGAAGCCCGGTATGGACCCGGTATAAGTGATAAGTTTCGTAACTACGAGAAAACTAAGGTAAAATTAACAAAGGAGGAAACACACATTCAGTTTCTACTACGAGCAAGAGACCAAGGAATTATTCCAGATGGCTTTAGGATTAAGTCACCAATCCCAGGACAACAAGCTCAGAAGATTCTCAACAACGCTAGCAAAGCCCTTATACGCTCCCAGATCAACTACCACCGTTTTAAGAAAGCTTCTATACTAACAGATCTCCAACAAAGATTTGAGGAAATCAAAGAATACACACTGGAAGAAGATCACGGACCAATTTTCCGGAAGATTGACGCCACTTGTGAAAAAGTAAGAACAAATCAACAACACATTCATGATAAGAAATTGCGAAAACAGGTTAGTCAAGAAAGACCAACAACACAAACTCGGAACCAAAGAACCATTATCAACATTTCATCCAAACAATTAACAACCATAGAAGAATCCCTATTGGCTAAAGGTCTAAACTTCACTATTGCTCCAAAAGAGGTACCAATATTGGACATCATTAGCGCCGTCGACTCAACAAACATAGGAGAAACACAAGCGGAAGAATTCAGATGGAAGGTTAGAGAGGTTCTAGAAAAATCAAGACCCCCAAAACAAAATATTAGTAAGGAAGAAACAATATCGCTTGCAAAACTACGTAAAGATCCGAATATCAAGATTCTTCCAGCCGATAAAGGAAATGCAACCGTCATTATGGATGTTCAGACCTACGATCAAAAAATCGAAGAAGTTCTGCAGAAAGGAAACTACACCCCCATGTCCAAGGATCCTACCTCCACCATTGAAGGAAGAGTCTACCGAACACTCAAGAAATTTGACCAATACATACCAGAAAAGACACGAAGACGCCTGACACCACATCACAGTAAGCCTCCACACCTCTATGGCTTGCCGAAGATACATAAACAGAACATGCCTTTCAGACCCATAACGAGCTCTCGAAACTCTCCTACCTACGAACTTGCGAAATTCTTACTACCCCTACTTCAACCACTCCAAGGAAATAGCACATCATTTGTGAAAAATTCTCAACACCACTTCGTACAACTTATTGGCGGGATGAAAGTACAACCAGAAGATCAACTTCTCAGTTTTGACGTCGAAAGTCTCTACACTAACGTCCCTGTAAAAGATGCACTAAAGGTTATTAAAAGCAGATTTGAGGAAGACCAGACACTACAAGAAAGAACACTGCTACCTATCAAGGCCATCATGGAGCTATTAGAATGTTGCCTGAATAATTCTTACTCTCAGGAAAAAGATAGGTTTTTCAGCCAAGTGGACGGACTACCGATGGGCTCATCTCTCTCACCAATAATCGCCAACATTTACATGGAATGGTTTGAATCCGAAGCAATAAAACAAGCAAAAAAGAAACCAAAAACATGGCTGAGATATGTGGACGACACCTTCATTATTTGGAATGGAAACGATGACGAACTCAAGGAATTCCTATACCACATTAACAGCCTGGCGCCGACAATCAAATTTACCATGGAGAGAGAAGAAAACAGTCAATTACCTTTCCTGGATGTAAACGTAAAGAAAAATGGCAACACCATCCATACTTCAGTGTACAGAAAACCCACGCATACAGGTCAATATTTGAATTACACCTCAAATCACTCAAATAGCACAAAACATGGCATAGTAAGAACGCTTGTGGATAGAGCAATTACCATCTGTAATTCAAATGAAGCCCTCAAACAGGAAACTAACTACATCAAGACCGACCTCAACAAAAATGGCTACCCCGGGCATCTAGTTGATAAACTAATGGAAAATCGCAAGAATCGGTCAAATACACAAAAGAAGCCAGTAGAGTCACAATCAACACTCAACATTCCGTATGTCAAAGGAGTATCTGAGAGAATCAGAAGACTAGGACAACGATACAACATTAATACGGTATTCAGCTCAAAAGACACTTTAAGAAGCCACCTGACGAAGACGAAACCAACAAGTCAAAAAGATAGCAAAAACTGTGTCTATCAGATTCCCTGCGAATGTGGCAGATCCTACATTGGTGAGACTCTAAGGCCACTTGAAACTAGGGTCAAGGAACACAGAAACAACACGCTTAAAGGAGAAACCGAAAAATCAGGGGCAGCTGACCATGCCTGGACACACGGTCATCACATTAAGTGGACAGAAGCTCGAATCCTGCACAAAGAACCACATTGGAGGAAGAGGAAGTTCAAGGAAGCTGCTATCATATACCAGAACCCAGATTGTTTTAGTAAGCCCTCACTAGATATAAGAAATATCTGGAAACCTTTGTTAAGTAGATGTAAACTTAAAATACCGCACAAGAATTAAACGCATGACTGCACCCATCTCAGTCATGCTCCAGTACATCTAGCTAGTATAAATAGAGCTGTAGTTACTTTACTTTTTTAGTATTCACCTGAAGACGACTGGAGATACTTACCAGTTGAAACGTTGTGATGTAAAACAAATTAAAGACAATGCAAGTCCAAAACTATTCTATCACTCTGTATAGTAGTGGCGGTGAAACCCTATCCGAGAAGTTGACAACGTTCTATATTGTAAAATATGATAAACATATCGCATTTTGGCATGTTTAGCTCATAATATAGAACCCCCAAAACACGAAGGAACAAATAATGTAATGTTTCGAAATATCATTGTTTCCACTCCATAATGCCTTTTACATCGCTGGTTGTTATTTAGACACACTGCGGAAAATAAACCACCAAGTTTACTCTCCATGTTTACTTGTCGAGGAAGTTAACTATGTATTTTGTGTACATTGTTGTGTGTTCAAATGCTGCTGTGTTTAGATAAAGTTATTATGTATGTATGGGTCGTGGAGGGTGCTTCAGTTGGGACAGAGATGGATCAAGTTAATGGATGATTGATAGAAGATCCACTGGCGTAGCTAGAATTTTGTTTTGAGGGGGAGGGGGCAAGAATATTTATGAAGTTGCGACGGGAATGTAGGATAAATAAATAGCGCCAAAGGCGGAAACATTTTTGGTAATTATTAAATTAAGGAGAGATATTTAAGACGTGATATTTTGAATAAGTCAGTTTTTCAAATGTCTGAGCATTCTTAGGCAATAAAAAAATACATTGGTTGACCATGCTCCATAACACTGGGTTTTCTTTATTGTAACTATATCGTTTTTTTTTTGGAATATCTGTATACAGTTAACAATAAACAAATATCACACTAATATCTACGTTTTTGGTAAATATTCATTAGATTGAAAGAGAAACTACCGATAGGTCGATTTTATTTTTTTTTTAGTGCGGAATCAAAGTGTAACATTGTAATGTATTATTTTTGATAAAATTAATGGTTCTAATAAAAAAAAAGAGTTTTAATCTAAATACAAATGTTTCAGAAGAAGACGATATATCTTGAAAGTCAATAAATTATAATTTCTTAATCGAAATAGTGATTTTTTTTTCACTCAATGTAGGATTATGTTTCTTTCCATTTCCAATTTTTTTGGTTGTTTCGTTAATATATCGCGGAATCCAGACGCAATGGCACTAGTACACAACAACTTCGTCAGCGATGGAATCTGAATAACCACCGAATCTTTATTGTGAGTTGTTTTGAAATGGGTCAAAATAATTATTTATTAAAAGTTAACTTAAGAGCTAAAGAACTTAGCGGTCACTGTATAAAGGTGCAATAAAACAATGATCTCAATATTTCTTTCAGTTTCTGGAAATTCGACAACCCCGACACCAAACGACGACGATGACGACTGGGACGATGAAGATGAATCGTCTGAAGTTGAGGACGAAGGAAACGAAGGCAACAAGATCTACAAGAACCCCAGAAACTCACCTTCAACATTATGTCCTCGAGATGAAGAACAAGCGACCCTATTGGTAATAATATTTCATAATATAAAAACATATTATATAGTTCTTTTTATTTTTTTACAAAATCTTGTGCCTACTGAATAAACCTATATTACTTATAAGTGCTAAAATATATTTAAATTTAATTCTTTCCTTAGGGACAAAAGTGCTTAAGAAAATGTTCTTCAGACGAAGACTGCAAAAGCAAAAAGAAAAAATGTCTGTGCGATGGCGCGTGTGGAATGTCTTGTATTAAACCAGGTGAGTAATTCAGAAAAATAAATGGAGGAATTTGGGTAATATAGGCCTACTAAGTAATGTATCTAGAATTCTGTGTAAGCTTGGAAATTTGTAAGGTTGTAGTCTCTGATTTTTATCGTAAGCTTTTTTGAAATATTTTTTATATCCTTTATCTTCTCTAAAACGTCACGTTTTTATACATACACGGACTTGCGGTGGACGAATTTGTTTGATTATGATCACCTAGTCTTTACAGGTAACTTCTATATGTTTGCTAACTTTGACACTGATGGTGCCGCAGGCTCGATTCTACGTGGTTTGGTTTTTACGCCTGAACTATTTACTATAGTCGCGTGCTCGTTTCCTTCTTTCGCCAGATTCTGGAGTTTCACGGATGAGCCATAGGATGGCGAAACGTGTCTGGGGATGACGCAATGAAAGGAGTTTGCTCTATCACATATGGGTATTTAAATTGTATAACCATTTATCACCTTACTTAAAGGAATGCTGTGCTTATGATATTAAAAATGATAAGTGTTTCTACTCGGTGAATAAGTTTCTGAATTAAAAATTATAATTTAACTTAATTTAACTGCCATTCGTATAACATGCAAAAACTAAGTATTTGTTTAAAATCATACCCACCGAGGAATTCTCTACAATTTTTTAAAATACGACTTACATTTTCTTAGACAGGGAATGTCCAGAACCAGAACAAATTTCCTATGGAACCGTCACAGCCAGCGGAAGATTATTCGGAGCAAGAGCTTCGTACTCTTGTGAACACGGGTATCACGTGGTGGGACTGCAAAGTAGAATTTGTCAGGCGGACGGCCAATGGGCTGGTCAAGCTCCTGCGTGCAAGCAAAACAGTAAGAAAAGTTTAAATAATATTCATATTAATTTTTTTTTAATACAAAGCCGCCAATAAAACTATGTTTTATAAGAATGGTTTGGTTCCTGTTTCTCTTGTGTAGTATTTAGTGGAAGTGAAGTGGTACCCAATAACAATTTTAAGTGTTTCACATAATAAATAAAATTGGCGTTTTTGGCCACCTTGTATACATATTGTAAATAAGTTCCAGGATCCTTACTAAAAGTAATAAAACTTACGATTTACCAAAAATATTAATAAATAATTATTAGGTTCTTAAAAGTTAAAGCGTTTTAGTTTTAAAAACGAATTTAGCCAAATCCATTTCTAATTTAAGACACCAGCTATCGTATTTGAAATAATTTGCTAAAAATTAATCATAGCTTCCGCTCCAAAGAAAAAATGTATATGAATATGTATATGCTCAGGTGGATATATTTAGATATTTGTGTTAAAAACAGCTGCTTCTCAAAAAAATTAGGAAAATTTCTGTCCTAGGACTTTAAATAAGAAAGTGCTAAAAATGTCTCGAGAGATCGACTAAAGAATACAGACATAGTTTTTACAAAAACGTTAAAATCTTTTCTTTATAAAATATTTTGTTTTAAACGTTTTCAATTTTGAAAATGGGATTGTCGTAATTTTATGAGACTCTTGAAATTTTGGGTATATATCTAATAATCATTTACTATGTTTAATTTTTTATGTTAAAAACCAATTAAGTGCATTGGATAGCAGACACACTGGGTAAACAGGCCTTAATTGGCTGATATCTTAAGTCGTGTTCAAAACAGGTGGTGTTTTACAAAAAATTGGGATAATTCTTGCTCTAGCTAGAGCATAAAACAAAAAAAGACATTGAAAACGTCTTGAGATATTGATTTTCGGTATAAAATGATATTATATAAGATTACTTGAAAAAACATTACTAACAAAATGGCATTTAAATGAAATTTTAAATGACTTTTTGTCCACCCTTTGACACTCTTAAAACAGCTTTAAAATCCGTAATGTTGTTTTATCAAACCTTTTGCTGAGGTCTGTTGGCCTAATAATACGAAAAAAATGGCATTTATGGATATCTAAAAAAATGTTAACTACAATTAATATTTTGTAGTTTACTGTCTCTCTCCTCCCACAATCGACCATGCAAGACATAACGCCCTTCCAGAGCAAGCAACCTTTGATTTGGACTCCACTTTACAATACTACTGTCATACTGGTTACGTCACCAATGGCTTTCCAAGAGCGAAATGCTTAGCCATCGACGGACAGGCTTCATGGTACGGACCTGATATTTCTTGTGAACGTAAGTTATTAATTTAATTTAACGTGTATTAATATAATAATACTGATTTTTTAATTATTATTTACACAAGTAAATTTTTAGCCCGGTCCTGTGGACCCCCAACAGACATATCTCATGGATGGCACGCGGGGGAATGTTACACTTTTGGCTGTAGAATTATGTATCACTGTGCAGAAGGATACGAGTTGGTAGGGAGAACCGAAAGATTTTGCCAAAGCGACGGTACGTGGACACCGAAGGAATTACCCACTTGTGTTCGTAAGTATGAACAATTTTTCCATTTTTTTTCAATCACCCTCGTATAATTCCAAAAACTGAGCCCGGTTTTAATATATCCTTATTTGATATTTTAGAACTGTAGATGTTAAGATGTTCAACCATGATAAGAATCTTAACTAGAAAATACAACGCCATTTTAAAGGGCTTTTCGCCATTTCTCAATTTTTGCCGCATACTTTTTATATTTTAGAAATTAGCCATTCATTAGACTAAAAAAAACGTATATTTTCTACAAGCCGTAATTTTGAAAGAGCAAATTTTTTATTCATAATTCAGGACCCTCGTTCATTGTCAGATCAAGTATTTTCAAGTTCGAAACTTTTTATGGAGTCGTAAAAGCCGAACGGGGGATGAAAAAGTACGAAAGTAACGGGAGCGGATTAAACGGAAAGTGCAAAATGATGCTTTAATTAGCATTTAAATGAAGGGTAGAAAGTCTTTTGAATAAATCTTAATTATTAAAAGCGCAATTAAGATCAGAATAAGAACATGAAAATCATACTATAAAATATTGTGAAAGGGTAACTTAAAAATGTCAGTAATAACACAGACCTACTTATATCGGTTACAGTATAAGTACATTTTTATTATTTATTAATTGATTTTTACTTTTAAGTTATTTGAAACAAAAAAAAGTAAAGTAGTAATCACCCAAGAATCACATCTCAGTTTAATTTATTTCGAAATAAAATATTTAAAAGTACAACGTCATCGATTCATTCCACTATTAAGGATCATTCAGAGCTAATGCGATATTTTTGGACAGAGAAAAATATATATTTTTTACAAAATTTGTAAAAATAGTAAATAATTAAATTGGTACGATCGTGGCAAGAATCCATTATGTTTTTAATTTTTTTTAACCATAATTACCTCCTTAATATACAAATCCATGAACATTTTTACATCGTGGTCTACAAGTTACGTATTGTCAAATGGAAAAACAACAAAGATAGAAATAAGAAAAAACTGACCGATTTCGGTTTTTTGCAGGGTTGCAATAAATCACGATATTTCGTCGTAATTTTTTATTTAATATTTATCAATTTCATACTGATTTTTTCCTTAAATATGGCAATAATGAACTTTAAAATCAGTTATTTTCATTATTTTATCTATATTTGCCCAAAAATATTTCTTGTCTAGACTTACAGTTAGAAAATCTCCTCGGCGACATACAAAATAACTTGTATTGACGAAGATTTTCGGCAGCGTGCGTGTAATTTATGAATATTTTTTACGTTGGACTGATGACGATTAGTTATGTTTTTAAACTTACATAACGTATCTAAACACTTCATTTTAAATAAACTATTTTCCTTTTTTTTTTTAAATTTCCTGATGAGTTATTTGTTCGGGCGACTTGTTTTTACAGCAATTTATAATTTGATCTAAATCACGATTAAAATTGAAAAGATCAGTTGATTTAAATCATCGCAACCCTGGTTTTTTGTTTGAATAGATTCTGACTTCTGATCTCATCCTTAATATAACATATTATTTGACAAGTGTCATAAATTTGCATATCTAATGAAGATGTATAAGCTAATGGTGATGTAGACTCGTTAGCCTAGATGCCATACTCCATGAAGCAGAGTGGCGTGAAACACACCATCTACTACTACTTGAATCTCACATTAGCTCGAAATAAGTCATATTATAAACATTTTAAAGCTTCTAGATTTTTAGAGCAAATTTATAGATTCGCTTGATCGTTCAATCTATCTGTCCCTTTTGCTCTTCAAAAATATATTTCATTAACTGGCCGATGCTGCGTAGTGGTGACCGCCGTCCAATGCCCGCCCCCGGAGAATCCCAGGCACGGAAAGGCCATCTATACGTCGTGCTCGTACAACTCGGTGGTGAGATACGAGTGCAAGTACGGGTACACATTGGTGGGAGAGAGCACTAGGAGATGTGGCGCGGATAGGAAGTGGAGTGGTGCTCAGCCTGTTTGTAAAGGTAACAAATACTATAATAATTTATATAAGGGAAAATTGATATAGAAATATTCTCGGTACTTTTCTACAATTATTTAAAATAACACGATTTTTAAGATTATTTTTTAATTCACATTATTTTTTCTAAAGTGTGGTTTATTACCACTAGAGTGTCTACAGTGGCTTTTGGAGTTTGTGGTTTCTGTTGTGTTCTTTCATGGATGACCAAAACTTAAGAAAAATACAAAACAATAAACACATTTTTGTATTTTTGGAGTTGATGGTCTCCATCGCTTTATGGGGATTTTTACATTACAATAACAAATGTTGAACTGTATTTCAGAAATTAACTGTGGACACCCAGGCCGTCTCTGGAACGGCTGGCTGGAGAATATCGAAGGCGGCACTGGTTTGGGAGCGTCCATAATATTCAGGTGCCACGAGGGAATGTTGCTGGAAGGAAATTCGTCAACCGTTTGTCAAATTGATGGGAAGTGGAGATACGCATTGCCAAGATGTTTAGGTAAGAACTAATAAATAAAAAGTTAAATTATTTTATATCTAGTTTCATTGCTTTTTGGTGTTGAATCTTTAATCTTGCAATTGTTGATGTTACTTCAAAATTATTTATTTTTGTTGTAACACATTTTTAAAAAGTGTCTTAAAAATAGAAGCTACACTCTAAAAATTTTATTGTAGTGGCGATGTCAACTGTATTTAAAATTTAAAGCCAATTGTTTGGAAATTACATTTTTGCCTATATACTGTTTTAATCGGCTTTGCACTGCAACTGGTTATCGTTCCACGTAAAACCACTAAAACTATAATATCAGTAGTCGTGCTTGTGTATGTCTCAATCAACGCATCATCAATAAGAATAAGTGCAAATTTATCTTGTAATTATAACTTTCTTTTCCTTTCAAAGCCAACTAGAAATAATTTGACTCTGGACGTCGAAAAAAATCATATCCAATTTATGTTCTCTTGAATAATGTTCCATAATTAAGACAGATGAAAATTAGATTACGGTTACGGAGATTAAAAAAAAATAGTTTCAAATAGAAGAATGTCCACTTATTCTAATTGATGATGGGTTTTTAATTTCGAAACGTGTTATTAATACCAGATATGATACGTCATTACATTATATTTAAAAGAGGGGAATTAAAAAAAAAAAAAATAAATAAAATGTCCCGACTATTTAATGATGATGGTTATGAAAAAACGAAACGTTGGATTAAAAATCTAATAACACCACCTTGTAGAGGAGAAAAATGGTATGTAAACTTTATTTTAACATATCTCTTTAGAGTCAGAAAAAAATAAAAACGAAATCGCGAGAATTTAAATTTGAAAACACAATGTTGCAGAATTTAGTGTGGCGCAACTTTTTTCTAATTTAATCAACTCTGTATCTTATATGGTTTACGAGATCCCTGTACATTTTATCCTTATCTGAGACACCTTGTATATGTTTATGATGATCATATAATTTTTTCGGTGTAGGTTTCTTTCCTATGACAAATAAGAAAAGGTAATCAAGTCTCTGCTTAATTTAATTGTATCATTTTTACTATCAATTATTTTTTAGCCCCCTGCGTTGTCCCCCATATCACCAAGGGCAGAGTAATCCTCATTTCTCGAAACGACACAGCCCCCACCTCTACAGTAGTGACTCACGGGGAAATCCTCGCTGTAGACTGTGACCCAAGATACGAATTTATATCGCAACATTTGAATGTGACTTGTAACAACGGGACCTGGACGCAAATGCCAAAATGTGAACCAGCCAAGTAAGTTTAAGAACTCGATTAAAAGAGGCTAGAGATTGCCCCTTTTTGTTCAAAAATAAGTTATGGTTTTATAGCATTTAGTGCTAATTGGACCAAAAAGACTGTTTATAAAAAATAAATGTAGGACTGATGAAAAAACAAGTTGGAATTTTACAACTGATCAGCAAAAATTTTGGATACACATTTATTTTATCCTTTTCTTCTTCCAATTTTAGATGCCAAAATTTACCAAAATCGCCTCGTCACGGCATGGTATCGGCCCCTGAAATGAAACATGGTATGAAGGCGAAATTCCGTTGCAAGGATGGCTACGAACTCAGGGGCAACGAATTTGTTGAGTGCTCTTTTGGAAATTGGACCGGCATTTTGCCGAGATGTGACGAAGGTATTTATAATTTTTAAAAATTTGATTCCTAAATTCATATTTATTTTTTAACTGTGTGTTAGTAGAAATTATTTAAATAAACAAAAGTTCATAATAACTTCGTCTAATTTAGTCCAGTCTAATTTAAATATTCTGTACAAAGACCCATTCTCTTCAACACAACGTTCTGCTAGTGTAAGCGCTGTACGTGATCGAACATAACATTCATCAAGCCGACTCAGCAGCCGCACTTTGTCAACACTCCCGCGTAAATAAGCAATATATAAATAACCACACGCGATTAGTTGACCACTACCTGACCGGTGCACTATGTGATTCATTAGAAGAGAAAGAAACATAAAATAATTTTATCAGCGATGGATAGGAGCGGATTGAGATTTCTATTATTTTGTGAAAGTTTATATCTCGTATATTTCTGAATTATTTGAGGGTTTTGTTTACTTTAATAACTTCTAAGTATGTTCAGTTTAAAAAATCGGCATACTTTTGCCCAGCACTTTAGCCTGTTAAAGTGTAAAAAACGTCTTTTTCAAATGTCAGCATTTCGTCAATTTACTTGGTTAATTCCCAGAATTCAAAAATGTTATAAAATATAGGATGTTTGGTTTAAAAATGTAATACATTTTTTGTTCCGCGTTTTTGCGTCACCCTCTAGAATTAACAATTATTTTAATTTGTCATATGGTATCCTTCAACTTTTGTGATAACAGTTCGTGCGTATTTTAAAAAACAACCCAGCTGTTAGTTATAATTTGCCTGGCAGAACTAAAAATGACCACCTTGTATTATATGAATTTATTAAAACTATCTTAAGTATTCAACTATAGGTACAATATGGTTAACCTAAGCAACAGATTCACCCTGTATAGCAAGCCCAAAATATACCCGATTTTGAGCAGGACTAATGTGTAATACACATACAAAATTTCGTCATTTCTCATCAAGTAGTTTTTAAACTTTCGAACCAACAGACAAACCGACCAAAATGGGAAACATGTTTTTGCGATTTAATTTATAGGGACTTTAAAACCATCGCGTCGATGGGTATCTGATAATAACTCAATTTTTATTTGTGTATTACAATTCTTGTCCTTTCTAGGAAAGTAAAAAGTATCAACTGACGAATCACCCTATATATAGTACCTACTAACAATCTATCAAATTAATATTTTTGGTATTTTTTTAAGTTTTTTGTCCTTATCCTGGGCTGGTCGAGAATGGAAAAATTTTGCTGGTTGGAAATATGGGTCTGTACGACTATCGTCCTTATGTTAAAAAAGTAGCAAATAATAAGCAAATAATGTACGACTGTGAGAAGGGGTACGTTCTACATGAGGGCCCTCCTGGGGCAACTTGTATCGGGGGAAGGTGGAGTCCTCGGGAGTTACCTAAGTAAGCATGTCTTAGTTGTTAAAATACGATTATTTGAATCGTGGTGAATCGGGACACATGGTAAGGTGTACGAACTTGTAACAGCTACGCTAGTTTTTTATTATTACTTAATGTAGCTCAAAAGTCCGAATATGTTAGGTACTTCTTATCCCCAAACACTGTGTTATTGATTTTTAAGTACATTTTTACAGTCATTCCCACAGAAAACATATTTTAGCGTAACTTTGGTTGAATTTGAAATAATTTTTTTAAAATTAACACTAGCTAAGACATAAAACACATGAATTTTGACGGGTGGTTTTCTAGGTTGTCTCAAACTTTAATGTTGACATTCGAGAGGTCTATGTTGATTCTTTAAAAAGTTATATTTATATAAAACAAATAAAAAGTTCTGTCCCGATTCACCTCGTTTTACGGTAGTATAAATATTTCTTACTCTGTTGATGTATTTAACAGGGTTTTTAACAGATTATTGTTAAGTTTTACATTTCCTACTTTGGAAAATATATTAAGATAAAATTAGTAGTGATGATCATTTTAAAACAACATTAGCAATTACTTTTAAAGAAATAATTTTGCATATTGCCTAACTTCAAGTGAATCGAACAATTTTTTAGGTTCTATGTATTTTAAATTTTTTTTAGATGTGTTCCAGGTGAACATCCAAGGTTCCGATGGAATCGGCGACGACGTTCCATTTCAATGGAAAAAGTTAAACGAGCCTTCCTACGAAACGGAAAACACATTTATAACAATCGAGAAACCAGACTTGTTCACAATTTCTTGGACGGAATCATGCCGTTTAAAAATAAACCTGCACGGGTGGACAGTTTTGTAAAAAACAATGGACCTGATTTAAATGTCAGGACCAAGAGGAATAATAATGGTAAATTTAAGAAATATATCCCTCGGCACGAAGATACCGAGGAAATGAAAAATAAAAGAACTAAAAGAAGTTTAAATGGGCAAAGTTATTTGAAACACCACATATTTGGATACGACGAGCCTGACTTTAAAACGTCTTTTATCTTAAGAAGAAAAAGAAGTTTTGCAAATAACCCATCTCACAGGACGCCACTCGGCGACATTTTTTTCGTTAAAAACAGTTTTGGGTATGATGGCCCTGATCTACGGACTTATGTTAGCTCTAACTTACAATCGGATTTGCATAACGACGATTTTGTGACACCACGAAGAGTCCACAACCCTTATTCAGAACGTTTCAGAAGAAGTGTCGAGATCAAAAATGACCCCGATCAAAAAACAAACTTGTATGATTTAAAAGACTATAAAAGCGACTGGGACAAGCCGCATAGTAGAAAACCTAGGTTGATAAGTCAGCTACTCTTGCAAAAACTAAAAAAGCTTTATGAAAGTAGGAAACAAAATTCAAGAGTAAAAAGAGCTCTAAAGGGCGGTGGATCAAGTAGAGCAGTGGGATCTATACACAAGAGTTCCGGATCATCTTTAAGCTTAAGGCGAGTATTCCGAATTTACAAGGACATTGACATCTAAGAAACTATACTAGAAATATTTGGTAACGATTTTTTTTATTATAGGCGTGGTCATAAGGGTAGAAATAGCTTTGAAGATGTACCAGATCCTGACAATGACTTGGCTCCAACAAAAAAGCCTAAGAATCATCATAATAAGACAAGAGGGGGGCCATGCGAGTCCTTACAGAATGAACCTTTCGTTAACATTGAATTTGTGAAACACGGTAAGGTCCACCAACTGTGTGAATCTTGGCATATTTTGGTTTGGCTTGTTACAAACATACAGGGTGTCCTGGAAATGACTGTACAACGCTTTACCACCAATTCCTTAACCAAAAATAAGGCGATCTAGGTAAACTTACCTATATGCAATGTTGCTTCGTTTTGCCGCTACAGGGCGCTAAAGTTTTCAAATTGATATTGTTTTTTCTGAATAATTTCTAAACGCCTTTACCGATTTGGATTCAAGAATGACCAGTATTAATAACGTGTTTTTCCGTATGCGCCATCTTTTTTTAATGCCTGCAAATTTAAAAATGGGGTGGGATTGGTAATTAAAAAGTCCACTTTTTGTTACTCCCGGTATAAATGACTTAAATTATTTCTCTGACACTAGCTGACTTCACGTTGAAATTTTTTTGTCTCTTGTAAAAATTTATACAGACATGCAGTTTCTCTACAAAAAAATTATTTACCATACCTTGTAATTCTTCATTGCTGTTTATTCAAAACGAGAAAACATGAAAAAATGTTTAATTCTAAATAACTACCAACTAGTTTTATTGTTCGAATCTTTTTCATGTTTTGCATCGTAAATAATTTTTTTGTACAGAAACTGCATGTCTGGCTAAATTTTTACAAGAGACAAAAAGTTTGAACGTGGAGTCAGCTAGTGACAGAAAAATAATTTAAGTCATTTATACGGGGGGTAACAAAAAGATGAACTTTTAATTACCAATCACACGCCATTTTTAAATTTGCAGGTATTAAAAAAAGATGGCGCATACGTCAAAACACGCTATTAAAAGTGGTCATTCTTAGTTCCAAAATTAGTGGAAATCGATAAAGCCGTTTAGAAATTATTTCGAAAAAACAATATTAATGTGAAAACTTTAGCGCCCTGTAGCGGCAAAACGAAGCAACATTGCATATAGGTAAGTTTTCCTAGATCGCCTTATTTTTGGTTAAGGAATTTGTGGTGAAGCGTTGTACAGTCATTTCACAGAACACCCTGTATCATTAATTGCAAACTCCGTCGAATATACAAGATTCTTAAATATGAGCATTATCATATTTTATTTTTTAGGGAAAGATCAGAACGCAACTTTTGGATCTGGCACAATAGTGCGACTGGCTTGTGGAAAGGGTTACATACCAAATATGGCAGAAAATAAAACGGCCAAGTGTTTAAGAGGGAAATGGAAACCAAGTAAACCGATGTGTAACATAAGTATGTTGTTATTAAAAAAAAATACAACTAAAAATTTATCATCGGAATTGTTCTGAAAAGAGCACAAAACTGCCAGTATCTTAAAACAAGATATTTTCAAGATACATTATTTATGTATGTTTATTTCTAGTACCATGCTACGTTCCTGAAACTCCACTGGGCATCTATAAGCTTCAAAAACCCGAAAATGGCTCTAGCATCGATTCCAACATTCCATTAAACAGCTCAACTGAAATTCCTAATGGACAAGTCGTGGAATTTATTTGTGAGGAAGGTTATACCGTACAGGGATCTGAAAATATGCGATGTTACCACGGCGAGTGGGCGGTTACAACCTTTCCAGAATGTTCTCCTGGTAATAATAAACCATGTCGACGGACGTTTGAAAAGAGAGTTATTTTAAACCCGAAAAATTGATCACATAACTTAAAACACCTAAGCAGTGCTCAAAATATAGCAGAACGCCATCGTGCAAATGTCTATTATTAGGAGTTACCAATTCCATTTTATGAATTCTCTGACACGTCTGAGGTGGTTTAAGTTTGCGACATCAGTTATTCGTGGGAGATCGATTCTCCATTCAATTCTTAAAAAACGAATATCATATTTTACATCTTTTTTTTTAATTACGATAAATTTTAGCACCCTGCTTATTGCCAAAAATTCCACATGGGCAGTATATGTCAGGATACAGGGCCGGACTGACTATAGCAAATGGTTCATCTGTAACATTTCAGTGCGATGGAGAATACAATCCGTCTAGTGTACAACCTCTGGAATGTTTATTAGGTAAAAATAAATAGAACTTATTTGAACCTTTTTAGATTCGAAAGTCTCAGTATCAAAATATTGTCGTTCCATTTAATGTGCAAGTTGCAAAAATCCTTTTCAATAGTCAAATTATTAAGCGAAAACCCAAGCACGGTTAAGAATGTTTCCTTGAAATATGGGATCAAAGATATTGCTTAAACACATTTTAAATTATTTTAATGCTAACTAATAAAATAGCAAGTACTAAATAGTTAAAACAGTAATAGCATTTATTAATGCACATTGAAATAATTTTTATCTGATATTTTTAGGTGAATTGCAACCAAGGAATCCAAGTTGCAGAAAAGAAGGGGAAGTTATTCCAGAAACACATTATTTAGGTGGCAAGGACATAGTTAAAGGGGGCGACATAACAGTCATAGAATATGGTAGTTCGAATGGAAAACAATGTGGACCTCCAGCAAAGTAAGATTTATTTATGATTTTATTATTTTCTTTAATAATTCTCAATCTCCTTTTGTAGGGTTAGGGGTACCTTGGTGTACAGAAACGGTGAACCAGTTGTTGATGATGAAAATAACTTCCCCGATGGAAGTGAAGTCACTTTTAATTGCCTAGAAAGCATTATGGGCGAGAAAACCACTTGGAAGATAGTTTGTGAAGACGGAAGTTGGATTGGAAGATCTTTAAATTGTGGTACGTGGATAATTATAAATAGTTGACTAATGGAGAAAAACATGAATAAAAAGTCACTCAGAGTTGAAGTATTTGTTATATGTTCTCCTATATTATAATTAGCTTAGATTTCGTCATAGAAATAATCATTCGGCTTGGAATCATTCGGCCTATGATTTAGTGCAAAGGAATTCCTATCATTATCTACCATAGAAATTATTTGTAGATGCAGAAGAACTCATGGCTTCTCAAACAGTGATCAACAATAGCACATGCATCTTCAGGAACCAAGAACCGAACGTGATCTCCTTCTACAACGATCAACAGATAAAAGAGGACGTTATAGAATTTCCTGCTGGAGCTATTTTAGTTTCCAGATGTATTGATATAGGAAAATATGCTATGGTTGGTAAGTGACTTCTTTCAATAACAAATTGTTTAGGAAATATAAGAATTTTTTGATAATATAGTTAAATTAGTGGATTGATTTTATTTATCTTATCTTCTTTTAGGTTCAAATAAAAAGCGTTGTATGGGTGGAGAATGGGACGGCACAAAACCGTCATGTTTTGGACTGAATCAAGAAAATGACTATTCCATGGATAAACCACCCACTATACTATTTAGGCATCAACTAGGTGCTATTGGTAAGATCATAAGAAGTTGATATAACGTTTTGTTATACTTATCAAATATATTAAAAAATTGATAAGTATTTTTTTTGTATTTAGCTCAATCAAATGATGGAAAGTTAATAGTGTATCCAGGAACAATTCTCCATATGGAATGCCTATGGATACGAAGGTTTGGTGTGCCAAAGTGGACAGTTAGTCATGACTACAGGTATTTCTTTAGTGTTTTGTTGCAATTGTTATTGTATTTTCTTTGTTATGCCTTATTAGGAAATATCCAGAAGGCTGGACAACTGATCCAGGACGTGATTCCCAACTGGAATATAGATTATCGATTTTCCATGCTTCAAAAGACGACTCTGGACTGTTTACCTGCGTAACTCCAGCCAGATATACTCATGCAGTAGAGATTGTTGTTAAAGGTATTTTTATATAAAAATTTAAAATTGTGTCTTCTAATAAAAAGTCAAATTATGTAACTTTTTCAATAACATCAGCCAATAGGCCATTTTTTTTTTATTTACTCCCAACCAACTATACAAGTTTATTACAGGGATTAAATTCAATTAACTTAAATAATAGTATAAAACAACAATATTCTAACAGTTATATAAAAAAAATATTAAATTTTCTATAAAATATTTTATAAAATCTGATAAGTACTCGCATATTTAGTGAGGTTATAATTTAAATATGAACATTATCTTAGTACATAAATGTCTTTTATAAAATTTTAATAATGTTAGTTTTCTTATTGTTTTTATGTGTTCAGGTAAATTATTAAATAATATTAATCCAGTATACAACAATGACCGTTTTCCAAAATAACTCCTTTATCTAAAAAACTGACGGCCTTGGGGCAGCTTTCTGAATGAAAACGTGTGCGAAAAAGTACGCCCGTAAAAAAAATATTTTCAAATTTTTTAGCTGTTCACTGTCCAATAATTCCGCAACGCCGAGGTCTCACTTCCAGTACTCAAAGCACGAAAATGAATACTTTTGTTAAATTCTACTGTGTGAACGGCAATGCTTTGATTGGAGCACCCGAAATAGTATGTTTGCCGTCTGGAAACTGGAGTGCCCCGTTCCCTGTTTGTGAGAGTAAGTTTTCGACTTATTTTATAACAATTTGAATATTTATTATCAAAATACGAATTTCAAAGAAAGTCGATACTTGTCATTAAAGTAATCAATTTTTTTCCATATAGGCATAGAATGTGGTGAAGTTGGCCCTAATCTAGGTTCTCATTTAAAAGTCCTCGTCGTATCCAGGGAAGTAGGGGGTAGGGCTGTATTTAATTGCGATCCCGGTTACGGTCTTAGAGGCTCTGCTGAAACTGTGTGTCAAGCGAGTGGAGATTGGGCCAGTCCGTTTCCTACATGTGAAGGTTAGTACCAATAAATCACATAGCTACTTTAATTGGTTTGTTCTCTAGAACTCAAAAATACTATAAAAAATGAGCCACTCTGTAGAATCAAACTCAAACTTAGCTTTGTTGGGATATTTTATTGACGAACATAAAAGCAGGAAATTCTATTTATTTCTAACAGTAAGTATAGGCATATGTGACGGACCATAAATGAGGCAATTATCGAAAAGCTTAAAACTACTAAGAAAATACTATTAAAAAAAACAAGAAAAAAAAACAAGTTGTATGCCATTTGGTATATCCTTCAACATTTTGTATTAACAGTTTTTGAGTATTTAGAATAACAAACCGCTACGGTACTTTCCTAGATTAGCGGTACTAAATTACCACCATAGAGTACCTAAAATATTAAGTTATTGACATTAAAGTAAAAACAAATTGCGTAAAATTTTTTGCTAATTCTTATCGTGTATAGAAATCTCAAACTATCCTGTGTGGACCAAGATTAAGGCCTAATCTACATACCATATTTCATCATTCGCGTCATGACAAACATGTTTTGTGTGATCTAAACTCTAAAAATTGTATACAACAATACATATTGTGAAGCAAAATGTATACAGGGTGATTCACGTTGAGTGGCCATTAGAAGATCTCGGAAACGAGTAACCCTATCTTTCTAAAAATTTGATAGCAGAAACATTATATTTTGACGTTTTTATTACTTCCGGTTATACCGGAAGTTAATGCCAACTTTGCTATTTCAAATGGAACACCCTGTATATTTTAGCATTTTTAATTACCTTTTTAAAATCTAAATAACTTTTGTTAATAATAATCTATTCCTATCGCTAACCGTTTTTGAGATATGAATTATAAAATAATTTTTGTGTAAAAACGCTCCGAGAAGAAAGTTTAGTAACTCCGAAACTAATAAAGGTAAACATTTAAAATTTTCTAAGCTTTCAAGTAATACATATATCTTTAGTTTAAATTACTTAGGTTTCACGTTTTTTATACAGGGAGTTCTTAAAATTGTGCCAATGTTTCCATTTAAATAATTATGCATAAGTCAATTTTTGCAAATGAAACACCCTATTTTTTAACTTACTAACGCGTAGAGAATTAAATTTCCTATCTAAATGCCTAATATGTTACAATCCACATTTTTAATCGATTTGGAATTATGAGCAATTTAAATAAAAAATCTTAAAATTTCTTGTTGTGTTAATGCGACATTATTTTTGAAAAGAAGGCTTCGACTGGGATTTTCGTTTGACTTTGAGCTTTGTTACCATTTGTTATTAACTGACTATGTTTGTTGCTTAGCTATTTCTCAATCAAAGCCAAACGAAAGTCCCAGTCGAAGCCTTGTTTTCAAAAATAATGTCGCATTAACACAAACAGAAATTTTAAGATTTTTTATTTAAATTGCTCATAATTCCAAAACCACTAATAATGTGGATTGTAACATATTAGGCATTTAGATAGGAACTTTAATTCTCTACACGTTAGTAAGCTAAAAAATAGGGTGTTCCATTTGCAAAAATTGACTTATGCATAATTATTTAAATGGAAACATTGGCACAATTTTAAGAACTCCCTGTATAAAAAACGTGGAACCTAAGTAATTTAAACTAAAGATCTATGTATTACTTGAAAGCTTAGAAAATTTTAAATCTTTACCTTTATTAGTTTCAGAGTTACTAAACTTTCTTCTCGGAGCGTTTTTACACAAAAAAATCATTTTATAATTCATATCTCAAAAACGGTTAGCAATAGGAATAGATTATTATTAACAAAAGTATTTAGATTTTAATAAGGTAATCAAAAATGCTAAAATATACAGGGTGTTCCATTTGAAATAGCAAAGTTAACGTTAACTTCCGGTATAACCGGAAGTAATAAAAACGTCAAAATATAATGTTTCTGCTATCAAATTTTTAGAAAGATAGGGTTACTCGTTTCCGAGATCTTCTAATAGGCCACTCAACGTGAATCACCCTATATATCTAAAATTGTTATTGTTTTATCTATCGAACATCAGAAAATAAAGTTGTTCTCGTCAAAAAAACATTGTCATAATAATCCAATATGGTACACTATAACAATATTTTATGGTAATAGCATGGAAGTAAGTATATTTTAAATTTATTTTAACAAACCCAATTGTACCTGTAATATATAATAGGGGACAAGTTGGAAACTTTGCGTCTGCGGGTATTTGCAAAGAGGTAAAATAGATTATAAAAATGTGAAAATAAAAATATTTTATGCATTCGTGTAAAATTTAATATTTTAATTATGAAATCGGAACACATTACTTAGTTGTGAACCAAACTACAAAATAGTGACCTAGACAATATCGTGTTGTCTTCTTAGCGATACCCAATGAACTAGTACCCCTTATTGCAAAAAGGGATGTTGTTACAGACACAAAAACTATAAAAATCTGATAACTTATACTAATCAGGCGATATTGTTAATTTAACATTCTTTAAATGTTGCTAAACAACTTCTATTATATTTCTTAGAAGTTCATTGTGACGACCCGAAAGTTCCAGACAACGGATACATCCAGGGCGGAGGACCATATAAAGCTGGAGATGTGGTACAATTCAGCTGTAATCCAGATTTTATGATGGAAGGACAACCGATTATAGCTTGTCAGGAGAATTCAAGATGGAGCGGGAAAATCCCAAAATGTACGTTAAAAAGATACTTTTAATACCATTTTGATTCTCTAACTTTTTATTTTCGGCATAGGTATTCAAGCATGCTCATATCCAGGCACTACCATAAGCGGAAGAATGTCTTCGGTCAAATTCTTTTACAAAATCGGCGAAAATATCACGTTTACCTGCGAGGAGAGCTTATTTTTAAAGGGAGTCGCCATGTTGAAATGTCTTAAAAATGGTAAATGGTCCAATGCCATACCGACGTGTGTAAGTCCGGACAGTGTTAGAAAGAGGGAAGCTACACCTTTAGATTACTAAGTACTGTACGGTATTATGTGATCGAACATCATTCATTTTCTTTTCTTACTTCGTCGCCTGAGAACCAGGTTATTCTAAGTCCATTTTTTAAAATTTTACAGTAGAGCATTTTTAAAATTCAACAGCTTTTATTGGGGACATCTTAATTTTTTTTTCTTCTAAAAGTGTAATTTAGTTAGGTTTAAGGGTTTATAAAAAGTGGGTAATGCAAAATTATACTTAAAATTTTGACTAAATCCTATTGGCTGGCGAGGACTAAAATGGTCCGAATATGAAAAACTTTATATGGACATAATATAAGTTCGAATCTTTATAAGTAGTGAACCGATTGGCGCAGAGTGACATGGAATAGTTTGGTCGATAGAGCCTCAGACATAGAATACTTTGATGATAAAATCTTAATTTAAAAAAAAAGGACATGGTTCTCAGGTGACGACTTATTAACTAAGTAGAGGGCGTCCCATTTTCGACACTTTTATAGGGTATCTCCGTAATTGTTAGTGCTATCAAAAAAGTAATATAGGTGTCATGTGCTCTTTTTGGGTCAAACTTAAAATGGTAAAATTTTCGCTCGCTTAAGAGATATGGGTAAAAATCAAAAAATTGACAATTTCAAAATTACCCTATATTTTCCTAGTTAAAAGAGATACCGAAAAATGATTTATACAGTAGTTTCTTTATAATGATTGTTGAATAATCCGCCGTTTTCAGAATGAGTATACGGGGTCTGGTAAAAAAGTTATCGGACCTAACCTCATTTTTTTAAATGGAACACCCTGTATATTTTAATCTAAAAAGATATTATTTTAAATTCTTTTTTCAAATATATAACACACCATGGATAATATTGGTTTCCTAGGCGATTTATTTAAACTTCTAGAAACAACTATGTTGACATTCTAGTTGTTATTAACATTTTACGTCAATTTCAGTTTTACATATTCGTTTGTAAAAACGACTTATCAACATTTTGAAAAATTTGATATTATATCAGTTTATATCGAAAGTGGAAAATGGCGCAAAATGTATGTTTTGTTCGTTTTTTCAACTATTAAATCAATAATTTATATTCACGTATATAAAAGTAGGTAAAGTAACCGCCACAAAAAAAAAATAGAGCAAAAAATTATGCCTTTTTATACATCTATTTTATAAAGTAATGACTTCCTAATTTTAATGTTTAGAAATACTGTCGATTGGTCGAGTTTTACATGGTAATATTAATTTTTAACTGAGCTAAGCCAATAAGAAGCAAAAAATGGGCTTTGAGGGTCAATAAAATCTTCATTAGAGTAAATTAGATCGAACTTTCTTGTAGTCCACGTTAACTCTTATTGGTTCTTCTTACTAGAATGTCGGTTTCCTTTTTTTGCATGAGTTTTATGGAGAAGAGAGAGAAATGTAAACAATAAAATTATATTCGCGGCGGTTACTTTATCTAAAAGTTTCAAAAAGACAATGGTTTTTGTTTATTTATCTAGCTTAACCACTACACTTGAAACGGACATATCAAAAACTACTAATTTTTTTTATAGTTTTATAATAATTTTTGACTGATATAGATGGTGTATGTAAATAATAATTATTTTCATTAGACTTACTCTGAACTTTTAAGTGAATTTATTAACATAATTTATAATATAATGTAGTATACATTTTAATGTCAGCACCCCTTAAATTGTAGTATTGCACACGATAAACATACTGAAAGTAGGGTATATGTAGATATAAGAGGCCCGTTTCTGGAGAGTTGCGCGTTTGCACGCAAAATATTTTTTCCCGACCCTTACTTTTTGTAAAAAAAATATAGTTCAAAAAGAAATTACAGTCACTTCGGTTTTATTAGGATTTTTTTCACGCAGACGCCTGTCGGTCATTTTGTCACTGGTAAGAAAGATGAATTTTCGTGTACAAAGCCATGGCGCGACTGGTTTTTTCGTCTTCTTTTCCAATAAATTTCAATAGCATAAAAGGCCAATTACTACAATAAAAAATTACAAGACTTTCAAGTCAACAAACAATTAAATGTTTTTTAACCTCTTAACAGTGTGTCAAATAAAAGAGCTCGTAACTTGTCAAATCATAAAATAAAATTTTTTATTTTTTTTTTTAAATAAGCAATCAATCAAGATAATAAAAGATCGTCATTTGCGTCAGTTCTAGTATTTGAATTTAATTATTTGTTTTGTTGATAAGTAGGCGGGGGGTAATGCTCAAGTTTTGAATCAGCCTTAATAATAGGCCTTTTTCCGCTTGTGCGACATTCGCTGCATAACTACCAGGAGCGGGCTTGGGTATTAAAATACTTTCTTTAGAAATTAGAAAAAATCTATATTTAAAGTTGTTATCAAAACTGTGTAAAATTGTCTGTAATATAATGATATTGATAACAACTAGTGAATATGTCGAGGTTTTATTTTTTGTCTTTTTCGATCAGGTCGATTACAACTAAAAGTTTCTGTTTGAAGGTTGGAGACAATGATGCTTCTTGAACGGCAGTAGAGTTTTGGACTTGAATTGTCTTTCCTTTATTTGTTTTAAATTACGTTTCAACTGGTAAGTAACTACAGTATTCACTTGAAGACAACTGTGAGATACTTACCAGTTGAAACGTTATGATTCAAAACAAATTAAGACAACGTAAGTCCAAAACTTTATTGCCGTTTAACTAAAAGTTTAATCCACAAATTACCGATGGATAATTTTTGGTTAAACTCTTTTAATCCTGTAGATATTTTTCCCTCTCGTCGTTGTTCTGGTAGTTTGAATTCAGTATGTAGTAGGTAGATACCTAATTTTTTATGAAACTATTTGAATCGCTTATTGTTCAAAGGGGTCAGCGACATTTTTAGGCATTTTTAATTATAAAGAAAATTTGGCTGCATTGATCTTCCAGCATATTTGGTGGTGAAAGAATCCTTGATGCGGATGTACTGTATGACAAAAACTGCCAGACTTTTACCAAAAACACTTATAACACTTATAAAAGATAATATAAAATAGTGTCTGTTTAAAGGTTGGAGACAATGACGTTTCTTGAACGGCAGTAGAGTTTTGGACTTGCATTGTCTTTATTTGTTTAGAATCACTACGTTTCAACTGGTAAGCATCTCCAGTCGTCTTCAGGTCTGTCTTCAGTATTCACCTGAAGACGACTGGAGATGCTTACCAGTTGAAACGTAGTGATTCTAAACAAATAAAGACAATGCAAGTCCAAAACTCTACTGCCGTTCAATAATATAAAATAGTTATAGACAGGTTTTTGGGATTTTTTTAAAACTAAGAAAGAAAAGTAGCTTTGTCCCTTTTAACAATTAGTGATTCATATAGAAATTATCATTTCTCCGTACATAGTTTATGCGGAAAATGCACATTTTAAGCTGGCAGACCCAATTTCTGCTTGTTTGCAGATTTTATTGCCAATTGAATACTGTATTTTGAGGTTTTGTCCTTAGACAACAGTGTTATGCAGCCTGTGGCTAGCTAGAGATGCATGTACCTACAACATGCTTTAATTCTTTATTGATCTAATGGCCTGCTCGCTGCAGGTTGATACCCAGACAGAAAGGAAAATGAACCCATCGACCATAAACGGTGTCGCGCGCCATCCCAAAACAAATGACTCACACATAACACGAAAATCCAAACAAAAGAGTAACTTGACACAAACGCGATATGATAACAACGCTCAAATGCAAACAAAATCGTGGGTGCCGTGAAAATATCACTTGTCTGTAGCAGCAGTGCAGTTGCCTGAATCCTGCTGGCTGCGACCCGGAGTTCGATTCGATTTTGTCATACAGACCGGCGAACGCGCGCGTTTATTGCCCGTTACCTGGTTACAGATGGTGTGTTGTTTTACGGAAAACAGATGAAAATAGGAAACGGTGTGCTTTACTAAAAAAAAAATAATATAGCTTGTGCGGTTAATGGGAAAAACAGTAGTGAACTAGTGTTAGTAGTTGAAGTGATTGAGGTTAAAAAACGCGCACTTTTCCCCTGTTAAATCTTTTCAGTAGAGTTGCTGAACGTGGAAGTGGTGTTTTTTAAAAATTTTTAAGTGCTTTATTAGAGGCAAATAAAGGATTATTTTAAATAAATTCGGAAAGATTTGTCGGGTAATAAATTTTTTGGAGCAGTTTTTTCGAAAATATAATATGATAAAAGATGGTGGATGAAACAATTTTGGAGTCCAGAGATGACTTTAAAGCAGAAGAAGATGAAACCGATTTGCCCCGACGTCCTTTTATTAGGGTAAGGCTAATTAAAAATTCCCATAGATATAAGTTTTTAAAAGTGTGAATAATAATTAATCGGGTGGAGGGTAAAGAGGGTCCCTACCTGAAGGCACTTCTGCTAACTTTATCTTTATCGAGGCGCTCTTGTTACCGCCTGCTGTTACTCTGTCCCCTGGAAAAATATTCTGGGACCCATGCCTATAGGTTAACCCATATATTATTAAGACACCTTCCTGTTTTTAAGAATGTTCAAAGGATGGTTTTAAAAATCTTTTCACATCATGGTATTTCTTTGATACATTTTTACTTGGATTGAGTAATCATGAGTTTTAAAAACGTGTGATGATTTAAACATAACTATACTATGTGATCATTGTGCGCCATTTTATGCAAAAGAGATACACTATAAAATAACTTTAACAATAGCATATAATGAAATAATAGGCAATAGATGTTATCCATGGAACATGGTGTATCAAATGAGTTAGAAAAGGAAAGGCATTAGTTTTGAAGTAACTGTACATTCATAAATGTGTAGTTCATTATCACAATTCCCTGAAATCTCTTTAAAAGAGTAAGAGTTAGGTTCAAAATAAAAAAAAAGTTACAGTAAAAACTTGATAATACCCACCAGTATGCACCAACCAGTGGCGAATCTAGGGGGGGGGGACTGCTATCCTATAGTTATGCCCCCTCCCCCCTTCGGACTCACCAAAATAAGCACCTGACAGATGAATTTATGACAGTAGACGAAAAAACCCATTATCATGGCAATACAACCCCCCCTTAGATCAAAATCCTGCGGGTCCCAATTAATTACTCCTTTTAAGGGTAGAAGAGTTGTATCGCAAATGTGTCTTTGTATACACAACAATAGCATCTTTATGGATGAAATACTTTATCTGAAGTGTATTTATTTTCAACTGGCAGCGAGAGTCAACAATAACCTAACCACGAAACGCTTCAGTTTATCGGTACAGGACTGTATTCAGCTTTCGCATTTGAATAAACAGGTTTCCGATTATATTGTGGCTTTATTTTACGCAACACACTTCGAATAAATTCAAATAATTACCTACTTCTGGTCAATAGTATATACTCCGTCTAGAACTTTTAACAGCCAAGGTCTCCTCTCTTAAAAAAAATTACGTAACTCTTTTAGCGAGATCACAAGAGATCGTATTAAAAGTGAAAGTAACCGATTCGTAGTTATTTAAAACTATTTAAATTCTTGTTATCGACGTACCTTCCCTAAAAAGAAATAAAATTAAACCCGTTATAAAGGAAATAAAGCAATAAACCGGGCCTTCGCGGGACTAATTGGATATTTTGCGATTTTATTTTTTTTAGGAAAGCATGTTTTTTTGACCGTTGCGTAGCTTATGAAAATTCGGAACAAATTAATTATAATTTATTACAATTTATAGGTAATTAAAATAAAGGTATTTCGTCATATCTTGTTGAAAGTAGATAAAATAATATATAACTTTTATGGAAAAAACTCAATAACACTGTAAAAAAACGTTCCTGACTAATTGCACTAAAACAAGAAAACCTTGATCAAAATAACATATAGAAGATAAAGTTGTCCTCTATATTATCACAGCAATAAAGTAATGCAATCAATTTATTGAAAATATTGTACATTCCCTAGGTGAAAGATATCACGTGTTGTTATCATAAGTTAACATTGAATCAATCGATGGGGTGCGGAAAGAAAATTAAAACAACGGTAGTTAAGTAATGGGCTTTTTTATTACATTTTGATTTTGTGATATACCTAAACGAACCAAAAATTAAATTTTCTGTGCTTGCATTTTTTGATATTTTTAAACAATCACTGACAAAATAAGTAAATTAAAAACTATTGGAACAAAAACACGAACTTTATCGAATCCACGTCACGAAAACGGCATAATACCAAAGTCTGAAAAGTATTTTAAAAATTGACCAAACAGTCCAAAACCATAAATTATAAGTGTTATCTTTTGTCTTAAAAAAAAGTTATTAAAGGTCTAAGAACAAAATCAGTGGGGTATTTAGGGGAAGGGACAAGGAACAGACCCGATTAAGGTTTTGGACGCATATCGTTTTAGTTATTGATGTATGATGCAATTTTAAAGGAAAACGAGTAAAAAGAATTATATTTTATAGTATTTTTCTATTATATACTTGTCTGTTCTGTTTTCCCTTTTTTAGAGCTATTTTAAATCAACCCAAATATATCCCAACGCAATAAAATATTTTTACAACAAAAACAAAAAACAGTTAGGAATTTATTTTTAAAGAGAAAAAGTGAATTAAAAATTTTAATTCACACATTTTTATGGAAGAAGTGTGATAATAAAATTTATAATAAAAAAAATAGTGCGGGAAGAAATGAGAATGCTTTATTATGAATATACAAAACGGCACTTAAGAAGGAGTATTTCAAAACCTAAGCACTTGCACCAAAAACTGCTCTTAGATTTACGCTCCTAAAATACATGATATCTGGAAAAATCATCAATTTTGGCGTGGTGAGCGATATTTACTTTTTTCTTAATTATGAAAAACCGAGCCCGAAAAACGCTGGATAGAGTCATACATATGTACGTCTTATATTAAAATTTTGGATTGACACCAATATTCATAGTTTTCACAAATATAAAAAATATTTTCTTTTTAAATGAAAAGCCAGCTAGGAATATTAAGAAAAAAGGAAAAAAACATTTGCCAAAACAAATTTAATTCAACCATGCAGAGGGGAAGAGGTAATAATTTAATTCTCGAAATTTAATAGTAGTTAGATAAATTTTAAAGAAACTTTGGGCGTGGTCCCGAAAATTTTTCGCTTTTCCATCTTCTCCGCTAGGTATAATATCATGTAATACATGTAGTCCCGACTGTCCCTTTCTCCAGAAAAAAATGTCTTACTTACGGCCATTGAGCCCCCCCCCCCGAGCATTTTTTCAGGCTACGACACTGAACAAAATACATTTTTTAACTAGCATTAAACTTTTCATATGTGGCAAAACCGAAATTATTTACAAAACGCCGATCCAATGCAAAGCAAGTTGAATAAAGTCTCACCTAAATTATTTGTTGATCTTTCTGTGGTTTGTTGGTATTTTTTTAAATTAATCCAAAAATTTAAATTCATAATATATAAAAGTACATTTATCAAGAAAACTAAGCGTTGTATTGTAAAGTGCTATTCAGTGTTCCAAACAAAATATTCATATAATTTCTAAGATGAAAGTCGCAGCTTGTCAAACGAAAACAGTGGTTGAAAGTTTTCAGACCAAAATCAGTCTTTTTTAAATAAAAAGAAAACAGTTATTTTAAACAAAAATACATCAAAATTCCACAATAATTTGGATGTAAACAACAACACTGACATGACAAGATTGGTAACGAAGCTTCTGTTTTGCGATTTTAAAATTAATCGAATTTGCGCAGGTTTTCAATGAACCAAAGCAATTTAATTTGCAGAACTATCAAATATGAAAATAGTTAAAGAACTCATTAGCATTGTCAGCAGGCAGCAAAACCGTAGATTGCCTTAAAGGTCAACCACTTTTTCAGAGCAATTTCCATTTCACCTCATTCTATTATTTTCACAGTTCACTCGAAAACGACTAAAGCTGTCTCTAACTTATTTCAAGATATAATATGTTTATGGGACAAATACTGAAGTCACTTTTGCAAATTTTGACTTTTGTGCTTTTACCAAGGTGTTCAAAAATAGTTGCTGGCATTCGGCTTTAATTAAACAGTACACCCGCATTCACTAAATTTAGACCACCGAAATATTGAGATGATAATAATAGTCTCCCAGTTGTGTTTTCACCGTGGTATTATTGTGATATATGCAATAATATGTGTTAAATTTATTTTTTTGTAGTTAAATTGTTTTACCGATAAATAATTTTACCGGGATGTTGTTACAAATACAGTTTTAGTTCTATTAAAGAACACGTACTTAAATACTTTTTTCTTGGGAAATTTAAACAAAACTAAAAAAAAATATTTAGAATACAAAACTTACTTAACTTATTCTGACACTTGTGATTTTAAACCCCCCAGAACTGTCAATTTAGGACGGGTTTAAATTTAAAACACTTTAGTAGAATTTATAAATTAACTATTTTTACTGGATTGCTAAAATTCATACGGTAATTGTCATATGTGTACTATATTCTTAATTTAAGACGTAGAAAATAATTTTTAGAAATGATCTATATATCATAAATTACTGGATACATATTTCTAAAATAAAAGCTAAATCTGAAAATCCATTACATGAGAAACAAGTCGTTTGTTCAGTTAAAGAAATTTATTGCCAGAGGCGCGCGGGCAAACTATTACATGCAATGATGAACTCGACTTCGATACAAACATAAATATTATGTATGTACAGTAAATACTTGGTTGGCAAATTTTTTATCTGCACTTAAGTGTGTAGATATATCAAAGTAATAACTAAAATTCCTCGATAATACCATCACATAGTACAATGAATTAATAATGAATCAAAGAGCTATAAACGTGCATATTGCCGTCGTAACGGTTCTTATAATTATTTCAAACTAGGTAGGTGGATTTTTCTATTATCTCCAGCATAAAGTATCTATTAACAATGGAATCTTATAGTAAAAGTCATAATGTATATTGCTCAGATATGTTCGGTTTTGGTTACAAGGCAACCTAAGAACAACATAGCATTCTTTTTTATATTAAATAACCAATGTTTCTATATAGCATCAAATTTTAACCTTTACAGGTGTGTTTATTTCTTATTTATGGTGCTTTAGAAAATCGACAAATACTAGCTAGATAATTTTTTTTCGCTTTCCCTGTATCAAATAGACTTAGATTCTTTAAATAAACACGCTGTAAAAACTTTAGATAAATTTCGCAATAATTAATGACAATTCAGTCACAAGAAGTAGTATAACTCCACACCGCAGAAGTAATTCCCCCCTCCCCCCCGACGACCATAAGTATTGGTACTTATTTTTCGGAACATGCTAGCACCTCAAAGGAATTAGTACCGATAGAACGAGAAACATTAATTGGTAGTCAGACTAAGATTTTAAGATTTAATTTGTAGATTTTTATCTTTGGGCTCTAATCTAGATAAAGTAGATGACTTAAAGCTTCTTAAACACATTTTTTCAAGCTGCCACGCCGCACCGCCGGTCGGGTACAAATTGAGGACATTCCTCATCCGACCAGACCTGCCCATTTTAAGAGTCAATCCATGTGTTTTTTTTTTTAACTCGGTAGAAACTCATTTGAATTCAGTTGTTTTATTCATAGGTACGGCCCACTGCGTTATCCCATCTTAGAAGACTTACTAGTTTGATTGTAATTCCGAGTGACAAGGCTGCTCCTTTTTTGTAAGGCTTCGCCTTTTACGTCAGATGTACTGTTGTATACATATACAGAGTAATTAGAATAGCTAATTACATGGATGATTCGCGAGGATGGAGTTTCTTAATTTTGATAAAGAGTTTACGATCTGACATAAGTATAAGCACTATTTATGCCCTATGCCTGTTACCGTAAACTTCTTTAAATTCTTTATGTTTTACCTATCTATTATTGATCTATAATACCTTAGAAACGGAATATGTTATGATAGCAATAATACCTGCTATCACACCTAGGGCATTATAAGCGGGCATTATGATAATGCCCGCTTATATTACCCTAATGCGCTAATATGGAAATTTTATTGCTTATCCAATTTTATTTCTCTCACAATAAAGATCAAGTTTATACAAAAAATAATTTTTTCTTTAAACAATACTAAAAATTAAACTTTATTTCCAAAATAAAAATTACAATTTTGAAATGTCCCGGAAAATGTAGCTGATCCCACTATAGAATGGTCGGTGTTTTTTGTGATGGTAGCAGCGGTGGTAGCACTAACGCTATTTTGTATAGAAGAACAGTCTATTAAAGAATTTTCAATAGTCGCTACGGAATTAACCTCGGAATTAACTGAATTGGCAATCATTTTGGCTATTTTGTTTTTGGATGAAATACTTTCTTCTATATATCCTTCAGCTACTGAAGAGCTTTTCCATTTCCCATGTTGTTTTAGCGTTTCAAACGAAGCACCTGCCTCAACAAGTAAAGTTGACGATGTGCGACGCAAACAGTGGCCGGTGTAAGCTTCTGCATTATCCAGTTTTAAAAATTTTGCGATCAATGTTGGGACGCTTCCTATGGTATTTTTTCCAATGGGTTGTACTGTACATCGACCCTTTCTATAGGTAATAAAGAATCTTCGCTCCTTTATTCCAGCTGGTCTTAATGTTGTATACTTTTTTATTAAATTTAAAGCGCCTAAATCTTCTTCGATGATAGTAAAACTTTTTGAAGTTGAAGTTTTAGTTTCTGGTACCTTTATAACCAAGACTGTTCCTCTATCTTCAATGTCATCAATGGTCATTTTGACCAACTCATCTCGTCTTAAACCTCCAAAAACACCCATTACCAATATGACTTTGTGTACCAAGTAGATATCATCAGGAGCCTTCTTAATAAATTTTAATATTTGTTCTCCTTCCAAAACTTTAGACTTCTTCGGGACGTATCCTTTCGACTTAACTTTTAAAAAAGATATGAGACGATGGTATTGCGAAATGTCTATATTTTCATAGACCATCAACGTAGACCTTAGGGTAGAATACTTGGTCCAGAGAGAGTTCGGACTGTATTTTTCCGACTAAAAATAATAAAGTTTGTTAAACATATGTATTAAAATAAAATCAATAACTTACCAGTTCCTGGAAATATGCCATTAAAACATTTTCGGTTATTTGAAGAATTGTGTTCGTATCTTTCCAAATACCAAATATGCCATACTCCCGATCATACTGTTGCCTTGATTTAACTGGCAAAAGATTTTCGGTCGCTTTTATGACCTTTTCTCTTATATTTTGTGGAATTTCTTCCATTTTGAGCAAATCGTTAAATAAAAAATGCCAACTGACTAACTGACAGAAACATCAAAGTCAAACTTAACACCAGTCATTATCTACTTACGTATACAGGTACAGGTGCAACTTATTTTTTATATTGCGAATAAATAATGTAATTAGTCATTGAAAAACTCTTTTTTAGGTAAAACATAAAGCATTGTATGCACCACGGGCTTTACTGGACTATAATGCCCATCAGGCAGAAACCTATCCCTCGGGCCAGAGGCCCTCGGGCTATTTCTACCTTCAGGGCATTATAGTCCCCGTAACGCCCTTGATACATAAATAGCTATTATGGAAATATTATTAAAAGTTCATCACTGTATGTAAAATAGACCTTTTTCTCTCCGCTGTGCTGTCACTGAATTACTCCACGTTATCGAGAAACATATGTGTCGTCGGAGGGGTCGGGGGTGTGTTCATTGTTCAATCCATTATCAAAAAATTATTGTTGTACTACCTCAAGTTGTAGTAACGATTCTCGATCAAATTTTTTTTAAATAAAAATTTACAGAAATTAGAAGCTCAATATAAACATTCCAACATTTTTTCTATCTAATCGTAACCACAATAACAGGAACAGCACAACATACGTAAATCGGATACAAAATATAACAAAAATTAAACATATTTGTATTGAGTAAAGGCAATAAGGAAGATTAAAAAGATTTTGGGTACATTTCGTCTATGAGGGGACAATCCCCCCCCCACCCCTTCTCTTCGTCGTAAATCCGTCTTTGCTATGTAGCAACAGGCCCAAAGAAAAACTAGTTTATTCTTTATATGCCACTCGACAAAGTTTAACTGTACCAGAAGATGTACGACAAACATTCTTCGTTGCAAAAACTTGATTGAATTTGATCTTTCATCGATGTTGGAACATTTGGACAGTGAGAGTTCATGGAAACCGAATTTATTTATCATTTTAATCCCCGTCAGAACTTATTCAAATATACAGGGTGATTAATTCACGACGAGCGTATTTTTGAACATTGAGAAAACGTCTAAAAATTATTTTTTTGACACCTTATAATTGGATATACTTTAACTAAAATATTGGCCTGCTTTTATCACTTCCGGCTATGCCGGAAGTAGCTGTCATTTTTGATATTTTAAATAGAATATGATTATTTTTATCGTATCTTTCTAAGATCCCAGAAATATTTTTTATTATAGATCAAGTCAAACGTCTAAACTGAATATTAATATTGTTACCAGGGGACGGGTGGGCCCCGAACAGAAAGGGGGATTGCCCCTCTTTGTCCCCGTGGCTACGCTACTGCTGGTCATCCATCAGGAGACGGTGGTGCTGGGTAATTAGGTAGGCACCTTCTTTCCCCCACCTCCGTCTCTGAATTGCGCTATATTGTGCGGTACTGAACATTTTGTCAGTAAAAACTTTTTACATAATAATTGATCCAAATTACTGAAAAATGGCTACTAAAATATAAAGCCAAAGTAGCAAACTTGAAGAAAACAAACTAAATAGGTATCTAAAAATAACACTTAGTCTAAGTTTTCGTATATTAATGATGAATGCAATGTTTCATCACGACAGCATTTCCTTGATTATAGGATTGACAAATCGCCATGGAATTTAAAGGACAAGAAGAAGATTGCCTATCTTTATGTGCGTCAAATTTTGTTTTTTTTGTACAATTTTCCCATTAATTCTCTCACAAGAAAATTTACAAGAATTGTGTGTGTTGATCTGAATCTGAATGCTATGAAGAAAAGAACACGCAATTTATCTTTTTATATTCCATTTTATTTGACAGTATTAAATCCAGAGGATCACGATTAAAACCGAAAAAACTTTGTAATTGTAGCAATAAAAACTAATGAAATACTTCCGATTCCTAAAAAATAATTGGTATGTTTTTATCAAGGTTTTTATTATTAGGGCATAAGGTTTTTGAAACTGACTACTGACGATATCCGTAAATATTGTATCGGAGTAATCAGTTTTAGAAACATTATGGCCTTTAAAATAATTTTTTACTGAAATTATCTCTAAAATGAAATATTTATTCCTAAAAGTACAAAGCTTTTTCTTTTATTTATATTTTAATCGTGGTTCTCACAAAAAAATAGGGTAATTCACAAAAAACTATTTTTTTGTCTAAAGTAAGCGAAATAATATGATACTTTGAAATGAAAACTACTTTTTTTTATAATTTTTTTCTATAGTAAAAAAAATTATGATATTCTACTCTTAAGCAATCTCGAATTTTTACTGTTCCTCGTGTATCATGAGACGTTCACCGGATTTGATAGTATTATTTTGGTGACAATAAATGCAAAACTTAAATATAAAAAAAATCCATATGCTACACACTTCCTGGTAGCCATTATAGTTTCTAAAAATGAAATATTAAGAGTTTATCACCGCATAATCCGTACATTTATATAAAAACAATTTTTTTGCCCTCCACTGATGCCACTCAAATTTTCCCAATTAAGATACCTAATTTACTTTAATTTTCAGTTTCATTTTATGACAGATATATCCTTAAAATATGTTTATCATTTAACAGATTTAACTTTGTTTAAAGGTTGGAGACAATGACGTTTCTTGAACGGCAGTAGAGTTTTGGACTTGCATTGTCTTTATTTGTTTAGAATCACTACGTTTTAACTGGTAAGTATCTCCAGTCGTCTTCAGGTGAATACTGAATAAGTACGGTAACTACAGCTCTATTTATACTAGGCAGGTGCTGTGACGCATGACTAGTGGGCGGAGTCATGCGTGTTGCTAGGTGATGACGCATAACTGGATGAGTCATGCTTGATGAGTCATGCTCGATGACGTCATGCTCGATGAATCATGCGTTTAACTCTTGGGTGGTCTTGTTCTAAGATTACATTTACTTAACAAGGGTTTCCAGACGTTTTTCATGTCTAATGAAGGCTTACTAAAGCAACCTGGATTTTGGTGTATGGTAGCAGCTTCCTTAAACTTCCTCTTCCTCCAGTGCGGTTCTTTTTGCAGGATTTCCGCTTTTGTCCACATGATATGATGGCCGTGCGTCCAGGCGTGGTCAGCTGCACCTGATTTTTCGGTCTTTCCTTTTCGGGTATTATTCCGATGTTCTTTAATCCTTACTTCTAGTGGTCTTAGTGTCTCACCAATGTAAGACTGGCCGCATTCGCAGGGGATCTGGTAGACACAATTTTTCTTGTCTTTCTGGCTTACTGGTCTCGTCTTCGTTAGGTGGCTTCTTAAAGTGTCTCTAGAGCTGAATACTGTTTCGATGTTGTATCGTTTTCCTAGTCTTCTTATTTTCTCAGATACTCCTTTGACATACGGAATATTGAGTATTGGTTGTATCTCTTTCTCTGCTTTACGTGTGTTTGGCCGATTCTTGCGATTTTCCAATATTGTGTCAATCAGTTTCATGGGATAGCCATTCTTGTTGAGGTCGGCCTTGATGTGGTTAGTTTTTTTTTTCTAGACGTCAATGTAGAGAAAAATGGCAACACCTTCCTAACCTCAGTGTACAGAAAACCTACACATACAGGGCAATATCTCAATTATACATCAAACCACTCAAACAACACAAAACATGGCATAGTAAGAAACCTTGTGGATAGAGCAATTACTCTCTGTAACTTAAACGAAGCTCTCAAAAGAGAAACTAACCACATCAAGACCGACCTTAACAAGAATGGCTATCCCATGAAACTGATTGACACAATATTGGAAAATCGCAAGAATCGGCCAAACACACGTAAAGCAGAGAAAGAGATACAACCAATACTCAATATTCCGTATGTCAAAGGAGTATCTGAGAAAATAAGAAGACTAGGAAAACGATACAACATCGAAACAGTATTCAGCTCTAGAGACACTTTAAAAAGCCACCTAACGAAGACGAGACCAGTAAGCCAGAAAGACAAGAAAAATTGTGTCTACCAGATCCCCTGCGAATGCGGCCAGTCTTACATTGGTGAGACACTAAGACCACTAGAAGTAAGGATTAAAGAACATCGGAATAATACCCGAAAAGGAAAGACCGAAAAATCAGGTGCAGCTGACCACGCCTGGACGCACGGCCATCATATCATGTGGACAAAAGCGGAAATCCTGCAAAAAGAACCGCACTGGAGGAAGAGGAAGTTTAAGGAAGCTGCTACCATACACCAAAATCCAGGTTGCTTTAGTAAGCCTTCATTAGACATGAGAAACGTCTGGAAATCCTTGTTAAGTAAATGTAATCTTAGAACAAGACCACCCAAGAGTTAACTGCATGATTCATCGAGCATGACGTCATCGAGCATGACTCATCAAGCATGACTCATCCAGTTATGCGTCATCACCTAGCAACACGCATGACTCCGCCCACTAGTCATGCGTCACAGCACCTGCCTAGTATAAATAGAGCTGTAGTTACCGTACTTATTCAGTATTCACCTGAAGACGACTGGAGATACTTACCAGTTGAAACGTAGTGATTCTAAACAAATAAAGACAATGCAAGTCCAAAACTCTACTGCCGTTCAAGAAACGTCATTGTCTCCAACCTTTAAACATACACTAGAAGCCCGGTATGGACCCGGTATAAGTGATAAGTTCCGTAACTACGAGAAAGCTAAGATAAAATTAATAAAGGAGGAAACGCACATCCAGTTTCTACTACGGGCAAGGGACCAAGATATTATTCCAGATGGCTTTAGGATCAAGTCACCGATCCCAGGACAACAAGCTAAGAAGATTCTAAACAACGCCAGCAAAGCTCTTATACGCTCCCAAATCCACTACCATCGCTTTAAGAAAGCTTCTCTACTCACAGATATCCAACAGAGATTTGAGGAAATTAAAGAATATACACTGGAAGAGGATCAAGAACCCATTTTTCGGAAGATTGATGCCACCTGCGACAAAGTAAGAACAGCTCAACAAAATATTCATGAGAAGAAATTGCGAAAACATGTTAGTCAAAATCCACCAACAACGCAACCCCATAACCAAAGAACCATCGTCAACATTTCATCTAGAGAATTAACACCCATAGAAGAATCCCTAATGGCTAAGGGTTTAAACTTTACTATTGCTCCAACAGAGATACCAATATTGGACATTATTAGCGCCGTCGACTCAACAACCATAGGAGAAACACAAGCGGAAGAATTTAGATGGAAGGTTAGAAATATTCTAGAAAAATCAAGGCCTCCAAAACGAAATATCGGTAAGGAAGAAACAATGGCTCTCACAAAACTTCGTAAGGATCCTAATATCAAGATTCTACCAGCCGACAAAGGCAACGCAACTGTCATCATGGATGTTCAGACATACGACCAAAAAATCGAGGAAGTTGTGCAAAAAGGAAACTACACCCTTATTTCCAAAGATCCGACCGGCACAATCGAGGGAAGAGTCTACCGAACACTTAAGAAATTTGAGCGGTATATTCCAGAAAAGACGCGGAGACGCCTGACACCACACCACAGTCAACCACCACACCTCTATGGCCTGCCAAAAATACACAAACATAATATGCCTCTAAGACCAATTACAAGCTCCCGTAACGCCCCTACATATGAACTAGGTAAATTTTTACTTCCCCTACTCCAACCACTTCAAGGAAACAGCACGTCATTTGTAAAGAACTCGCAACACTTTGCACAAATAATAGGAGAAAAGGAAGTACAACCAGAAGACCCACTGGTCAGCTTTGACGTCGAAAGTCTTTACACCAACGTCCCTATAAAAGACGCACTTAAGGTCATCAGGAGCAGACTTGAGGAAGACTTGACCCTACAAGAAAGAACACCGCTACCTACAAATGCCATCATGGAACTATTGAAATGCTGCCTTAACAATTCTTATTTTCAAGAAAAAGATAGATTCTTTAGCCAAGAGGACGGACTACCAATGGGCTCATCTCTCTCGCCCATAATCGCCAACATTTATATGGAATGGTTCGAATCCGAAGCAATAAAACAAGCAAAGAAGAAACCAAAAATATGGCTTAGATATGTGGATGACACCTTCATTATTTGGAACGGAAACGAGGACGAACTCAGAGAATTCTTACATCACATTAATAACTTTGCACCGACAATTAAATTCACCATGGAAAAAGAAGAGAACAACCAATTACCTTTTCTAGACGTCAATGTAGAGAAAAATGGCAACACCTTCCTAACCTCAGTGTACAGAAAACCTACACATACAGGGCAATATCTCAATTATACATCAAACCACTCAAACAACACAAAACATGGCATAGTAAGAAACGTTGTGGATAGAGCAATTACTCTCTGTAACTCAAACGAAGCTCTCAAAAGAGAAACTAACCACATCAAGACCGACCTCAACAAGAATGGCTATCCCATGAAACTGATTGACACAATATTGGAAAATCGCAAAATCGGCCAAACACACGTAAAGCAGAGAAAGAGATACAACCAATACTCAATATTCCGTATGTCAAAGGAGTATCTGAGAAAATAAGAAGACTAGGAAAACGATACAACATCGAAACAGTATTCAGCTCTAGAGACACTTTAAGAAGCCACCTAACGAAGACGAGACCAGTAAGCCAGAAAGACAAGAAAAATTGTGTCTACCAGATCCCCTGCGAATGCGGCCAGTCTTACATTGGTGAGACACTAAGACCACTAGAAGTAAGGATTAAAGAACATCGGAATAATACCCGAAAAGGAGAGACCGAAAAATCAGATGCAGCTGACCACGCCTGGACGCACGGCCATCATATCATGTGGACAAAAGCGGAAATCCTGCAAAAAGAACCGCACTGGAGGAAGAGGAAGTTTAAGGAAGCTGCTACCATACACCAAAATCCAGGTTGCTTTAGTAAGCCTTCATTAGACATGAGAAACGTCTGGAAACCCTTGTTAAGTAAATGTAATCTTAGAACAAGACCACCCAAGAGTTAAACGCATGATTCATCGAGCATGACGTCATCGAGCATGACTCATCAAGCATGACTCATCCAGTTATGCGTCATCACCTAGCAACACGCATGACTCCGCCCACTAGTCATGCGTCACAGCACCTGCATAGTATAAATAGAGCTGTAGTTACCGTACTTATTCAGTATTCACCTGAAGACTACTGGAGATACTTACCAGTTGAAACGTAGTGATTCTAAACAAATAAAGACAATGCAAGTCCAAAACTCTACTGCCGTTCAAGATTTAACTTTCATTTTCGAAATATACAGTATTTTATGATATCTAAAATACAAATAGGTCATGCATCTCTAGTAATTATTTTCTTCCAATGAAAGTCCTAAATTAAAATTATAATGTTATTATAAAAATATTTTATGTAGTTGAACGGCTGCAACTATTTTTGAAATATTTATCTTGGCTTTCGCTAACAGCACAAAAATTGAGGTATGTATATACAAAAATTATGTCAGCATATCTTAATAAGAAAATATAGCTTGAAAAAGGGATTAAATTAACTCTAATGAAACGCTGAGTACAAGAGAAGACATACCAGCAAACAGACATACAGTAATCAGCATTTTCGTCAATTTTGGTAAAGAACACAACGAAAGAATTATTTTCAAAATCTTTGTTTATCTTGACGATAAATACGATGAAATGAATGAGAATGACTAAGCCTCTATAGAATGTTATCCATCCATAATAAAAAAGCTAAGATAATTAATATCTATATGAAAATCGTGTTTTAATATTTTTACAATCACCCTTCCGATCAGATAACAAAGGATGAGTGGCTAAACCAACAAGGTTCTAATAATAAATAATGTTTATACAAGTGTAAGATTAAATACCATCGGTGATGATATTCTTTTTCGAAAATATTTAATTCTTATAATTAAGTGTAAACTAAATTGAAATTAAGTAAGAACAAATTTTAAAAGGAAATAATTCAAAGACCCGCTGCCCACAAACACGTTTATTCTCAGACTGCCTTTACAAAAAATGCTATCCTCTAATCAGATCTCGGTCTCCCGGTTACATAAACAAAATTACTCATAACCATGATTCTATAATATAAACAAAACAGTAAACCTATATCAAGCAAAATACGTCTTAAAAAAATAATGAATGATTCCTTTCTTTACAAATGGGTCGATTACAGTCGGCCAAACCTGACCCTTCACGCCCTCGGGAAGCTCGAGACCTTACTTACGATCTGAAACAGATAAAATATCAAACATTAGTATACATAACAATCAACACGAGCCACTTTGACTCTTGGTAAATAAATCAATCATCATCCGACTTTTCAGATGTATCAGAACTACCCGCTATCTTAAACGGTTTCAATTTCTCCGATGGACAAATACCCGTATAGGCTTTTTGCGACCTTTTCGCACCAGGCATGTCCTCGACTACATAACGATCGTTGTTTAAAACTTTAGTGATCACAAATGGCCCTTGATACTTTGGCTCAAGTTTCTTACTTTTGCCGTCATTAGAACACTTTGTCCTATAAACAAGAACTTGCTGCCCAACCTCAAACTTTTTAGGTTTAGCATGCTTAGCATCGTAATGCAACTTTTGCACTTTTTGCTTTTCTTCAATTCTTTGAGCAACTTTTACTCGAATCTCAGCCAAGTCCATAGGTTCCTCTTCGCATACCTCATGAACTAGATAAGCATCGTCTATACCCCTGGGCTGATAGCCCAGAAGAATCTCATAGGGACTTTTCCCAGTAACGGTGCTGATAGTCGTGTTTATTCCCCACTGTACACGACTGATGCAGTCATCCCAGCGTTCTTCGTCATCAGTAGAGGCATTAATAGCTGACAACACAACTCTATTCATCCTCTCTACCTGTCCATTTGCTCTTGGAGTCGCTGTGGCACACAGCACGCGTTTAATGCCAAATTCATTACAATATTGAGTAAAACTTTTGCTGGTGAACGCCGATCCTCTATCACATATTATCCTTCTAGGAACTCCAAACATTTTAATAACTTCATTTAAAAATCGAATTACAAGGGAACATTTTGTACTTGCCACTGGCTTAATCATAGTAAACTTGGTAAAAGCGTCTATGGCAACAATCACGTAGCAATTCTTCTTAACACTTTTAACAAATGGGCCAAGATGATCTATGTGAAGCGTATCCATCGGTATGTTTTTCTTTTCAATGCTAAATAAGCTGCCAGGAACTTTTCCAGAGGGTCGTTTATTATACAAACACCCTAAGCATGCTACGATATAGTTTTTAACATACTTGCGCATTGACGAAAACCAATAACGATTTTTAAGGGCTTCAAGAGTTTTATCAACAGCTAAATGCCCAACACTGTCATGATAAAACATTAATAAACGCCTTCTAGAATTTTTCGGTACTACCCATTTTAATCCTTTGTCTGTTTTGCGATAAACTCTGTTATGCTTGAGGGAAAAATATTTGTGTACTTCTTTGTCTTCAGCACTTTGCGGTTGTTTACTTAAAATTGAATGTAGGTGACGACACTTTTCATCTCCTAGTTGCGCAGCTAAGACCCAATCATCTTCATTAATATTTACTTGTAGTATCTGCACGTCGTCATATCCCTCACTACCTTCAACAGGGTTGCGACTAAGGGCATCTACATGACTCATTTTGCTACCTGGTCTATATTGAATATTAAAATCAAACTCTTGGGTTGTCAACCACCACCTAGCGATTCTAGGAATCAAATCTCTTTTAGTCAAGGTGGTACGAAGTGCATTACAGTCGGTTACAACAGTAAAATGTTTTCCTATTAAATATACCTTAAATTTCTGAAGAGAGTTTACAACGGCCAGCGTTTCAAGTTCATAGGAGTGGTATCTTTGCTCTTCCGCCGTAGTTGCTCGACTAAAATACTGCACTGGCTTTGAAGAACCATCTGCTTGTTTTTGTAAGAGAATTCCACCAACACCCCATTTGCTTGCATCAGTATGAACTTCTGTTTCGGCTAAATGATCGTAGATCGCCAACACTGGACGCGTTACCAGTTTATCTTTGAGTTGTTCAAAAGCATCTTTCTCTTTATCTTCCCATTGAAATATTGTATTCTTTTTTGTTAAATTGTTTAATGGTCGTGCTATTTGTGCAAAATCTTTAATAAACTTTCGAAAATAACTGGCTAGCCCCAGGAAACGTCTTACATCGTGAACATTATTCGGTTGTACAAATTTGGAGACTGCATCGATTTTATGCGCACCTGGACGAATTCCGTCTTTGTCAATCTCGTGACCCAGATATTCAATTTTAGTCTGAAAAAATCTACATTTATCTAGTCGTAAAGTCATATTAGCGTTCTTAAAAAGTTCCAAAACTTTTTCCAAACGTTCAAAACCACCTTCTACGTCGAGGGATGGTATTAAAATATCGTCCAAGTATGCCATAACGGATGTAAACCTCATAGAGCCTAAAATTGTATTCATTGTCCTCTGAAATACAGCTGGTGCATTAACGAGTCCAAAAGGCATTCGCAAATATTCATAATGCCCGTCAGGTGTCACGAAAGCAGTTTTTCCAATTGAGTCTTCGGAAACTGGTATCTGATGGTATCCAGCAGCAAGGTCTAAACTAGTAAAGTACTGACATCCCTTTAACCTATCAAGAAGGTCATCGATTCTTGGTAACGGGTATTTATCTTTAATAACTTTTTGGTTTATAGCCCTATAGTCTACACACATGCGTTCTTCACCATTTTTCTTTTTCACCAAAAGTATAGGACTTGCGTACGGAGATTGCGATTCTCGAATAATATCATTTTCCAATAAATCCTCAACGATATCTTGTACTTTGCTTCGTTGAGAATATGACAGTCGATAAGGTCTATAGGTTATCGGTTCATCGTCTTTTAACTTAATTGATATTTCTGACACTCGGCAAGTGCCCAATTCGCTGGTCTTTGTTGCAAAAGAGTTCCGATATTTATTCAATAAGCTAAGCAGTTGTAATTTTTGTTTCTCAGAAATATTAGAATTAATATAATCGGATAAGTCAATCATTCTAAAAGGCTGCAAATTCTTCTGTTGAATAGAAAAACAGTTCTCTACAGAACCGTTACTTTGCTGCACGCACATATGACCCCTAGCAATTACTGCGCTTTTGCGAAATTCAATATCATTATCAGAAATATTCATTATCGGTAAGACTCCTGCATTGCACTTTGTAATGCATCTAGGTATTACATGGTATTGTTGAGGGATAGATCGGTATTGTAAATCTACATAAACATCTTGAGATTCCTCATCACTACATACTAACACGTGACCAATATGGTGAGGAGGGATAACTACTGTCTCACTAACATAAAGAGTAATTTTCTTTGAAGGTAAACATTCAATTTGTGGTAAATCAAATTTATTTTTATTAAATAGACGAACTTGTGCATCACGAACAACAACAATAACATTTTCATGATTTATAAACGGTTGCCCTATTATTAATGAAACTTTTTGATATTCATCTGGTACAACAAGAGCCGTTACTGGTGCATAAGCCAAATCAACTTTCAAATCTAATTCAACTTTTGAATTCACATTCACAAAACCGCCACCAAAACCACACAAACGAATTTGCGTTGGTTTTTGTTGCAGTCCAAGCTTAATTGCATCCGAAGCTCTAATCGTAACAGCACTACACCCAGAATCTACATAACCTCTACAAGCAAAATTATTTATTATGCAGTCAATAAAATAATTATCGTTAAAATTTTGATTGACATTAACAGAATTTACCGCAGAATTTATGCTAAGATTTTGCTTACCCTCTATCTTACTATGCTCTCGCCCAAACCCTCTTTTGAACTTTGAGGAACAATGACTTTCATCATGGCCTACACGGTTGCACTTTGCACAAAATACTTTTGGCTTTGGGCACTTTGCAAAAACATGTCCCCTTTCATTGCAGTTAAAACACTTAATGATTGTATCCTGGCGACTTTCGCGGTTATCACTCAAGTGTCTTTTTCTTAGAGTTTGTCTTAAATCCACCCTTGACAAGCGACCAGAAACTTTTTCTTCGCTTGTATGCTTCTTAGTGTTATCACTCTCTAGTGCAAACAGATATTGTTCATACAATGCTTCGGGCGTTTCATATCTCCCAGCTCTAGCTGAGTTTTGTACGACAGTGTCACTTATCCCATCTATTATGCACGATACACTTTTCTTGCCAGTTATTTCACAAATCCGCAACAACTCCATTTTCTCAAAATAGTACGTGGTCATTGATTCATTCATTTGCTTATGTCTATTTAACATTCGCTTGAGGGCTGAAGCATAGTCTATGTTTTCCGGGAAAGTTTTCCTAATCAACGCCTTCCATTCTTCCCATGTATAATTATAATTTGATAGGCTATGGTACCAGCTTTTGGCCATTCCTACCAAACGAGCTTGCATATGATAAATGGTCGTGACGTCATTCCATTCGTTGACTTGTTTAATTTGCTCTATCTTTTCGAGCCACTGGTTTGCCGTAAGGGACCGATTGTCTGGTGCAAACTCGGGTATGCAGTCACTTTTAACTAATAATTTTATTCCCTTTTGTTGACTTAAAACAGCATTTTGTTTAGATAGTTCATCGACCTGGCGCTGTAATGCTTTAATTTTGGTATCTGCATTTTCTACGGGAACGGGCGTATACGATCTTTGAGGATCTGTACGGTACTTTCTGTCCTTTCTTTTTCGATATCTCTCCGAGCTGGTACTATCACTGTCACTAGAACGAGAACGGGCGGAGCTACTAGAGCTTCTGCGACGCCGTGAACGCTTGCCCATTTTAATATATAATTAACAACAATAAGTCAACACTAATTAAACTCTAATTAACAACAACACAACTTTTGTGTTGGCCGTCTAATACAGACACACACCCAACCGCACCAAATCACTGTTTTTTTTAAGCCCGTGAATTACTACTCCACACCTGAACTGTAAACTAAATTGAAATTAAGTAAGAACAAATTTTAAAAGGAAATAATTCAAAGACCCGCTGCCCACAAACACGTTTATTCTCAGACTGCCTTTACAAAAAATGCTATCCTCTAATCAGATCTCGGTCTCCCGGTTACATAAACAAAATTACTCATAACCATGATTCTATAATATAAACAAAACAGTAAACCTATATCAAGCAAAATACGTCTTAAAAAAATAATGAATGATTCCTTTCTTTACAAATGGGTCGATTACATAAGGTATGCATGCCTCTATTTCTTTAATTAGTAATTAAATTAGTCATTATAAGAATTTGTCGTATCTTTTGAAACAGGAGGGGGGTTAAATATTAAGGGTTCCCAGCGAAAACAATTTTTTTTACCGTTTTAATTTTTAGAAAAGCTTAAATAATCAAAGTCTGGTTGTAATAGAAACTGAAAAAATATCATTGCTGGTAATAAAAATAAACATTTAAATCATTCATATACTATTTTAAAGGTATACACTGTGGATTCAATTATTTAACTTGAAATTCCTGTCAACAATTCTAATGTTTTTAGATACAGCTAAGTTTATAATAAAAACAAGCCTAGTAACCTTGTCAACGTCACAATATGCTTTAATATCAGAAAGAATATTATTAAATAGAAAAATGTTTGTCGGCGTGCAGACAAGATTAAAATTGAAAAAGTTTTATGCCTCCGCTGGGAATCGAACCCAGAACCTCTCGATTAATCGGCTTAATCGAGATGTTCTGGGTCCGATTCCCCGAAGTTTCTTCACAAGATTTTGTGATTGACACAATCAAGTGCTTTGGGATTCACAAAATATTGCTGCAGCAAATTCTCAAGATGTTCAAGAAATGAAAAAATTGCACCATTCGTTTTTTTATTTTTTTTTAATTTTATTTATATTGATTTGGTTTAGAGAAGGTGTAATTTTTATTTAAAAATAAATCATTCTATTTTTAAGAACTTTTTCTATAATTTTAGAAAGTGTTGGAAGCAAAAAAATTGGTTCAAAATTAGAGGCAGATTCATAATCGCCCCCTTTATGAATTGGAATAATTAAGACATCATGGAAATACTCAACTTTGCAAAAGAAATATTCACTGCCTTTGTTGCTTTTAAATCAGGAATATAGCTGTAAAAAAAATTTAACAGATAAATTATTCCATCAGGATGAATTTTCATTTTTTATTTTTGACATGATTCATTTCACTTCTTGAACATCAGTTGGGTTACAGAAAAATGCATCACTAACTTTAACATTTTTTATGTACATACGAAAGTAAAAAAAAATTTTTCGAAAGTTTTGAAGGCTGGTTGAAGCAGTCAGTGCTCAGTATCAATAAAGCAAACACAATAGTTATTCTTGTTATCTACGATATTTTCATCGGAGTAGGTACTTAACTAAAGAAACATCGATCGCCATCTACTTACTGGATTCACAATGAACCTAATAAATGGATTAACTGAACAAATCTTTACATAATTACATTAGTTGTTATCTCTTTTATTAATTAAGTACACTACATGTAAATCCTATTAGTATGAGTATTTTAGTTACAGATATCTATCCTGTGACAATAAGAACTGAACTCATTGTACAGGGTGAGTTCCTGCTTTTTCTTAAGAATCAGATAAACATTCGAAATACAAAAGTTGTAGAGAACATTGAGGTGCACATTTTAAAATTATGCTGGAATATACCAAATGGCGCAAAACGTGGCGAATATACCTTGGAATGTTTTAAATGAAATACTCTATATATTATATTATTTTTTTGATTCCCCATAAAATTCTACGCTTATTTTGTAAATGTCATATGTCTAAATTCAATAGTTTTTGAGATATTGACGTTTAAAGATGGCTTTTCAGACATTGAAACGGTTCATCTTAGAGAAAAATAATTTTCACCTCCCTGCCTTTTATTCTCTATCTAAAGAGCCACTTCCGATTTAACATGTAAACCAAAGAAACGGGTTTACAGTTTATCAAAGTATGAAATGCTATATTTTAAACGTCAATATATCAAAAACTATTAAATTTAGACATAACATTTTTTACAAAATAAGCGTAGAATTTAGTGGGGAATTAGAAAATACGTAATACAATAGATAAGGTATTCCATTAAAAAAAGTTTTATTGGCCACGTTTTTTTGAGCCACACCGTAAACCCCAAAATAATTTAAAATGTGCACCTTAATGATCTCTACAACTTTTGATTTGTATCTAATTCTTAAGATAAAGGAGAAAATGACTCACTCTGTGCCTATAGTCATATTTTCTGTCCAAAATCTTATTTCTCGGGTTATCTCAAAAATGCCAATGTTGGAAATACTTTATTTCAAAGTTTCTATTTTTGTGCAGCCATTTACGAAATTGTCCATTAATAAGTGGGTAATATTGATAAGTTCGTATGCTAAAACAAATCATTTTATTTTTAACGCATTATAAAAAAAAATTTACAAAACTTAAATTAAAACAAAATGTTTTTAACAACATATTATTTAAAAAATATCAATTATACAAATAACTTTCGCTCCTTTCACATCGGCAATTGGATGCACTTATTCATTAGTTTTTTAAAATGCTTAATTATAATTTTTCATTCTGTTTTGAGGAGTTTATCTTATCAATATATTTTTACACATTTTACTGATCCATAACTTTGTACAGCACAATGCAGCGGCAATATTAGAAATAAACATAAATAAAAACATAACCCATATTTTCATTATAATGTCATGATAGTTCGCACTTCAGTACGTATTAGGAGCATCCGACCATTATTTCTTCTCCAAGGTTACCAGCTCCATGCGAAATTATATATATTAAAGATCAAAAACATTGTATTCTCTTGGCCCGAAACCTGACCATGATCATTAATGGGTTTTTTAATACTTTACATTGGTGAAAAAAAAACTCAATAGTTTGTTTATAGCTTTTTTGTAACTCGGACCAAGAAGACCGCAATTTAACATGGCAAATTTTACCGAGGTCGGATCCACTTATTGATAATGCCCGGACAAATGTCATAAGAACGGCATTTTATTTGTAGTTTATCGATAATACCCAACTTAGTTGGGTGTTTTCAAAAGTTTATGGCCGTTGTTTATGAAGAGTGTCCAGTTTATGAGACCGGCCAACAGGGGCGTAGCCAGACAGTATGCTCGGGTGTAAGTAGGACATTTTTTTTTCTGGAGAGAGGGACAGTCGGGACTACATGTATTTTATGAGGTTGTACCTAATGAAAAAGTGGAAAAGCGCCGCAGGCGAAAAATGTTCGAGGCCACGCCCAAAATTCTTTTAAAGTTCACCTAACTATTCTCAAACGGCAGTAGAGTTTTGGACTTGCATTGTCTTTATTTGTTTAGAATCACTACGTTTTAACTGGTAAGCATCTCCAGTCGTCTTCAGGTGAATACTGAATAAGTACGGTAACTACAGCTGTAGTTACCGTAGTAGCCAGTTTTTGCCAACCAATTAAACCAACTATTCGAATTTTCAAACGCTAATATCTCGGCATTCACTTACTCCTGAAACCTGAATTTCGGTTCACTAGAAAGAATGATATTTGCCGCTGAATATGAAGTAGATTTTTATCAAATTGTTTCTGTATTTTCAGAGAAATTTGCATTTGAAATATCGTTTAGCGGGATTTTGATGTCAATTTATCTTGACATGAATTAAAAAGCTTGAGTCGCTTTTACATAATTTGATAAGACTGGATGGCTAAAGGTTTTAGATCTTTCTTTGGAGGAAACGTGTTTCCAAAAATTATACCACCTGTGAAGTAGAGTGAGTGTGCGTCGAAATTTGGAGGAATTCAGCGATTGTGGAGGACAAAAATGGGTTTATTTGATATGCCTTAACTACACTTGTTACGTAATATACTATTAGCCTTAAGTTGAAAATATCAGCATCGCGCAACGTTTAACATTGACTTTAAAAAAATTAAATCATAAATCACTGTACAAATACCAACCGTAACAATTAATACAGTACGTGGTCTAGTTATTACAAAAGCTACAAAATTGGCGCTTAACCTTGACATCGTAACAACAATATATTTTGTCACGAATATATTATTTTTGCAGGAAATATAAATATTTATTAATTTTATACACCCTTATGTAGTATTATACAGTAATTTTAAAAAAAAGTTCGTTATTATTGGGATTAAATTGTGTGTAAGTCTAAACGAGGAAAGTTGCCGATTTTTCCAAATTAGAAAAACCATAATTGCTACTCAGGTTTTAAAATCAAAATCAAATATACAGGGTGTTACAAATTAGATGCATTAGCATTGCTACCTTGGTAACTATTAGAGGTAGAGTTAGTTAAATGGAGGCAAAGTTGCATATTTGCATGCTGAATAATTTGTCAAAAGAAATTAAAAAAAAATTTGCTGGTTTCCGGAGATATCCAAAAAAAATCGAAAAAATAAAATTCTGTTCTTTTTACGACTGATTATTTTGAAAACTCAAGAGCACTTCTTAAGGCATTTTTTCTTTTTTTTTAGAAAATAATTTTTTTTTTCAGATACGACGATTTGTTATACTTACTGATTTTTTTAAATTTTTGAATGACTTTTTACCTTACATGACTAATAATGTGTCACTAACTCAAAAACTTCTTTTTTCTAATACAATGTCTATTATCTAAAAACGAATCGTTCTAGGTATCTGAAGAAAACAATTTCGCGCATAAACATTGCCTTTAGTTTTAGGAGGTCAAAAATAAAATAAAAATTCAGATCTGAATTTTAAAAAATCAAGTTGATGTGGGTTTTTAAGAAACGAAACGTCGCATTTGAATAATAAAATTGTTTTCTTGAAAAGTGCCCTAAGAAAATAAAAACAAAAATTGATTTTTTCCAGATATGGAATTTTGTAAATTTCTTGTAATAAATTATTCAGCATTAACATATGCAACTTTGCCTCCATTTAACCAACTTTCTATTTCTTATAGTTACCGAGATACCAAGCAAATGCATCGAATTTTGAACACCCCGTATAATAATAGATATATAGACGACATACCCGCTATTAATGTAGCTTCCACATTGTTATCTATGTTGTTATGCAACGACAGGTCTCTATATCTCGGGAATGATTCATAGAGCTTTGCGGAACATACGAAGAAGGAAGAGGCCAAGAAGGAAGATAGCCGCGGAGGGAATTATAAATGAATTATAAAGTCATATCGGATACGGGCACGGCTCGTTTGTTCGCAAAGAAAGGACTAAATGAACCAATGAGTAGAGTGAACTTTAATGTTTACGAGTTAAGACTACCAATCCTATTCGTTTATTATGTTTCACAATTTGGAATATTCATCAGTGACGGATCGAGGATTTTGCTGAGGGAGGAGGCAACTAAAAAAAAGTAACTAGTAAAAAAGCTTATCCCGGTTCTAAAAACCTTCCTTCGCTTAAAAATGACTTCTTTTTTTTTTTTTTTTTTTTATGATAAAACACCTGCACTGTAGGAAAAATCCTTTAAGGCGCTCTGGGAGCGGTGCGAGTGCGAAAAAAGCGATTAACGTTGGTCTTGAAACGTTGAAGATTGTATTCTTTGGGAAACACGACCTCAGGAAGTTCATTCCACAATGATGACGTTCTCCAGATGAAAGAGTTCTTGAACAATGAAGTTCGAGGAGTACTAAGCTGAGCAACATATGGATGAGCGGCAGCGGTTCGCCGTGTATTTCTGTTTTGCATTGCTCTAGGTGGAATCAAGTCGGCAATGTCAGTCGAACACCTGCCATGGAAATATCTGTAAAAGAGAGCCAAATCACCAACCTGTCTTCGATGCTCCAGGCTATCGAGGGTCTTGGTCAGCTCGGGGTCGCCGATCAGACGAACGGCTCTCCTTTGAATGGAATCCAGTAGCCGAAGGGTGTGCTTGGGTGCAGAGCTCCAGACATGAGAGCAATATTCTAATGATGGTCGAATCTGGGCTTTGTAGAGTGTCAAAAGTTGATGAGGTGTGTACAACCTTTTGGTGCAGAAAAGTACACCAAGTTTCTGTGCAGCTGCCCTGGCAATTGCGGCAACGTGATCATGCCAAGACATATTACCTCCCAGATTGACCCCCAGCAAATTAATAGACGGTGCCAGGGGAATTGCGTGTCCTGCCATGACTATATCCGGTTCTGCAATGTTAACCTTTTTGGAGAAGACTGCTGCCTGTGTTTTCTTAGTATTAAATTGGACTTGGTTACTGTCACCCCAAGCCAAAATTTCTTCCAGGTCATTGTTGAGGCGCAATACTTCATGCTGCCTGCGAAGATGTGCGTCGGCAGCGGATGTTTGGGGAGTCAAGGTAAAAGATGAGACAAGTGTGCTGTCATCAGCAAAGCTATAAATTGGATTTTGGGTTTTCACTAGAAGGTCGTTAATATACAGTAAAAAGAGGGTAGGCGACAATATGGACCCTTGAGGAACACCGGCATTGATGGTGAAGGTGTCTGAGAGAAACCCGTCAATCGCCACTTGCAGAGAACGGTTCTTAAGGAAGCTGGTTAACCATAAACAAAATCCATTAGGCATACCGTAGGATCGCAATTTACTTAGAAGCCCATCGTGCCAAACACGATCAAAAGCCCTAGAGATGTCCAGTGCAACAGCCCGGGATTCTCCATGATGTTCGATGGTGTTGCTCCAAAGATGGGTGACATATGCCAGAAGTTCACCTGTTGATCTGGACTTTCGAAAACCGTATTGATGGTCGCTGATAATGTTAAGCCCTTCCAGATACTTTAGGAGTTGTTGGTTATTAGCTTTCTCCATTACTTTTGAAATTACTGAAAGCAATGCGACGGGTCGGTAGTTGCTTGGCAGGGTCTTTTTACCTTTCTTTGGAATGGGCTGGACACGCGCCGACTTCCAGCAGGATGGAAATATTCCTTTTTTGTAGGATAACTTGAAAAGTCTACAAAATACTGGTGTAAGTTCATCGGCACATGTCTTGAGAACAATGATAGGAATTTCGTCTGGACCAGAAGCTTTATTGACGTCGAGTCCTTTAAGAATCCGTTTAACAAGACGCTGACGGAATACGATTTCAGACATTTGCGATTGAACTGAGAGAATGTTGGGTGGTGATTTTCCCTGGAAGTCTACAGTGGAATGCGAGGAAAACAATTCAGCAAGTAGGTTTGCTTTATCCCCGGCTGTGGTTGCTATTGTGCCGTCTGAACGTGTTAGAGAAAAACTGACCCTTTATACACAATATACAATTTTCAGGCTTCAGGGAGGGGGGGGGGGATACCTCCTTCTAGCTGTCAACCTTATTATTTTAACTAAGGTATGACACGTTACAGCCGGTCATAGTACCAAGAAGGTAATTTTTCAAATGCTCATACGTATCTCACAAAATATACAATTTGATTTAAAAATATTGAACTATTCGCATTTGAAAAAACATTTTCTTAGGACCGGATTGGAAGACTGATTAGTTACTTATCAAAATCCTACCTTTTTGTGCCAACTGGTATACCTACCAATGATTATTTACTTATCTACTTCCAACATAATTTTTATGCAAATAAAAATAATCATATCCTTATTAAAATAATAAAATGGGCAGCTTCTTCCGGTATAACCGGTAGTGATAGAAAAAACGCCAACGAAAAATATGTCTAAACACAAGTTAAAAATTTTGTTACGATCGTCGCGTCGTGATTCACCATGTATACGTAAAAGTTACATTTGATAAATACGAGCTGATTTGATATGGGATTTTAAAAAATTAATTAGGAGGATGGTGCCGGGCAAAGGTTTTAACCAATTTTTTTACGATAATAGATATCTTGTTGAATGATAGAAGAGTTTTAGACTTGCACGTCTTTATTTTGTTTTAAATCACAACATTTTAACTTCATCAGTATTCACCTGAAGACGACTAGAGATACTTACCAGTTGCAACGTTGCGATTAAAAAATAAATAAAGACAATGCAAGTTCAAAACTTTTCCGTCATTCAAGAAACATCAATTGTCTCAAACCTTTAAGCAGACACTAGATGTGTCTTGTACTTGCGATGAAAGAAAAAATCTAATTTTAATTTCCAGAACGCTTAGTACTCTTAATGCGTATCAAGAAGAGAATGGCCTGTCTTTGAGAACAACAGAACAATAGGACATGGTCCCAGCCATTGTCCTTTTGTAGTTAATTTGAGGTTGTTTACTTTATTATCCCATGTGTGACGTAATTCCAGACAAATTAGGAATAACGTTAAGGTTAGATCTGTGAAAAGCGATAAAACACAAAAAATAAACTTGAAATTAAATAGCGTTGTTGGAGGATTAACTGCTAATCCAAAGGCAATAAGAAAATATTTAAAACAAGCCCAACCCATCATAATCCTATAATAAATAAAGGTTGAGTCCTGCCGATTAAGATAACTCATTTTGGCAAATTTATATACATTTTGCCTTCGTTTTAAATTTCATAAATATTTGCAAATTAGCATCAAATTTTCGCCCCTCGTATTATACGAGTCACTATGATAGATAATAGTGGCATTTCGCCAATCAACAAAATCCCGCTAACCGCTATTTCAAACGTGATTTTTTCGGAAACCTTACAAATAATTTTGTAAAAACCTGTTTCATATTAAGGGGCAAATATAATTCGTTTCAGCGATTCGAAAATCCGGGTTCAGGATCAGCCAGTGCAGATATTTTAGCGCCTAAAAAATTTATTAGCGGGATTTTGTTGGTTGGCAAAATGTCACCAATGTTTCATTATAAAAATGAAACAAAATATCTATTTTTCAACATATTCTTCACCCCACCTGTGTACTTATGCTAAAATGACTATAGTTCATTTCATTAAAAAAATAAAAATTAAGTCGTAACATAGACTTGTCAAAGGGGCACACAGCTTTTTTTTTATGGAAAGATAATCCTCTCGAGAAAAAATATGTGTACGGGAGAGGGGGATAAAAAATTCTTTTTGTATTTCAGGTTTTGGTAACGATTTTCGATTGAGGAGATAATGAGAGAGGAAAAAAGGGAAAAACGTCACAAGCGAAATATTTTTATTTAGATTTACAGAAATTAAGAGTGAAGTGATAAAAAACTAGGTATAATTTTTTATATCTAATTATTGCAAAACCTATATATTATGTTAGCTAGTTTGATGTCCAGTCTTAGAGATTAGACAATTGATGTTCTCATTTAACGTTTTATAGACGGATATCGGTCAAAATGTATAAGAGTTATAGGTACCTACCTATTGTGATGAATATTTTCAAAATTAGAACATTTTATTTTTATCTTCATACGTTTCTCTGAAAATTGGAATAACTTTTTAAATTTCACTCTCATCTTTTAGCGGAAGAAGATTGTTGGTGTGGAGATGTTCTTTTATTTAAAAACTCATCTTTAATAACCTATACTCTATGGCAAAAACACTATTTATATTCATACATATGAATTACAAATTTAAATATTCAACTGGTTATAGAACCTTTGAGATGACTCTCGATGTAAAACCCATTATTTATATGCCATAAAACAGGAAGTAAAACAGTTTATTTAAATTTATACAGTGAAAAAATAGCCTTAAAGTCACGTTACACACTCGTTAGGATGGTGCTTGCCTATACATACAAATGGCTTATTTAGAAGGATAGACGGAAACCTAATAAAACAAGTTAAGATTTAGAAAAAAGATGGTTTACGAAAAAATATTTCAACATAAAATATACCCTTTTTTTGGCACTTATTTTTTTGAAGAAAGTTAAATTTAACGCGATCGCTTTAGATTGGCCGTTTTTGTTTCAAAATTTGATGATATTTTTAAATTTGAAATTTTATATAAATTTAATATTTAAAAAAATATATATATAAAGCAACAAAATATTTTAAAAAAGTCATTATTGCATGGTACCTAATGTACCCAAAATGTATGTAATTATGGGTGATTACCAGTTAAAGGTGTCTCATACTCACTAAACTTACCAATTTTAAATAAATTAAAATGATACCTAATTTATCCATCTGAAAAAGCCATGACAGCCAACAAAGATTACGAATTTTGTAGAAATTAAATGACTAAAATGGTATAAAAGAATACTGAGAAAAATTGGCAAATATCTATACAATATGGTAACGTCAAAAATAAGAGTTATGACATGACTTGCAGCTGCACTGTGTAAAAATTGTATTTATGAGAGGGTTATTTTTGCCAGGAAAATAACAGAATTGAAAAATGACTTGGTATTATCAGCACCACCTGTAATTACCTTTATCAAGAACCTTGAATTAAACACGTTTGAAACATTCGAAATGTAGTTTCTGATAAAAATAATAATTTTAAAATTAAATTGATTTAGGGCTATTTTTAATGGTTACTCAATGAAACCATAATTTATAATTGATTAAACCTAGCTCATAAACTCATATCAGGACAAATAAAGTAATTAAAATATACGTTGGATTAAAAATTAATTATGCCATTGGAGGAGTTTTAAAGAAAGAGTGACAAGTTTATTTTTGGTTGAAATGTCAGTGATCCGTTATTGCCGGGTTAAGAAAAAAATTAAACTTAACTTGCCAAAAATCCAAGACTGGCACAATCATACAAAAACAATGGCAGTATATATTCACAACATCACAACAAATATTTTAAATACAAAACACAACTGTGTCAAAAAACTTTATAACATGTAATTAAGCAACTCGACATAGAAATCAATTCTATAAACATTTAAATAGTGTAAAGCTAAGTAAAAGACCGAACGAAGCCATAATAAGACTTGAATCACAAAAGGCTATAGGGTTTGCGTCGTTTATTCTAATCTGGTTCCGGCGAGGCCGCTGGCAGCGACATATTCTAACAACTAAATTTTCGCCATGGGCGTCAGGTAAATTCGGTCTGGATTTAGGGATACTTACCCAATTTAGACGGTTGTTTAAAAAATTAAGTATATGGAGTGTTTCTTTAGGATACCCTATGAGTCACCCATTTAACTATAATTCGTCAATAAATAATTACTTTCTTTTTCAAGAAATCGAAAGTCCTGTGACAAAAATAATCAAATACAAGCAATTCATTATAAACGATCGCTTTAATCAAATTATAAACTAATCCAGAACGAATTATTACGATTAATTTACAGTTTCAAAACGTCCCAGTATGTTTTTGTTTCTATAGTAGGCAAAAGTAGATATTTTCAATGTATGCACTAAAACTAATTTAAAAAAACTCCATTATGCCTGATTTGACACTAAAAGAATGTCTGCTGATCTAGATATGTTCAGTTCAGTTATTGATTATAATTTATAAATCTAAGTGTTTATAGACAATTATTTTTATTTCTATACCTATTCATGCTTTCTCTTATAGTACAGAATAACAGACAAATATCTGACATTATTACTGTGTAGCATAGGTAAGTGGGTATAATTTGCTTAGTTCAAACCAATTTACAAACTAAAAATAACACATTTCTATACCTACTTTAGCTTGAAAAAATTATTCGTTTGTGAAATGTAGAATACAATTTTAGAGAAAAAAATACTTATTTTTATAGCTGAAGACGACTGGAGATACTTACCAATTGAAACGTCGCTAGTTGCTGGCGATTACGATTCAGTAGCGACGATTGATTCGCCAAGACATGTTACACGTTCAGAAACCATGGTACAAGGAAATCAGTCGTCGCTTCTGGCTTGTAGTCGCCAGCGACTAGCAGGCGTGGAGGAAAACATACCTTAAATGTTGAATTTATTGTAAGATTTGTTTTGTAAAAAAATCTATAAGTTATTTGTCGATATGGTTTTAGTAAAAACTATTTCTTTCAAAATAAGAGAAAGAATTCTAGAAATAAAAAAACAAGTATAATTATATATTTAGGAACATTTCTTTAATTTTTTGCATCATATGATGCAAAATAAAGAGTTTCCTGTCATTTCTCAGATTCATTCCTAGCCGGATTTCGCATATCATTGTTCATCAGTAGAGCTAGAATCCGACGAAAGAAAGGAAGGACAAAGGGCACTAAACTGTTTAACCAGTTTTTTTTTTGGTGAAAAATGTATTTCAATAGTTTTATTTGCAAATTACCGCTTTTTACCTTTACATTTTATTTGTATACTACTAGTTGTTTTTACCTTGATTTGCGTCCTCTTTTTTTATTAACGATGACGGTCATTTTAACCCAATTTCCGGTAATTTTACTGAATTGGGTTCCGACGAACCGTTTCTTTAAACGCCTATAACTGTTATGATGATGATAATATGATGTAACAAGTAACATCCATTTTTTTAAGTCAGATTTTTGATTTACCACACAGTTTACAATGTTTAAATAATTTTTTAACAAAATATTAGGTGGTCTCAAGACTTAAATAACATTGTAATATAAACTCTTTTTTTAATTTAAGCACGACGTTGAGTTGTTGATAATGACCAAGAGCTTCTTTTTTACACACAACACGTTAGACAAAGAAAACACGATCATTTTACAACTAGTTATATTATAAATAATTAACTATTACAAAGTAAAAGGCAACTGTGTGCAGATGCAGAATGTTGGTATAGACACTTATTTTAAATAAAACACAACAACCAGGAAATATTAATCAAGAAATAAAATGGCGAACGCGTCTCCAATAACAAATTTCAAGATTATTTAGATTTTTGCATAGTAATTTGTAATTTTTTACTGAAAATGACCGCAAGCTCCAATTTGTTTGGTATTTAAATTATTTTTGATGTGTATCGTCGGTTTCTTATAATCATCTTATTTATTGACATTTGAAACAGACTTCTTCGTCATTGATTAATGTCAGAATGCTAATTTAAAATAGTTGATGGTATCGGTGCCTTAAGTAATAATTCCAAGAAAATTGTTTAGTGATAAAATTCCATCACCTCAAAATTTTGACGGTTTTTAACTTTTTTATGTTCAATACGATTTTGATGATTTTTTTACCAGTTTTATTATTTTAATATTTAACATTTTTCGCTTAAGAGGACTCCTTTAAAACGAGATTTCTTCCCACGGGTTTATTAATCAATTAAACAAATAATATTGGAAAGGGCCATTGGTTTGTCATATATTTATATCGTTTATTTTTTAATTTAGCTAACTATAACACTATATTGACTTTCCACTATTCTGTAATTAATTCTAAACAACTTTTATTAAAATCATTATTCAAAAACAATTACCTACATTTTTTTAAAATCTAAAGTTATATTTTTAGTCTATTTTTAAGCTTAATTATAATCCATCTCAGTCGCTCACTAATGCTTTCTCTTTCTAACATCAGTGGCAAACCCTACTCTCGGAGAGAACTCTTACAGAAAACTGTAAATGTGGGTAGCTACGGAATCCTCCTAAGTGATAAACGGCAGAAAGGTTTTGGACTTGCATTGTCTTTATTTGTTTTGAATCACTATGTTTCTCAGTCGTCTTTAGGTGAATACTGATACATACATAGTGTAGGTATGTTTGACAGTTGGATACCACACTGGAGGAAGAGGAAATTCAAGGAAATTGCTACCATACATCAGAACCCAGGTTGTTTTAGTAAGCCTCATTAAATATAAGAAATATTTGGAAATCTTTATTAAACAGACGTAATCTTATAGAATAATACCGCGCACGAACTGAACGCAAGACTGCATCCATCTCAGTTATGCTCACACAGTGCACCTTGCTGGTATAAATATAGCTGTAGTTACTATACTTATTTAGTATTCACCTGAAGACGACTGGAGATACTTACCAGTTGAAACGTTGTGATGTAAAACAAATAAAGACAATGCAAGTGCAAAACTCCTCTGCCATTCAAGAAACATCATTGTCTCCAACTTTCAAACAGACCCTCTTAAGTGATTATAAACTATATATAAATCAAAATAATGTTTTTTCAAAACACCCAGTGGAAAAATGTAAAGGGATAATAAAAAATCTTTGAAGGCCAAAATTAATAAATAAGCATTTATAGATTTAGGACGAAAAACGTCTCGAGAGAAATAAAATTACTTCGAAATGTAAAAAAATATTTGTGGTCACTGTAAATAAAATAGGTATAATCAATCAGTAATCACAAATAATTTAACTAATGCAACAAAAAGTAAACTAAATTTGTGTTCAGTCAACGGAAACAACGTGTTTTATGGTTTGTTTATGTAAAATGCAATATTAAGTTTTTGTTGATTTTTATTTTGTAAAATCCGCGGAATTGAGGTAAGTCGTTTTTTAGGAAAATTGAATAAATATAGATATTGACGTCATTGGTCAGGCCTATCGAAATATAATAAAATCTTGTGGGCTTTTTTTTGGATGGGTATTGTTCCTTATTGATTTAATAGACCGCTTCAACTAAAAAAACATCTAAAACTATAATATTGAATAGGACTTAGTCGCATCGTAGATCTAAAATTTTAAAATATTTTGAAATAGTTGTTCAAGCTAAAAATGACATGGTTTTAGTTATTCAGAGCCATGTATGTAGGTGCATTAAGCTTTAAACGCACTGATGGGCGGCAAGGTGCGCCGAAAAATAGGGCTGTGTATTTATTGCATGTGGTACAATTTGAGGATACAAGCGAAGCACGGCGCATAAGTGCGTGACAAGCAATTAATTTTTTTAAAACCAATAGTTCGTTTGTTTATTGTATAATACAAAAACAATGGCTATATACACGGGAAAAAAGCAACACTGATATAATGAAAAATACGCTTAAATCAAGTATATCCATATATGTATATAGTATTTCCATTCCTTAAATAAAACTTGATTCTTATAATACTATAAGATTATGGTCTCTTGAATCTATTAAATTTGAGTCTTATTATAAATACAAATGCTTCAAAATAAAAACGATAGATCTTGAAAGTCAATACCTTATAAGTTCTTGATCTAAATAGTAATTCTCTTTATACCCAATAAATAAACCAATCCCTTAACAAACCCGAACCATTCCATTACCAAACTTTAAAGAAAGAAAATAATGTTTTATGCTAAATAAAAAAATAATCATTTCATAATTTACAGTCTCTGAAAGTATGTATGTATGTGTGTATTATATGGACGTGACTAGTAGTTTGTATTCAGACAATCGCACAAAATAGAAAAGGAAATGACTGATACTCACGTATTCTGCTTATGCGTGATCGGTGTGATCACCATACGATTAAAATATTTCTCTCGTTATTTTTCTCTTCTCTTTCATGGCGAGCTGATCAATTTTCTCTTTTTGTTGCTTTGCTTGGTATCTGGTCAAGTGCCGTGCCGGCGCGGCACGTTATTGAAACCACATGTTTATCGGTTTTGTGAGGATGGTGTATTATAATTTATAATGTATTATGCATTATAATTTATAATGTAATCGCTCACCAAACGTGTGGTCAGAAATGCCCAGAACCACATTCAGAACACCGACGACTATTAAGCAGGAAACTCAATTTATTACCATTTCCACAAAAAGAAGGTTTTTGCTAATTCCTTTAGTTTCTGTTTAGATTGTATTAAAAAATCTACGAATTCTATTTTATTAGTCCTATAAGACTGCTGAAGGAAGTTCTCGACGGCCTAATAAGGCATTTACGTCTATTAACAATGAACTTAAACTTTAGGAGAATAAAAATAATATAATAATAACAAATCCTTTAACGAAAACCAAGAATTAGTATATAAATAAAAAAGGAAGAATAATTTTTGGGTGCTTCGCGCAAAAAAACCCTTTTTTGGCATATTGATTGAGTAAGCAGATGATTTCACTAAACGATTACATACGACATATTATTGTCTGATACACGGTTCTGAAACCACTTAATGAATGCAGAAAAAAGTTTGCGATATCGTCAGCTTTACTACTAAATATAGATAAAAATTAGACATAAATATATGTTTATTTAATTTAAACTATATACGCAAAAATAAATTAGGCCCGCTTTGTCTTAACATTTTATACCTTATTATAATAAACCAGCAACTTTAATTGTGACATAAAAAACATTGGCAGGCAAAATGTACTCACAATCAAAGCTACCTGATTAGTAAATTTAAAATTAAGGTAAACGGTCCACTTTTATTGTGAGAAAAGTATAAAAGCCAATGTCTTGTATGTCACCGTCAAAGTTGCTGGTTAGTTTATTATTGTTAAAAATCTTTATGCAGCCCGACATAGTTTTTTTTATGACAAATATAAAAAAATAAATAAAGAAACCCAATACAAGTATCAAGTGTCTGGGCACAGAGAAATAATAGGCCGGCACTGTCGCTGGACGTTTTGCGGTCAAAATATTTTATGTAAGTGGACATTCTTTTTTTTTGTTTTCAATTGTCTTTGTGTTCTTCAATTCGGTTTTGTAATGGAATTTCCGTGGGTGAAGGGGGATTTGACTATGAAATTTTTGATGAGAAAGGAGTGGTATTGAAGGATGTAGTAAGAGATAAAGAGAGGAGTTTTGTTTACCCCACTTATGGCGTTATAGAGCGTGGGGGAGGCGGCGACTTTTTTTTTTAGAACTCATTTTTGATTTGGGTAGTGCCCACCTAAAATCATCGGGCCCACCCATCCCAAAAATCCCGGCGGCGCCACTGGTAGAAAAAATGGTGTACATTAAAACTAGTGTGAAAGTGATGTTCTAAAACTCCGAGGATTTCCGCATTCGCTAACGCCTCGTGTCAAATATCTCCTCGTTTAAAAAATATCACTTTGATCACTTGTTATAATGTAATATACTATAGCGTCCGTTAATAGCTCAAATGTTAAATGTATAAAAATACTTCCTAGTAAACACAATGAAATAGATTCAACAGTTTTATTCGTTTCAACTTACTGAAAGGTATCAATGGGAAATACCCAACAGTGATAGTAGACCCTTAAAAAATACACTTGTTATTTGTTGTACTGTTGTACACAATGGACAGGATGAAAAGATAAAGCTGCCAGAATAGATCGGTGTAAATTCTATTATGTAATTCTTTCTCTTCCTTATCACTTTTACTGCTAAATACTCTAATACTCATCAATAATAACCACGTCCATGTTATAATCAAGATAGTATAATTCCTACCTTAAAAACATATTTGTTCTACCTCAGTTCCAACGTAACCTGCACTTTTCTTTATCTTTAACTTTTAATAACACGACATGGCTTGGGATTACACTGATTGCAGATTCCAATAACATTAAATCCTCACAGTACATGGAGTGTGACAGTATATATTCGTATACAGAATGTCAAATTTCACCGTGATTATTGCATTTGATGACAATATATTAACAGAAAGTTGCGAAATTAATATTATTTTTGCACTCAGCTGTAATAGAATTTCTTCAAATTCGGAAAAAATCAAGGAATATCGTTTCTGTTATTGATTTATGATGCAATTTTAAAGGAAAACGAGTAAAAAGAATAATATTTTATAGGTAGTATTTTTCTATTATATACTTGTCTGTTCTGTTTTCTCTTTTTTTAGAACTATTTTAAATCAACAAAAATATAACCCAATGCAATAAAATAATTTTATAACAAGATGTTTATTTTTAAAGAGAAAAATTAAAGTACAAATTTTAATTGAATTATTTTTTATGGCAGAAGTGTGATAATTTATAATAAAAAAAATAGTGCGGGAAGAAACGAGAATGCTTTATTATGAATAAGTATAGAAAAAGGATTATTTCAAAACCTATGTATTTGCACCAAAAACAGCTCTTAGATCTACGCTCCTAAAATACACGATTTTTTTTTTTTTTTTTTTTATGATAAAACACCTGCACTGTAGGAAAAATCCTTTAAGGCGCTCTGGGAGCGGTGCGAGTGCGAAAACAGCGATTAACGTTGGTCTTGAAACGTTGAAGATTGTATTCATTGGGAAACACGACCTCAGGAAGTTCATTCCACAATGACGTTCTCCAGATGAAAGAGTTCTTGAACAATGAAGTTCGAGGAGTACTAAGCTGAACAACATATGGATGAGCGGCAGCGGTTCGCCGTGTATTTCTGTTTTGCATTGCTCTAGGTGGAATCAAGTCGGCAATGTCAGTCGAACACCTGCCATAGAAATATCTGTAAAAGAGAGCCAAATCACCAACCTGTCTTCGATGCTCCAGGCTATCGAGGGTCTTGGTCAGCTCGGGGTCGCCGATCAGACGAACGGCTCTCCTTTGAATGGAATCCAGTAGCCGAAGGGTGTGCTTGGGTGCAGAGCTCCAGACATGAGAGCAATATTCTAATGATGGTCGAATCTGGGCTTTGTAGAGTGTCAAAAGTTGATGAGGTGTGTACAACCTTTTGGTGCGGAAAAGTACACCAAGTTTCTGTGCAGCTGCCCTGGCAATTGCGGCAATGTGATCATGCCAAGACATATTACCTCCCAGATTGACCCCCAGCAAATAATAGACGGTGCCAGGGGAATTGCGTGTCCTGCCATGATTATATCCGGTTCTGCAATGTTAACCTTTTTGGAGAAGACTGCTGCCTGTGTTTTCTTAGCATTAAATTCGACTTGGTTACTGTCACCCCAAGCCAAAATTTCTTCCAGGTCATTGTTGAGGCGCAATACTTCATGCTGCCTGCGAAGATGTGCGTCGGCAGCGGATGTTTGGGGAGTCAAGGTAAAAGATGAGACAAGTGTGCTGTCATCAGCAAAGCTATAAATTGGATTTTGGGTTTTTACTAGAAGGTCGTTAATATACAGTAAAAAGAGGGTAGGCGACAATATGGACCCTTGAGGAACACCGGCATTGATGGTGAAGGTGTCTGAGAGAAACCCGTCAATCGCCACTTGCAGAGAACGGTTCTTAAGGAAGCTGGTTAACCATAAACAAAATCCATTAGGCATACCGTAGGATCGCAATTTACTTAGAAGCCAATCGTGCCAAACACGATCAAAAGCCCTAGAGATGTCCAGTGCAACAGCCCGGGATTCTCCATGATGTTCGATGGTGTTGCTCCAAAGATGGGTGACATATGCCAGAAGGTCACCTGTTGATCTGGACTTTCGAAAACCGTATTGATGGTCGCTGATAATGTTTAGCCCTTCCAGATACTTTAGGAGTTGTTGGTTAATAGCTTTCTCCATTACTTTTGAAATTACTGAAAGCAATGCGACGGGTCGGTAGTTGCTTGGCAGGGTCTTTTTACCTTTCTTTGGAATGGGCTGGACACCGCCGACTTCCAGCAGGATGGAAATATTCCTTTTTTGTAGGATAACTTGAAAAGTCTACAAAATACTGGTGTAAGTTCATCGGCGCATGTCTTGAGAACAATGATAGGAATTTCGTCTGGACCAGAAGCTTTATTGACGTCGAGTCCTTTAAGAATCCGTTTAACAAGACGCTGACGGAACACGATTTCAGACATTTGCGATTGAACTGAGGGAATGTTGGGTGGTAATTTTCCCTGGAAGTCTACAGTGGAATGCGAGGAAAACAATTCAGCAAGTAGGTTTGCTTTATCTCCGGCTGTGGTTGCTATTGTGCCGTCTGAACGTGTTAGAGGTGGAATAGTTGACTTTGTAAAGTTTTGGCTGACGGCCTTAGCGACTGACCAAAAGGACCTTGATCCGTTAGGACTGGCAAGAAGTTTGTTTTTGATTCTCTCGTTATGAGCTTCTTTGCTTTGGTCTATCATTTGCTTACATTGGTTTCGGGTGGTAACAAAGATGGCGCGATTTTCAGGAGTAGGGTTTTTACGCCACTGTCGGTAAGCCAGGTTTTTAGATCTGACAGCACGCTCGCAATTCTTGCTAAACCAGGGCTTGCCGTTGGAAGGACGCTTTTTAGAGAAAGGAATAAAGGCCTCCGTGCTAGTTAGAATGACGTCGGAGATCTCCTTTGCACAGACAGATGGATCATCCGAAGAAAAGCATACGCTTAGCCAGGGAAAGTTGCGAAAATGGTCCTTTAGGTCTTCCCACTTAGCTGATGTATAGTGCCAAATCTTACGGGGTTTAGGAGGTTGTTCAGAAGTAATTGGCAACTCGCTTAGGGTTGAAATAAGTTTGTGATCGGAAGAACCCAATGGTGGTTGTACGGTGACCGTATATAGGTCTGGATTTGAAGTTAAAAAGAGATCTAAAAGACTGGCAAAATCCCCAGCTCGGTCTGGAACCCGCGTTGGTGCTTCTACGAGTTGAGTTAGACCAGAACTGATCGCAAAAGATTCGGCCTCGCGGCCTTGCTCATCGTTGGTGTTTGAGTATTTAAGCCAGTTGACATTGTGGACGTTAAAGTCACCAAAGATAGCAACTTCGGCATTCGGATGATTGGTTTGCAAGAAGTCGATTGTGTTGGCTAGTGATGAGAAGAGGGCCCTGTAATGCATGTCGCTTGGAGGACGGTAAAGGCAGCATATAAACTTATTGATTTTTTGTGAAGATATTTTAAACCACATTACATCTAAAAAAATCATCAATTTTCGCATGGTGAGCGATATTTACTTTATTTTTAATCACGAAAAACCGAGCCAGAAAAACGCTGGTTAGAGTCATACATACGTCTTATGTTAAAATTTTGGATTGACACCAATATTGATATTTTTCACAAATATAAAAAATATTTCTCAGATCATTAAGTTAATTAAAGAGAGTTCGTATTTTTATTTCATAGATATTTTATATTGAAAAACAGGGTGTCATCATTGACCTAAATGGGAGATATCAAGGTGATCGTAAAGACCATCTTTGTCGAACTGAGCCCTTGCATGGTTGAATAATTATTATGTAATGTAACGGTGTACTTTTGAAGGTGCCCTCGTCTCCGGAAACTCTCCGACTCAACTGACTGGGTACTTCCTGCTATTTTATTTACATTCTTATCCCATTTTTAAAACAGCAGAGGTCACAGGTGCGTGGCCAATGACACTGAATGCAGAACAGGTGAACAGTAAGATAAAATAAGATATTTGTAAAAAAATACTATACCATAATATATTTTTTTTTAAATTTGTTTTCTCCTTTTATTGCAGAACAAACAGTTGTGCAACTACAAAAAATCCAACAGCTTATTTCCAAAAGTATTAAATAATACAACTAATAAAATATTGGTTTGGTGTATCGGATAATGTAATGCTTTGGTTATTACATTACATTACATAAAAATTATTTGTGGTTATTGATGCCGACTCTTTTCGTAGTTATTGATACAAAAAATTGAAGTTATTGTATTCCCCTTGGATTCACAATGAACTGTAGTTTTACGGGCGTTAGCATGGGTTTGTTGTTGTTGCTGGGGTTGGCGGAAGAGCCAGTATACTTAGGCCTATGAGGCCCATTGTCGTGTGGGTAATGCCAGCCAGACGGGATCTACAGCTTAGCCTGGGATCCGAACCACGTGTATGTACTAGTTATCCTTTTTACTCCCCCAGAGCTCCATGACGCCCTTCTCGGTCTCGAATTAGGAATCACGAGTATAGGTACTGCATTCTTTTATCAACAAAGTTCCGGGCATACTTTTTCTTATTAAGGTCAATAAACACAAGGACAAAGTAGGGCGCACTTTGGTCAATTAAAAATAAATTAATTATTACAAAAAACACTGGTATAAGTTACATATTTTAAAATTTTCTACAGAAAACAATTAACACACATCTCGACTGTCATCAGAGGTACGTATACAACTCTTATTTACAATGCCCCTTCTGGAGAGAAGTTACGACTTCGTTATCCATTATTAAAGTTAACAGGGGAGCTATACTGTACTGATACGGATGTTAGTTTAGTTTAAGTACCTCTATTATTAATATAGAATACCTTAACAAGATAATTTATAGTAGAAAAGGTAACGTATTCATTGATCTTCAGGTTCTTTATACCTACCAGCTTTCGAATGTTAATAGTAGTTTCTATCTACTCGAGTTCTTCAGTATGTTTTTTTTTCTACGGCTCAACGTCCGAACTTTATATTAAAAATTTAAAAAAATTATTTTAATAAGGGATTATAACTTGTCTTTTCTTTTTAGTTGGCCGTGAACTAGCGAGAAAATTGATAAAAATCATTTTAGAAAAATTCATTTAGTTGGGTTATCTTTATTGCCTATTTGCGTAAGAATAATAACGGTGAGAGATCAGTAAAATAGCTCTAAACTTCGTTTTAAAATAATTAAAAACAACTTCTGTGCAAATAAAAAAATATCAAATTTGATCTGACAGATTGGCATCTTTTTAAGCATTAGGCAATCCAACGATATGTCAAAGTGGAAGCTGGATGGCAAATACTGCTTTGTAATTGGTACACGTGACCATAAAAATAATATTGCTGGTGGCATTTAACGGGTGACTCAATGCTTTTTGCCATCCAACCGCCATATTGAGTCACGTGGTTTGGATTCCCTAATTGACATTATATCCTTGTTTTTAAGTGTATTCTTAACCTCAGTTTTGTTAAGTGTCATGAAACGACACGTAAAATTTACGACGTGTAATTTTTTTTTGTAATTTGGTCAGTTTCATATTCTAACTAGGATGGATGAAATTATATCCGTTCAATTAACAGCAGCAAAACCGGAACTTTAGTGTAAAGGACATAGCAAATATCCATGTGGTAGTAAAAAAAATGTTTATAACAAACCGAAAAAGCAAAATTTTAAGAAAAACACATACGTAGGTGTAATTTCTTATTACCAGTACCAGTATTGAACATTTTCTTTCTTTCAACTATTTGAAATCTTTTTATTTAATTCTTTTTAAAAGTACTCGTAATATTATTGTAAATGAATAATGAATCTTTGTTTGTTTCCGAACAATTCCAAACATGCATCGGCAAACTCTTCCCCTTCCTTGCTCCATTTCTTCCTCGCGTCCTCGAGCGGAACCTTCTTCGCCCGCGGCAAAGCGGCGATTTCTTCTTTCTTCAGTCCCAGTCGCCCAACCTCATTTCTTCATCTCGGAAGACGGAAAGTACCGTTTTCTTCTTCTTTCTATCTCTCGGCCGGCGCGGACTATCGTATATCGAGTACGCTATCGAAGTAGGCGCGGAATAGCAGGTGATTTAACGATATATCATTATCTTTGGTCGAAAAAGGTGTTTTTATTTCTTCTTTTCGGTGAAGCAAGGCCGTTTTGTGGGTGGACGGAAAATGTGATCGTGCCAATTTTATTTTTAGGAAGAATAAAAGTTCGAACAAAAAACAAACTATGATAATATGAATTATGATAAAAACTGTATCATATGCATGAACTTAAAAGTTGTGTTAGTGCGATGTAAATATAGAGATTTTTTAAAAAGATGAATAAATTTTGCACTTTTGGTAAACGGGAAAAGTTGTTTGTTGGAAGTAAGGAAGAAAGGACCATGAATGTTATGTTGTTGCCGGATATAACTATACCACAGGTGAGTTTTAACTCAAATTAGCAGAATAAAATATTTTTAAGAGCGTGCGTCCAATATTTCTAAGGGTACCAGCTTCAAAAACATTACGTTTTCTGGTTCTCCAATCCTGGCCATGTTTATTAACAGATTTTTAAAAACTCTTTCAATTCATCAATCAATACCGTACCTACTACAGATATTGGAGGAAGAGTGTCAAAGAGTTATTTTTATATTAAAAAACAAACAATTTTCAATAATTTTTACAATACAATGCAATTCTGCATAAAAATAGCTTAGCGTATTTAGGGGGGGGGGGGGGGGGGAGGGGGGGGGGCGCTTCGGAGCTCGGGTCTAAAAGTCTAATTGCAACCTTATTTTTGGTCTCACGCTTGAACTCTTGATTTAAATTTTCAAATAACGTATTCTTGGCTTAGATTACAAAGGTCTTGTAGGAAACGTTAAGTTTTAAAACTTTTCCTTCTAAAAGTCCTGTTTTATTTAGAGATTAAGGTTTCGGACTAGTTTTAGTTATTGAGTTATGATGCAATTTTATACGAAAACGAGTAAAAAGAATAATTTTATAGTGTTTTTCTATTATATACTTGTCTGTTTCGTTTTCCCTTTTTTGGAGCTATTTTAAATCAACAAAAATATAACCCAATGCAATAATAAAAAAATAGTGCGGAAAAAAACGAAAATGCTTTATTATGAATAGGTATACAAAACGGCTCTTAAGAATGAGTATTTTAAAACCTAAGCTAAGCCAGCTAGGAATATCAAAAAAAAAAGTTAAAAAAAAACATTTACAAAAACAAATTTAATCCAACCATGCAGATAGGGGGAGAGGTAATAATTTAATTTTCGAAATTTGATAGTAGTTAGGTAAATTTTAATCGAACTTTGGGCATGCCTCAAACATTTTTCGCCTGCGACGCTTTTCCGCCTTCTTCACTATAGGTGCAATATCATGAAATACATGTAGTCCCTGTCCCTCTCTCCAGAAAAAAAATGCCCTACTTACGCCCACTGAGCCCCCGAACGTATGTATATTCTCGCTACGCCACTGCGCACCCACATAGATACCACCCTTCAATTGGTGAAAAAAACTCAACAATTTGTTTATTATGTGGAATAATAACTATTTATTTTTACTTACAAAATAACGTATCAGTAACACAAGGCCTTCAAGCGATACGCGGCATCGTTTGCTGACTTGTCTAATTGAAAATTTAATATACAAATTTTACTAAGGGGGTTCACAAGAACTTCTAGTTTGGCGGATGATACCTTATTTTTTTTTCAAAAAAAAAAATGAAAATTTATTTTAAAGGTTTAAATTGTATCATCCGCCATGCAGAACATAAAAAATAGAAATTATGCCGCTATTCATGATGTCTTCTCTCTTTCCATTAAAATTACAAACGATGGCCAGATATTATCTTAAAAATCTCCACTGACGCCGCGCTACTTAATTCTCGTGATTAATTTTTCTCCAATTTTTTTCAATTTAAAATAATCTTCTCCAAGGTGACCAGCTCCATGCGAAATTATCTATTATTTTAAATTAGAGCAAAAACAAAGCATTCTCTTAGCTAGAATGTTGGCCAAGCTTATTAATGGATCTTTAAACATTTTTTAATTTTGAACCTTACATAAGTATATTTTGGAGTGTCAGAAAGTTATTTGTATTAAAAGAAAATAATTCTCAATATTTTTTATAAGGCAATGAACTTCAGTATTTTTTTTTTGGGTTTTCATTTGCTTATATCTTTTTCTTCGGATTCCCTCCCACGCCGACATAGATACCACCTTTCCTTTGATGAATATTAATAAAATAATTTGCTTAGTTTAATTTGTAATTCGGGCCAAGAAGAACTGCAACTTAATACGGCAAATTTTAGCGCGGCCAGATCCGCCTAACATATCACCTTGTAGGTATATTAGCACTGTGGGCAAAGGTGCGGGAGGAGGGGGGGGGGCAGATAATGTTGAACTCGCGACATGAATGCAGGGTAAAGAAAAAGCACCGCAGGCGAACGTTTTTATGGGTGCCACGCTCAAAAATGCTTTTTTTGGCTTATCAAAAATTTGTTGTCGTTTTTACCAATTTCTAATAATTTAATAAGCACTCAAAATATCTAATAGTAAAATTGTTTTTAAAGCGTATACACAATAAATGTATAAAGACAATTTTTTACGTTTGAGATAAATATTCAAAGGATGAGAAAAGATAGTACTGCATAGTCGCTTTTATTTCATTTGCAATGCCCCCCCTCCTTCCCCTCCCAGCTACGCCAGTTTATATTAACATATAGATTATTAAAGCGTAAATAGTTTCATAATATAATAATCTATAATCTTTTAACATCGTCTAATTCTATTATCTTGAAAACTGTATTTTAGCTTTTTGCCTTTAAAAACTATGGGTTCTGCTAATGAAAGCAATCTTGCAAAGTAACTGTACGATCCCGTTTACCGATATAACAAACTATGGCATCTGACTTTTTATTAAAATGTTTATTATCTACTCTTATTCCGCAGCGTATTTATTTTAAACCGATTTGCATTGTATCTTATTGTTTGTACAGTTTTATGTAAAAAATGACCTATATTTTTAATTGTTTATTCGCCTGCGTTAATCAAGTATTTTCTAATATTAAAAGTGTTAACTAATAAGTCAATTTTATTCAACTTAGTATTTTCTGTATGATCTGTCAATATTTAAGAAGAATGAGTATAACACTGAACTAAGCAGGGGCGTAGATAGTTGTTTATCCATAGGGGAAGATTATTTAAAAAATAAATATTACTTTATGCTACCGCATGGAAAATAAACCCATTTTTCTTTCGCTTTCTCATAACGCATTTTAGATTCAACTTTCGTTTCCGAAAGACATTTTAATTATACATATATATCTAATAATTACTATTTATGTCATTATAAATAGGACATCTTTAGTAATTATTTTCTCTCAATGAAAGCCCCAAATTAAAAAGCGATCTATGATAATCCATGTTTGAATTTTTAGCGGTCACGATACCACATTTCTACTGGGTTGATTAAATTTTACTACTCTTATGACAGCCGAACGCCTGTAACTACTTTAAAAATACTTATCTTGACGTTTGTTTGTACCACAACAATAAATAAATAATTAATACTATTTACATAGAAATTGACAAATTGAAAATTATAATAAAATAAAAAAATCAAATGCGATGAGAAAAGTAGGATAGCTATATATTAGTGGAATACGAAGGGAGAGAGGAGCAGCCGCCCCGAGTTCCCGGTTAAAGGGAGATCCAATGATTACATCATCCTAAAAAAAGCCCGAAATTGTTTGATAAGACCAAACATTTTTTTCACATTTTCTTTTAAGTGATAAAATAATATTTGCGTAAAATAATAGCTTAGCTGTGTTTCAACCCAGCAAGAAAATCGTTATTGAACCGTAATTTCCAGTCGCTCAACTAATTTGCCGTTACAACAATCCATTGCTAAATTCAAAAACCATTTGATAGGCAGGGAATTACCATTTAGAAACGATAATCTGGGTGGGTTGGAACAAAGCTAATATTGTAGTTTAAGTAGAGTTAACATTTTTACAGCGAATTCATATAATATAAGTGTTTCGATATATTTAAATTGATTTAAATCGTACATCTAGTTTCGAAGACATTCAGGACGGCAAAAAGTAAGTTTATATTAGATGCGTTGATGAACTCTTAAACTTAAAGGAATACCTACACTACTAAGCATTAAGCTTTACACACTGAAATATTATCTGCATTTAGTACTGGTACTTTCGACACACGATTAACCAATTTGATATTGATTTAATTTGACAATTCTGTGACTGTGTAGGGCCGGCCCTAAATAATTATTTTTTTCAACTTAATATTAATTAATGCGACTGAATCCATGCGATAGCAGTGTATCTGGTAAAATTACGTATTACTTCCATTTAAAACCATTATCAGCAGTATATCTAATGGTAAGAACAATTTTACAATAAAAATTTGATGGGTATCGCATCGAATTAGGTACACATTCAGAGCGTTCAGTTGAAACGGAACATGCCACATGGCCATTAATTTAAAAGAAGTTTCACCATTAAAAATTAAAAGACCTCCAAAACTCATCAAATTATTTCAACACATTATTTGATTTAAAGACTTAAAGCAACATTTCAGCATCCTTCGTGTTTCCACTATTTCATATCGATGTCGGCAGTGAAAACTTTTGTAACAATTTACATAAAAAATTCCACTAAATTAAAAATTGCTAAAGAATATACGCATATTTAATAACCATGGGCACCCATATGGGGGGGGGGGGGGTCGGGCAAGGATGTAGAAAGAAATGTTTTAGAACGCTTTTTTTAGAAGTCCCTTTGGAAAAGAAGGGGAGAAGATGTCGGTGGCCGGCGTTACAGAACAAGTTATGGCAGCGCATATTCAGTTTAACTGGTGAGAGAAAAGAAAATGCGGGAAGAGACATAAATGTCAGCCCTAGTTATTTTGTTAACAAAAAATTACGACGAGTTAGAGAGCCAAAATCGAACAATTTTTAAACTTATTTTGATTTTGGCATTTGGTGGCACCTCGGGTGGCACAGTGCAGTGCTTGTCTTATTGGCTCTTGTTAAAATGGTGTAGCCGCATAAGTATTATAAACTTGTGAATACTACCCTGTTCAGGTCGGGTGTTCACATTTGTTTTCATTCCCTGGCAGTTGAAAATAAGAGACTAGATTAATTTTAGGGGTCCTTTCCCTACTACTTTTTAGAACTTCGATTTAAAAAAAAGTTTTTTCTAAAACACCCAAGTAGTATTTCTTATTCATTTAAACATATTAAGTTATTTCCACAACCACAACACCCTGTATATAATAGATTACATGGACATATTGTAACACATACTTTATAGCAATTTTCTGAATTTTATAGGCTTGTTTTGTCGCTTGTCTGAATCTTAATTTGGGTCAGTGGATGCTCTCGCATCAGCTTTCAGATGTTTATTGTTCTTGCCGCGGGCGATCAAATATTTAACATCCTAAAAATAAACATGTTATTGATATTAATGTTGAATGTTCTATTCATTTATTGCCGATCAATGATCATTAATGTGAACGGTGGTCGGTGATCAAATTTGCACTATTATTTAAATTTATTATTTCTTTTGCGTAACTGTATTTTAATTACCAAATTTTAATTTTTATGGATCATCGGGTTTGATTGATTGAATCTTAAATCAATTTGTTACGATTTGTCTAAAACTTTTTTAAGCTCTTAGTGGATAATTTTTGGTAGATGATAATCTTAATAAATCAACACAGGATGACCTAATACAGATTTTATATAGAGCACAAATTATATTAAATATATCGTGCGATTGACGTAAGAATGGATATTTCAGTTAACTATACGGCAACATTTCATATTCATTACTGTCAGTGCTGCACAGCAGTGGCGGATCCAGAATTTGCTTGAAAGGGGGCGACTAAAAAAATATGACTTCTAAAAAAAAAAAGAGCGTATCCCGGCTCTGAAAAATCTACTACTCTCAAAAGTTATTTCTAAAAGAATTCCTACCCTATAATCCTATAATTTTCAAGGCTTAACGTAAAAAACCACCCCCATTTTGTAAGGCTCAGGCGGGGGGGGGGGAGACTGCCTTCGCCCCCTGAGCCCTTTTGATCCGCGCCTGCTGCACAGAGTTGCAACCTTTAAAACAAAATTTCCCATTTTTTTTTAAATTCCACGAATACACACAATACTGAAACAGTCTTATTAAGCAGATCACAGCCACAAACGATCCTAAATAATATCCTACGAATGTGCGTAAAAATGTCCCGTTTTCATTTGAAGTCGGCGTCGACCTATCATTCCTCTGTGCTTTGACAAATCCGGAAATTAGATTCCTCGGTGGCGTATTATGAGTACTGACCAATCACAGTTTATTGTATTTACTGAGGCTCCGCCTTCTTTGATATGTTATTAATTTGTTCAATATATCAAAATATAATTATAGCATCTATAAAAGTTTTAACCTGCTGAATGTGCATAGAAAATTAATTTCATGTACCATTATTGAGTCGCTTTTACCATAATTTCTAACATTAGCATTTGGCCGAAACGGCAAAACGGCGGCGACCTTTGGATCCAATGGTCATGAATTCACGCCCGGCAGCCTGCTAACTATTTTGAAAATTTAAGCATGAGGTTTAAGTTAGGTCGTAGAAAAAATATACGGTTTAACTCGAATGGATTATCGCACTGGTAATTTTGATATAGACATCATATCCACTCTTGTTGTACAAACTGTTATTGTCAAATGCGTGTATGCTCTTTACATTTTAATCTTACGATACCAGATGTCGCGTCGTCCAAAACGTTGTCATGTCCGAGAAATAATTGAATGCCCTTTTTTGCAAATCTTAAAGAAGGAAACTCATTAAAGCTTAAGGCAGGAAACGATGTCTTATGCAATTAATGACGTAAACACACGTAAACATATATAAACAAACGTACGGTATAAGAAGAGGATTACACAAGAAGATTAGCTGGGAGTTGGTTCTCAAGCCAATTAAATTAAATCATAAGAGTATAATAATAATGAGAGCATTATTAAAGGGCGATTCTGTAACCAAACTTACTTACTACTACGTATGAATGTGACTGACGTATCTGTTAATACACTTATATTCGTTCTAAAATCGCCATATAATCTCAAAGCGACGAGATCCGTTACATAATAATATATTTATTTTCCGCAGAGATGCAAACGGCAGTTTTGGTTCATAAAGGTCCAAACCAAAAAGAAAGGCGCTTCTTAATGGCAATAAAAATTTAATGTCGACAATCTCTCCACAAATCATCATAAAGTTTGCCGTCTTCCTTAGGTAATAGGTCTTTAAAAATATAGCCAGTTCTTGCTGCCCACCAAAATCCCGCTAAACGATATTTTAAACGGAAATTGTTCTAAAGCCACACAAATAATTTGGTAAAAATATTATTCTTTCTAGTGAACCGAAAATCAGTTTTCAGGACGTAGCGAATGCTAAGATATTAGCGTTTGAAAGGCAAATAGTGGGGTTTTGTCTGTTGGCAAAAACTGGCTATTAATTAGTTAATCAAAAGTTACTGAGAGATAAAAAATGATCATTGCAAAAATGCAAAAACCCCTTAATAGAGAAAGTACTGATCTGCTTCTAACAAAAGTAAAAATTTAAATTACTATGCAGTCACAATTTTGAAGTATTTATCTGTTTTATATTCACAGAGGTTGGTGACGATTTGTCATTCTTAGAACGACGTACTTAAAGATGTGAAAGTATTTTTTGTTGCAGTCGGTATTGAAGAAGAATACCAAATTTGATATTTCCAAAAACTTCCTTTGTTTTTTTATTGTGTCCTGGGACATGAAATTAAATGACCGTACACAGAAAGTTGAGCATTTTTGAATGAAGAATGAAAAACTAATAAGCAAGTTTTACTATAAATTAGGTGTAGCCCGTTAAAGCGTAAAAAATTGCATTTTGAAATGTTAGAATTAGGTACAGGAATTATAATAACCACTTTATCGGGTTTGATGCCGAGAATTCAAAAATGCAATAAAATATAGGGGTTCTATTCCAAAAGAAATATATTTTTTCTCTCGCTTTTCTGAGCCTCCCTGTAGAGTAAATTATAATTCTACATTGTAGACTGTTTGGCATTTCTAATAACAACGGAGCCATTATTATTGTGCTAGGAACATTAGCGGTACCCAATGACTCTGTATAAATGAATTCATTGAAAGTACCTAAAAAATTAAGTTTTGTGCACAGTGTATGATTCTTATAAGCAATATTAATGAAACTAAACTTAAAATAACTAGACATAATCAGGAAGACAGACAGACAGGCAGACCGACGGAAATGGGAAACCAGATTTTTGTGAGGTAGAGACCCGAAAATCGACATCTAATACAAAAAATGTTTTTACACGATTAAACACTTTCCTGATCGAGAAAAGTAAAAACCACCACCCCACCACCCATCCCCTTAAGAACATATAAAAAATAAAGGCTTACATAATATTATTATTTAACGATCAATAGCAAAATATTCCTTTTTCAAAAATAATTACTGTTAAACTTCCTGATTGAAACTGTATCTATTGTGGGTAACAAGACTACTTTTAAAATGTACAGTTACAGTCTAAAGAGGAAAGATGCAAACCGATACAGACTGGTTTAAAACAGTTGAAAATGGTGTGTGAAAAGTAAAACTCGATGTTTTATTGTTTTTAAATCCAATTGTATTTTGCTCGATTATATTTTTTAATAATTGATTCAGAAATCGTTGCTAAAAATTAAAATCAATTAAAACCCAAAATGTACTGAAAGTAGCTATTTTCAGGATTTTTTTTAACTTTCGAAACGATTTCTTTACTTTTGGGACGATTTTTTGGATATTTATGTAGAAGGCCTTGACAATAACATGAACTTTGCATTTTATTACTACAGCGCTTGTCACGTAAGGTTGATATGTGTGTTTTCACTTTTCGTATCCAAAAAAAAAATGGAAATCAGTAGTGAAAGTGAGGAGATTATTGAATCTGCTATAAAATTCATACGTTATTATCCACCGATATCCTTTTTAACATACAAAACGGCTACAGAAAAAATATTGTACGTAACACGATTCAAAAGTAATTTTACGGGACTCGCAGGATCCAGGACTCGCCTACGGCTCGTTCTCGAAAGTTCCTACTCAAAGTTTGTAGGAGGTGCTTTTATTTAATAAGGGCACCAGTTTAATATTTAAGGATGAGGTCTAGTGACGCATTCGCCATTTTGTTTTTTGATCAATATTCCGTTACTTTTTCATTTTACCCAAAAAAACGGCCTAAGACCCATATTTAAAGCATAATTACCTACAATTTAAAGTTAAACAAGTTTGAATTTACAAAGCAATAAAAGCCAAAAAAATAAATATGGATAAATTTCACAAAATTTCGAAAATCGACTTTTTTTAACTTTGGGGCCCTGTAAAATCGAGATTGTTAAACTAGTAGTAGTAGCAGAAAAAACTAGCGTTTCCTCCCTTGGAAATCGGACGTCGCGTTGAACATCAAACTATCCGCGGGAGGAAAAGCACTATTTTTCTCCCTTGGTAAGGTAATAGCTATTTGTTCCATTTAACTTTTTTCAGAAACTAGTTTTATACTTTGACGAGAAGATTAGCTTGCAAACTTATCCTATAAAATAAAAAATAGTGTAGTGCATCCCGAGATAACGGTGGACAAACATACCATATGTACATACATACTAGATGAATCGAGAACCTCGTTTATTAAACATGATAAAGAGTTCTCTTAATTCTTTAAATATTTAAGAGAAAGAGTAAATTTGAGACCATTGACCTGCCGCCAGTGACTTTCAATTTCTGCAGACCAAAAAAAAAAATAGAGATTTTTTACACTGCGGGATACAAACTTGGGTGCTTTATACACATGATCGCAATAAGGAATCGCTATAAACGGCAGAAACGTCACTTTTACTTATTAAACGGCCTATTGCATGCGATTTGTCTTATTTTGATTTAACGGTTGTAATTTATAATTGGAAAGTGGCGAACGAATAATAGAGCTTTCCAAGAACAATTTATTATCATTTACTGAAAGGTTCATTATTGATCGCTGTTTTAAATATGTTGAAATGTGAAGTAGCGAATTCATTACTCAACAGTAGATTTAGTAATAAAATCATACAAGACGCAAAGTCTCCGTTGTGTCTCCATCGGCATCGGTTAAAAACTTTTTAATAAAAAATTCAAAACCTACTTTGAAAGGTATAAAAAATATATTAAGATATTCGAAATATTAATATTTAACTTATTATACAGGGTGATTCTTAAGTTGATACTTCTTTTTTAGCTGCGTATAGGAGGCATTAAAATGAACAACATTTTCAAATACCTTTTTTCAAAAAACCCAAAAATAAAGTACTTACATTCATTTATTACTCTACAAATCAAATACAGTTCTGCCTAACTTGCCCGTTGAATAACATTAAGAAAACTCCTGGGTGTAGAGAAGAAACAACCACACTTTTACAACACTCACAATAAATTAGCACAATTAGTTCTGAACAACCTCCTAAACCCCGTAAGATTTGGCACTATAGTGGGAAGACCTAAAGGACCATTTTCGCAACTTTCCCTGGCTAAGCGTATGCTTTTCTTCGGATGATCCATCTGTCTGTGCAAAGGAGGTCTCCGACGTCATTCTAACTAGCATGGAGGCCTTTATTCCTTTCTCCAAAAAGCGCCCTTCCAACGGCAAGCCCTGGTTTAGCAAGAATTGCGAGCGTGCTGTCAGATCTAAAAACCTGGCTTACCGACCGTGGCGTAAAAACCCTACTCCTGAAAATCGCGCAATCTTTGTTACCACCCGAAACCAATGTAAGCAAATCATAGACCAAAGCAAAGAAGCTCATAACGAGAGAATCAAAAACAAACTTCTTGCCAGTCCTAACGAATCAAGGTCCTTTTGGTCAGTCGCTAAGGCCGTCAGCCAAAACTTTACAAAGTCAACTATTCCACCTCTAACACGTTCCGACGGCACAATAGCAACCACAGCTGGGGATGAAGCAAACCTACTTGCTGAACTGTTTTCCTCGCATTCCACTGTAGACTTTCAGGGAAAACCTCCACCCAACATTCCCTCAGTTCAATCGCAAATGTCTGAAATCGTGTTCCGTCAGCGTCTTGTTAAACGGATTCTTAAAGGACTCGACGTCAATAAAGCTTCTGGTCCAGACGAAATTCCTATCATTGTTCTCAAGACATGCGCCGATGAACTTACACCAGTATTTTGTAGACTTTTCAACTTATCCTACAAAAAAGGAATATTTCCATCCTGCTGGAAGTCGGCGCGTGTCCAGCCCATTCCAAAGAAAGGTAAAAAGACCCTGCCAAGCAACTACCGACCCGTCGCATTGCTTTCAGTAATTTCAAAAGTAATGGAGAAAGCTATTAACCAACAACTCCTAAAGTATCTGGAAGGGCTTAACATTATCAGCGACCATCAATACGGTTTTCGTAAGTCCAGATCAACAGGTGACCTTCTGGCATATGTCACCCATCTTTGGAGCAACACCATCGAACATCATGGAGAATCCCGGGCTGTTGCACTGGACATCTCTAGGGCTTTTGATCGTGTTTGGCACGATGGGCTTCTAAGTAAATTGCGATCCTACGGTATGCCTAATGGATTTTGTTTATGGTTAACCAGCTTCCTTAAAAACCGTTCTTGGCAAGTGGCGATTGACGGGTTTCTCTCAGACATCTTCACCATCAATGCCGGTGTTCCTCAAGGGTCCATATTGTCGCCTACCCTCTTTTTACTGTATATTAACGACCTTCTAGTGAAAACCCAAAATCCAATTTATAGCTTTGCTGATGACAGCACACTTGTCTCATCTTTTACCTTGACTCCCCAAACATCCGCTGCCGACGCACATCTTCGCAGGCAGCATGAAGTATTGCGCCTCAACAATGACCTGGAAGAAATTTTGGCTTGGGGTGACAGTAACCAAGTCGAATTTAATGCTAAGAAAACCCAGGCAGCAGTCTTCTCCAAAAAGGTTAACATTGCAGAACCGGATATAGTCATGGCAGGATACGCAATTCCCCTGGCACCGTCTATTAATTTGCTGGGGGTCAATCTGGGAGGTAATATGTCTTGGCATGATCACGTTGCTGCAATTGCCAAGGCAGCTGCACAGAAACTTGGTGTACTTTTCCGCACCAAAAGGTTGTACACACCTCATCAACTTTTGACACTCTACAAAGCCCAGATTCGACCATCATTAGAATATTACTCTCATGTCTGGAGCTCTGCACCCAAGCACACCCTTCGGCTACTGGATTCCATTCAAAGGAGAGCCGTTCGTCTGATCGGCGACCCCGAGCTGACCAAGACCCTCGATAGCCTGGAGCATCGAAGACAGGTTGGTGATTTGGCTGCTTTTACAGATATTTCCATGGCAGGTGTTCGACTGACATTGCCGACTTGATTCCACCTAGAGCAATGCAAAACAGAAATACACGGCGAACCACTGCCGCTCATCCATATGTTGTTCAGCTTAGTACTCCTCGAACTTCATTGTTCAAGAATTCTTTCATCTGGAGAACGTCATCATTGTGGAATGAACTTCCTGAGGTCGTGTTTCCCAATGAATACAATCTTCAACGTTTCAAGACCAACGTTAATCGCTTTTTTCGCACTCGCACCGCTCCCAGAGCGCCTTAAAGGATTTTTCCTACAGTGCAGGTGTTTTATAATAAAAAAAAAAAAACAATAATTAAATTCATTGTTTTCAAATTTTACCATTTTTACCAATTTATTAAAATTAATGTGCTTCAGAAAACCACACCGCGCAGCGAATTGCCAAAATAAATAACTGACGACCGGTCCGTAAAATGCATGACTAACATACAAAAAATGGAAAAAAACAATGTAAAGTAAAGGGCTACGTTTTGATTACTAGGCCCGCACTTAGATTTTTTACTTCTGTAACTCGGTTGTTTTTAAGTTTTTTGAAAAAAGGTATTTGAAAAAGTTGTTTATTTTAATGCCTTCTATACACAGCTAAAACCGACGTATCAACTTAGGAATCACCCTGTATATCTTAAGCCTTATTGATAAGCTGGTATAGTCTCCTTCAACCATAATTCATTTATTTGCGATTAAAAAACTCTATTTATACTAAACTAACTCGTGAATGTCCACAAAAAATATAGGCACGAGCCAAACTTTAGCAATAAAAACGGCAGCCGAGAAAAGAATTTTAGTCTGTGTGCAAATGTCGATTTGCGTTATCAAAGATATCAAAAAAAACATATGTTTTTATAGTATAAAAGATAATAAAAGTACCTTTTCATTGGTAAAAAAAAAACTCAGTTATTTTGTAATTCGAGCCAAGAGGAACCGCAACTTACCACGGCAAAATATAGTGCGGTCGGATCCACTTAAATTAAAATATGAAATTATATTTTAAATTAAAGGTCTTCAAAAAATAATAACATTGTATTTATGGATATGATTGGAAAGAGCATTTTTAAAGTCGGTTCTTTTTTTCTAGAAAAAATAGTCGAGTGCAAAGTAATAGTTTTTACGAGTCGTGTTCTATTAGAAAAACCAAATATTTAAATAAGCATAAAGAGCAATGCCTTATATCTCTAGGAATGGTCTGAACTGCCTGTGTCAACATTTGTCATACTGATGGCGGTTTTACTGTTGTCTATTAGCTATCCAAATAAAAGTAAAAGCATTTGACTTTTTTCACTTAAACATCCTTTTAGAGAAATATGTAAAGTGTCTAGTTTACAGCGGAAATGTTTTTTGAGAATTATCACAGTATCGGCTGTTTGTGTGCAGTTGCGGAAATACTACATTAGCTTTCGAAAGAGTTTTTACTGTGCCGCGGTACAAATTCGTTTGTTCCACTATATTTTTTTTATCATTCGCTCAACGTTCCGTACTTTATTCCGCATTCTTTAGGTGGTTTCAGCCAGGGGGGGGGGGGGCAGGCAGGGTGGCGCCCTTCCTGGAAAATATTTGAATTTTCTTCATATTTATTTTGCTTATTGGTTTTTGATTTGAAGCTGAGCCTAGATGCTCGGGTCTAAAAGTTTAATTGTTACAACCTAATTTTTCGTCTCACGCTTTTACACTTAATTTAAATCTTTAAATAATGTATTCTTGGCTTAGATTACAAAACTCTTGTAGGAAATGTTTAGTTTTTTAACTTTTCCTTCTAAAAGTCCAGTTTTATATAGAGATTAAGGTTTCAGATACATATCGTTTTAGTTATTGATTTTTGATGTAATTTTAAAGAAAAACGAGTAAAAAGAATAATATTTTATACTATTTTTCTATTATATACTTGTCTTGAATGATAGAATAGTTTTGGACTTGCATTGTCTTTAATTTGTTTTACATCACAACGTTTCAACTGGTAAGTATCTCCAGTCGTCTTCAGGTGAATACTAAATAAGTAAAGTAACTACAGCTCTATTTATACTAGCTAGATGTACTGTAGCATGACTGAGATGGGTGCATATGCATATGCATATGTGTATATCTAAGATATAAGAAATATCTGGAAACCTTTGTTAAGTAGATGTAAACTTAAAATACCGCACAAGAATTAAACGCATGACTGCACAGGCAGTCAATAAATTACTATCTCGCGCAGTGGAAGCGTGCTGGGCCCATAACCTGTTGGATATTTACTTAAAGGAATAAATAAATATACCAACACCCAGAGTAAAAATGAATTTATTGAAATAAAGAAGTAAATTAATGTTAAAACGAGTAAATCAGTTGCTACGTCGAAGGTTACAGTTTTACTAAAAACTATCTAAATTTTAGTACCTATATTGGCCCATGCAAAAGACCCTAAAAACATATGGTCATGTTGTATTGCCGACAGACAAAGCCAATCCATTAGACGTGTCAAAAGAGTCTAACTTAAACCAGAAATGCATGCCATATTATTGAAATAAATATATATTCAAAATATTTCTTCAACAGTTTAATTATATTCTCAGTAAATAATTAAAAAATAATTTTAAAACTGAAACCGTAGAAAATTGTATTTTTTCTTGCATTATACGGTAGTGTCAAAATAACAATTTAGTTAAAATGCCCATTCCCTTTTCAAGAAGAAAAAATAAATTCGAAGACTTCAGTATAACTATAAACTCATCTACCCTAATCGATTCTAGGTGACTCGTATACACTTAATCGGATGATTTTGCTGAAAAACGACCAGCAAACGATGACAGCAATTGCAGGAAGAGAGCTGGTTTCTAGAAATATTTATGGTGATTTTCGAATAAATGCCATGTTGTCAAATCTAAAAATTAATACTAACTTTTTATTACTGTATCGATTGAGAAAGTAAGACATCTATGTAATTAATTAGGTTCCTGGTAGTCACCTGTCGCTGACCCTTTGATATAGAAAGCTGAAATTTAGCACTGTTGTGAATAAAAAAAAAATGAGAAAAGGTTTAATTCGAGATTCTAGTAATATCGTTGTGAGTAATCCAGTGAGAAAAACGTATAAAAATTAGAATAATACATGTAGTTGCGGATTCATAAAACATTTGTTAAAAGAAATATTTTTTAATAGTAACTAAGGTTAAAACATAATGTACGTACTTTTAATATTTTAAACTTTCCCGTCAAGTCACGTTGTAATTTTTAAGTTAAGGCTATGCTTAAATGCACTTTTGTTTGGCAAATATTGAGTAAGTAACAGATTTAGGACCTTTCAAATAGGACATTTAAACGATTTTCGTCCGAAAAATATTCAAAATAGTTTTTTTTTGTGTTTTATAAAAATCTTCTCTTCTACTCTTATATTATTATGTTAATAATCTTTTCTTAAAATGCCTTAAGTCTACCTCTTTATTTTTCATTGTTTCTGCGGTGGTATGTTTTTTTTGGCAATGTTAATCAACATAAATACTTCTCAATATGATCTTAAAGTTCAGTTATGGTAACATTTACCTTTTCCTAATTTTTATCACAAGTTTTCTCTAATGATGTATGTTTTTGCATCCAAAACATGTAAAGATACTATTATATCTATTCTTATATATCTATTATATCTATAACTATTCTTTAATATATCAGTGGAGGAAAACTTAAAGTTTTATTTCTTGTCGTTTAACTTTTTTACTTTATATGACACTCAATACCAATATGAATGTGAATTGTACTTATTGTGTAATACCTTGTCTGATGTTTTTACTTGTATTTTTCGTAACTTCTTTTGAGTGTAGGTTAACGAAAGGATATGACAACACTGAGATTTTAGATCTTCGGCGGTTGATCTGAATGTTTATCAGCGAGGAGAAAGCAAAGCAACGGGAAACAGAATCAAGATAAAGGTGAACGATCACCGGTAATTAGCACCGGTACAAACTTGTAATTAGAATGCAAAAAAATTCAGCGCAGAACTCGACAAGTCGCATACGAAGTAAAACAAAAAGTGCAACAACATTGGGGAAAATCACTTTTAAAAATGAAACAAAATTCAGCGCAGAACTCGACAAGTCGCATACGAAGTAAAACAAAAAGTGCAACAACATTGGGGAAAATCACTTTTAAAAATGAATCAGAATTCAGCGCAGAACTCGACAAGTCGCATACGAAGTAAAACAAAAAGTGCAACAACATTGGGGAAAATCACTTTTAAAAATGGATCATTAGATTATCCATTCCTTTTTCCGGAAAAGTAATGAAATTACATTAGCATTGATTAAAAAATAATTCAATAACTCTACATTATGTAAAGGAACGCCCATGTGGCAGAAATGAATTTGAATTAACTTCAACCACAAATAATTTAAAAATGTTGATATAAGTGACCCTTTAAATTTGATTAACCCTGTATATCACCTATCACAGGCAGTTATAAATGGCAATAATTATTGACATTCAGTGTTGGAACATTAACAACGGATCCGCGCGAAATGGTCAATAGCTGATTTGCCGATTCTAGAAGTTTATTCCTGTCCAAAATGTCTGATGCCATTTCTCATTTTATTGAAATCACAATGTAGTAGTTGAATTGCTTCATTACAAAGTAATTTAATAAAAGTAGTAATGGACAGCAGCCGTAATTAATGAGAATATTTTATTACTTTTCTACAGCAATTACATTTTTAACCCATGTGCAATTAGAGTTCCTAAGTAATGTATCACATTTTGTACTGACTATTACTGCCCATGCTCTGCTATGCAGGGTGTTCATTTGAAAACTTCCTACCACGGATTTATCGAAAACCACTGATTAAAGTTCAAATGGCCCCATAGAAAAAGTCTAATGACGTCAAGTCATTAGATCTAGCAGGCCATTCTATAGGCCCTCTTCGCCCTATCCATTTATCTGGAAACTCGTTGTCTAGCCATTGTCGAACCGGAAGAACATAATATAGTGAGGAGGAGCGCCGTCTTGCTGGAAATATATTTCAGCCTCATCAAGTATAGGGTTTCCATCGTCTTCGATTTGGTTTTCAATGGTTTCAGTGATAAGCGGATTGATGGTATTTTCCAACATATCTAAATAAATGCCTCCATTTAAATTCCCATTAATAAACAATGGCCCAATCACTTTGTTTCCTAAAATGCCTGCCCATACATTAAGTTTTTGGGGGTACTGAGTATGCCCTTCTACAAAAGCATGAGGATTTTCATTGCTCCAATACCTGCAGTTATGCTTATTAACAAATCCATTTAGATAAAATGTGCATTCATCACTGAAGCCGAGATTGTCACAAAGGTAACTGACAGCAAATTAAATTGTCTTTTTTCCTTAGCAACTATAAAAAATTAAACAGGTATAAGAATAAATACAATTCGCCCATGTTATCTGTGTTTTGATAAAAAGAAGGCGGAAAAAAGTTCTGGTTGTTATTTGGTTGCTGCCACGTATAATCTTCCGAATTGCTGTTTATGTTGGTTTTTGAACACTTATTGAAATAAAAAGTGATATTTTCGTGTTTTTTTTCTATCTGAACAAATTAAGATAAATAAAGATTTTTCCAATTTTTTTCGAAAACGATTCGCCCGATTTAAAAAAATCAAACGTCAAAATAAAGCACTTTGAAAGACCTTTCAAACAAGCTATTACTTGATACCCCTTGTCATTTAAATTTTTTAAGGGGATGACCCCGGGGGGGCAGAGGGTAAAAGGGGGTGAAGTAGTTTTTGGTTAAAAAGTTGCCCCTTTGGCACATCTTTTGACGTGTCTCGGCGTTTTTCCTTTTAATCAGTGGTTTTCGATAAATCCGTGGTGGGAAGTTTTCAAATGAACACCCTGTATGTAGCTAGAGTGAGAAAGAAACCATAGAAACTATAATTGGAAGATGTGGTGATAGAGGATCACAAACAAAGTTGAAAAGCTGTAAAAACCGCCTTTTGGAATGAGATGACAAGGGGATTTCCATAGAATGCAATTAAGGTTTAGTTAATTAGAGAAATGTAATTAAGTAAATTAAAATGTCCAGTTGTTAATCGATTCGGCTTTTCTACAATAATCGACGTAAAGTCGATGTAAATACCTCCTCTTTATTAATATCGGCAATCGGCAATCGGCAAAAACTACCCGTAAACGATTCCAGCGCGTAAAATGATTTTTAATGCAAAGGTGTAAAAAACCCTTTAAGTACCACCATAAGCCGTGTTCTGATGAAGTAATTTAGTAAAATTGCTGGTATTTATACATCAGGCAATCAACTTTATTGTTAGGACGACGCGACGTGATCGGGAATAATGCTACGCCTCGGTTTAATGGTTTACCGTACCTTCTTATAAGCTTAGCTTATAATTTTAAAACCGCACCATTTAAAAAAATTAGCTAAATAGACTGTAAATAAAATTTATTGCAGGTGATTTATTCAGGGGTTAATTTAGAACTTAAAAGTAATATAACCTAGCAAATCTTCAAATTAAATATGTGTAATCTTTCCTAATTTTGATGGTACATTCATTAATTACTAAGATGTTATCCAGCTTTTAATGTAAAATGAGCTTAAATATACAAAATATTTTAAAGTTAAGCAGTGGCGTAGCCAGAAAATATGCTCGGGGGGAGCTCAGTGGGAGTAAGTACGACATTTTTTTTTCTGGAGAGAGGGACAGTCGGGACTACATGTATTTAAGGATATTGCATCTAGGGAAGAAGGCGGAAAAGCGCCGCAGGTGAAAAATTTTCGGAGCCATGCCCAAAACTACTATCAAATTTCGAAAATTAAATTATGACCTCTCCCCCTCTGCATGGTTGGATTAAATTTATTTTTGTAAATGTTTTTTCTTTATATTCCTAGCTGGCTCTTTATTTAAAAAAAAAACATTTTTTATATTTGTGAAAAATATGAATATTGGTGTCGATTTAAAATTTTAACATAAGACGTATTATGTATGACTCTAACCAGTATTGTTCGGGCTCGGTGTTAAATGAATAAAAATAAAGTAAATATCGCTCACCACGCCAAAATTGATGATTTTTTCAGAAATCACGTATTTTAGGAGCGTCTAAGAGCAGTATTTGGTGCAAATGATTAGGTTTTTAAATACTCTTTCTTACGTGCCGTTTTGTATACTTATTCATAATAAAGCATTCTCGTTTCTTCCCGCAGTCCCCCCCCCCCCCCCAAATACGCCTCTGAAGCTAAGGATATTTTACCATATGCTGTAAATTCACTCAAAAATAACTGTAAGTTGTCCTTAATTATTTACGAAATTTGCTGTACATTTACCTGATGATCTTACAGTGTATGATTACGCAATTGGTGTATATAACCTCAATTACTTAATTCTTTCGTCATAATCTGGCAAATAAGTCCAGAGCTACAAAAAAAAATGCGAATGGGAAACATACATTGATTATTTTATTTATTCTTTATTTATTTACAATAACGGTACGCTAGAGAATCATCAATTCTAAATTGTACCAAATATGACACAAAATATTCACTATAAAGTAAATCATATTTTCTCCTTAACGCCACAAAACTAGTTCTAAAAATATCACAATTTGCAAATTGTCTGTTGTAGTTCCTGACACACGGTTCTGAAACCACCTAACGAATTCAGAAAAAGTTTGCGATATTGTCAGCTAGCTAGCTCACTACTAAATATTTGATTCATACTAAATAAAATTACACAGAATTTCAAAAATATGGCCCGCTTTGACTTATAATTTTATACCTAATAACTTCCTCCCTTTTTCGCCCCGGTTAAGTTACTGTGTGTCAGACTATAACATCCTATCGATGAAAACGCACCATAATTTGTTCTGTGTTGTGTGTGGTCTGTTCAAAAAACAACTGGCGCTGCCTGGTTCTCCGTACTGGAATACGAAATGTAACTAGTGATGTAAAAAAACGGTTTTTTTGACCACCTGAAAAAAACATGAAAAAACACATGTTTTTTTTTCATGAAAAAAACCAATCCACGTTTTATCATTTAAAAATCCCGTTTTTTGATAACTTTGATAGAATGATAGGTTCTATTTTATGTTCCTGTTCAGTAATCCAAAGAGCATAGAGCATATAAAGAGTATTTACTGTTGTTACTGTATGTTATAGGTTACCCTTTTTCTTCTTACAGTGTTTGCATAGTGCAACTACAAGGTTTTTGTGTTATTTTTCTTTATAAGTTGATGGTTTATGTTCGTATTTTCGTGTTGATTGCTATTTATTTTAAAAAACTCAACAAGATAATACAGATTTTTAATTATTGTGAAAAAACCCAAATTTAGAAAAAAAAACATACCCCTATGTTTTTTTTCAAAAAAAAAAACGTTGAGTTTTGAAAAAAAAAACATCAACGTTTTTTTTTCATTTACATCACCAAATGAAACTGATTAAAGTAACCACTCTCAGTTTATATGACCATTGACCACTTTGTATAAAAAGATAAGTACTTTTCTTCTACGATGTTCAAGTGATTGTAGGCTAAAGGAGCCTAGTTTCATAAGTAACGCCTTGATATGAGAAGTGTAATTAAAAAAAAATTGTAAATTTATTCTGTACTCTTTCCAGTCAGTGACATTGATAATGTGGGCTCCATATTACAGAGCAATATTCCAAAATACTGCGTACCAAACAGTTGTAGAGAGCTGTCAACGCATTTATGTCAAAAATATGCGTTGTGTGTCGTTTCTTTATAAAACCTAGTAGCTTTAAACTCTTAAGAATGATGTTGTCTATATGTATAGACAATGATAAATCTAAAATAAATATCACTTCCCTTGCCATTATCCCCACCCCTTTGATTTTTCTAATATACCGGTATCTTTAGGCATATTATAATCTCATAATCTTTTTAATACAGAAAAAATACAAAATGTTTTAAGTCTTTTTCTGCAACAATTTTTCACCAAAAGGCAACGACAAGAACCGTTCACTTCCGTAGCAAACGTTGGCGGCCCATGAAAATATTCGAAACCTTTTGTTTCCATGGGAATTAAAAGTAAGGTTCAATGCCGTTAAATGTGCATTTTAAAACGATTATTGTTATGTTTTGCTAATTGGTTCTATTTTTTACGATTAAGAAACAAATTATTGTTCTCAGAGTATGTTGCGTCAAAATGGAATTAGTTCGCCTTGAGTTCAGTTATTCGGCAATTTATTACATTTTCTTATTATTCTAATGCTGGGTTGAACAAAGATTTTTAACCAGAATTAACTAACCAGCAAGTTTGACTCCAACATAAATGACATCGAGTACTCACAATCAAAGGTGCCGGATTAGTAAATTAAAAATTAAGGTAACCAGGCCCAGTATGATAGTGAGAAAATTATTTCTGCCAATGTCATGTATGTCACAGTCCAACTTGCTGGTTAGTTAACTACTTTAAAATTCTTTGTTATCGAAGAAAGTAAAGTCGTACGAAATAAGCCTTTGTAGGACAACCTACAAAAAACCCAAAACTTTATTTGGCTTCACTGTACATTGAAAAAAATAGGTGTTCTTGGCTCAAACTAGTGAACTCTCTTGAGCGTTGATAACTATGAGAGACAAGAGGAATCACTGGCAGTTTTAAGAGCCCCCCCCCCCCCCCCGAGCTTGGGTCTAAAAGTCTAATTGCAACCTTATTTTTCGTCTCATGCACGCTTGGACACTTAATTTAAATTTTTAAATGATGTATTCTTGGCTTACACTTACAAAGGTCTTGTAGGAACATAGGCGTAGTTAGGGGGTACTTGGGGGTGCTAAGCACCCCAAAAATCTAAATTAGTACCCCCAAAAAAAATTTACATTTACTTTTCTTTAAGGTAAAATAAAATATCTAATTAAATAAATACACACAATCTGTTTTTTTTTCTTTTAGGACTTCAGCACCCCCAGTGTTGACCGTCTAACTACGCCTATGTGTAGGAAACGTTTAGTTTTTAAACTTTTCCTTCTAAAAGTCCTGTTTTATATAGAGATTTAGGTTTCGGACGCATATCGTTTTAGTTATTGATTTATGATGGGATAATATTTTATAGTATAAAAAATACGTTAGATAAAGCAAAAAATTAATTTATTTGTAAGAAAAACGCAAGGAAATCAAAGAGAACTGCCGAAAATAGTTTTTCTTTGGGTCCAAAAATAAGTTAGGTACAACTATCTAGTTAAAATATTAATTAAATTATTTTAATTTAAACATGTAAAGTGCCAGAAAACATGTAGACCATATAGCCCGACAACCATGGGTTCTTCTTAAAACTAATATGGACATGTAATTACCACAGAGATGGTTAATGATTTGTTGTTTTTGGGTAATTAACCTATTTTATATGATAATCCGACACCACATGAATATTAATAATGTTTAATTTAAATGAAGTAAAAAATTTACCCCTTTTTAAACATCCCCCACCGTATATCATTGCATGTTGCATGTCAAAGCAATTATTTATTAAGCTTACACATGTTATTATTTGTATAAATTCGCTTCGTTAGACAACTATTAAATTAAACAAAACGTATATATGACATAGATATTAGTTTGATACGAGGCGAGCTGAAAAGTACCGACTTATTTTTATTATTTTAGTTACAGGGTGTCCAGTAACTTATGGGCCGTAGAGCAACTGGACATACTAGATATCAAACTAAGCCGAGTATGTCATATAAGTTTTTGCGGATTGTTACTCGTTCTAGAGATACAGGGTGTTGAAAGTAAAAATGTATTCTCGAAAATAAGCCATATTTTTAAAACGGTTTAATGAATCGAATTGAAAGTTGGCCATATTATGTTTTTATGAACAAGAAATAAGAATTTGTAGAAATTTTTAAGTTTCAAACTAGAGGGCGCTAGTTGCATACACTGGGCTTCATAAATCTATGATTTTTTTTCTTACCTGTGATATTAGGTGTTTTTCAAATATAGTTTCTTAAAAAGGACATTTTCTGAGTCAAAAATGTGTACTTGATTGATCTTAATATCTTTAACGGTTTTCGAGATATTTCCCTTTAAACATCCCAAAGCATAAAAAAACATAGTAAATAATTAAATTAACAAAATAAAAAAAAAGTGACAATCCGAAAAAACTTATATGACATAATCGGCTTAGTTTGATGTCTAGTATCTCCAGTTACTCTACGGCCCATAAGTACCGGACACCCTGTATATTCTATTCTTGCAGAATATTCAATAAAATATTAATGCTTTATTCGATTATAACTTTTTGAAAATCGATTAAGTTATCCATTATATATAATATTAATGGATATACAGTGTGTCCACAGATAGAGTTTGGAAGAGGAAACACTTTTTTATTAATCGGTATAGAACAAAAAGTCATTCTTTATAAAAACTTGTGTTGAAACTACAATTTCGAATATCAGATTTGCGATTACTATACAGGTTTCATCAGAAACAACATTTTATAATTTATGATTGAATGAATTGAAGAAATATGACATGTAATAATAAAAATACTTTAAAAGTAGGTAGACAAAAAAAATTGTTTTCGTACAATAAAATTGTTATTCGGCCAGATATAAAATCATATTCTAAGTAAGACAGCAACAAAGGTTGTTGGTTTTTACGTAAATTTATTTTAAACAAATACAAACTAAAAGGGTCGTTTCTGGCGAACCCTGTATACCTTAATCGCAAATCTAATATTCGAAAACGTAATTTTAGCACAAGCAGACGTTTTTATAAAGAATAACGTTTTCTTCTATATCTACGAATAAAAAAAGTGTTTCCCCTTTTAAACTCTATCCGTGGAAACACACAAAAACTTTATTACTGGATTTTTAAAAACTTTTTAAAGTTGGACAAGAGTGTCAGAAAGTTATTTTTATTAAAAAAAATAATAATTTTTAATATTTTTTACAATACAATGAATTTTAGTAATTATTTTTAGAATTGGCTTCTACCTTTTTCTTCGAAATTTTTTTTTGCATGAAAATAATTTTTCTACATCCACATAGATACATACCGTAGAAAAAAAATCAATGATTTGCTTAGTTTTTTTGTAAATCGGGCAAAGAAGAACTGCAATTTGACGTGGCAAATTTCAGCGCGGTCGGATCTACTTTAAAAGAATTACTTCTTGAATTAAAAATCGAACTTTCATAGCTTAGATTTGCTCAATGCTGTCTCTGTGACGCTCTAGGCCAGGGCGACCAGTGACTATAATCCTGTAGAGGCTGCATTATGTCAAAATCTGATCTCTTCTTGGAACTTATTGTGCTAGGAGGACGGCGCAATTTTTTTTGCTTTGCAGGAGAATTAGAAAATTGTCTCATATTTTTAAGTAGATCACAGAAAATATTAAGTAGTTAAGTAGTAAGTTATTAAGGAAAATCCCTGGTATATTTGTAATACATTATACAAACACTGTAGTGCATCGGAGTGAAGAGAAGCATTGAGGCATCGAATTATAGTGTTTTACAGTTATCACGGTTTCCCAATTAAATTGCAGGCACTTAAGAACAACAGTTTGCTGCTACTAAAATACCCAACTCGGTGTGATTCCATATGAACGGCAATCTGTGATAAATAAGTAAATAATGGTGCGAAACGATCGGTCGGTGCTAATCGCGACTGTGAATTTTGAACGTGAAAACCAAATCGGCAAGTGCGAGTCGGAATCGCGGAATAAGAGTTTCGTATCATATCTTCTTATAAACTTATGAATAATATTTTTTTAAAGTAGTTAATACCTTTATTTACTTTCTACAGGGCCGGTTCTATCCATAGTGAGGCCCCAGGCGCTAGACAAATTTGAGGCCCTATTTTTTTCTGTCAAAACTAATTTTAATTATAAATAAATTACTGTAAGCAAGGTTTCAAATTAACTTATTAATAAAATAGCCAAAAATTTAGTTAAGGGAAGAAATAAGAAAATTTTATTTTTTATTGTTTACCCAATTTTTTCTACTAACAAACAAACAACTCTGCCAGTAAGCCGGCCACAGACACAGAGAGATGTACGCGTTTATTGTAGTGACACGGGCGTTAATAAACGCGCGTTGACGCATGCGTTCATTTCCCTGTGCCAGGCTTGACAAAGAGTTTTACAAACTTTGAAGTAAAAAGTACTTTTTTCTAGTTTTTTTTAGCGTCATCTATAGTGTTCCAGATCTAAGACCATCCTTAATGCTTCATACATACTAAAAGGATTTAAAATATTATCCATTTTAACAAAATAGTGTAGACGGAATGATTCATAACAAGCATGTGTTAGTACTTTTGCGAACATTTTTAAAAATATTTCTTTTCACTTATGTTTAGACATGATTTCCGATGTGCCCTCTTTAACTAAAATCTCCGTTTCTCTATCACTTTCGGTTATACCAAAAGTAGCTATCAACTTTGTTATTTTAACTAGGATATGATCATATAATTTGCCTTTTTTTAAATTTTTTTAAAAAACTCAATAATTTGCTTACTTTTTTTGTAGCGAGGTCAAATTCACTTAAAGAATGCACATTAAAAACTATAAACCCGCAAAGATTAAAGAAAATATTTTCAGTACCTAGTTATTTGTCCCAAAAGTTGAAACTGACCCTCGCTGCGAATCACCCTGTATAAAGTTATTTTTTATTTTATTTTTAAAGCCCCTTAAATGTGAGGCTCTAGGCAAGCGCCTATAGCGTGGTAAAATCGGCCCTGACTATCTACCATTTTTGAACTAAAACACTATTAAAGTAAGTAAGTAAGAGTTAGACGCCAGATTAAATTACATTTTTTAGATGTTTCGAATGTTTTAACAAGTGAAAACAAGGTTGTAAAACCTATAAAGAATTATTTGTTTATTACCAAGCATCATAGGCGCCCATTTAAAAACAAAAGTACATAGTCGCAATGCTCAGCTTCTGGAATACGTCAATTATCATCCTGCTGGTTATTTTTCTCCCTAGAAAATACCATTATTAATATTTCAATTAGAATTTTTGTTCCATATTTGGGCCATAAAGAATATTAAACAGGTCCAGATTTCAGCTACAACTACCGACCTTTATGTCCACAGTAAACAAAATTAGCGTTCGTATATATGATTTTTATTTTTTTCTGTTTTTTTTTAAAGCTTAAGTTGATATTGACTAACTGACAATCCAGAGGAGAATTTTCTGACAAAAACTACTATTATCTAGTTTTTTCGTACACTTACTCCGATAACGGTACACTTTTGGCAATTTGAGGACACACGAATCAATAAGACACTACAGACCCACTGAGATATGCCTAAATTGTCCCAAATAGCGGCATAAAAAGATCCATCATCTGTCGTGTTACGGCAGTAAATTCAAAAGAATTCGCTGCTTATTCTACTTCTGAAGAACGGTTTCTCGCTATAACTGCGTGTGAAGTTGGCTAGTTTTGTTACTGCATAATTTTCTTAACATTTGTGCCTCAGATATAGCCGCGATTTCAACATAATATAGTTTATTTCTTAATTCAACAAAATAATATTTCTATCGGTTTTTATTATTTTTACTGGTAGTGCGTGAATTAAGGTGGTGATATATTCGGTTATAATGACGTAGTGATTTTTGTGATTACACTTGATTACTCTTATCAGTTAATGTGCATCTCTAACACAATGTATTTTTGTTCTTTGCTTCCTTAAGGGACCTATATTTATTTCAAGATATATTTGGTTACTTATAAGATATCCATATTTCTGTAGACTTGGGTTGTGTTATAAACGAAAGTAAAGGGTCTATCATCGCTTTTCGATGTTCATCACATTTATTATGTTTAGTAAGAGATACCTACTGATGTTATTTTTGTATCGTTGACGTTTGTGCCATTTATGAACTCCAAGATAAATATTTCAAAATTATTTGCAGACGTTCAGCTGTGACCAAATATCACCTCTAAAATTCGATTAAACAAGTGCAAATTGAGTATCAATGGATGGCTAAAGGTTCAAACGTTGTTTGTCTTGTAATGGATTTTAAATTTTTGGCTTTATTTGGGAGAAAATAATAATTAAATTTGGTCCAAATATACTAACAAAAATTATGGTATATTTTGAAAATAAAAGGTATATCTAAATATCCTCTACATAAGAAACAGAGTCAAGAGTTATAAGTCTTTGAATAGGCATATTTAAATTGAAACAAATTGTATGTTAATTTTTTGATAAATTCAGTACCAGAGGATGACAAAAAATGGGTTTATTATACATACGGTGATGGACTCTTAAGATAAATATTTTAAAAATAGTTGTCATAGTTTGGCTCAAAAAACATCACCGGTAATATTTAAATAAATAAATGGTTTTTAACTGAATACATTTTCGGCATCTCATACGTTTTGTGTACCAATTTAGGTATCATGAATATTTTTAGTAATCTGATAAAAAATATTTTCATTTTTAGGCCCTATGAAAATTGCCTTTCATATTACAATATAGATAATTCAGAAAATTTATTGGAAATCATTGCATAATATTTAACCTACAATGTGTATAAAAGCAAAATTTTGAAAAAAAATGCTTTTTACACCAAAGATTTTAAAATTTTTAACTTTTATTTACAACCGTTTTTTCATAACTTTTCAAATTTTATATTATTTTTCAATAAGATAATTAATAAATAATGTCTTAGAATCATAAACTCGGTATAGAATTATTTACAAAACTTGAAGAAGAAATAGGTAAACATTTACCTATTAAAATCTTTTCTTATTATAAGTAGGTTTTTATAAAATTTTGATGAGAGAAAGGAAAATACAATTTTCTACGGTTACAGTTTTTAAATTCTTGAATTATTTACTGAGAAAATAATTAAACAAAATACGCTCTTGAATAAAAACACGCGAAACAATTGACCGACGTCACAACAATTGCAGCAGCCTATCGCTCTGTGAACGACACACTCCTACCTGACTGAGGCCCCGAGTCTGGTTTCCTGTTTCTAAACTGACTTTGTCAATTTAAGTTATCTAAACAAATATAAAAATATAATTGCGCGGTTAATAGGATGACGTACATCTCTTCTAATCTTATGTTTTTAAACTGCCAGCTTTCGCGCAGTGTTTTTGTTTCTAGAAAAAGTTTGTGATACTCTAGAAAGATTTTTATTATTGAGATATATTTCCAATAGGTTTAGTTCAGGATGTTAGTGCTGAATATGATAAATTCGATAAGTGAGCCCATTTTCATTTAGCCAGTTTTTAAAAATATCCATAAAACCAAAACAGGCCTAAAACTGATGCATATAGAAAACTTGCATCAAAGAAACATTGTATTTCTGTAAACAAAAATAAAAGTTTCAAGGTAAACCAAAGAAAGTAATTTTGACTAAATATTTCTGTGTAAATGTATCATGAAATAGAAAGAAATGGGTTATGAAACGTATTGAACTCCGTCCATCCGTCCATGTACAAAATTAATTTAATATTAATTAAGTCGAAGCGGAAGGCAGACCGCAGCACAGCAGAACAAGGAGCGAGATCCGACGCGATGGACTGGGGGAAACATAATCTATTCATTTGTGTTTGCTTAGCGATTTCACTTTTATAATTAGGATACCTGTATACGACGAGCACACAAAAGCAAAGGCAATGAAGTTTTTGTGAATCACCATTTAGAATAATAACTATTCATGCTAGAAAATTGTTCACGTTAACGTTTTATCACACTTATCACTATTAGTGACAATTCGTGTTTTGATCTATTAACTGGCATAGTTTTGATGTGTTAAAACTTTGTGTCAGTCATGTTGGACAATGTTAAAGTGGGTGCAGAGACAAAGTTTTAGGTGTCAAGCGAACAAGGATAACGAGGCTAACATTCCGCGAATCGAGGTAATCTTTTATTTCAGTTTATTTAAAAAATGTATTTAAGAAATAACTTAGTAATGAAGATATACACAAAGGACATAATAGCTGTGCCTGTAAAGGGTAATAAACGGGGGAGTTATTATTGTAGGCCCACTTTTTCCACAAGTTTCTGGATTGTTTTTATTAATAAGGAACTTATAGGACTTTATATAAAATGTTTTGAAAAGAGGTGGCCACATAAGTTATTTTATCCACAAATATTATTTTTTCAAGAATTATTATTAAAACACGAAATTTGCTTGGCTGCTTAGGCAGATTTTCAATCAGCAGGAAGTAAAATGGTATCCTGCTGATCGACCTGACACGCTTCGGACTCGTTAGTGACGCTTTCAGATCGCCGTTTTCTCATTATCTTAAGTGGGAAATCTTAATTCGTATGCTTTGAGGGCATTTATTTACCCACAATTTAACTAGCTGAGATAAAAACTTGGCAAACTGCAAATAAGAAAAAATATTATAATCAATTTAAGGTTGCTACCTTAAGGGTGTAATAATCAGTGTTTCGCCATTTACTCAAAACTGATTGGAGCTAAAGCATTTATTTTAATAGGAAATACTGTTATTTTTTTTAAAGAGCATTTGACCAATATTTCGAAACTCTTCTCCAAACTCCAAGGAAATTATATCTATTAAATTAGACCAAAAACATTGCGTTCTCTTGGTCCGTTGGAGCGGCAATTTTTTTTTTAATTATAATTTTTTTTTATTTTTTACAATACAACTTTCGTAATTATTTTTGGAATTTTCATTGACCTATATTTCTTTCTTCGAATTTTTTTCCTGCATGAAAACAACCTTTTCGCACTCACATAGATACCACCTTTGCATTAGTGAAAAAAAAACCCTTAATATCTTGCTTAGTTTTTTTGTAATTTGAAAATAACTTAATAATTTATATACCTGGATTTTGATTTTTTTATGACAGAAACATAAACATAAAACTAAGGTAAAAATGCAACTAAACTGTACATAGATTTGATTTTAAATTATAGAGGACATAATATTTAAAATAAAAAATAGTATATTTTCTGACTAACCCTGATTTGAGACAGTGGCGTATTTAGGGGGGGGGGGGGACCTAGGACGTCGGGTCTAAAAGCAACCTAATTTTTCGTCTCATGCTTTAAATTTTTAAATAATTTATTCTTGGCTTAGATTACAAAAGTCTTGTAGAAATCGTTTAGTTTTTAAACTTTTCCTTCTAAAAGTCCCGTTTTATATAGAGATTAACGTTTCAGACGCATATCGTGTTAGTTATTGATTTATGATGCAATTTTGTAGGAAAACGAGTAAAAAGAATAATATTTTATAGTATTTTTCTATTATATACTTGTCTGTTCCGTTTTCCCTTTTTTAGAGCTATTTTAAATCAACAAAAATATAACCAATGCAAGAAAATATTTTTACAACAAAAAACAATTAGGTATTTATTTCTAAAGAAAAATATTAAAGTAAAAATTTTAATTAAAACATTTTTTATGGAAGTGTGATAATTTATAATAAAAAAATAGTGCGAGAAGAAACGAGAATGCTTTATATTGAATATACAAAATGACACTTAAGAAGGAGTATTTCAAAACCTAAGCATTTGCACCAAAAACTGCTCTTAGATCTACGCTCCTAAAATACATACTTTTTGAAAAAATCATCAATTTTGGCGTAGTGAGCGATATTTACTTTATTTTTAATCATGAAAAACCGAGCCCGAAAAACGCTGGTTAGAGTCATACATATGTATGTCTTATGTTAAAATTTTAAATTGACACAAATATAAAAAATGTTTTTTTTTTAATAAAGAGCCAGCTAGGAATACAAAAAAAATAATGTAGAAAAACAATTAATCCAACCATGCAGAAGGAAAAAGGTAATAATTTAATTTTCGAACTTTGATAGTAGTTGAGGTGAATTTGAAACGAACTTTGGGCGTGGTCCCGAAAATTTTTCGGCGCTTTTTCATCTTCTTGACTAGGTACAGTATCATGAAATATATGTAGTCCTGACTGTCCCTTTCTCAGAAACGCCCACTGAGCCTCCCCCCGAGCATATTTTCTGGCTACGCCACTGGTTAGAGACAACGGAAAGCCAACAAAATCTTTTTTTGGGGTTATTAAGTTAACTGTACGTTATTTCTATCATATTTTTTCCATTTCCTTTTTCTGGGTATGGAAGTCCCTAATTAAAAACATCTAATTCATTTTCACTTCTTATATAAATAAATAAATCGAACATAATAAAAAATGCAGATTAATATACACAAATTATAGATTCCTATTACCGACTAGCTATTTCATAACAACTTGACTATAAACAAAAAACTGTCGCGCTAATGAGGCAATGATTTGATTTTTATAACGCGCTGATTGGCGTGATTTTCTCATTTCACCTTTCCCGTTTATTGGACACTTTTGTTCGGAGTTGTCAACTGTGTTTAGTTTATTGCCTCTAACCACCACTTAACCCATGATAATTTTATAGAGATTCCTCAATAATTTTTGCCTTTCAACTGACGCGATAATCTCAATAATGTATGCCTCGCCTGAGAACTTAACATTCTTAGATTCAGGTGCGGACATTTTTACTAACTGATACGAAATTAATAATTATTACTATTATAATGACAAAAAAACATAATTAATGGGGGCCCCGATTTGAACAGAAATTTATTAAAAAACTACAAATCCGACAGTGAATGAAATTTTTTAAACTAAAATGGTTCAATACAAAGAATAAAGACAATGCGAGTTAGACAAAATCAGTATTTTACGTTTCTTTTATTAAATTGTGCAGGAAAATCACTCGAAACGAAACCCACAAAAGAAAGGTACTGGTTTTTACCACATCATACACTATATTGCTAATACCATAATTCAATGATGACACCACTGTAAGCAGATGATCAGGGGCCGTTGAGTTTGCGCAGATCGGAAGTTTGCTTCTTGATGTAAACATTTGACAGGGCCGACTTTCAAAATGTTTTTACAAGCTTTTATTTAAATTCACCCGTTAGTTTGGGTGTGTACAGTTTATGGTCAAATAAAACTAAGTAATCAATTTTACATACCTGAAATACCTTATTCCTGATATTCGGATTCGTGCAAAAAAGGATCATGCACTTTTTTCTACCCATCTTGAAACACAAGTCTTAAAAAACAATAACAAAATATCTGGTAAAGTTTTATACCTAAATTCGCACCCAAAACTTAAAAATAATATCCACAATCACACACGGAACATCCGAACGAATACAACGTAAAAAGATGGAAACGACTATATAACTTACAAACTAACAAAAAAAAAATGTCTAAAGTAAAGTTTTATAACATTAACACCCAAAACTTGGAAATTATAACAACACACGGATGAATGAAACAAAAGATGGCGACTAATAAGAGTATAACGGCGAGCCGGTTCTGTTCAAGAGACCTTGGATTCTGTTTACGTTCTGTTAGAAATCGTGTGGGTTGCCTAATTTTTTCCCTACTGCGCAAGCGCCACGGCCCCCAACTCAGGTTATTTTTAATCGCACGATGGGTGTCTTCTTGCTTCGTGCGGCTGCTTGTATTGGCAATATAGTGTATGTATATATGTGGTTTTTACCTAATGAAATTGCAAAAAAGAATATCACGTTGTAACCATAGGTATTTTGTGATTACATGCAAATTACACTTTTTCTATTATGTTGCTCTTAAAAAATTAGTTTAAAAAACTGCAAATCTCCGGTAATAATTCTAGGAAATTAAACGACGCTCTAATCTCCTTTTAAATCGAAAACGTTCCTTTCCTATCAACGTTCTCGATTATCTGCCACACAAGACGAAAAATCATCATTATTCACCATTAATTTTATTATTCCATCATCGGACAAGGAAAAATTGTTCCTTGTGCTATAAGGGTCTAACAGCATATTAATGTATGTAGTTATTAACATGGGCTACGTCTTTACATATTAGAACGATTTGGGCTCTTATTTACAAATATTTTCAAAAACTATACAGGGTGTCCGGTTCGGTTAGTATAGAGCAAGTTATCGGGCGTGTGTATGGAACGTTAAATAAGAATAGGGTTTTATATATATTTTTTATATACTGGGTCTCCCAAAAGTCCCGCATAAAATTAATATCAATTAAAGGAAAAAGATCTAGGAAAAACGCTGGGACACGTAAATTTTTATTTTTAATTGTGCATTTTTTGACATAAAAAAATATTATACAGGGTGTCTCATAGAACTGTCGTCACGTCTTTGACACATTTTTTTTAATGGAACACCCTATATATTGTATTATTTTCTGATTTCCCACAAAATTATACGCTTATGTTGTGAATGTCATGTGTCTAAATTCAATAGTTTTTGAGATATTGACTTTTAAAATATGGAATTTTTTGACTTTGACAGGCTGTAACATTGGAACGGTTCATCTTAGAGAAAAATGGTTTTCACCTCCCTATCTTAGTTTTTTAATCTCTATCGAAAGAAACCAACCTCCGATTTACCATGTTTAACCAAAAAACAGGTTTTAACGGTTTAACATGGTAAATCGGAGGTTGGTTTCTTTGGATAGAGAATAAAAAACTAAGATAGTCAAGTCAAAAAATTCCATATTTACAACATAAGCGTAGAATTTTGGTTGAAATCAGAAAATAATACAATATATAGGGTGTTCCATTAAAAAAAATTGTCAAAGACGTAACGACAGTTCTATGAGACACACTGTATAATATTTTTTTATGTTAAAAAATGCACAATTAAATATAAAAATTTACGGGTCCGAGCGTTTTTCCTAGATATTTTTCCTTTAATTGATATTAATTTTATGCGGGACTTTTGGGATACCCAGTAGTGCTGCCCGACCCTGACCGAGATATGAAAGCGAGGCAGGGCAGTGTGAAGGCATTTACTTTCTTTTTCTAATTGTTTTTATTATTTGCAGGGTTCCGACCCCAGGGTAGCAACCTGCAGGGGAAAACTCCAAAATCGCCGCTCCAAGCTGAACCAGGAAATCAACAAAGAACTCAGATTGAGAGCCGGAGCAGAGAACTTGTTTAAAGCAACGACCAATAAGAAACTGAAGGAGACTGTCGCCGTCGAACTCAGTTTCGTGAATTCGAATCTGCAGCTGCTAAAAGAACAGCTGGCCGAATTAAATTCATCTGTGGAATTATATCAAAGTGATAGGTAAGTTATCTCTTAGGGAGGTCCTTACTACTTTTGTTAGACAGTTGTTTTTAGTATTCCAAATATCATAGTATTTATTTATCATCAACACTCAGCCATTCAGCGTTATTAAATCGCTTTTATTTTCCAGTCCCATAAAGTATAAAGAAGGTATGAAACAAAACAATGAATCAACAACTTTCTCCGAAATATATAAAATGCGTTTTATTAATTTTTGACAATTTAAACAGGTAAATTGAACATGAATAATTGAGGGACACGCCTAATAAGCTTTCTTGAAAATTACAGCTTTTAAATATGTAAGAATTTGAACTCGTTACTCAGGAATTTCAGTGTATTGCTTATTACTTCTTATTACAGTGCAATTTCTCTAGTTAGTAAGTTGGCTTTCTTTTGTATAGTTACAAAATATTGACGAATACCTAAATAATTTTGTTTTAGATGTTTATTAGCTTACCAAGATAGCTCCTACAAGAAATAAAATGTGGGGGGGGGGGAGGGGGGTCTAGCCAGGCGGTAAAATTCTAATACGCCGGCGGAGGAAAGGTCAAAGCTTGCATCACATAACAATTTTAGAAATGCCATCAGGAATAATAAAATTTTGTATTGGAAACTAAACAATATTTCGTTTCCAAATATAATCCCAAACATTTCACTAATAAAAATGATGACGGGGGGCTTCGGCCAAGAACCGGTCCTGATACGTGGGGGAGGGTAAAAATTGTAGAAGTTAGTGTTAAAATTATTTGTCAGGTAAACAAAGGTTTAAAAGAATCCTTAGATCGTGTCTCTCAATAAATAAATTTATATTGAAATCGATTCAATATTTGTTGTAGTGTTGTCGTTTGTGAGAAAAAAAATACTATTAAGTAATGGTAAACCATAGACAGAACTATTTACGTTTCACCTCAAGAGCACCCGAATAATATTACTAAATTCTTCTCCAATGTTACCAGCTCCATGCGAAATTATATCAATTTATATTCAATATATTGAGTTCTCTCTACCCGATCCTGGCCAAATTTAATATTAAATGCTTTTTAAATTCATACTCATAGATATTGAGGAGTGTGAGAAAGTCATTTTCATTAAACAAAATTATTTTAAATATTTTTAACAGTGGGATGAAACTAAACAATATTTTTAATGGCTTTCATTGGCTTATATTTTTTTCTTGGATTTTTTTTACATGAAAATAACTTTCTCACACCCACATAGATGCCACCTCTCTAAAAACAGAAATTTAATCTTAGTTTTTTTGTAATTCGGGTAAAAAAAACAATTTTATTTACTTTCATTTAGTAATATGAATTATACAGTTCTGTAAATCGTTTTGTAAGGGCCTCTATTACAGCACTAGTGCTGTAATAGATGCCTTTACAGCACTAGTGCTGTAATGAAAAGAAAACGGTTTTATTAAAATTTTGCTGTTAAATAAAACCACACTTTTTAGAAGAATGATTTATTATTAACAATTACAAAATTAATTACCAATTATTAATTAAAATATAACACTTAAGGTTTATTATAAATATTAATAATATACCTTTTACAGTTGGAAATTTGTATACCAGCCCCCATGACGCTTTAACATCTGCATATCTGCACCATCATCAACTAGAATGGTGGCTGAGGACCTCCTAAAACCTTGTCCACTGTATCCTTCGGGATTATTCAATCCAAGTTTTGTTGCAATCTTTTTTGGTATACTTCCAAAACTATTAATTCCGACAGACTGGGAGGTGCATTTTCCTTTTCCATAGAATACAAAAAACCGACTGTGAGTTGCATTAAGACGACGAAGTTTAGCATACTTTCGAAAAATACTTAAACAGTTGACACCTGTCACATTTCCTTTTGTTATAACAAATTCTCGCATAATTTTGGTTTTCGAGAATGGAATCACAATTTTTATATACAAATCATTGTGTTCAATATGATCCAACATTAACTTAGCTAGTTCTTCGCGCCGACAAGCCCCAAAAATGCCGATTATCATAACAACCTTCATAAGTAAATATGTTTCATCATCTGCAGTACTAAGAAACTTACATACGTCTTCCTTTGTGAAAACTTTGGACATTTTGGCCTTGTAACCCTCTGAACTTCTTTTCAAAAATGCGATTAGTTGAGAAAATCTGCTTATATCTTGATTTTCCTTGACTGAAATCATAGTTCTCAACATTGAGTAGTGAGTCCATAGTGTAGATGGTTTCTGGGAGCGTTGCTTTAGTGAAAAATAACCAAAAAGGATTTTCTCATACACCTCCTTTATTTTGTTAGCTTTGCACCAATCTTCAAACTTCTGATACTCCAACTCATACCGCGCCTTGGATTTTGTCAGAACTAAACTTGAGATCGCTTCGTTTGCCGCTGCTTTGACAAAGTTTCGACAGTAACCATGCGAAACAGTAACTATGCGAAAGGTAACATAAAAAACTTGATTAGTATAAAATGCCTTTTGCCAAATATTTTTTTTCATAGATGAAAGTAGATAAAATTTTGTACAATATCCTTGTTGTAAATTCATATTACTACACTCGATGGTTTATTAAACTCGGCTGACGCCTCGTTTGACAACTTTAATATATGTATGTTATAAATAATATGAATCTTTACAACACTTATAATCGTAAATAACTATTACATGCAAATTTTAACGCAGTTGAATCCACTGAAGGACGTCCGATGTTCACAGAATAAGAAGTTACGCACTGTCACAGCCCCCTTCAGGGGACTGTGGCACTGTAGTAATTTATAAGATTCTAAGCGTTGCCGACCAGCACTAAATAGCAGTAGGTAAATTAGAATGCACCCAAAAAAAAAGCATCTGTAAAAATAATAAATATATCCTTATGGCAAAAAAAAACTTTTATTTTCCAAGTTTGTCAACGTGACAACGTTGCGTCTGTTATATTTGCGATCTGATGATCGACTTTTTTAATGCTTTTAAGCTGTCAGACGCGTTAGATTTTTTTTAGCATGCATGAGCTTTTTATATTTTGTAAAGCATTGTATAAGTAGTATCCCCTCCAACTGATCCGCTTGTCCGCGCCTCCCTATTGTTCCCCTCCCCCTTTTAAGGGTGGTAAACTTGTATCGCAAACAAATGTGACTTAACGTTTCCTTGGCATAATCAAATTTGTCAAATTCCATAAGTTAGCTCTGTAAATTAAGATTGTTTTAGCAAAGAAAAAACAAAATAAAAATAAAAGATTGGTGCAAAATCTACTTACAGCCTAGTAAATACCTCTTTCAGTTTTCTTATCTATTATTAAAATGTTTTTGCGGCGAATTATGTACAGTTACCTCCCGCTTTTAATCGAAATCCCATTCCCATCATATTAATAAAACTCATTAAAAAAATTACCTAACTCTAATTATTGGATAAACGTAAATACCTGAAGACAGTAGCGCATGGATTAGGGAAAAAAGGAGAATATCCTCTCTAAAAATGTATATCTATAAATTAGTTATACTTCTCGATCTAAAATATTGACGTTTTCCTATCGCTTCTGGTTATACCGGATGTATCTCTCAAATTTGTTATTTTAAATAGAATATGATTAATTTTATTGTATTTTTGGATTTTTCTTAAAATTCTAAAGATTTTCTATAACAGGTCAAACGTCTAAACTGCATAATTTTTAAGAGCTTTTGAAAAATCACATTTTTGCTACTTTGACAGGTTGTGGCATCTTAACGGTGCCTCTGAGAAGAAAACATCTTTTTAACTGGAATTTTTATTTTATACTTAAAAACTAACTTCCGGTTGTCCGAGAGCCGTAAAAAGTTGGATTGTTTATAAATTGAAAACTCAACATAGGAATGTGCAAGCTGTTTTTTTTAGATGCACCCTTAAGATGCTATAGCCTTTCAAAGTTTTAAAGTCAGTGGCATTTGTCACATGCCAATATCTCAAGAACTAATCAGTTTAGACGTATCATCTGATATACGTTGTTTAGAGTTTTGAGCAAAATTCAATAATATAATAAAAATAATTATATCCTATTTGAAATAACAAAGCTGACTGCTATTTCCGGTATAACCGCAAGTGACAGGAAACCGATAATATTCAGTAAGTTATGAATTGATTGTACCGTATTTAAGAGGAAAAGAAATATTATCTGATATATTTCCACTGATAGACAAGAGTTTTACCTTTTTCATTTATCTATATTTTAGTTAAAGATTTAAAAATATATCTTCGCAAAGTTTTAAAAGAAATATTTACAGTAGTTTTTCCGAAAGTTCTCGTCGTCAATCACCCTGTATATTTTTAGATTTCTCTTAATGAGAAAAAAAAGTGGTTACCCGTTTACTCGTAAAATACCGAAAAAATTAGTTTAAATTTTCGACTTGTCTTCAGTATGCCCCCCCCCCCCCTCCCTCTCCAGGACCATATTTTCTGGATATGCCCGCCACTGCTTACAAAAATGTACGTGTGTGTCGATTCTCTTGTTTGGACTTAATGTAGGTCAGGTTACAGATCGCCTGTGGCGAGGCGCGGCCAGATTACTAATTATTTCTTATTTCATTTCTCCCATGTGTGACGACTGACGATCATATCATGGAAGGTGTAATTTCGACCACCTAGAAGAATTTTGTACATCGCATCACAATCATCGTCAGATTCGATCTGAAGATGACTATTTAAAAGAAATCAAGTTCCTGCCGATTTTTTTTTATTCTTAAAACCTATTGCTTTTCATGGCGTTTGTTAACTGGTATGATTTCGAGTTTAAAATCTTTTTATTGATAAATTAATGAAAGGAAAAAACATCAACGCCAAACTTGCCCTATATTATTTTTTTCTACTCCCACATGGATATTTGCTGTTTTTTCTTTACACTATAATGATTGGATAAGTTACCCAAACGGATAAATTTTAGGATATGAAACTGACCAATCACAATGGTCAAAATCAAAGAAACCAAATGTACACGTTGTAAATTTTACGCGCCATTTTATGACACACACACGTCACACCAACGTCACACACACAAAAGTAGGGTTAAGAATATACTTTTAAAAGAAGTAAATCCGTCAGATCAAATTTGATATTTTTAATATTTGAATCAAAACATTTATCTGCGAATGGTGCGAAAATTGAAGATATAAAACTATAAAATATATTTTTACCGAACTATTCACTGTAAGTTTTTTCTGGCCGCACTTAAGATTTGTGCACAAGCGTCCCTTCTCTTTTAAAAAATCTTTAGTTTTACAGTGATTTCTAAACAATCACTACAAGATTTAATGCATAAAATCTACAATTCCTAAATTTTTAACTTATGTATTCCGTGTTAGACGCGTTTCGCCATATTTTGGCCAAAGGGCACCCACGTAAATAGGTTTTTTCACCGACTGGCATTAACGACCTCGGCAATTTGATGTTATGTCGGGACCCGCCGACTGAAGAAAAAATAATAAATCTCTTTAACAAAAAAGATATAACTGGTTTATTCCATATTAATGTGCAGTCTGTGGCCAACAAGGTTGATCAGCTTAATATACTCGTCTCAAGGGTGAATGTAAGTATTCTGTGCATGTCTGAGCATTGGCTTTCTGAATCTAACTTAAAAACCATTAATATCCAGGGTTATTATCTTGCCAGTTTTTTCTGTAGACAAACTGCCATACATGGTGGTGTTTGTATCTTTCTTAAAGACAGTTTGACATGTGTAAGTTTGGATCTTGATACTTTTAATCAAGAATTTCATTCGGAATTTTGCGCTTTACAAATTGAAAGTTTAAAACTTATTGTTATAACTACATATCGTTCGTGCGTAGGTGATATGAATATATTCCTGGATAACCTTGAATCGCTATTGAGTAGGGTATCATCGAGTGGTTTTAGTATTGTCCTTGTTGGCGATTTCAATATTGATTTTGGGTCTGAAACCGTTTTTCAGAAACAACTATTATTTCTTTTCGAGTCTTTTGGTCTTGCGGCTACTATTAAGGACTATACTAGGGTTGCCCCACGGTCTAGATCGTGTATAGATAATGTGGTTACTGGTCTTAGTGTGGATGAGATGGATGTTGGTGTGTATGACCCATGTATGTCGGATCACTCTGGACAATATTTGGCTATAAGAGCTAGAGCCTTATTACGTCATCCTTATATATATAGACGAATTATGTCGAATGAAAATATTCTAAATTTTAAAAATATTTTAAGCGCAGCTGACTGGAATAAATTTAATTTTTTGTCCAAGGATGTGAATGAAATGGCCGCGTGGCTGGTTGAGACTTACCGAGCCGCAGCGGAGCAATGTTTTCCCATAAGAAAATGCAAGCCAGAAAATAAACCCCCTGTGCAATGGTTTAATCAGGATTTGGCTAATAAACGAAAAATATTATCAACTGTAAAAATGATATGTCATATTAAAAATGATCCTGAAAATTGGTCTACATACAATAAATTGAAGATTGACTACAGAAATTCTATAGTTTTTCATAAAAAACAAGCTTATAATAATTATATAATCAATTCAAAAAACAAGTCCAAGGATTGTTGGAAGATTATAAATTTTGAATGCAATCGAAAAAAAATAGTTAAACAAAACAACATAATTAATCCCAATGAGTTTAATCGTTATTTTAACTCGGTGGCCGATAACATAATTAAGAACATTCCATCCAGTTCCGCTGAGGCTAGTGATTTCTTAAAATATGTACCACCTGTTAATTGTTCCTTTTTTTTGCATCCAGTATGCTCAAAAGAAATTAAATTATCAATAGAAAGTCTTAAAAAATCCTCTGTTCTAGATGCTTTCCACATAAATGATAAACTGCTTAAAGAAACCATCGACTACGTAGCTGAACCATTGACCACTTTAATAAATGAAAGTTTTTCAACAGGGATTTATCCAGAAGTTTTTAAAATAGCTAAAATTACACCACTATTCAAAAAAGGTAACTCCGACCTGGTAGAAAATTACCGACCTATAGCTATAATAGTCATATTTTCCAAAGTTTATGAAACTTTGCTTAAGAAACGGCTTTATAACTTTTTTGAAACTAATGGTTTATTTCACTCTTCTCAGTACGGGTTCAGAGCCAATAGATCGACACTAGGAGCCGTCTTGGAGGTTGTGAATGACATGGTCGAGGGCTTGGAGGCTGGAAAACTATCATCAATAACATTGTGTGATCTAACGAAGGCTTTCGACTGTGTCTGTCATAAACTCCTTCTGAAAAAACTAAGCCACTATGGCATAAGAGGTATTCCCTTGGACCTTATTAAATCTTATTTGTCTGGCAGGCAGCAGTTTGTGGAAATTGACGGTGTCAGATCTGAGTTGGGTAATGTTAGTTATGGAGTACCGCAGGGATCCGTCCTTGGACCCCTTCTATTTATCATTTACATTAATGATCTGTGTTATTATATGCAACGAACTTGTCACTTGACTGTATATGCAGATGACACTTCTTTTATTACTTCGGCTTCTAGTCTGGAATATTTAGAGTTGGCTTCACAACTGCTTCTGGAGGACGCGGAGAAGTGGTTTTCTTCCAATTTCTTACAGCTTAATAAAAATAAGACTCAAGAGCTTGTTGTTGCTGGCAATCGAATGTTAATTAAAAACAAGACATGTAAGTTGTTGGGGATCACTATGGATAGTTCTTTGTCTTGGGTGGCCCACATAACTGAATTGGGACGAAGACTGTCGAGTACGCTATTCCTTCTTAGAAATTTGCGTAAATGTGTAACATTTGACGTTTTAAAATCACTTTACTTCGGTCTTTTTCATTCCCGCATTGCGTATGGTGCTGTACTGTGGGGAAACTCTACAAACGCATTACAAATTTTTCGACTACAAAAAAGAGCTGTAAGACTTATGGCTAACGTTGGCAATAGAGAACACTGTCAGCCCATTTTCAAAAAATTTGGTATAATGCCGCTCCCTAGTATTTATATCTTTCAAACGGTATTAAAGTTACACTCGCGTAGGGATGAACTCACTAGGCATTCAGATGTTCATAGCTACAACACTCGAGGCTCAGACAAGATAATCCCGCACAGATTCAGACTAAGTAAATCAAAAAACAACTCTCTTAATTATAATTTATATAATAAGATCCCGAGACGGTACCGAGCCCTCGATGATATCCGATTCAAAAAATATGTAAAACAACATTTGCTGAGTCACTGCTTTTACTCTTTGAATGAGTACCTTGTGGCTTCCTGGTAGGCGTTTGCCTGAAAGCTGTGCATTGGTGTGGTTTTGCCAGTTATGTCTCTCCATCTCTAATCATTATTTTTTATATATGTATTTGTGCATAATTTGTTTGTATTCTATTATAAGTAATGTTATTTTACCCTAAATGTATGATTATATTTATTTATATATTTTTTTTTTTGTGACGTGCTATAAACCTTTTGTGTAAGTAGCAAATAAAACTTTGACTTTGACTTTGACTTTGACTTTATAAGGTTAGGGTCCAACGAAAGAAAGGAACAGTTGTGCAACTATTTGAACAGCAATTGGCATAAACCAGGCAAAATGATATAGCACGCACCGACATCTAGTGTCGACGTTGGACACAGCATACCAGTCCTCCAACAAACAAATCACGTGTAAAGACCTACGTCACAATTATTGAAGTTGATTTTTGTTTCTCTTAAAATTTATCACTGATGAGCACTTAGGTAGATATATTGAGATGAAGTAAATTTTTATAACAGAGACCGCCTAGCCTAGATAGCTCATTCTGAAGTGCTCTGGAGTCTTGAATATTCTTTATAACTGATGAACATTTTAATTCGAAGTAGTACCTAATAAATTATTTCTAAGTCGCAGTGGCAATATGTGTGGTTGTCGGATTTCATACGCATGTTCTCGCTTTGCCACTACATGTAAAGAGTTGCTGTTCTTAATTACCTTATTTCTACACATGCAACCGAAAAGAACTAACGCCAGACCATTACACAAATTATCTATCATTATCAAAGTTATCATCACAAATATCAAGCCTTCGATGTTCTAGACGGTTCTGCTGATACAGGATGCCAGTCGCACCGTTCACTTCTCGGCGTTGCGAAGAATGAAGATCAAAGAATTCTTCAGGAAATGATACCTACTCGAGGTGTGGCAGTTGTGCCATCACAAGCGCATCGTTGTTACAAGCGGCTGACTTTCAAGGTCCTTTTTACTACGAATTACTAAATTTTACTCGAATATACACAGACGGTCGTTTATTAAACCCACACATTGTTTGTACCGAATAACTTGATAAAGACTAATTCGTCATTTCATTATTATTATTATTATTATCTCAAACAGGTTTTTGATTGTAAATTAAAATTTTTCAAATAGTATATTGACACAAAAGAATGCATATTTTTTTTTTTTTTGCTTTCTTTACCGTAAACCCAATTTATTTTAATCATCTTGATCAGCAGTCATAATATTTTTTGGTGATATTTTGCTAACCAACGAAATCATCCAGATAATCGATTTTTCAGGCGCTAAGATCTCAGCAGTGGCTGATGCCTGAAAGAGGATTTTCGCGATTCGCTGGAAAGAACTTGCCGCTGAATATGAAACATGTTTTTACAGAATTGTTTGCGTGAAGAGAATATTACTTTTAAAATATCGTTTAGCGGGATTTTGTCTTTTGCAAAACGTCACTATTGTTGTTGAATTAAATATTTTACAAATATCAAAAGAAAAACCTTAAAATAAGTAATTTTGAATACTTTTGCGTTTGATGAAATTTAGATCCTCTCAGCTTGTGAATGTCTATTTTGGTTTAAAATTTCACAATTTTATCATTCAACTTCCCTCAAAGCAACTGACACTTAAGATTTACACTTTTTTTCAGTGGCGTATTTAGGGGGGGGGGGGGGCTGCAGCCGCGAAGCTTGGGTCTAAAAGTGTAATTACAACCTAATTTTTCGTCTCACACTTGGACTAATTTAAATCTTTAAATAATGTATTCTTGGCTTAGATTACAAAGGTCTTGTAGAAAACGTTTAGTTTTTAAACTTTTCCTTCTAAAAGTCCTATTTTATATAGAGATTAAGGTTTCAGACACATATCGTTTTAGTTATTGATTTATGATGCAATTTTAAAGGAAAGCGAGTAAAAAGAATAATATTTTATAGTATTTTTCTATTATATATACTTGTCTGTTCCGTTTTCCCTTTTATAGAGCTATTTTAAATCAACAAAAATATAACCCATTGCAATAAAATATTGTTACAACAAGAACGGAAACAATAAGTTATTTATTTAAAAAAAATTAAAGTAAACATTTTTATTGAAACATTTTTTATCGAAGAAGTTTAGAATTATAATTTATTATAAAAATAAAATAGTGCGGGAAGAGAGGAGAATGCTTTTTTATGAATAGGTACACAAAACGGCACGTAAGAAGGAGTATTTAAAAACCTAAGCATTTGCACCAAATACTGCTATTAGATCTACGCTTCTAAAATACCTACATGATTTCTGGAAAAATCATCAATTTTGGCGTGGTGAGCGATATTTACTTTATTTTTGATGATGAAAAACCGAGCCCGAAAAACGCTGGCTAGAGTCATACATATTATGTCTTATGTTAAAATTTTAAATTGACACCAATATTCATATTTTTCACAAATATAAAAAATGTTTTTTTTAAATAAAGAAAAAACATTTACAAAAACAGATTTTAATAATTTAATTTTCGAAATTTGATAGTATTTAGGAATTTGATAGAAATTATCGAACCTTGGGCGTGGCCCCGAAAATTTTTCGCCTGCGGCGCTTTTCCGCCTTCTTTCCTAGGTGCAATTTCATGAAATACATGTAGTCCCGACTGACCCTCTCTTCAGAAAAAAAAATATCCTACTTACGCCCACTGAGCCCCCCCCCCCCCCCCCCCAGCATATTTTCTGGCTAAGCCACTGCTTTTTTTACATGTTATTGCATAAAATAGGACTAAATTCAACCTGTATTTGTTAAGAAAATATAGCATTCCTAGTCATAATGTGTCATAAAACTTTTTAAAAATAATTTTAGTTCGTGAATGTGCAGCATCCAGATGGCAGTATGGAAAAAGGCTCACGACGAACGAAAAGAGAATCAGTCAATTTTATTTTATTTTTTTAATATACACTAAGCTTATATTCCTAAAAAATAAACGAAAACATGTTTGGGTCGGTATTTGTTTAATCTAAAATTTTTACATTAAAAAAATCATGCTCAACTAACAATTTCAAAGCTTATTTTAACAAGATGTATTTTAACTATTTTTTTTTGTTTCAGTACAAATGCAGTAATGCCAATGATCCCTCTAGGACTTAAGGAAACAAAGGACATCGATTTACGGGAGCCCTTCAAGGACTTTATTTTGGAACATTACAGTGAAGACGCAAGTAAATATGAAGAAGCCATTGCTGACTTCATGGATACCAGACAGGCAATCAGGACACCGTTACGAGATTCGACAGGCATAGGTAATTGTTTAGGGATAATCAGAATAAAGCAATGCGTAATTTCTTGTCTCGGAAAAATAAATCAAAATTAAAAGGATTAGGGCTGGACTGGCCATATATGTATTAGTCAGTGGTGTAGCAACCGATGTATCCTGTATCAATGATACAGGGCCCACTGACCTGAGGGGGCCCACCAAAAGGAGGAAACATATGTTTTTACTGTTTAGCAAATATCAGATATTTAGTTTGGGCCCACCACCTGGCTCTTGATACAGGGCCCATTCAATGCTAGCTACGCCACTGGTATTAGTCAGGCTGGCGTTTTGCCCTAGGCTACCCTTTGGGGAACAAATTCGATTAATTTTAATACTTTTAATATCGATCCAAATTCCAAAATTTTGGGAAATTTTTTCTTTTTTAAATTAACTCAACTTTTCTTTTATTCGTTATTGATTGAAAATAGATACAGAGAATAGAAAATTTATATGTATATTAGTTTGAATGGAATACTTTATAATATTTCTTAAGCCGTAGAAGAACTTTTTTATTAATTTCTCAATAAAAGTTCAATCATTCATAAAATATTCAAAACGGTACAGAATTGAATTTGGAGCGGTTCGATACCTAAAAGTAAATATTCATTCTACGATTCCAAAAAAAAAATATATGAAATGTTGATATTTTGACATTAAATTTGTTGTTAGGTTGTCATTTAAAGTCAATATTTTTTTTAGCACTTCTTTTTCGTTACTACAATCAACTGTATTATGTGGAAAGAAGGTTCTTTCCGCCGGACAGATCGTTAGGAATATATTTTGAGTGGTTCGATTCACTTACAGGTATGTTGTAATCTTAAATTAAATATTTCTACAATTTTTCACTAAATTTTGATTTAAATTTACATCTCTTCCCATCTTAAGTTTTTAAACTTTCTGCTTTCGCGCCGGGTTCTTAATTGTTTCTAGAAATGGTATGTGATACTCCAGGAAGATTTTTAATATTGAGATATATTTTTAATTGGATTTCAGGTTCAGGATGTTAGTGCTGAATATGATAAACTCGATTGTAGATAAAAATACCATTGTTAGTTCACCATACAAAAAATAGTAGTAGATTCCTGTACTTACCTATCACATTTTCATATAAATATTTTATCTGAGGTTGTTATAAAATATAAACAAATATTTCTAATGGTTGGTAAAATATACCGTGTGTCTACGTAAGTTGGCGGCATATGGGAAACTTTTTTATTAATAATTTTACGAAAAAAAGCTATTCTTCATAAAAAGTTCTTCATGGTCCAAAACCTAAATTGCAACCATCAGATGTTAAATTTTTTCAGTCGTATACGAGGTTTGTCAAAAAATATGAATTTTGCCCAAGAGTAAAGTACCTTTATTTTGGACAATAGCGAAAACTGTAATTGTGAAAAGTTGTTTGGTATGAAAAACTATGTTCGAATATGCAATTACACTAAAAATTTTTTTTTATTTTTACAAATTTACACTAAAAAATATTTTTTTATATTTTACAAATTTATCGGTAATTTGAGAAAAAATTGTGTAAAAATAAAAAATATTTTCCAGTGTAATTGCATGTTAGAAAATAGTTTTTCTTACCGAACAACTTTTCATAATTACACTTTTCGATATTGTCAAAAATAAAGGTACTTTACTCTTGGGCAAAATTCATATTTTTTGACAAACCTCGTACCTATACGACTGAAAAAATTTAACATCTGATGGTCGCATTTTAGGTTTTGGACCATGCAGAACTTTTTATGAAGAATAACTTTTGTTCGTAAAGTTAATAATAAAAAACTTTCCCATATGCCGCCAACTTACGTAGACACACTGTAAGTACCTAGATGTATATTGTTTTACATCTAAACTTCCTGCGATTTATTAGTATTAAATTATTTTAGGTGTTCCTTCATGCCAAAGAACTGTAGCCTTCGAGAAGGCTTGTGTGCTGTTCAATATGGGTGCCATCTATACGCAAATCGGCGCGAAGCAGGATCGATCCACTGCGAAGGGATTGGACGCTGCTGTAGATAATTTTTTAAGGGCGGCCGGTACATTTAGGTAATGTATAATCTAATATGAGTACAGAGCTGTGAAAGTTACTTCAGAAAAGTAACTAGTTACTTTTTCGATACTTTTGCACAAATGTATCTAGATACTTATAAGGAATAGTTACTTTTACCTAAAAGTAACTAAGTTCTTAGTTACTTTTACCTGAAAGTAACTTAGTTCTTAGTTACTTAGTTAAAGTAACTAGTTATAGTAACTAAGATACTTTTACAGTAACTAGTTACATTGATTGTAACTACGATAATTTAAAAGTAACTAAGATACTTTTAAAGTAACTAGTTACTTTGATTGTAACTAGTTACTAAAAGTAACTAAGATACTTTTGAGTAACTAGTTATTTTAATTGTAACTACGAAACTCTAAAAGTTACTAAGATGCTTTTGAACTAGATACCATAAATTAACTAGGTAGTGATAACTCATTTTCCTGTACACACTACCACTATTAGATCAGAAAACTAAACTAAGAAGTGTTAATTCGAACAACGAACAAGTAGAATAAAATGCTTTTCAAGAAATTTCGCGTTTCAACCAGTTTGCTGTTTGACGCTCGCGACTCGCCGCTCGTCTCTTCGTGAAAATCTGATTAACGGCCGTCGATCGTCCCTTGGTCATCATCTGATGGACGGCACGTGTGCATAATTGGTATCATAGAGGAACTTTAAAAGTACCTAACTTAGTTACTTTAAAAGTAACTTAGTTACTTTAAAAGTATCTAGTTACTTTTTAAGTGTATAGTTACTCCTAAAAAGTAACTGGATACAAGTTACTTCTTAAAAGTAACGAAGTTACAGTTACTTTTGGCATGATTCAAAAAAGAACTAAGTTACTAAGTATCTAGTTACTTTAAGTAACTAGATACTAAAAAGTATCTAGTGACTTAAGTTACTCACAGCTCTGCGTGAGTAGAAATATCATTAACTGACCCCAGCTTTTGGGTAGGCAGGAAACCATGTCCGTGACCCACCGGACCAATTATAATTAAAAATTCAGGTATGCATATTAAAGTGATTAGCCATTACTGTAAAAAGTTAAATTTTATACACTCTTATCTATAGTGCATAACGTCAGTTTTTTTTAGTATCAAACCTGGATTTAATTGGTTATAAATGAATGCAAATTTTTTGCCAATTTTAATATGAAGAAAGTGTGTAAATCATATTAAACAAACTTTTTTTTATGTGTGCTTACCTGAAACATAAGTATGGCCGGGAAGATTTGTCTATGGCATGTTGAATTATTTTAGCAATGGCATAAAAAATATAGTTACATTTACTCTCTCTATACCAGAATTTGTTTAGCTTCGCTGAACAATGCTAAATGGAGCATATTCACGAAATTTAAATATCTCATTAAATTTATTCACATTTTTTCTTAGAGCTGTATTAATTTCTCTTACTGACGTATTTTTAAAATGTTCTAGGTATATTCATGAAAACTTTACTAATGCTCCTTCTATGGATTTGGGACCTGATATTTTGGAAATGCTTGTTCAGCTTATGTTGGTAAGAAGTCCATATAATAATAATAATAATTGTAACAAGATTTTTTAAACAAATCTATCTCCTGTCACAGAATGTTACTTAATACAGTGGCGCCATTTCAGGTTTTGCTTGTGTGTGGTGGAAGGGAAGGGGGTATGGGTGGATTTTTGCTGGGTGTCACGCCCAAAAAAGCCGTTCTTTGTATAGGGCCGCGCTGGCTAAATGGGTAAACGGCAAGTTCTCATGGATTTTTTAAAAATAAAACGTGTCATTCGGCTGTTTTTAAAATGTTGCACATTTCTCTCAAATGGCGCCACGAGTACATTACAAAACTTCTAGTGACCGATATAGCTAGCAAAAACCGTGTGATTTTTAATTTTAGGCTCAAGCTAGAGAATGTCTTCTAGAAAAGTTACAACTTCAATCCGAAGATAAGAGATCAATAGATATATCATTAGATTTAGCACAAGAAGCGGCGGAATTGGCGGAATGCTATGCTCATGTTCACGAACTTATTTCCCATGAGTCTGTGCACGATTACGTAGCTTACAGGTAAAACGCTTCAATTTATGTATGATAAAGTAAAATATGTCTACCTTTGTTGGTAACTTACACAACAGTTTTTTTTATTGTTATTCCGAAAGAAAACTTGCAGTTAAGACGGACGAAACTAAAACAAATTTTTTTAATATTAATTTTTTAGTTGGGTGTCCCTTACTCAAGTAAAAACGGAGTACTACACCAGTATGGCACACTGTCATGTAGCTTCAGGAGTGCTACACAAGGAAGCAGGACGAATGTCCAATAATACTAAAGAAACGTTGCAGTTTTTACACGTTCAGAGTAATTCGACGCAGTTGGACATACGGAGTCCCAAGGATGAAAATGAACGAAGACTATTAGGTATGCACATGTTTTATCGTTAGAAAAAAGTATTGACAAAGGGTGAATAAAATATGAAGGAAGTAGGTACTGCTTTGGAGTAGATATTGTATGGATTCATTATTGGTCCTAGTCCTAATGAACGTATAAAGAATTCTTAATTAAGCAATATTATAGGGCTTACACCTTTTTGACTCCAAGACTATAAAATGTTAGACTTACTCGAATTTTTCTTTGAGATACTATATTATATCCAGTGGCGTATATAGAAATTTGTTTCGGGGGGGGCCCTTAATTAAAAAAAATGTTTTGCCTACAATTACTACATTTATTATATTATGTTAAAACTATTTGTTTATTATTAGCTGACAAAAATATAGAACTAGGCTTTGTCTTAAGGCAGCCGATAACAAAATTCGGTATAAGTATTTTTGAATATATGCCTAAACCTTTATATTTCGAGGGGGGGCCCGGGCCCCCTGCCCCCCCCCCCCCTTATATACGCCACTGATTATACCTATAATATGTGTAATTTTGTAGGGAATTAGAAAATAATATAATATATGGGATGTTATATTAAAAAAAGTTTGTTTGATATATCCTGACTATTTGAGACACCCTGTATAATTTAGAATAATATTAGATTGTAGAACTGATGCCGCCCTATAACTCTGTTCTTGAAAAATATTAAAAAGTTAAGTAGTTTAGGATGGTATAAAATCCTGGGTTGAGAGTGAACCACCCTTGTATAACCTAATTTAACATTTCCCATATTTTTTTAGGTCGAGCTCATCTTAGAGAGGCCCTAGTCCTACAAGAGGAATGCCAACGACAACACAGGATGTGTAGAGAGTTACGGGGGAAGCACGCATTGGCAGCAGTTTTAAGAAATGCTCACAAGAAGGCGTTGCAGGCGTATACGTCCACGGACACTGAAGACGATTTTAGTGATATGCTCGACCCTCCCAGAATTCAACGTAAGCGATTTCAAAATCTGGTTGAGTTTTCAAACATTTTTAAAACTGTTACTAAATTTTTTTCAGTTAGTTATCTGTTTATTCATTAATTTTTTGGTCACTTTATTTTTCTTTTTATTTTAGCCGCTACTAAATTTCAACTATCCCTGACAGCTCCGGACTTTGCTCAATACAGGGTAAACGACCTATTTAGAAGCCTGGGCCCCATTGCCATTTTTTCAGCGAAACGCCACTGGTCTGTCCCCAGGTTAGTTCAGTTACACAGGGGCAGAATCAACGAGGGGTTTGGGTTTTCCGTGAGAGGCGACGCCCCTGTTATTATTGCCATTGTAGAGCCGGGGTCTTTAGCAGAGGTAAGATATTTTATAAAATAATGAATTGACTAAAACATTATTTTTCCAATTTAGTTTCATATTACGATATCGTTTTCAGTATCGTAATAAGCGAGTATAGCAAGCGAGAGAATGCACGAGACAAAAGGGAGATTTTTGGCATAAAAAGCGTTATTTTTGATATACAGGGTGTCCCGTAACTTATGGACCGTAGAGTAACTGGAGATACTAGACATCAAACTAAGCCGATTATGTCATATAAGTTTTTTCGGATTGTCACTTTTGTTTTTTTTTGTTAATTTAATTATTTACTGGGTTTTTTTATGCTTTGGGATGTTTAAAGGGAAATATCTCGAAAACCGTTAAAGATATTAAGATCAATCAAGTACACTTTTTTGACTCAGAAAATGCCCTTTTTAAGAAACTATAATAGAAAAACACCTATATCACAGGTAAGAAAAAAATCATAGATTTATGAAGCCCAGTGTATGCAACTAGCGCCCTCTACGGCAGTAGAGTTTTGGACTTGCATTGTCTTTATTTGTTTAGAATCACTACGTTTCAACTGGTAAGTATCTCCAGTCGTCTTCAGGTGAATATTATTCAGTATCTCCAGTCGTCTTCAGGTGAATATTATTCAGTATTCACCTGAAGACGACTGGAGATACTTACCAGTTGAAACGTAGTGATTCTAAACAAATAAAGACAATGCAAGTCCAAAACTCTACTGCCGTTAAAGAAACGTCATTGTCTCCAACCTTTAAACAGACACTAGCGCCCTCTAGTTTGAAACTTAAAAATTTCTACAAATTCTTATTTTTTGCTCATAAAAACATAATATTGCCAACTTTCAATTCGATTCATTTAACCGTTTTAAAATTATGGCTTATTTTCGAGAATAAACTTTTACTTTCAACACCTCTCTAGAACGAGTAACAATCCGAAAAAACTTATATGACTTAATCGGCTTAGTTCGATGTCTAGTATATCCAGTTGCTCTACGGCCCATAAGTTACGGGACACCCTGTATACTGGTCAAACCATAGGCGTCCACAAAAGAACAAAAATAAAGTTTCATTTTTTAGATTTTTTAATAAAATCATAATATTTTTAGTTGAACATTTACAAAAAATCATCTACAGAAAAATTAACCTACTACTATTAATGATGTCTACATTGTCTACTATTAAAACTGTTAATTATATAATAAAAAATGCACAATGCCAAATAGGGAAATATATTTAATGTAGGTAGTTTATTCAAGGAGCATATTTAATGGTGGCGGTTATTCACGCGTATAAGGTTTATGATAAGAGCCTTAGGCGAGTTTCATAAACTTCATCCAATTAATTGTAGCTAGAATTACTAAACATATCACAGCAAACAGAAGCGTGTAATCATAAGTTTCGTAATATTGTATGTAGTGTACCTTTATATGTTTTTCAAATTTTAGTTTGGTGGCGTAAAAGAAGGTGACTTTATAGTCTGCATAGGGGATAAAGATGTAAAATGGGCATCACACGAAGAGGTCGTTATTCTAATTAAAAACGCTGGCAATTCTTTGAGTATAAAGCTTGTCACTCCCATGGATAGAAACTACCTCAAGGTAAGTATTAAATAGAAAAAATGTATTTTATTATTGCTTGTAATTCTTACATCTAACTTTCCATTTGAAAGGAATTAATAATAAAAATATGTAAAATAAATAAATATCAATAACATACGAGGACCAGGGCCGATTAAATGAAAATTAAAACAAATTTAGAATGTTTACAGGGTGATTCACATTGAGTGGCTTATTAGGAGATCTCAGAAACAAGTAAACTTATCTTTTTAAAAAATTGGTATACAGGGTGCTACAAATTAGTGTGCGTTCAAGGGTATCTCGAAAACGGTAAGAGATACGAAGATGGTTAAATTGAGGCAAAGTTTCGTATTTTGGAACTTAATAATTTGGTGAAAAAAAATTCTAATTTTTTTCGAATGCTTTCGGAGATATTCGAAAAAAATCTTAAGGAAGAAAATAAAAAAAACACTTTTTCATAGCCGTTTTTTATGTTCTACAAGATGGCGTTATTAGTTTTCAAATTCGACGTTTCGTTCTTTAGTTACTAACCTCAAGTCAATTTTTTTAAATACGAATCTGGGATTTTAAATTCAGTTTTGGGGATTTCTAAGCTTTAGAAATTTAATACCATGTACAAATTTTTGAAATTTGAACGTTTTGTGATCTAATACCACATTTTTCAAATTATCTTTTTCATTTCATTACGGTCCTGAACATTTAGAGCCAAACTAAAAACAAAAGATTTCTGATTTAATTGAAATTAAAAACCAAAATTTTTAATTTTGGTTTTTAATTTTTTGCGCCTTCATTTTTGACTCAGGAAAAAACAAAAAAACATTTTCTTATAGCCGTTTTATGTTCTATAAGATGGTGTTTTTAGTTTTCAAATTGGACGTGTTTCGTTCTTTAGATACCAACCTCAATTCATTTATTTTTAAATAAGGACCTGGAATTTTTTAAACAGTTATGAGGACTTTTAAGCTTTGGAAATTTAATACAATTTAAAAGTTTTTAAAATTTTAACGTTTTGTGATTAAATAACACATCACTAGCATTTTAAATTATCCTTTCTTTACTATTACGGCCCTGGCAATTATTTTTATGATTACTTAATTATTAAAATTAGATAACAGGAAGTTATGGTGTTTAGGCTGTTTATTTTTTCCATAAGATTAACCGTCATAATACTCTAAGCTAGGAAGTAAGCAAGTTTTTAAGGCATGAGAAGTAATTCTATTTTTTATTAGTATTTTATTTATTTAATTAATATGACGTATATATCTTAAGTCCTATGTTTTTTTCCTTAGACCTAGAACGAAATACTGTAAAACGCAAAAAAAAATAATGCTCCCGAGTAAAGAAAAGGTAAGGTGGAGTGTTAGTCTAGTTAGGTTACTGTGATGCGCTTATGTTTGTTTAAAAAACAATTTAATTTTTTTTTACTGTTTAGAAGATCTGATGATTTCAGGCAAAACATGTAACAACACAATAAACAGACCTAGATATTTAAGGCCGTGTCTTTGGGTCTTTTCTCTTACAAAATATTAAATTTAGGCCTCTTTAAGTAAAAATGGACGAATTGTTTAAATCAAAAATCTTCTCAGTTTGGCTCTAAATGTTTAGGACCGTAATGAAATGAAATAGATAATTTGAAAATGTGGTATTAGATGACAAAACGTTAAAATTTCAAAAATGTGTACATTGTATTTTAAGACTTAGAAATCCCTAACACTGTATTTAAAATTCCAGATCCGTATTTAAAGAAAATTGACTTGATGTTGGTAATGGTAACTAAAGAACGAAACGTCAAATTTGAAAACGTATAACGCCATCTTGTAGAACATAAAAAACAGCTATGAAAAAGTGTTTTTTATTTTCTTCCCAAGTTAAAAATGAAAGCGCAAAAAATTAAAAACCAAAAATGGAAATTTCCATTTTTTTCGGAGTAATCGGAATAATTACATTTATTAATTTATTTATTACATTTATTATTATTACATTTACATTTATTAAGCGCCAAAATACGCAAATTTGCCTCAATTTAATCATTTTCGTATCTTTTACCGTTTTCGAGATCACCTTGTACGCACACGAATTTGTAGCACCCTGTATTATAATATTCAGTAATTTTTGTAATATTTGCAAAGTTCCAGACTTTTCAATACCACACATTACCAAAATAAACGCGCTGTTTGTTATATTTAATACTTGCCTGTTGTAAAGTTAAAATTTCATCTAAAAAACATAAATTTAATTTTTTAGTCTGCAAAATCGAACCAGTCAAAAGGGTCAGTGTCGACCCACAGTAGTTCCAGTGGCGTATCGAGCGGGATGTCTAGCCCGTCTGGCTCGATGGCTCAACATAACCACATCAACAACAGCAAGAGACTGCACTGGAACCCTTTCAAGAGGAACCATTCGACGAGCAGAGAGGGCAAGGATTTCTTCGACAATGTTATATTGAGATAGAGAAATTGTTTTTTTATTTGTTTTGTAATAGGGTAAAAACTAAGAACAGAAGAATTAACATCGCAAAAGTTTTTTACAAATAGTCATGCATTCCTAACGAAATATTTTATTGATCAATGTTAGACAAAAGGTTATTTTTGTAATGTCCCCTTGAGATTCGCATTATATTTTTTTGGGTGTACATTTATTTTTACTTGATATTAATACTTCTTTAAAGAAATGGATGAGCTCATGTTTTTAAATTTACTTAAAATATTTAAATGTAAGTAAAATATTTCGTAATTAGAGAAAAGAGTATTATAATAAAATCCCTGGATAATCATAACCCCTCTCCACCTTTTAAAATTCTTGCTGCGCTAACTTTTTTTCGTAAAATTAAAAAAAATCCATTTGTAGAAAACTTTTACACTTTATAAGAGCTTAAAGTTTTGTATTATACTATAGATAGTTAAAAAAAATTATTTTAGTCTGGCTTTTTAGTAAAAATAAGTCAAAGAACTGATATTTAAGCAATTAGATTTGATTCACTTTTCAACCTATAAATTTCTAAAATAATGAGAAAGTGATTAAATATTTTTATGAAAATAGGTAGAGCCAATACCAATAACATGATGACTGCGCTTCCAATAAATAATATTTTAAAAAATATAAAATAAAACATTTTTGTTGAACAAATCCACCTCTTACTTGATTTTGACCCTGCCTAGAACAAGAAAAAATAAAATTTTCTATAGTTTTAGTTTTTTAATTTTCAATTATTTACTGAGAAAATCGTTAAATAAAATACGCTCTCTAATAAAAACACGTCACACCACTTACCAACGTCACAATTTCGAGCAATGGCAGCAGCCAATCGCTCTGTGAACAACGCACTCCTATACCTGACTGAGGTATCGAGTCTGGTTTCCTGTTTCTAAACTATCTTTGTCTATTTAAGTTATCGAAACAAAGGTAACAATATAATTGGTCGTATGCAAAAAAGAGAAGCGGTTAAGAGGATGACGTATATCTCTCGTCATCGTATGTTTTTAAACTTTCTGTTTTCGAGTGTAAGGAGTGTTTTCAATTATTTCTAGAAAAGTTCTGTGATCCTCTAGGAATATTTTCATTATTGAGATATATTTTTAATAGTTCAGGATGTTAGTGCTGAATATGATAAATTCAATACAGGGGGATTCCTGAGTTGATACTTCTTTTTTAGCTGTGTATAGAAGGCATTAAAATAAACAACTTTTTCAAATACCTTTTTTCAAAAAACTTAAAAATAGCCGAGTTACAGAAGTACAAAATCAAATTGCGGGCCTGGTAATTAAAACGTAGCCCTTTACTTTATATTGTTTTTCTCCATTTTTTGTATGTGAGTCATGCATTTTACGGATCGGTCGTCAGTTATTTACTTTGTCTATTCGCGGCGCGGTGTGGTTTTCTTTTAATAAATTGGTGAAAATGGTAAAATTTGAAAACAATGAAGTAATTATGGTGCTTATTTATTGTGAGTGTCGTAAAAGTGCGGATGTTTTTTCTCTACACCGAGAAGTTTTCCTAATGTTATTCAACGGGCAAGTTAGGTAGAACCGTATTTGATAAATGAATGTAAGTACTTTATTTTTGGGTTTTTTGAAAAAGGTATTTGAAAATGTTGTTTATTTTAATGCCTTCTATACGCAGCTAAAAAAGAAGTATCAACTTAGGAATCATCCTGTATAGTGGAAAAGCTCATGACGATATTTTGTATTTAGACAAGATTTTCCATCACCGTTTTTGTTCCATTTGCGGCAAACCATGCATTTAGTCATTTTATAATAACATTATATCAAAATTATAATAACAAAAAATATTTCACATCAAGAACAGTACCTACAAAAACATTTTCAACGAAGACAGGACTTCGCTGGTAAGCAAATAACAAATAATAATAACAAAATGAATTTGATCGGGAAAATTCATCGGCACTCGGGTTGTGTGGTCGATTACACGTGCTTAAAGATATCTAGGTATTATTATAAAAAAATTATTAGAAAACTTCTTGAAAAAAATTATCTTATTATTTTAGAATTTTATACGTTTTTAAAAAAATTTTAAGTTGTAAATAAAATGTTTATTTATTTCTTAGTTTTCGTTATTCATTTGGATATTTTATTACGTTAGTATTACTTTTGTTATTAATGCTGATAGTTTTAATTTATGTTAGTTTAGAATCAATAATAATAAAAAAATTAATGTATTTTATTAAATTAAAAATTGTTGTGTACAGTAAAGCAATATAATTTATATTTAAATTTGAATCATTTTATTTTATTTTATCCTTTTCCCCTAAAGCTTTGATTATATTACCTATTTTTATTATAAGAAGCCTAAAGCAGCGGCGGCGCCAGGGGGGGGGGGGGGAGGGCAGGGGGGCACCGGCTCACCCTAGTGCTCACTCAAAATTAATGGATTCGGTTTTGTAGTGGTGGAATTTCAGGGAAGGGGAACTTGGCTATGAAAGCTTTTATGAGAAAAGAGTGGTGTTGTGTTATTTTGAAGAGAACGATGACTTTTTTTAGGTGTCACTTTGGACAAGAGGAAGGTTTAGTTTACCCCTGTTTTTTTTTTTTTTTTTTCTTTGGTTAGTTATCATAAATTTTTTTTTTTTTTTTATGATAAAACACCTGCACTGTAGGAAAAATCCTTTAAGGCGCTCTGGGAGCGGTGCGAGTGCGAAAAAAGCGATTTACGTTGGTCTTGAAACGTTGAAGATTGTATTCATTGGGAAACACGACCTCAGGAAGATCATTCCACAAAGATGACGTTCTCCAGATGAAAGAATTCTTGAACAATGAAGTTCGAGGAGTACTAAGCTGAACAACATATGGATGAGCGGCAGTGGTTTGCCGTGTATTTCTGTTTTGAATTGCTCTAGTTGGAATCAAGTGGGCAATGTCAGTCGAACACCTGCCATGGAAATATCTGTAAAAGAGAGCCAAATCACCAACCTGTCTTCGATGCTCCAGGCTATCGAGGGTCTTGGTCAGCTCGGGGTCGCCGATCAGACGAATGGCTCTCCTTTGAATGGAATCCAGTAGCCGAAGGGTGTGCTTGGGTGCAGAGCTCCAGACATGAGAGCAATATTCCAATGATGGTCGAATCTGGGCTTTGTAGAGTGTCAAAAGTTGATGAGGTGTGTACAACCTTTTGGTGCGGAAAAGTACACCAAGTTTCTGTGCAGCTGCCCTGGCAATTGCGGCAACGTGATCATGCCAAGACATATTACCTCCCAGATTGACCCCCAGCAAATTAATAGACGGTGCCAGGGGAATTGCGTGTCCTGCCATGACTATATCCGGTTCTGCAATGTTAACCTTTTTGGAGAAGACTGCTGCCTGGGTTTTCTTAGCATTAAATTCGACTTGGTTACTGTCACCCCAAGCCAAAATTTCTTCCAGGTCCTTGTTGAGGCGCAATACTTCATGCTGCCTGCGAAGATGTGCGTCGGCAGCGGATGTTTGGGGAGTCAAGGTAAAAGATGAGACAAGTGTGCTGTCATCAGCAAAGCTATAAATTGGATTTTGGGTTTTCACTAAAAGGTCGTTAATATACAGTAAAAAGAGGGTAGGCGACAATATGGACCCTTGAGGAACACCGGCATTGATGGTGAAGGTGTCTGAGAGAAACCCTCAATTGCCACTTGCAGAGAACGGTTCTTAAGGAAGCTGGTTAACCATAAACAAAATCCATTAGGCATACCGTAGGATCGCAGTTTACTTAAAAGCCCATCGTGCCAAACACGATCAAAAGCCCTAGAGATGTCCAGTGCAACAGCCCGGGATTCTCCATGATGTTCGATGGTGTTGCTCCAAAGATGGGTGACATATGCCAGAAGGTCACCTGTTGATCTGGACTTACGAAAACCGTATTGATGGTCGCTGATAATGTTAAGCCCTTCCAGATACTTTAGTAGTTGTTGGTTAATAGCTTTCTCCATTACTTTGGAAATTACTGAAAGCAATGCGACGGGTCGGTAGTTGCTTGGCAGGGTCTTTTTACCTTTCTTTGGAATGGGCTGGACACGCGCCGACTTCCAGCAGGATGGTAATATTCCTTTTTTGTAGGATAAGTTGAAAAGTCTACAAAATATTGGTGTAAGTTCATCGGCGCATGTCTTGAGAACGATGATAGGAATTTCGTCTGGACCAGAAGCTTTATTGACGTCGAGTCCTTTAAGAATCCGTTTAACAAGACGCTGACGGAACACGATTTCAGACAATTGCGATTGAACTGGGGGAATGTTGGGTGGTGGTTTTCCCTGAAAGTCTACAGTGGAATGCGAGGAAAACAGTTCAGCAAGTAGGTTTGCTTTATCCCCGGCTGTGGTTGCTATTGTGCCGTCGGAACGTGTTAGAGGTGGAATAGTTGACTTTGTAAAGTTTTGGCTGACGGCCTTAGCGACTGACCAAAAGGACCTTGACCCGTTAGGACTGGCAAGAAGTTTGTTTTTGATTCTCTCGTTATGAGCTTCTTTGCTTTGGTCTATCATTTGCTTACATTGGTTTCGGGTGGTAACAAAGATGGCGCGATTTTCAGGAGTAGGGTTTTTACGCCACTGTCGGTAAGCCAGGTTTTTGGATCTGACAGCACGCTCGCAATTCTTGCTAAACCAGGGCTTGCCGTTGGAAGGGCGCTTTTTGGAGAAAGGAATAAAGGCCTCCATGCTAGTTAGAATGACGTCGGAGACCTCCTTTGCACAGACAGATGGATCATCCGAAGAAAAGCATACGCTTAGCCAGGGAAAGTTGCGAAAATGGTCCTTTAGGTCTTCCCACTTAGCTGATGTATATTGCCAAATCTTACGGGGTTTAGGAGGTTGTTCAGAAGTAATTGGCAGCTCGCTTAGGGTTGAAATAAGTTTGTGATCGGAAGAGCCCAATGGTGGTTGTACGGTGACCGTATATAGGTCTGGATTTGAAGTTAAAAAGAGATCTAAAAGACTAGCAAAATCCCCAGCTCGGTCTGGAACCCGCGTTGGTTCTTCTACGAGTTGAGTTAGACCAGAACTGATCGCAAAAGATTCGGCATTATGGCATTATAGAGCGTGGGGGAGGCTGCGACTTTTTTGAAATTGATCGATTGAGCGAAAAAAACATTTCTAGACTATCCAAATTTCTTAGGTTCTTATCTTTAAGGTTTTAAAAAATATTGAGAAAAAATACATTTTAGGGGTTCCCCTTTTTTGGCCCTTAAACCTTTAGCCATCCATTGATACCAAATTTGCACAATGACTTCAGTGCCTTTAATAAAAAAACATATCTTAAAATAAATTCGATAGTCTCAGTCGTTTATAAGTAGGTATATACAGGGTGTATCAGTATGGTGTCTGTCTTAGATAGCACCTAAACTATCAAAGATAGGGAAAAAAGTGTAGTACAAAAGTTAAAGGGTTTTTAGGATGCATAATCTAAAAATATTTTCTAATCTACTTCTGGTCCTAAAAATTTAAACAGTAATAAAGCACAAAATGTTGGCAAAATAATTTTGCAATGACAGCTGTGACAAAGAAAATTATTTATTTTTTGTTCCAAAGCAATCTTGACTAAATAGTTTAATTACAACTTTCCTTTTTTACCCTGATTTAAGACAAATCCTAAAATATTTCAAAAACTATGATATAAGGTTTTCGAAAGGTAAAGTCTTTTGCCTAAAAAAATTAGGGGGGTCTCATTTAAAAAAAATTGAAATAAAGCATTTTTAAAACTATCGAGTTGTCCAACTTGTAATGAACGCTCTGTATAAGAGATTTAAAAAACATTATTATAGATCAATATATCGTACCTTAAAGTACTTATAACGTAAATTATATTTGCCTGGGACTAATCCACAGGTTCCTATGCTTAAAATTACTAAAATTTCGGAAAAAAATAATTACTTGGCAACGTTGCATTTCACTTCAAAAATTTTAATAGGGTTGCAAAGTCCTTATTCCATTGAATCATATTCTAGAAAATTATACTGGGTGTCCCATTTAATTTTCTTTCTTATTATTCAGTACCACTTTTTGAGACCACCCTGTAGATTAGAAAATATTTTTAGATTATGCATCCTAAAAAACCCTTTAACTATTGCCTTACACTTTTTTCACTATCTTTGATAGTTTAGGTGCTATCTAAGACAGCCACCTTACTGACACACCCTGTATATTAAATACAAAATAAGAGTCGCAAAAGCCGAAAACTGTTTTTAAAAAATTTATTTATTACAGTTACAAGCAAAGATTAAAGCGAGAATGAATAATGATACCATTTTACATATATTTATAACATAGTATAAAAATGCAGCGTTTACGGTTTCTGTGGGAAGCGTCTTCTAGTCATCTTCACATAACTCCTCCCTCCTTAAGAAGAAAACATAAGGGTTGATATGTTTTCTTAGATTGATTTGGGTTTATTGATTGGTGATTAAGCTTCTTCTTCTTCTAATATATATTTTTACCAGAACGTATCCTATCAATATCATAATAGCTAGTGTAGTTATGGTACTTAGAAAACTCCAGCCAACTGGATGGATTTCATATTTTTCGGGGGTCTTCATGGATTGTGCTTTTCTTTGAAGTTCATATATTTCTTCCATATCGATTGAATGGATATTGATTGGGTCTTGATCCATGTGATATTTGTTTTCTTTGTTAATTTTAATTTCTGGTAAGTTAAGTGGGTTTTCTTTGACATTTTCTTCTTTATTGTACAATTGGAAATCCAATATTTTGATTTCGCAATTGATTGGTATTTCTATTAGGCTGGGTTGTTTGATGAACATATATTCTCCATTGGACTGGCATTTTTTGAAAATCTTCAAAGGCTTGTTTGTAGGTATGGCTACTACGTGTTTGCTTGTTATGGCTTTTATAATTTTTTTTGGATTCGGTTTGATTCCTTCTGGCGTGATAACATGCCCTAAAAACTCGACGTCTTTTCGTAAAAACTCGCATTTATCATGTTGTATTTTAAATCGCGCTTCGCGTAAGCGTTTAATAATTGCTTTTAGATTTTTTATATGTTCTTCTAGACTGGCTGAAAAAATAATTATGTCATCCATATAAACGAGACATATAGTGCCTTGCAACCCTCTTAATACATTGTCCATGACCCTTTGGAAGGTTGCGGGGGCGTTTTTAAGGCCGAAAGGCATCCTTACGTACTCGTAATGCCCGTTCTCAACACTAAATGCCGTTTTTTCTACCGATTTCGGGTCCATTTCGATTTGGTGGAACCCGGAAGCGAGGTCAAGAGTTGAAAAGTATTGGCATCTACCTAGTTTATCTAATATGTCTGTAATGTTGGGCAGGGGATACCTGTCATCAATCGTCTTGTCATTTATTTTACGATAATCTTGAACTATCCGCCATTTTTGTTTACCGCTCGCATCTAGTTTTTTGGGTACAATCCAAATTGGACTAGACCAAGGGCTTTGGCTAGGTTTGATTATTCCGTCATCTAACATTTTATTTATTTGTTTTTGTACCTCGTTTTTATGAATGAACGGATATCTATACGATTTTGTATGAATCGGGATCTCGTCCGTAGTTTTTATTTCGTGTTTAATCGCGTTAGTAAATGTTAATTTATCCTCATTTTTGTGAAAAATGTCCGAAAATTCTCGGCAAATTTTTAATATCTCTTCTTGTTCTTCCGAATTTAAATGATCGATTCGAATTAATTTTGAAATATCGGTTTTTATATTTTTACACGATTCTGTATTTTTATCAGGTAGGAAGTTTTCCATGTGAAATAATTCGAAATCCTCTTTCTTCGCGTCTGGGAAAGAAATTACGCGTATGGGTTCCCAAAGGTTTAATATTACTGTTTCGTCAGAATAATTATAAATTTCTGTTTTTGCAAGTCCTTGTTTTGCTACAGTTAGTGTTTCTGCAAAATGAACGTTATCTCTATTGCATTCAGGAATTATGATATCACCGTTGTAAACAGATACGGGTACTTGCACGGCGGCAACTTCGTGTGGGTTAATACATATTTTATAAGTTTTATTCTGCGAATTCGGATAAAATATGGGAATTTTTGTAAATTTATTTGTCAAATAATTATTTTTGAAATCAATGACAAAATTTAGATTTTGAATTTCTTTGAGCCCTAATATACCATCGAAAAATGTATGAAAGTCAAAAAGAATAAAAGTTATGTTTTCATTGCTTTTTAATTCTTTTGGTGCCGGAATATTTACTTTAGAGAGAACCGTTTTCTCGCCTATGCCTGTGCGTATTTTAGTAGGACATGTAAAAATTTTATCTGGAAAGTATTTTTCCGCAATAGATGGCCTTAACATTGATTGAGAACAGCCGGTATCAATTAAAAGTTTTATAGGTGGGTTTTGGATTTCGATATACGGTAACTTGCTATTAATTTCTGTATGCATTTCAGTTACTGTTATTTTTGGTTGTTGTTCTGGCTGGTAATCTGAAAATTTTCATAAAAATTGTCGTAGTCCTCGGAATATTCGATGTTAGGATCGCCATAGCCATCGTATTCATAGTGATTATCTGGGGTATAGTACTCGTTATTATAATTTTGGGGTTCGTAACGGTTTAATTGCGTATCTGGGGTTGTTTCTGTATTTTGGCTTGCAGCCTCATTATTTACAGTATTTTCGAGATTCTCGGGGTTTTCTATTTGAAATAATTCTTCTGAGATAATATGTAGCGGGTTCGCGCGGTTCTTAAAAGGGTTGTTTTGATCATACCCTTGGTATGCCGTTTGTTGAACTGTTGAGTTTCGCGATCTCGTCGACATTGGTTCAGGTTGATTGTTTGGCACTTGCCCTGTGGGCTTAAATACATTTTTTGGTGGGCCAAACACTTCGCGGTTTGTCGGAAAACGCGGGGGTGGCAATTGCCGGGGTTGCACGTTTATCGGTTGCCTCGGGAATTGAGAGTTTTGAAAATTTTGTTGGTATTGATTTTGCCGAAAGTTATTTATCGGTTGATTATAACGGAAATTGTTCATCGGTTGGTTATTTCTAAAATTATTTATTGGTGACAAATAATTCATCGGTCTTTGTGGGTGGTAAAATTGGTTGTTTGGACTCCAACTTTTGTTCGTAAAATTTTGATTTTGGAAATTATTTTTTGGTACATTTTTAGACTCAGCCTGCGGCGGATTTCTAAATAGATTTTGCGTATATTGAAAGTATTCTTCTTCCGTTATAAGGGTAATCGCGGTTTCTAAATTCGCGGGGTTTCTTAGGCGTATGACACTTTGTAGGGGTCCGTGAAGACTTCTTATAAACGTTCTCAACGTAATTTGTTCATACTGGTTTAAATAAATAATTTTTGAAGCATTGGGCATTATAATTTCCGGAATAGACGTCAATTTTTGGGCTAATTGACTACGTAATATTTGCAATCTTTTGGCAAAATCTAAGGTACTTTCACCCTTATTAGGTCTGGCTAAAAATAAATCTTGTTCAAGACATTCTAAATTTCTGTTGTCTCCAAAACAATTTTGAAGTGCACCTTTGATTTTGTCCCAAGTATCTAATTCGTTTCGACAGCCTACTAATAATCTAGCCCTGCCTATCAGTTTATTTTGAATAACGCGAATCAAATAATTATTTAAAATGTTATCGTTAGTTTGACCATAATTCACCTGTATAAAATCACATGCAGATATAAAATTTGATAGGGTGATTGCATCATCATCAAAATTTGGAATTATATCAACGTACATTTTTAACATGTTTAAATTTGGGCCTGGTGCTTGAACCTGTGGTTCAGGTGCGTTAGCCATCTTTTCTTTAGGGGTAGTTTTTATGTTTAACCTTTGGAAAAAATCACTTACAAGTAGATCTATATCTAAATCGTTATTTTCAGTCATGTACTGAAATAGTTTTGAGCCTGCGGCTTTTTCCTATGCCTATATAAATAATAAAATAACCGAAATAAATATACTATTTCTATTTAAATGCAGTATTTTCAGTATATATTTTTTTTATAATATTGCAACCGCTAATACGTGTAAGTTTCAACAAAACAAAATTATTTTCGTACTTTACAAAAAGCAAAATTCAAAAATCTTAAATCTACAGGACTTTTCTTATACGGAGAAAAATCTTGTCCTAAAATTATGAGGTTTTCCTATTTAGGGAAAAGAAAGAAAAAATGGTGTGAAAAACAGGATAAGGCACTTGGCTTACCAAATATGACGTCCTGTCTGCACGGGGGTGATTCTCCTCGTCTTGGCTGGCTCGTGCGAAGTTCTGGATGAATGCCAAAGGATTGAAATCCACGTTTTACGCGATCGAACCGGACCCGATGCCGTGAAAATAATTCGAACGAAAAACTGCACAAATCCTACCGACTGCGCCAAATAAGAGTCGCAAAAGCCGAAAACTGTTTTTAAAAAATTTATTTATTACAGTTACAAGCAAAGATTAAAGCGAGAATGAATAATGATACCATTTTACATATATTTATAACATAGTATAAAAATGCAGCGTTTACGGTTTCTGTGGGAAGCGTCTTCTAGTCATCTTCACATAACTTACAATGCACACCCAAAAGCGATGATAGACCCTTAAGGCTTCAGGAAACTAGGAAACTATATATTTTTATGAATACATCCACAAAATGTTAGATAGAAGTCATATAGATGGCGAAACATTATCCAAAATAAGAAAAGTAAGTAGGTACTAATAAAGATTGAGATCTCGCCGATACTATACACCGTCAGCTATTTATATCCTGGATATGATTTTCACTTCCGTTTTAGACGCAACTTTGGGGTCTGTCTGTTCATTCGAGATGATCTTTGCTGCCAACGGGAGGAGATACTGGAACCGAAAGACTTTGATGTAATGTGGTTTAAAATATCTTCACAAAAAATCACTAAGTTTATATGCTGCCTTTACCGTCCTCCAAGTGACATGCATTACAGGGCACTCTTCTCATCACTAGCCAACACAATCATCCGAATGCCGAAGTTGCTATCTTTGGCGACTTTAACGTCCACAATGTCAACTGGCTTAAATACTCAAACGCCAACGATGAGCAAGGCCGCGAGGCCGAATCTTTTGCGATCAGTTCTGGTCTAACTCAACTCGTAGAAGAACCAACGCGGGTTCCAGACCGAGCTGGGGATTTTGCTAGTCTTTTAGATCTCTTTTTAACTTCAAATCCAGACCTATATACGGTCACCGTACAACCACCATTGGGCTCTTCCGATCATCTCCGACGTCATTCTAACTAGCATGGAGGCCTTTATTCCTTTCTCTAAAAAGCGTCCTTCCAACGGCAAGCCCTGGTTTAGCAAGAATTGCGAGCGTGCTGTCAGATCTAAAAACCTGGCTTACCGACAGTGGCGTAAAAACCCTACTCCTGAAAATCGCGCCATCTTTGTTACCACCCGAAACCAATGTAAGCAAATGATAGACCAAAGCAAAGAAGCTCATAACGAGAGAATCAAAAACAAACTTCTTGCCAGTCCTAACGGATCAAGGTCCTTTTGGTCAGTCGCTAAGGCCGTCAGCCAAAACTTTACAAAGTCAACTATTCCACCTCTAACACGTTCCGACGGCACAATAGCAACCACAGCCGGGGATAAAGCAAACCTACTTGCTGAATTGTTTTTCTCGCATTCCACTGTAGACTTCCAGGGAAAATCACCACCCAACATTCCCTCAGTTCAATCGCAAATGTCTGAAATCGTGTTCCGTCAGCGTCTTGTTAAACGGATTCTTAAAGGACACGACGTCAATAAAGCTTCTGGTCCAGACGAAATTCCTATCATTGTTCTCAAGACATGCGCCGATGAACTTACACCAGTATTTTGTAGACTTTTCAACTTATCCTACAAAAAAGGAATATTGCCATCCTGCTGGAAGTCGGCGCGTGTCCAGCCCATTCCAAAGAAAGGTAAAAAGACCCTGCCAAGCAACTACCGACCCGTCGCATTGCTTTTAGTAATTTCAAAAGTAATGGAGAAAGCTATTAACCAACAACTCCTAAAGTATCTGGAAGGGCTTAACATTATCAGCGACCATCAATACGGGTTTCGTAAGTCCAGATCAACAGGTGACCTTCTGGCATATGTCACCCATCTTTGGAGCAACACCATCGAACATCATGGAGAATCCCGGGCTGTTGCACTGGACATCTCTAGGGCTTTTGATCGTGTTTGGCACGATGGGCTTCTAAGTAAATTGCGATCCTACGGTATGCCTAATGGATTTTGTTTATGGTTAACCAGCTTCCTTAAGAACCGTTCTCTGGAAGTGGCGATTGACGGGTTTCTCTCAGACACCTTCACCATCAATGCCGGTGTTCCTCAAGGGTCCATATTGTCGCCTACCCTCTTTTTACTGTATATTAACGACCTTCTAGTGAAAACCCAAAATCCAATTTATAGCTTTGCTGATGACAGCACACTTGTCTCATCTTTTACCTTGACTCCCCAAACATCCGCTGCCGACGCACATCTTCGCAGGCAGCGTGAAGTATTGCGCCTCAACAATGACCTGGAAGAAATTTTGGCTTGGGGTGACAGTAACCAAGTCGAATTTAATGCTAAGAAAACACAGACAGCAGTCTTCTCCAAAAAGGTTAACATTGCAGAACCGGATATAGTCATGGCAGGACACGCAATTCCCCTGGCACCGTCTATTAATTTGCTGGGGGTCAATCTGGGAGGTAATATGTCTTGGCATGATCACGTTGCCGCAATTGCCAGGGCAGCTGCACAGAAACTTGGTGTACTTTTCCGCACCAAAAGGTTGTACACACCTCATCAACTTTTGACACTCTACAAAGCCCAGATTCGACCATCATTAGAATATTGCTGTCATGTCTGGAGCTCTGCATCCAAGCACACCCTTCGGCTACTGGATTCCATTCAAAGGAGAGCCGTTCGTCTGATCGGCGACCCCGAGCTGACCAAGACCCTCGATAGTCTGGAGCATCGAAGACAGGTTGGTGATTTGGCTCTCTTTTACAGATATTTCCATGGCAGGTGTTCGAGTGACATTGCCGACTTGATTCCACCTAGAGCAATGCAAAACAGAAATACACGGCGAACCGCTGCCGCTCATCCATATGTTGTTCAGCTTAGTACTCCTCGAACTTCATTGTTCAAGAACTCTTTCATCTGGAGAACGTCATCATTGTGGAATGAACTTCCTGAGGTCGTGTTTCCCAATGAATACAATCTTCAACGTTTCAAGACCAACGTTAATCGCTTTTTTCGCACTCGCACCGCTCCCAGAGCGCCTTAAAGGATTTTTCCTACAGTGCAGATGTTTTATCATAAAAAAAAAAAAAAAACTATTAGATGCAAAATTTACTATTATAGTAAATAAACAATGTTGCTCTTGTGTCCCTTTTCAATTAATTTTTATCAGCTAGTTTTAATTGTTTTAAAAGTTTTTAACTATTTTTTATTAAATTTCTTGAACGCTAATCTATACTGATAAAAAAGATTTAACTTTTCTAAAATAAAGTAACCCTTATTTATTATTTTATTCAGCTTTAAATCGTAGATTTTTTTCTAAAAAAAAACCGAAAAACGTGTTAAAACGGTTTTTTATTTACGAATTCCCGTCCAATTGACAAATATACTCGCAGAGTTTCGAAAGGGAACGGCGCCGACGCCTGACGTCTCGTCGCCTGCCGCGCCGTTTCCAATCGATTATGAGCCACCGTCGAGGGTCGTCGCGGCGCGCACTGACGTCACGACGTCATGCCAACCCGCTCCGACCACTGAAAAATATTTATTTTCGTTCGGTCCAAGGAAAACGATCCGACTGATAAAGTTATTTTCGGTGGAAATTGTCGGAAAAATTACATTAAATACTTTGCGGTTCGGAATATTGCTTAAACCTAATTCGATGGGCGGGCCGGTTAAAAAATGTGCGAGGTGAAAATGTGAAGGACTTTAAGGACAATCTAAGGGTGCAACTTGTACACGATGATCAAAGTCCCGTATATTTATGAATTTCTAGGATTTCTTTTTTGGATTTAAGTTTGTTTTCTTTTAAAATTTGTAGTTTCTTCGAAGTGCCGCGTAATTTATTAAACAGGTAAATTACATGTCCACTAACAGGATCGCCAGGAAAACTAATTGAAAGATAACAATTTAACCCTATCTTAGAAAAGATTTTTTTTTCAGTTTTTTTTCAATAATTACGGGAAAAAAAATCATTGCGTTTTTTTAAAACAAGTATTGGTACTTTTAAAACAATTAAGTATTCGATTTAGTGTACGACTGAATAACTCTTCTGTATAAAGCTAAATTTAACAATAATTTAAAATCATTTTTGATATTATACCGTATTTTATACTTTTGTCAACGCTCTTTCGTTCTGAAAATATTGTAATAAAAAGTTGAATAATTTGAAGCCAATATGTTTCTGGCTGGAAAAAAATGTTTAAAAGACTTCATTTCAATGTGTCAGAATATAGTGGGTTCATATAAATTCTTCGTGTTACGCCCATGTTGATAGCCGAAGAGTTACAATGTTTAACCCGTTTTAAAGAGTTTAATTAAAAAAAGTATGTGGTGTAAGTACCTGTTTAGAAGTTTTATTTTTACGCAGAGCTTCATCTTCGGTGTCAAAACAGCAGTGGGAGAATTATTGAAATTGAGTAGAAATACTAATATTTTGTCTGCACGAATAATGCCAAGATAGAATTTATTATTGTTAGGCAGGCCTGCATCACTTTAAAGTTGTAAGCAAAATATATAATATATCTGCAGTTAAGGAAGGGATGTTTTGTCACTTACATGATCTTAAGAAATAAATAACAATTGGATGATAGAGGCTTTGTATTTTCGGTGCAAAATATTTTATTTGAAATAGTTTATTAAAATAAATAGAAATGGTAAAAGAGCTAATGAAGGATTAAGAAAAGGAAGTATTATCTGTCTTCTCACGATTTATTTAGAGTCTCAAACACATAAAGACAAAGTAGGGTGTACCTTAATCAACCACAACAAATGAATTACCATATTTACACTGTAAATGTATAATTACCTAATGTGGTAAGTAATAAGCTTTTTCACAATAATCTAATTTATCATATCCAGCACTAACATCCTGAACTAGAACATTTTGAAAATATACAGTGTGTCCACGGATTGACTATCGAAGAGGAAAAACTTTTTTATTTGTGTGTTTATGAAAAAAAGTTATTTTTCATAAAAACTACTGCTTGTACTCAAGCGACCAAAAAGCATATTATTTTTTCAAATTTAAATATGTTCAGAATTTAGAAAAATATAAAAAACCTAAGAACAAAGTACCGTAAAACGGGGTTACTTTGCACTCAGTACTGTAACTTTGCACCAACGCTGTAAAATATTATTTTTGGCAGCACAGTGCTTCATCTTAATTTGAGGCCCCTACTAAAGTGATATGCAGAGAAAGAACACTGCAATATATCATTTCAAGGGGTTAGACACTCCCGCATTCTGTTATTTGTCAATCATTTCCCGCCATAATATATAACCTCTAAATTGTCACGTTTTAAAGCTGTGCAAAATCTTCTTGCCGAGAAAGCCTAAGTTGATAAATATTGGTAAGTACCCGTTCAATCGCATGTACAATTATTAGTTTAGAGATGCAGATAATAAAATACGTCAATAAAATACATATTTAGGTTTTTCTATTTTTTTTGTTTACATTGTCAATTTTCATATAAAATTGGGAATACTTTGCACCGTGCAATTGGTGCAAAGAATCCCCAATTTCTTACGAAATTGGGGATACTTTGCACAATATCTGAAATGGTGCAAAGTATGACTCGTATGCGGTTACCTTGCCTTAATTGTAGATAAAACGGTAAAACTAGTTTAAAATGAAGTGGAGCAAAGTATACCCTTTTCGTGGTATACTTTGCACCAGGATGTAAGTCGATTTTTTGTCCTAATCTTGCAATCAATCAACTTAAAAATGTAATGAGACTTAGTTAATGAGCTTAATGATATCCACTGAAAATCATAAAATAGTTATATTAGTATTAAGATATTTTTATCTTTCAATAAAAAAAAATTGTGCAAAAAGCGGTGCAAAGTAACCCCGTTTTACGGTACCCTTATGTGTAAAGATAGGATAAATAGTATTTAGTAAAAGTTATTGTGGTTGAAAACCTACGTCTCATTACCAAGTTTTGACTTATTAGCTAAATGTACAGAGACGCCGTCTCGTCGGGAAAATGTCCGTCCATTGTCATACAATGTATACAAAACCTTCTAAAGACTAACTAATTTTTGCAAAATGCGTTAATTTAAAGCAAATCATATTTTATGAGTTGGAAATTTTTGCCGGTCTCTGTACATTTAGCTAATAAGTCAAAAGTTGGTAATGAGACGTAGGGTTTCAACCACAACAACTTTTACTAATTATTTTTTATTATATATCTTTACTCATAAGGGTACTTTGTTCTTAGCTTTTTTTATATTTTTATAAATTCTGGACACCCGGTATATAAATTTGAAAAAATAATATTCTTTTTGGTCGTTTGAGAACAAGCAGGAGTTTTTATGAAAAATAACTTTTTTTCATAAACCCACAAATAAAAAAGTTTTTCCTCTTCGATAGTCAATCCGTGGACACACTGTATCGCAATAATAAAAATCTTCCTACAGTATCACAAACCCTTTCTAGAAACAATTAAAAACATGGCGCGAAAGCAGGAAGTTTAAAAACACAAGATGAGAAGAGATAAACGTCATCCTATTAACCGCGAAATTCTTTTATTTGCTAGTCGTTAGATCACTTTGGAATTTGTGACGTCGGTAAGTGGTTTCACGTGTTTTTATTGAAGAGCGTATTTTGTTTAATTATTTTCTCAGTAAATAACTGAAGAATTTAAAAACCGAAACCGAAGAAAATTATATTCTTTTTTGCTCTACTCTATACGATATAATCAAAATTTAGTGAAAAAGTTGTTGTGAATGACCAAGGTGTCTCTATGAGTTTGACCTTATAGCCTTATGTCCGCCCCGTAAGAAGAATGATAGCTTTCTATTCCTAACCCTACATGGCCCTTCTGGAGATTTAGTTAAATTTAAAAAAAAAGTAAGAACCTATCTTTGATGGTTTAACGAGAACCCATGATGTAAGCACATTATTTTCATAACAAATGGTTATGTTCCTTTTTCAATGATACTGAAAAGTTTCATTTATTGGTTTCCAGAAAGCACTGATTGTCAGTGCTTATTAAAGATGACCGAAGTAAATTGAAACATTTAGAAAAAATGCGTCGTGGACGAAAAGCTTAGGAAAAATTTTAATAAAATCAAGTAAAACAAAATTAAAGTTTTTGTAGAAAATGTCACCGCAAATTTTTTGGACAGCAAATGCCTCGAATCGAAAGAGCCCTGTTATTTTAAATACAAATTTTTCAGCGAAAATACAAGGTGTAAAGATAAGGTGCACAGAGCCTACACAATCTTTTTATAAATAATAAAGGGGACATTTTCGTTCCAAAATTTAAAATTGTCTCATCACTGAGGTTACTACATAGTTGCCCATGGATGAAAAGAATACTTTTTCCCAAACCACCTGAAAAAATTATGGCGATTTCTGGATTTAGGCTGGAAAGGGTTTTTCTCATCTAAAAAGATGGACAAGTAGTAGAGATTAATAATGGCTAAATTTTAATTTTAGGATGGGAATTGTAACAAGCACTAGTACGTAATGATTGTGATTTTCACAACATGTAACTTACAAAAACTAGTTCGAAAGAGAAGGCTTAATCAGCCTTAACTAGAACTCAGGAGCAGCCAAGCTGCCTACCCTTCATGTGTCGAATAAATCACCGACAACAATGAGCTAAGGAGTCTAGAGGATCAATATGCTAACTGGACATCGAACGTGTCACATTGTCAAGCCAGATCACTGATGAGCACCCAAAATCAGAAACAAGGATGACCTCACATTTCATTTTAAGTGAGGCAAGGAATATTAACATCAAATTAAATTACAGGCCTGCCGTGGTTACCTCAAAAACCCGATGGACGTACCTATCGGTAAACAAAATTGTTTATTGGTAGACCTCCACGGCGCTGAGCGTCCGGGGTTTGCACGCCATGCACCCCTTCGTCTATTACCCGCTGTCCCCTCACCTTGTCAGTGGGGAATGGCAGTGTATGGGTCCTTAGACTCACTGCTAACAACGGTATGCCCTGTCTTCTTCCGTTAACATCTCAATCCTTTCGTTGTTTCGTCTTACTGGGACTCATCAGTGATCTGGCTTGGCAATGTGACACGTTCGATGTACAGTTAGCTTACAAAAACTAGTCTCAATAATTAAAACTTCTAATTAAAAAAGATTTCCAATTTAGGCAGTAAAATTAAATATGACTACAAACTATTTCCATAATATCAAAAGAAATCAGTGCGAAAAGCCGAGAGACTTTTAGTAGTGACCTCTTTTAACTATCCTGCATAGATGTAAGTGACAGTTAGGCGTGACCTTGAGCTGTCAGAATGGGCAACTCGTGCAGCAGTGGACAGGCCCACAAAGACAAGGACAACATGTCGCAGAGGTCGGAGGAGTAAGTATATATTATGTTTTTAAATGTTATTTGAAATTTTTATTAGATATACAAATCCAAACAAATGTTTACGTGTAGATTAAGCAATAATCATAATACAAGAGGTGATATTATTTTCGAGTGTGAGTGTGCAAGAATATCAAAATAACGAAAAATAAATTAGATTATTGTGTCTCTCTAAACAATCTACGAACTTACCAATTTAAAAAACACCCTTTGTCACCCACAACATTTTTTACTCGTCGTGATGAAGAGTACTTAACAATAATACAGACATCAGAGTCATTAACGAAAAGCGTTCTTTAGAACTTTGGAAATTTTTTTAAGTATTAAAAACTTGTGTTCAGTGTCGTAAGTAGGGATAGATGGAGAGTTCTGCGCCCTCCATTTCCTCCAAAGCCTCTGCGCATGCCCAGACAGTGCGCAGGCGTGTGTCATATGTCATACGTCATCTGTCATGTCACACTCTTGGGCGTGAGCTATTTGGGCATTAGCTACTTGGGCGTCAGCTACTTTGGCATTAGCTACTTGGGCGTAAGCTACTTGGGCAATAGTATTCATTATAGGCCACGTGTTTAGGATGACGTCATATTATGTTTAGGAAAAGATGGTGGTTATCACCTGTCAATTAAGATATGTCAAGACCACCTGTCACTTGTCAAATGCTAAAATTAAAATCTAACACGTGAAATGTATTCAGGGTGACGTCATAAGTCGTTTAGAGAAAACCCAAACTCGATCGGTCAACCGGTTCGGAAGATATAGTATTTTGCGATTAGTCGCCTTATGTCTAGCAGGGGAGTACCGAAATTCTGGTTGCAGGCAGAGGAATATAGAACCTATCTAACAGTGAAGGAATATTTCAAATATCTCAATTAATAACAGAGCTAGATGCATTAAACCATTAGGGCCTTAACACGATAAAGTCGTGCAAAGCACTGGCAATGCTTATTTCTTAGTAGGAATATACTTCGTATAATACGGTATCGTTAAGATTGCGTCATCTCCATTTCCTATATGAGACCAAGGTCAACTGCAGATCAGCTAAATGAACAGTGGAACAGCTAAATGAACAGCTAAATGAACAGTGGAACAGCTAAATGAACAGTGGAACAGCTAAATGAACAGTGGAACAGTTAAATGAACAGCAGTTAAACGGATCAACAGCACATCGGGTCAAGGCGCGTTCTTCCTATGATAGCAGGAAAGGGGGGAAGAGGAGGAGGAGGAAAATCAATGATAGACGATAATTTCAGTAAAAACCTTTATTTCCCACTAATATTACAATAACTAATATATAACCTAATTAATATCTAACCTAATTAATATCTAAACTACTTATTTAAGAATAATCGGTCATATTTAATCACTGTCCTCGTCCGAATTATCAATGCCATTTTTACTGTATTCACCAAAATTCTCAATGCTACATTCTGCTAAACGAATTAGCTCCAACGCATTCGTTTGATCCTCAGGCACAAATTTTTTTAAATATATCATCTGCTTAAAAAACTCATTATCTAAAAGTCCTTCTAATAATTTGAGCAAATCTTTTCCGTAATAATCTTTACACAACTTTGCACCTTGTGTATAATACATTATTTCTTCATTATAATATATAGCCCAAGATGAACTACTACGCGCCTTGACCCGATGTGCTGTTGATCCGTTTAACTGCTGTTCATTTAACTGTTCCACTGTTCATTTAGCTGTTCCGCTGTTCATTTAGCTGTTCCACTGTTCATTTAGCTGTTCCACTGTTCATTTAGCTGTTCATTTAGCTGTTCCACTGTTCATTTAGCTGATCTGCAGTTGACCTTGGTCTCATATAGGAAATGGAGATGACGCAATCTTAACGATACCGTATTATACGAAGTATATTCCTACTAAGAAATAAGCATTGCCAGTGCTTTGCACGACTTTATCGTGTTAAGGCCCTAATGGTTTAATGCATCTAGCTCTGTTATTAATTGAGATATTTGAAATATTCCTTCACTGTTAGATAGGTTCTATATTCCTCTGCCTGCAACCAGAATTTCGGTACTCCCCTGCTAGACATAAGGCGACTAATCGCAAAATACTATATCTTCCGAACCGGTTGACCGATCGAGTTTGGGTTTTCTCTAAACGACTTATGACGTCACCCTGAATACATTTCACGTGTTAGATTTTAATTTTAGCATTTGACAAGTGACAGGTGGTCTTGACATATCTTAATTGACAGGTGATAACCACCATCTTTTCCTAAACATAATATGACGTCATCCTAAACACGTGGCCTATAATGAATACTATTGCCCAAGTAGCTTACGCCCAAGTAGCTAATGCCAAAGTAGCTGACGCCCAAGTAGCTAATGCCCAAATAGCTCACGCCCAAGAGTGTGACATGACAGATGACGTATGACATATGACACACGCCTGCGCACTGTCTGGGCATGCGCAGAGGCTTTGGAGGAAATGGAGGGCGCAGAACTCTCCATCTATCCCTACTGTCGTATTTAGGGGGGGCTGCCCCCCCCCCTGAGCCTAGGAGCTCGGGTCTAAAAGTCTTATTGCAACCTAATTTCTCGTCTCATACGCTTGGACTCTTGATTTAACCTTGGCTTAAATTATAAAGGTCTTGTAGGAAACGTTTAGTTTTTAAACTTTTCCTTCTAAAAGTCGTGTTTTATATAGAGATTAACGTTTAGGACGCATATCGTTTTAATTATTGATTTATGATGCAATTTTATAGGAAAACGAGTAAAAAGAATAACATTTTAAAGTATTTTTCTATGATATACTTGTCTGTTGCGTTTTCTATTTTTTAGAGCTATTTTAAATAAACAAAAATATGACCCAATGCAATAAAATATTTTTTCAACAAAATGAATTAGGTATTTAGTTTTAAAGAGAAAAATTAAAGTAAAAATCTTAATTGAATTTTTTTTATGGAAGAAGTGTGATCATTTATAATAAAAAAATAGTGCGGGAAGAAACGAGAATGCTTTATTATGAATATACAAAACGGCACTTAAGAAGGCGTATTTCAAAACCTAAGCATGTGCACCAAAAACTGCTCCTAGATCTACGCTCCTAAAAAACACTATTTCTGAAAAAATCATCAATTTTGGCGTGGTGAGCGATATTTACTTTATTTTTAATCATGAAAAACCGACCCCGAAAAACGCTGGTTAAAGTCATATATATAATAAAAATTTTAGATTGACACCAATATTTATATTTTTCACAAATACAAAAAATGTTTTTTTTTAAATAAAGAGCCAGCTAGGAATATCAAAAAAAAAAGTAAAAAACACATTTACAAAAACAAATTTAATCCAACCATGCAGAGGGGGAGAGGTAATAATTTTTTCGAAATTTGATAGTAGTTAGGTGAATTTTAAACGAACTTTGGGCGTGGCCCCGAAAATTTTTTGCCTACGGCGCTTTTACGCCTTCTTCACTAGGTGCAATATCATAAAATACATGTAGCCCCGATTGTCCCTTTTAAACTGCAGCAGTCCCGTTCTCTAGAAAAAATGTCCTACTTAAGCCTATTCAGCCCCCCCCCCCCCCCCGAGCATATTTTCTGGCTACGCTGCTTGTGTTGAACAAGGTTTGTTTAGAATATTGAGCAAAATCCAAAAAGACAACAACCTACTTGTGTTCATTGGTCAAGCTTTTTTTTATTAACTCCGAAAAAGGTCCCCTTCAACATTATTCTTTGCAATTTTCTATTATTACTGTGTTCGTTTCCATATGTATGCCAAATTACATCTCTTTAATCTAACCATTATAGTTTAGAAAATATTCCCGCGTGACCGAGGTCTGAGCAAAAACAAAAGTACGGAATACTAAAAAACCTAAACCGTTAACTTATAAATTTATTTTTTTCGAGAATTCACATTTAAATACATCAGTATTATTTTTCAATTAAAAAAATTTAACTACTTGTCTATTAAATTTTCGAGTTTCACCGCATATTTTCCTTTCAGTCGGGTAATCGTATACTACGCTAAAAAAATAATCAGGAAATCAAAATAATCGTGTTTCAAATAGTGTAAACATAATCGCACTCTAATAAACAGTCGAAGAGAATTTATTTTCCAAACCGTAAACAAGTGACGTAAGTGTCGATTTTGGATGCCGAGATGCACTTAATTCTAGTTGGATGTCAGTTTGACGTAATTGACCGACTCGTGACGTCAAATAAATACACACGAGAATATTATGATGAATAAAAAAAATTCAACGATAAATTTGCTATCTACAGGTCATTTAGGAAGGAAAAGTACAATAGATCCATTGCTATAATAAATAATATACAAAATATGGTAATATAAACATTTAAAAGGAAAAATTATTGTATTTGATTGTAAGGAATGGTTTAAAAATAAAGTACAAAAAAAAAATTAAATAACTCGGAGATTTTTAAAAATTACACAGGGTACGTTAAAAACACTAAGCTGTCAACAAAGGCGTCCATTAAAGGTTATTTAAGGGGGACAAAGATTAAAAAAGGTTCCTGGTCTTCTATTGAACCCTTCTCCTTTCCAAACTGACTTCTTCTAAAAAAAGGTCCTTGGCGTACTTAATCCTTTTCTTCTTCCCAATGTGGCTTTCATCTCAATCAAACTATACTTGTGCAGGCGAAAATAAATTACGCACGCTTATGACCTCAAATTTTACACCTAATTTTTTGTTGCTTCACCCTTTCGTCTCTGTTAAGGTTATCATTAAATCTAAAAAAACGATAATAATTTTTTACCTACGACAAAATTGCGGTTTTTAAAAATATATAACCAGAAGGTATTTTAAAATAAGAATTCGTTTTTTTGTCGCATCCAATAGGTTGGGTATCAAAAAATAGACTGGTTAAATGGTATAATGTATGTATTTATTTTTAATTAAATTTTTTATCTCAAAAAAGTTAAATAGCTTTAAAAATCTAAAAAAATTGGTCCCATAAAAACAATATTTTTAGGTTTAGACTAGAAACAAGGAAAACAAAAACATAGTCGAGGACTACAGTGAAACTACAGACGGACAGAATGACACGGGCAGCACCGGTGCATAAATTTATATTTGAAATTACACATTACGTTCCTGCTATTGCCATTTTAAACTTTATCAACTCTAGAATTTAGAGGCTCTATCGACGACGTCATTGCTTCACATGACGTCACGCAAGGCCCGCCAGGGAGTTATGACCTAGTTACGGGGAAGCTGGGGCTCATCGGCCTTGATCAAAGTAGGCCGAGGCCACGAGGGGGACGCCGATATAAAAGCAAGGAACTTATTTGTCCGGATCCGTGGTGGCCGGTGGTAGTAGTAAACAATAAACAAACCACGACGTAGTATTTGAGGAAGGGAGGGAGGATTTCACAAGGCGGTTTAAGCTTGAAGGTGTTTATTTTAAAATATGCATAAAATAATGTAGAATATACCAAACACAAACATGTTTTCCAATTTCCTCGGTCTGTATATCAGTTTGTGTTCTAACACAAAATAATTATATGTATGTACTTGTTGAAACGAGACAAACTAAGTTTATTCAGGTTAAGAAGTTGGACACCAGAATCCAGATTGTTAGTTATTTTGTTATTTATGCAACCGGCTAAATATATTAAATGTACATCAGGTACAGCCAAAAGAAACGCAGAGTCTTATGGACATTGGCGTATTTACGGGAGAGGGGGCCTCCCCAGGATATCTAATAAGTTTTCTAGTCATTTGCCCTCAGAGTCAAGACAGATACTTCAACCAAAAATCTGAACCAGAGTAAAAAAACGTAAATTTATGAATTTAGATAATAGTTGCGTAGTTTCAACAAATTTTCGTCTGTGGAGCTTTTCGACCTTCGCGTTTTCAATAACCTCCTTGCAGTACCTGAGTGTAGAGAAGAAACATCCGCACTTTTACGACACTCACAATAAATTAGCAGTTCATTTGTTTTCAAATTTTACCATTTTCACCAATTTATTAAAATTAATTTGCTTCAGAAAACCATACCGCGCAGCGAATTGTCAAAATAAATAACTAACGACCGATCTGTAAAATGCATGACTAACAATACAAAAAACCGAGAAAAACAATATAAAGTAAAGAGCTACGTTTCGATTACCAGGCTCGCCCTTAGATTTTTTACTTCTGTAACTCGGCTATTTTTAGGTTTTTTGAAAAACGGTATTTGAAAAAGTTGTTTATTTTAATGCCTTCTATACACAGCTAAAAAAGAAGTATTAACTTAGGAATCACCCTGTATAACAGAGATTAACCTGTGGATAGGACAAATTTATATTCTTGAGATTTTTATTATGAAGATGTTTCTTAAGTAGTTTTTCTAGATAGGGTTGTGACAGAAAAAATTGTACTTGTCGATAATAAAAAGTATCTAAGCACAAGTGTAATCATAGAAAATCTTCTATTTAGATTTTTTAGGTCTTACAAAATTAGAGAAAATATATTTTTTTAAATCTCTATCAGCACCTATAAAATTTACAGAAAATGTATTACTAGCTTATTTTGAAGAAGAAAGCAAAACCAAAAAGTCGTCGATCCTGTGGAACACATATTAGAAATACTCAAAATTAGGAACTTGTATTAATATACTTACCAGAAAATAAATATAGAAATTATGCAAGACTTCCAGATTTTTTTTTTAATCTGAGAGCTAAAGCCCAAAATAAATATTTCGTTAGATGGCATCAATAAGTTTATAAATGAGTCTGAAGATAGCAATTTTATCAAATGTCCAGCGACGTGGCTTGACCTACCATTCCTCTATGCCAAATGTCTGGTCTTCTAAAAGAGAATTTATTAAAAGGTCACAACAGGCCATGCCAGACGTCAACAGAATCAAACATTGAAATATTACCAACTTTAAAAAAATAGATAAACAGTTTCACAATAAGCTTATTACGATATTCACTAAACACGTTATTTTTTTGCCAGGTCTGCCAGCTACCAAGTGCGCACCTCCCTTCCGTCCGAGAAGCAGCAGACACTACTGAACCACATAAACGCCCCGCACAGCGGCGTCATTCTGGAACCCAGCACGGCGGGGCAGCAGCCCCTACAACACGTATCATCGGGTGGGCACCCGCCGCCCTCTGATTTGAGAAATCCAAATTTGACGAAAATCATCAAGGGGGCATCAGGTAGGACTTTTTAAGCTAGATGATAATTATGACAAATATACACTATCGTATAGTAATATACCGATAGAGGAGGCGTCTTATCGGTAATACCGCTGTTTTTTTACAAGAAATCGATTTTCTAACAAATTTTCACGAAATGTAATTTTTACTTGTAATCTGATATGATCCCGAGAGCTTTAGCTCGAGGGTCTTATCTTTGATTATAAGTAAAAATTATATTGAGTGATAATTTTCTTAGAAAATTTAGTTTCGAGTGAAATACAAAGGTATGAAGATAAGAGGTGTATTTTATTGGGTAATTTACTGAACCCGAAATAAAAGCCGTTTGTGATAAAGAAAAATATACAAACACATCATATTGATTTACTTTTAGGTTTATAAACGCGCCACAACTAACAATTAATTAAAAATCCAAGACTAAATCAAACGCGTGGAACGTCAAAAATCAAATTCGCTTGTTGTCATCACGGTTGCCATGAAAACGCCAAGATTTCTTAAGCTCACGTCAAAGCAAAGCACACTGGGTTTAATCTTGCATACCTTTTATCATAAGACATTTCTTTAAAAAAGTCAAAATTAAGTTAAGTTTATGCCCCAAAATCACCTCAAATACTGTTGTGTGTCACTTTTATTTTGTAGGGGTTATAATATTTATTTATTAAACTTGATTTCTTGAAATAAATTACTGTTTGTTTGACAAAAAGCTACAGTGGTCTTACCGAGCTAGTCGCAGGTCTTATCGGGTAACACCACGTTACCATGGTGGTTGCTATGAAAATTTGCGTTCTGATTGGTTCTATATATGTGAGGTAAATTATCGAACAGATCCATGAATTCAATGACACTATTACATATTCTAAAACTAAAATAAAATAATCTAATTACCATCGTATTGTTTGGTAACGAAATCGAAAATGCTATTGAATATAATAAGAAACTAAAATAAGTGGGCGTAGACCTCAAACATTAAGTAGAGAGCTATTTACACTTATCAAAATCAATCCAACTAATTACCTAATTAACTTAGCTTAGAACTGCCAAATGGACAATTTTGAGAATTTTTTTTTTCGTCGTTTTATGGTCTAAAGATCACTAAAAAGCATGTTTTCCATTTCCATTGGTCTGTTGCGCAAAGGTTTCCTAATGAATAAACAACTAGTAAATGTACCTATTATAACGCTATTTTATATAAAACACTTAACATAAAACAAAAACGTTATTGTTTTTTATGAAAGAATAAAATGACGAATGCGTCACTGACGCTAGTTTTTAATTACAGGCTGTAACTGGTAAAATATTATATGTTTTTAATTCAAAAACAGCCCTTTTGTAGTTTAGTAAACTTTTATTGCAAGTAAAAATTTAAAATATATAGGTACGTGATATTTATTATTCAAAAATATATTACACATTTTTTAGAAACGCGGCAAGCGTTTAAGTAATAACGGGGTCTTTTAAAACTAAATAATAGTGTTATTCATATCGAAATATTAGCTATATTTAAATACATTGTTGAAAACCAATAGGTTTTTATAGGTTTGCAAAATGTCATCAATATCTTAATTTTAAAAATAGAAATTGAATGAAGTATGTACATATGTTCAAAGGTTGGAGACAATGACGTTTCTTGAACGGCAGTAGAGTTTTGGACTTGCCTTGCATTATCTTTATTTGTTTAGAATCACTACGTTTCAACTGGTAAGCATATCCAGTCGTCTTCAGGTGAATACTTTATTCACACCAGTTGAAACGTAGTGATTCTAAACAAATAAAGACAATGCAAGTCCAAAACTCTACTGCCGTTCATGAATGAAGAATATTTATGTTAAGAATGTTTATGTTTGAGGAATACGGAATACAGTGTAGCAATGAAACAATAGGTATCCATTTAACATTACTCGATGACCAATACTATATATAGGGGTCGCTAAAAGTAAATTAAAGTGTTAAGCTATGCCAAAAATGGTTAACTGAGCATAGTTAATGCCTAATTCACATGCAAAATTTCTTCATTCTCCGTCATGTAATGTTTAAGCGTTCGAGAAAACAGACCGACAAACAGATAGCCGCAAATGGGAAACATGCTTTTTGTATGGGACTCTAAAACGTTGACATTTGGTAATATCTTTAAATAAAATTTCACGATTAAATTCTTTCCTTTGCGAAGAAAGTAAAAATAAATTGACGGCTGTTTTATTTATACATTTAATTTAAAATCGTTCGAATAAAAATTAATGATCCGTTATCTGGGTTTATTATAAATTTACAAATTGATAATTTATAAATTAATTTAAAAGGAATATGGCAAAAACTGAATAAAGCCCGTAGTACATGGACATACAATTAATTTGATTATCCAAGAAGTATTTTGTTTGTGTTTTCTCTTGGCAAGAATCATGGCCATGTTTATTAATAGATTTAAAAAAAACATATTGGAGAATGCCGGAAAGTTATTTTTTATTTAAAAAATAAATTTTTACAATACAATGAACTTTGGTAATTATTTTTAGGGATTTGATTGGCCTATACTTTTTTTTCGAATATTTTCTAGATGAAAATAAATTTCCCACACCCACCTAATATGCAGACCCTACACAATCAGTCAGAATGACAGTCCGGAATGATATCAATATCAATCCCATCCATTTTAAAACTTTTTTAAGCTTCGCTCTTACACTATTAGTATTACTGTCATTCCCTTATCAAGACTGTTAGTCCTAATGATCATGTAGGATCTCCATTACAAAATAATTACCTTACTATTGCTATTTATCTAGTAATAGATGATTTTACTTTAGTCATTATATGATTGATATCATTCAGGATGTCAGTAATACTGATCAACATAAGGGGTCGCCCAGTGGCGTAGCCAGAAAATATGCTTGGGGGGGGGGGAGCTGAATGGGCGTAATTAGGACAATTTTTTTTCTGGAGAAAGGGACAGCCGGGACTAAATGTATTTGATGATATTGTATGTAGCAAAGAAGGCGAAAAAGCGCCGCAGGCGAAAAATTTTTGGGGCCACGCCCAAAGTTCGTTTAAAATTCACCAAACTACTAACAAATTTTATCAAAATTATTAAAATTTGGTTTTTTTTTTACCTTTTTTTTTTTTGATTTTCCTAACTGGCTCTTTATTTAAAAAAAACATCATAAATAGGAAGACAAAAATCACAAAGTCATGGTCTCAATCATTTAATAAAAAACTAAGGTGACATGTTTCGCTCTCTACGGAGCATCATCAGACCTAAAATTCTATAGAGGTGTGACCCACATTACATTTTAATACTATTTAACAGCCTACATTCATTAAAACCAATAAATGAAATAACATATTAAAAACAAGACGAGTACCATGTCAAAACAAACAAGTTACGATTGTTTTGACATGGTACTCGTCTTGTTTTTAATATGTTATTTCATTTATTGGTTTTAATGAAGGTAGGCTGTTAAATAGTATTAAAATGTAATGTGGGTCACACCTCTATACAATTTTAGGTCTGATGATGCTCCGTAGAGAGCGAAACATGTCACCTTAGTTTTTTATTAAATGATTGAGACCATGACTTTGTGATTTTTGTCTTCCTATTTATGTTGTTACTTTGGTCTCTTTGAGAAAATGGACGATTTTTTCGAATATAAAAAAAACATGTTTTATATTTGTGGAAAATATGAATACTGGTGTCAATCCAATATTTTAACATGTATGTATGACTCTAATCAGCGTTTTTCGGGCTCGATTTTTCATGATTAAAATAAAATAAATATCGCTCACCACGCCAAAATAGATGATTTTTTCAGAAATCATGTATTTTAGGAGCGTAGATCTAAGAGTAGTTTTCGGTGCAAATGCTTAGGTTTTGAAATACTCCTTCTTAAGTGCCGTTTTGTATATTCATATAAAATTTTTACTTTAATTTTCTCTTTTAAAATAAATACCTAATTGTTTTTTGTTTTTGTTGTAAAAATATTTTATTGCATTGGGTTATATTTTTGTTGATTTAAAATAGCTCTAAAAAAGGGAAAACGGAATAGACAAAGTATATAATAGAAAATACTATAAAATATTACTCTTTTTACTCGTTTTCCTATAAAATTGCATCATAAATCAATAACTAAAACGATAAGCGTCCGAAACCTTAATCTCTATATAAAACAGGACTTTTAGATGGAAACGTTTGAACACTAACATTTCCTACAAGACCTTTGTAAGTCCAAGCGTGGGACGAAAAATTAGGTTTCAATTAGACTTTTAGACCCCGAGCTTCTAGGCGGAGGGGGGGGGGCATCGGCGTAGCTAGCCAGGGGAAGCCTGGGCCTCAGTGTACGGTGGATTAAATGCAACTTTTTTTTCTATTCAATATTTCAGGGGGCCCCCCTAAATACGCCACTGGAGTCGCCTATTAGATACCACCTTTCTTTAGGTGAAAACAAAAAACAACACAATTTCACACGGATCAATTTAATAATTAAAGGGGTAAGTGGAAAAAGGTGTTAAAAAAATTATATTGTTAAACATTCATATTTTTAGTAAAAAAAGGTGCTAGAACTGATTTCTAACTTTTGACCTTTATTCACTGCGATTCTGTGAATTAAAATTATTAATATTCACAGGATTGTAGTGAATCAAGGTCAGTTGAAAACCAATTCAAGCACTTTTATCCCCTAAAAATATAAATTGGAAATTTGTCAGTTAACACCTTTATCCACTCACCCCTTTAATTATAATATAATCAATGTAATTTTAGGTAACAATTTTATTTTCTTTTAGATTCAGTGTCCCTATCTTCTCCAATTAGTCCGAAGGGTTTCGAGAGGTTGACAGAAGATGTTCCAAAAGAAGTTTCCAGTTTAACGGAAAATATTCAGCACTTGCTAATGGGAAGGATAGCTCACGCTAAAACTTCGTTACGAGCAAGGAAAGTTGTTATTTACGTTTCAGCCGCAGATTCCCAAGGTAATGACCAGTTTAAAGAAAAATTCCGCCAATTAAATTTTCAAACGCCATCTTGGTATTCGCTAACGCCTGAAATATTATTTTCTGTATACTAGAAAAATCGATTAGGGATTTTAATAGTTGACAAAATATGTCTAATAGTCGATATTTCAATATAGTAATAACTATATTTTTTGCATATTTGTATTTAATAATGGACTTTTAATATCGTCTTGTCCTAATTTCGATTACACAGGATATTATGGTTTAAATGGATGACTTCTTGGATATCCCAGAAAAACACTTGGAAACACACTGGAAGTTAATTTATTATTTTTTTTTTTGGAATCATAAATAAAATATTTCTTTACAAGTCTTGAAGAATAGGTAAAAACACATTATAATATATTAAATTGTTGTCTTGTATTAGAAGGAAGTAGGTAAATTAATAATAGGTACTTCCAGTGGCGTAGCCAAAAAATATGCTCGGGAGGGGGGGGGGAGAGGGGGGGCTCAGTGGGAGTAAGTAGGACATTTTTTTCTGGAGAGAGGGACAGTCGGGACTACATGTAGCGAAAAGCGAAAATTTTCGTGGCCAAGCCCAAAATTTGTTTAAAATTCAGTTAATTATACTATCAAATTTCGAAAATTAAATTATTACCTCTCCCTCTCCCCCTCTACATGGTTGTTTTTTTTTTAAATTCCTAGCTGGCATTTTATTTAAAAAAAAAAACATTCCTTATATTTGTGAAAAATATGAATATTGGTGTCAATCCAAAATTTTAACATAAGACGTATGTATGAGTCTAACCAGGGTTTTTCGGGCTCGTTTTTTCATGAAAAAATAAAGTAAATATCGCTCACCACGCCAAAATTGTTGATGTTTTCAGAGATCATATAATAAAATATTATTATTTTCGTTTTTCTATAAAATTGCATCATAAATCAATAACTAAGACGATATGCATCAGAAACGTTAATCTCTATATAAAACAGGACTTTTAGAAAGAAAAGTTTAAAAACTAAACGTTTCCTACAAGACCTTTGTATGGTTTAAATTAAGGGTCCAAGCGTGAGACGAAAAATTAGGTTGCAATTAGGCTTTTAGACCCGAGCTCCTAGGCTTGGGGGGGGGGGGGGGCTGCAGCCGGGCAGCCCCCCTCCCTTTAAATACGCCACTGAGTACTTCAGTATTTTTTATGTACTTATTTGTTATAATTTTTTGTCAGATAAACAAAGGTTTCCATAAATCTCTATAGATTTTGCTTCACAAATATAAATTTTTTCGCTTCTTCGCGGCGGCCTAATTCTATATTGAACGTTGTCCGCCGCGCAACACTGTTCCGTAGGTAAGTTGCACCCAAATTTAATAAAACCAAACTAACACCGCAATAGTAGACAGCTCGCAAAAATTTCCGGCCGTTCGGTGCAGCTTTAATTATCAGTAAAGCGGTAACGACGAAGTTGAAATAGCAAAGGGTCGCGACGGGCGGGCAAGGACAAGCATTTTTTTTAAATAATTACCTATTTATCGTTGATAATATAATTTATGACTTTTATTATGAAAAATATATTTCTAACCACCTGAAGTAAAATTTTACTATTGGTAGCATGTCACCACCAGCTGACCGTTTTCGAACTCTGTTGTTCTCGTCATTACAGGATAGGTGTTTATTAGGGTGGGTCAAAAAAATCATTTTTTCGAGTATCGAATTCTAATAGTAGGCAAAAGTTGTATATTTGTATGCTAATTATTGAAAAAATACTAAAAAAAATTATGCGTTACATCCTCAGGTCGCGCAAAGGGCTTAAAGTTTGAAATAATTAGGTAAAATGAATGATAGAATAGTTTTGGACTTGCATTGTCTTTAATTTGTTTTACATCACAACGTTTCAACTGGTAAGTATCTCCAGTCGTCTTCAGGTGAATACTAAATAAGTAAAGTAACTACAGCTCTATTTATACTAGCTAGATGTACTGGAGCATGACTGAGATGGGTGCAGTCATGCGTTTAATTCTTGTTCGGTATTTTAAGTTTACATCTACTTAACAAAGGTTTCCAGATATTTCTTATAATACCGCACAAGAATTAAACGCATGACTGCACCCATCTCAGTCATGCTCCAGTACATCTAGCTAGTATAAATAGAGCTGTAGTTACTTTACTTATTTAGTATTCACCTGAAGACGACTGGAGATACTTACCAGTTGAAACGTTGTGATGTAAAACAAATTAAAGACAATGCAAGTCCAAAACTATTCTATCATTCAAGAAACATCATTGTCTCCAACCTTCAAACAGACAATTAGGTAAAACATAAAATTTTATGTTTACGCTCAAAAAATACAAGTACCTACATTTTTTGGCTTCCATCCAAGCATCCAAGAACTTCGTTTTAGTTGTCTGAGGACCAAAAAAATATATTTTCCGTCGACCGTGTATTTACATCCGATATTAACGTTCCCAAAATCATTCATTAATGACCCCTATTAATGCATGATTTTCTGTAAATGCACGATTTTGGTAATTAAAATTAAAGGCAGCCATGCAAACAAATCAACAAAATAATAAAACGTCAATCCAAAACGTCGTCCGCTGTCATTAGTATTTGTAGAATTGTAAAATCTGGATTGTAAAATAAAAGTTGTTAACTGTTTTTCTTCACTTTAGTAAAAAATACGGTCGACGAAAAAACATTGTAACCAACTCTTACATTAAAATTCGATCATTAATCGCCATTATTAATGTACTTGTTGGTTAAATTACTATTAAAACCCATGCGGTACTATTTGAATTCGCGCAAAAGGTATTTTAATTATTACCTGACTTGGCAGCTCTGCGCCAATTTCACATGTTTGTATAAAATTACCCAGAACTCACCACGATTCACGTTCTTGGATGCAATTAGACTGAAACATTTTTTTTAAACTTTAGGCCCTTTGCGCGACCTTAAGATGTAACGCAAATTTTTGTTTAGTATTTTTTCAATAATTATCATACAAATATGCAACTTTTGCGTACTTTTAGAATTCGAGACTTGAAAAAATGTTTTTTTGACCCACTCTAGTGTTCATACCATACCAAACGAAAGTTTTTATACTAAAGCCTATGGTATCAACGTTCTTGGGTTGTATATAGCTCTTAGCGCTATTTCTTGGTAGTCTCACACCAAAAAATCATTCAAAAAATATTTTCATTATAAATACTGTAAAAAATAAATAGCTGTAATTTTGCATAACAAATAGCGGAAAAATATTTTTGCTTAGTAAATTTTCATAATAGTTTTTAATTTACAATATCCGTAAAGAAATATTACCGCTCATGGAAATATAGCTTATAAATAGTGAAAAAAAAATAATTCCTGATTACCTATAGCGTAAAAAATACAATAATATTGTAAAATTTTACCATCATTTATGATAGTGTGTCTACACCATTGCGGTGTTGGTGTCGTTTTATTAAATTAAGATGCAACTTACCTACGGAACAGTGTCGCAAGGAGGACAGCGTTTAATATAGAACGTTATTTTTTAAAATAGGGGCTTGCACGGCATCATAAGGTATTTTCTCAAGGATTCTGGGCAATATTACATAATTATCAATGAGTATAACTTTTTGTTTTGCATTTTTAATTTAGATTTGTAAAAATGGGTACGTCTATGGTTCGAATACAAACGTTTCAGCTTTAATAATCACCACGTGAATGTCGCTGTCGCTTTTTAATAAATATTAATTTTGTTGTAGATCGTAAACAAGAATTAACTATTCAATAAGTCTAAAGTTTAAATATTTTTTTTTTATTAGACACAGAAAAATCCTGTTAAAAATCGCAGTTTCAAACTTCACCAGAGGTTGACTCATTGGAAAGATAAATAAAAATAAATATTTGGCACGAATTTTCATAAAGCGTATAAAGATACTCAAAAATATGTAATAAATTTAATCTGTCGCGTGGGACGATTATAACTTTAAATACGCTATTGACAGACAGATACATTGTAAATGAAATTTGATAGTAAATTTTTTTAAACAAATTTTTTATGATTTTTAGTGTTTTTTGACCCCGGTCAGTCAGAGCACTCTTTTTAGACAGATACCGAATAATGTTTGACATATACATCTGAAATTTGTAATGAATATAGCTTCCCAAGCACAGACCAATAGTTAAAAATAATTTTTTTTTATGCTCTTGATATGCAAATGTATTAATTACGTGAATGAAGAGCGTTTTAAGTCATTGCCAAGACTATTGACATCGCTTAACGTTCACCGCGCACCGCCTGCATTATCCTTAAGGGTTTAGAATGATATTTATGTTTTTCTGCCTCAACATAATCCCGATAGGTGGAGAAAATTTTTAAATAACTGCGAATAAATGTTATGTCTATTTTTGGGATACTCTGTATAATTTAAAATTGTTTTAAATTGTAGATCTAATTTCGCATTATAACTTAATTTTTTAATAATAATCATTAGTTGGTAAGTTTTTGTAAATTAAGGTTTTTTTATATATAATTTCTAAATTTTATATTTTAAAAAATATTAAAAAAGTTGACAAGTTTAGATGCTATGGAATCCTGCGTTGAAAGCGGACCACCCTGTATACAGTTATTTATTTAGTATACGGGTGGAATTGACGCATTATATATTATATTTGAACCCGTAAATCCTGAAATCACAAACATTAGAGGGAAACTATAATAAACGAAAGAATTGATCATTTGTTCTTTTGGTATTATGGTTTGATCACGCCGCCACTGGACGATTTCTCAACAAAGAATGACACATGAGACATGTAATTAATTGAGGTCAGTGACCCGTGATTACCTGGTCTAAGTTAAGAAACCATAATAGCGATTATGGCTATATCAAATCTACGAATAGAACCGCAATTTACTACATCACAACAAATAATCACAACTGTGCCAAAAGTCTCATGTTAAATTAGATATTGAAAATTATTTGTTTAACCACAAACATTTAAATAGTGCAAAGGTAAATAAGAAACCGAACGAAGAAGGGAAGACCGACGCCAATTTAGACTGGACTCTCATTTGTTCTCGTTCTGCGAAAGGGGTTTTAGCGAGGCGGACGTAGTCTAACTCGTCTAAATATTCCTCATGGGTGTCCGGCAAATCGGTCTGGTTTTAGGGGTACTTACCCAACTTTTTAGACGGTTTTTTAAAACAAATAAAGTATGAAGTGTTTCTCTAGGATACCCAAGGAGTCACCCATGTAAATTTAATTCCTCAGTTCTATAACACCCTAAATGTATGTACGTGTACATATACAAAACTGTAATTACGCTTGTCCGGAAGAAGAAACCTCTACTTCGAGACGAGGTAGGAAGTATACATTTTCCACAATTAGATAATACTTTACTAGTATGCAAGGTGATTCCTTAGCTGATACATCTTTTTTAGCTGCGTATAGAAGGCATTAAAATAAACAACATTTTCAAATACCTACCTTTTTTCAAAAAACCCAAAAATAAAGTACTTACATTCATTTATTACACTACGAATCAAATACGGTTCTGCCTAACTTGCCCGTTGAATAACATTCAGAAAACTTCTGGGTGTAGAGAAGAAACATCCGCACTTTTACGATACTCACAATAAATTAGCACCATAATTAGTTCATTGTTTTTAAATTTTACCATTTTCACCAATTAACTTGCTTCAGAAAACCACACCGCGCCGCGAATTGCCAAAAGAAATAACTGACGACCGATCTGTAAAATACATGACTAACAATACAAAACACGGAGAAAACCAATACAAAGTAAAGGGCTACTTTTTGATTACCAGGCCCTCACTTAGATTTTTTACTTCTGTAACTCGGCTATTTTTAAGCTTCTTGAAAAAAGGCATTTGAAAAAGTTTTTTATTTTAATCCCTTCTATACACAGCTAAAAAAGAAGTATAAACTTAGGAATCACCATGTATAGGGAAACACTGAAATCCTTAATTAATAATAATAAATAATAAACTTCCAGGCACAAAACTCCGTAACTTTTGTTTAAGTTTGGCATATAACTTTTTATATTAGGCTATTCCTTAAGAAATAATAACTAACCATATTTATTCCATGCCACATACGCTATTTATATTTTTCTTTTATTATTAATTATTTATTCTTGTTAATAATTTGTTTTTCGTCATCAGTATTTATTGAAAATTGTGCAGCTCTTACGACAAATGAGATAATGGTACGATTCAAAAAACAAAATGTAAAGAGTGCATTTAAGATTGTAGAAAATAGTTTTTAAACAAAATTACCAACCCCAATTTTCCACAGGGTGTTTTGAACTTATGACAAAAAAAAAACAATATTTTGACTTACCCAAGTGATCTATCATCGCTTTTGGGTGTGTATTACTTTATTATGTTTAGTTAAAAACGAGTGAGACTATCTGATTTATTACAACATATGACTATTGATAGATACCTAGTGAAGTAATTTTTGACGTTTGTGCCAATAACGAACACCGAGGCAAAAAGTGGATTTATTTTACATGCGGTGATGAAATCTTAAGCAAAAATGTACATTATTAAAATAATCAAAAATCATCAATAAATGTATTTAAAAACTCGTTAAAGCATTGTAAAGTCGAATTAAAATTAAAAATGTTATTATCAAACTTAGCCAAAATTTTGAGGTGTCGAAATTTTATGGCGGAGAGTTTAAGTAACACATTTCTAGACAAAAGGAAAAATAATAAAAGCAAATTATCTATTTTTTTTTCAGACTGTATGGTAGAAAAAGGTTCTTTACACAACGTGGTGTATCCAAGTCTTCGTCAGTACTGTAGATCGAAAGGATACGAACTCCACATTGTCGACTTACATTGGAAGACTTTACTGGAAAAACAACAGGACCATGAGTTTCCGGAATTGTGTATTGGGGAGTTAACAAGTAAGAATAGGATTTTTAACTAAATCAGAATTTATTATATTCAGTGCTAATATACTAACGAATAACAGGGCCGGCCCAAGGATTTGGGCGAGCAAGAAGCCGCTTGGGGAAGTTTTTCTTTAATCGGAGCGGAAGTTTTTGGAAAGAAGAAAGTCACGGAACAATAGTATTTTACGTTACAAGGCCCCCCGTAGGTGATTTATTACAGTATGGTTGGTTTACGGACGAGGCGACGTAGAAGCCGAGTCTGGAATATAAACAAGTTCTGTAATAACACCTAACGCACGTGTATCGTATGATATTTTATTTCATCCTATCTTTATAATCATTTTTAAAAAGAATAAACAAATAGGTCATATTACCTTTTAAGTGACAACTTATCAAGATCGAAAGTAACCAGTCATTGTTTCTAAAATCATACCATTGTTGCTGGGGCAATCCATTACAGTATCTGATACTGTAATGTTCCATTTACCGGCCGCAAATGAGTACAGGGTGAGTAAATTTACTGGACAAGATGAAATAAAATACGTTTTGCGCGACTTCCTTTTCGAATTTTGAAATACCCGTAATTTTTTTCTATCTCAACTTAAACATTGTTTTTTTGCAAAGAAAACCTTATAAAAAAGACACAACTATAAAGAAAAAACAAAATTTTACCGTCACTAATAATTCGAGAGGAACCGTTAAAGTAATATTTCCTTTTTTGTTCCATTTCAATATATCACCTTTAGTTTATAGTTTTCAAGTGTGAATTTGGTGACATTTCAAGGCCAATTTATTCACTGCGGCCACAGTGCAAGTGGGTGGTGGGAAGCTTGGTGAGTAGAGTGTGAAGGTTAGTAGGTAGAGGGTGGATAGAACCTGGCCGCACTGCTCCATGGGAAAGACATCGAACCATCCCAAAACTAGAATCTAGTTCATTCTTCTACTTTGTGATGGCTCTTAACTAAAATACAAATCTGGGAAATATGAGCATTGGACATCAGCTGCAAAAATTCTGTATTTTTGGGTGTTATAGTTGTATACCAAATTTGATTAAAATCGAAGAGGATAAACGATGTTATTTCACAAAATTTAATTATGATTTTAGGACAGATCGAAGTAGCGTACGTGATTCCAGTTCTATTTCTTAACAATTCCCTGGGTACACAACTCTTACCAATAACAATAGAAAGCGCAGATTTCAAAATGGCGCTCGAAAGTACTGATAACCAAACTGCTCAAGGATTACTTAAAAAATGGTAAGTTTTTATTTCAATATTAGTAAAGAAAAAGAATTACTGCTGGCGGTAATACGGGAAATAATCATAACTCGTCCATTTTAACTAGAAAACCCTAATATTGTCTTAAGTGGTATGTTTATCAACAGGTACTACCGCCTACACATTTATTTTGATTGTAACTTCACGTGTTAAAGCAAATGTTCCCTTCAAGAGTACAAAATTTAAATCTTACATATTTTATTTTTTTTAGGTATACGTTGGATAGTGATGCTCAACCTCCCTGCTACAGGCTCCGCCCAATATCCTGCCACATTCCAGGATTCAACGAAAGTTCATTGGAGGACCGGGAGAAGGCGTTTAAGGAATGGGCCCACGAAATTGATAAGATGCTCGCGGTGCTTATCAATGTTTTCTCTGCAGAGTTGAGGGACACGTATTTGACTACAGTTGTAGAACAGGTACAGAAAATCTATAAGGCTCAGGGTGAGGCCAGCAAATATAAGACAAATATTATAAATACAACTATAAAAAGAAGTATATCAGTTTAAGCTATATCTTGTAATTTTGGAAAAGGCCTTTCACACATATATTATTTCTTCTTTTGGCCAGGGCTCTTCTGACTAATAGCCAAACAAGAATGTCTAAATACTCACTATTATTGAAACTTGAACTAGACATAGCTTCAGAAAAAAAAACTCATTTTTCTTTAACGGAAAAAAACGTTTCCTAATTTAAATAAAATATTATTAATTTATATGAAAAGAAACGATTTATTATTAGACAAAGTTTATTTTGCAGGAAGTACACAATACAGTATTCATGAGTCAAGAAATGGCTAAAAGATGTATCTGGATGAACAGAGTATATACGCCAACACTGAAAACGCCAGATAATCCCAGTCCGGGAGAAGAAGAGGCCAACAGAAGGTTAAATATTTTACAAAAGGATCTTAGAGTAAGTGGAAGGAAAAGTAAAGATCAAATAAGTTTGGTTCAAAAATTTTTATTTTAGGTTCTATGCCAAAAAACGTACCAAAAAAAAGTTTGGTTCAAAAATTTGTATTTTAGGTTCTATGCCAAAAAAAGTACCATTATACGTTCTAATTATACAGCACACAAAAGGGTATTCATAAAAACTAATTTTTGCGTTTATTTTCAGGATCAACTAACAGAAAAACACATAGTCCGCATTCAAGTAAAATACTCCGAAGGCGGTGTAAACCTGGACATTCCAGAGCACAAAGACTACGTTTCGACGGTAACGACGCATCTTCAGAAACATCTACAAGATACCATCGATTCGATAATCGACGAACACACGAATAAGAGTCTGATCAAACCAAGTTATGGAATCGAGGCCAGCCTGTTCGAGGAATTGAATCAACAGACGTATTTTTGTCAAAAAGCGTCGCAGTGTAGCATTAATAGGGAAAGGACCATCGAGGAAATATACACGTAAGTGGTAGCTACTTACCAGACTTCATGATACAGGGTAGGTCAAAACTAATACGGATGTTCTTGGTCAATTAATAGCCGTAAGTATAAAATTATTATTTACATTTCGATCTTCTGTAAAAGAACTCAAGCAAAGAATATAACAAAGGAAGCCGATGTTCTAGTAAGAAAAATTAATAGACTACAAGATCTAATTTACTTTACAGTTAGAAATTAATATCACTTTGCAATCGACACAACCAATCGACAGTATTTCTGATCGCTAGTAGCCGAAGCGCCGATACAGCTAGGCTCTGTTCTTATCTATATATCACATTAAAAAGAAATAGCATAAAATCGTACTTAGTATCTGGCAACCAGTCCTGCCTTCTACTACCTCAAGTGAATTTGTAAAATTGAAAAAAATATTTTTTATTCTTTTTTAGTAATTAAGTTTTAAATATTATAAATTAAGAAATTATTACTACTCTCTTTGATATCTGTACAAAATAGGTATAAAGATCCAACAATCTATCGCTTCTTGTTTACAAAGAAACGTCATTTTTTTGCTGGAGTTTTTAAAAAGAAGAGAGAAATGTAAACAATAATGATATATTTGTGGTGCTTACTTTAACTGGTATTTGGTCATTGTAGTGCCCTTTTGGGTATGTTCACAACCAGAATAGCTTTCTCGTCTTTAGGACCGACTTCTTAAGCCAGAGAACCTTTTTTAGCTATTTTTCTAAGGTAGGCGAAAAGCTAGTAAATAAAATTAATAAACGTAATAACACATTTTTAGATAAAATAATAATATATATTAATTTTATTTAGTATGACAATGACACAGACGAATTTTCAAAAGTGCTACATGGTTTTAAAAAGCTGTATTTTTTTTAGATACATAATAAGTGACCGCACCTCACCCCTCATCCTCGTTGGTCCCAGTGGTTGTGGCAAAACGACGCTATTGGCCAGAATAGCAGTGCACTGTCCAAACAAATTGCCCGAAGCGTTTTTAATACTACGCTTTATAGGAATCAGCGCCCAGAGCAACACCGTCGAACAGCTTCTAAGTTCCATCAGCAATCAATGTTCTATCTTGGCGTATGGACACAAATGTTATTGTAACCATGTAAGTTTTTTTTTTATAAAAAATTAGAGAGTAAAAATTGATTCTATTAAGTTACGAAAGGAAAAATGCCAGGTTTAGCTCAATAATAATAACAGAGATAGCCTATACTGATTTAGTTATAATGTCAAAATTTACTTGAAACATCTAAAATACTTCAAAAATTATTTTTTAGAGTATAGAAGAATACCAAAAAGTTCTACCGAATTTATTAAAAGAGAGCAGTTTGCAACGCCCCCTAATCATAATTTTGGACGGGCTGGATCAAGTTCGGGATTACAGTTCCAAGAGTACCACATGGATTCCAACTAAGTTACCTGATAATATTAAGTTGATTATTTCTGTTGCAGAAGGTAAAGATCTAACAATTTAGGCATTGGGGGCGACTCTTTGGTTGGTTGATGGACATGTGGGTGTTCTGAAGTACACAAGCTTTAAACGACACTGATACGCGCCGAAACCCGGTGTTGTGGATCTATTGTATGTGGTACAATGTAGATCCGAACATCTGCGAATGTTGTACTAGCTTATTTTGAAGTGGAAAGCAAAACCAAAAAGCCGTCGATCCTCTGGCCCGTAAATTTCGAAATGGTCAAAATTAAGAGCTTGTACTAATAATCACCAGAAAACTATGCAAGATATAAATTTTTTTTAAAAAAGGAAATCTGAGAGCTAAAACCCAAAATGTATTTTACTTTAGATTTAGATGACATCAGCAAGTTTATAAATGAGGCTGAAATAAGCATGTTTATCAAATGTTTTTATTTGGATACTAACCCTAGCTTTGTCAATAGGATTGTAGAAAATCTTCTGAGAATAATGCATATTTATTTGTGTTCATGTCTTGACCTATCATTTCTCTGTGCCAAATGTCTGGTCCAGAGAATTTATTAAAAGGTCACAACAGGCCATGTAAAACGTCAAAATAAAACATTTGCTTTAAAATATTACCAACTTTTAAAAAATAAAAAACCTTTTCTTAATAAGCTTATTACGATACTGAAAACGATATGAAACCAAATTAGAAAAATATACATATTTTAGGGAGTCAAATGCACAGCGACTTAAAATCAAGACTGACCGAAAAATGCTACATAAACATGCCGTTACTAGGGCAAGCCGAAGCTAAGCACATTCTTATGTCCAGTGTGATGCAATATAACCATAGCATTAATTCCAAAATACAAGACTGTGTATTAAAATCTGTCCAGGAATGCACCGTTCCTTTATATTCTAAGGTAGGAAATAATTTTACTTAACTATTGTATTTCTTCTAAAATGTTTCTAAGGGCAGTTTGGTTTTTTATACAGGGTGTCCACAAAATGCTTGTACATCGCTTCACCATAAATTCCTTAACCAAAAATAAGGCGATTTAGGCAAATTTACCTATATGCAATGTTGCTTCGTTTTGCCGCTACAGGGCGCTAAAGTTTTCAAATTAATATTGTTTTTTCGGAATAATTTCTAAATGCCTTTATCGATTTCCACTAATTTTGGGACTAAGAATGACTATTATTAATATCGTGTTTTTGACGTATACGTAACGTGACCATTTATTTTTCTTCTCAAAACGGGACCCTGCAAAATCTGTTTGGTTGGTTAAAGTAAAGCACAACATAATTGAAATAGTAGTTTGTACAACAAGAGTGGATATGTCCATATCGCACGAGGAAGTAAATTGAGCACGACGCCGTAGGCGGAGTGCTCAAACTTCCGAGGGCAATATGAACAATCCACTCGAGTTGAACAGTTTATTTAAACTTACAAACCTTATGCTAAAAAATGTAAAAAAAAGTTTTTAGGTTGCCGGGCTCGAACTCACGCCATTGGTTCCATAGTAAAACGCTCTACCTCTCGACTATCGAAACGTTAAACTAATTATGGGAAAACCAACTGATAAATGATTCTAGATGAAATTAATTTTCTACGCACATTCAGCAGGTTGCATTATCTATTATAAATGAGTCTAGATTTTATTATATTGAACAAATTAATAACAAATTGTGCCATATGCATTTAAATTATATAATTTAGTGTCTTGAAAAAGAAGGCGGAGCCTCAGTAAAAATAATATACTGTGATTGGTCAGTACTTTTAGGAACAACAATGGCTTCTGTGTAATTGACTACTGTGATTGGTCAGTCTCATATTACCTATCTAAGATTGTTATGAATTTTTGCCGCACAGTTAACTGGAATAGCCTACTTTACTCGCCACTTAAGTGTAAAGGAAACAGCAAATTTCCATGTGGGAGTAGAAAAAGGTATTTTTAAGCAACATTATAATAGGCGGCTTAATTAAGTTTGGTATTTCTCAGATGAAGAATTTTTTAAAATATATTAGGTGACGAATTTAGAAAAGAATGGTATTCTTGACAGGTTTTATTCACATTCACCTTTATAATCAACATCGCTTTAAGAACTGATACTTGCAATTGAGTTTTATATATACCGACCTCGCCCACTTCCCGAAAACGGGACATTTTGGCGTCCCGAAGCTTTTTTTGGGGACAACGGGACTGAGTGTAAAATAACGGGACTGTCCCGTTCAAAACGGGACGTATGGTCACGTTACGTATACGTCATCTTTTTTTAATACCCGCAAATATAAAAATGGCGTGTGGTTGGTAATTAAAAATTATTTTTCTGGCACTAGCTGACTTCATGTTGAAACTTTTTTGTCTTTTGTAAAATTTTAGCCAGACATGCAGTTTCTCTGTTATCCTATTGTGTAATTCTTAATTATTGGTGTTTATTCAAAAGGATAAACATGAAAAAAATTTTAATTCCAAAAAACTACCAACTAGTTTGCATTTTATAACAATTGTTCGAAACTTTTTCATGTTTTGCATGGTAAATAATTTTTTGTCGAGAAACTGCATGTCTGGCTAAATTTTTACAAGAGACAAAAACAGTTTCAACGTGAAGTCAGCTAGTGTCAGAGAAATCATTTATACGAGGGGTTACAAAAAGAGAAACTTTTAATTACCAATCACACGCCATTTTTAAATTTGCAGGTATTAAATAAGATGGAGCATACGTCAAAACACGCTATAATTAGTGTTCATTCTTAGTTCCAAATTTAGTGGAAATCGATAAAGGTGTTTAGAAATTGTTCAGAAAAAACAATATTAATTTGAAGCGCCCTGTAGCGGCAAAACGAAGCAACATTGCATATAGGTAAGTTTGCCTTGATCGCCTTATTTTTGGTTAAGGAATTTATGGTGAAGCGTTGTACAGTCATTTCATGGTATATGGTAAAGCAGATGCTTTTGACAAAAGAGCTTTTTTAATATTTTGATTTTTTTTTGGTAGGTGTTAGCATGGCAAACATCGTGGTGGGTAGACAAGGACCACGAAATAAAGCCCAAAGGAAAATTGCCCGACCAGTTGGATTTCATGCTTGAAGAACTGGAAAGCATTATGGGACCACCGCAGGTTCAACATGCTCTGGCCCTTATCACGTGCAGCAAACATGGAGTTACTGATTCGGAAATGCTGGATTTGTTGGCGTGTGATGATAATTTTCATAGCAGTACAACATATGGTAAGAGATATCCTTTTCTAATAGAATGAACATCCAGGTTGACACAATTTTTTCTGTAGTAAGTGAGTAAATAGCCGTTTTTCGGCCAATTCAAACCTTCAAAACCACTTCAACAAGAAATGAAGTCAAGTATGGACATTTTAAAAAACAAAGAAAAATTGATCTAGACGGCTATTTTTAAAATAAATGATGTGTGTGTGATATGTCATTGAAAAGAGAATTTTTTCTAGAATTTAAGCGTCGAATAAAAATAGCAGATTTTCATTTAAAATCAAAAAGTTGACGGGTTTGAATTGTCCGAAAAGGGGAAACTTACACACTTTTTAACTTTTTCTAACTAAATTTTTAAATATTTACCTCTAAAATTATGGAAAACCTTTACATGGGCTTAATGCCATATCAAAGAATATATCCGTTAAAAGAATAATATTTGTAACAAAAAAAATGCATTCGATTTCTGGAAAATTTGATTAAAGTTGATATCATTTTAGTTCTTTGGGCACCCGCATGTTTGGCATGGCCGAGACTCATAAAGCACCTAGCGCCATTTTTGTTATGGTCCCTAACTGGAGGAGTCCTAGGCATTCAGTGGAAAGACGATATGCTTCGAAAAGCTGTCATCAAGAGATACGGCAAATTCAAAGGCTGGGCTCATGAGGCTCTTTACGATTATTATAATGTAAGAATTTATTTATTGCGATTTAAAAAATGTCTAGAATAATTGCGGTGTTGATAACACAAGGCTTTTTTTATAAGGATGAACTCAAAATACAGAGCAAGCGAACTGTACCTACCTACCTCCTCAAAAAAACCAAGACTGACACAACCATAATAAAAGCAATGCCCATAAATTCAATCAACGATTAAAACCTTTACCGCGATTCGCAATATCACAAAAAATCTTTTAAACCACAAAGCACAACCAAAAAAACTTGTTATTAAGAAACTTGACATTGAAAATTATTTTAACAACAACATCCACAGACGTTTAAATAGTATAAAAGTAAGGCGACGTTTCGCGTCGTTCGTTCTCGTTCAAACTCAGTTCCGGAGAGGCGGTCTGCAGCGACGTAATCTAACAAGTAAATTTTTTCCATGGACGTCCGGCAAATTTGGCCTGGTTTTAGGGGTACTTACCCAATTTATGGAGTGTTTTTCTAGGAAGCCCCCTAAGGAATCACCAATTTAAATGCAATACGTTTATTCCATAACACACTGAATACGTTTTTCTTTTAATTTATAGTCTCAAAATGGCCCTTTGGGGGGCCTGTACTCGCTAACTTATTTTTTTTTATTCATGGCTGTACTTATACTTGTACTAATAAAATGGTTCCAGGTTCTCTTTGGAAGTAAAATCATTTTTTTTTTCGTATCCAATAAATGGCGCCTCCAGAGGGCTTTAAGTAAAATAAAATTTTTCACCTCCCCGCTCTCAAAAATGAGTTGTAATAATCTGGAAAAACCTATAGTCCTCTATGGGCAAATGCATGTTTGTTTTGAAAAAATAGAAATTTCTAAGGGGTAAACCACTATTAAAATAAAGTTTAAAATGTTTTTTAAATTAACAAATTAATAAATTCAAGGTCAACTAATTTATAGTAATTCAACTTTTTAGGGAAAATGGTGCCAACAAAAACCTCCAAATCTTCAAGCCCGACTGGTGACGCAAGAAAACAACTTAGGAAAATGGTATGGTGTGTCTTTTGTTATGATGCCAAGGACTATTACATTTTACACTTTGTTCATTTCTAGTAACAAATAAACCAATTTATTTTTGTCCATTGCTGTACTTGATTCAAACCTTTCTTTTTTTGATTTAATAAAATTTGTGTTCAAATATCATAATATACATTCACAATGAAAGCAAAATAAGATGCATGTTACTTACGAAATTTATTATCTTTAAACTTACATTCATTACATAAGACAAAAATATATTGGCTTTTGGTTTAATAATTATTAATTACTTTTATTGGTTTTATTTTAATTTTGTACATAGTTTTATAATTTTTGCATGTAAATATGATTTAATAAAGCTTCTACTTACACTTTTTATTTTCCCTTGAGTTATTTCAACGGCTATATTCCGCTTAGAAAATATATTATACATTATTGGATATGGCTTTTCACAATCTCCTAGAGTATGACCCACACCAGTTTGTGTAAATTTTTTTTGTGTGTGTTTGTTTAAAAGTATAGTTTGGCTGTACATAATGTCCCAAAATTATTAAGAAGGTAAGTAAGGTAAGAACATTAAGTGATATAGGGAGTAAAAACCTTTACGAAGTACTATTCAAATGATGCCCAAGTTACAAGCACTTAAAACTTAAATTAATAATAATTAAAAATATAAATATAGTTTTTTTGTAAATTTTCCGGTTTCAATAATTTGTAAAATTTTTAGAATTAATGTGGAAAATAAATTCCTTTTCCTTTTAAAATATTCGTATGTTAAATTATCTTAAAGAAAAAGTAGTATTTCCCAAACATAGTTTTCTTGCAATGGAACCTCCGTTATAAAGTAGGTAAGTAAGAAGCATGTAAAATAGTCTATTCTTATTTTGTTCTTAGTGGTCTTGGATCATCCAGAGCTAATATGATATTTTTTGGTTACAAAAATACAACACAGTAATCTAATACAATACCAAAAAAAGTAAGACTTACGAGTAATAAGCATATTTAATTATATTATTTAGATTAGTCACTGGAAAAAGTAGTATCTCAAAGAAAATACGTCGAAATATCTTTTTTCATTAATAATAAACAATATCTCTCCATCAGAAATATTTGAAAGCTAAAATAAGAGAATTTATTAAATACTAGAAGAGTTTTGAGCTTGCATTGTCTTTATTTGTTTTAAATCACAACGTTTCAACTGGTAATTACTTCCAGTCGTCTTCAAGTGAATACTAAATAAGTATGGTAACTACATCTCTAAAAGACGCATTTAAGGCCAGACTCTACAGGAAACAACACCGCTACCTAGTAACGTGGTCGAGGTATGTGGATGACACACCTTCATTATTTGGAATGGAACCGATGACGAATTCAGAACATTCCTACATCGCATCAGTAATTTCACACCAACAATCAAATTTACAATGGAGAAGGAAGAAATTAACCAATTAATTTTCTCAGGCGTCAACGTAGAGAAAATTGACAACACCATCCTAACTTTAGTGTACAGGAAATCTACGCATACTTGTCAATATCTCAATTATACATCAAATCACTCAAACAACACAAAACATGTTATAGTAAAAACCCTTGTAGATAGAGCAATTACCCTATGTAACTTGAATGAACCCCTCAAAAGAGAAACTGACCACATCAAGATCGACCTGAATAAGAATGGCTGCCCCATGAGATTAGTAGATAAAATAATGGAAATTCGTAAGAATCGGCCAAATGCACCAAAGAGATACGTTAAGAAGTCACATGACGAAGAAGAAACCAACAAGCTAAAAAGACAGGGAAAACAGTGTCTACCAGATCTCCTGCGAATGTGGCCAATTTTATATGGGCGAGACTCTAAGACTACTCGATATAAGGATTAAATAACACAAAAAGAATACGCTAAGAGGCTAGATCGAAACATTAGCAGCTGCCATGCCTGGACGTACGGCCATCATATCATGTGGATAGAGCTACCGCCATTCATCCGAATTCAGCTTGTTTTAGAAAGAAATATCTGAAGACCTTTGTTAAGTAAATGTAATCTTAGAAGAATAACGCCATGCACAAATGAAACGCATGATTGCACCCACCCCAGTTATGCGCTTCAGTACACCTAGCTAGTTATAGATTATAGTTATAATAGAGAAATATTTATTTAGTATTCGCCTAAAGACGACTGGAGATACTTAAGTACCAGTTGAAACGTTGCGATTTCAAAACAACTCAGTTCAAAACTCATTCAAGAAACATCATTGTCTAAAACCTTCGAACAGACACAAGATAATTTATTGTTTGGGTCACATTTCGTATATTTCATGTCTAAAAGATGAAAAAAAAGACGTTCGTTCTTGCAAGGAAAAATATAAGAATCCGATATTAGCTCGACATGATCCTCTTGCAGTATAGATTTAATTAATACACTCTAGTTACCCAAATAACTATTTTTTACAGCTACAACCGAAGAAAACTTGACGAACTTCCCTTCCATTACCATTATCTTAACCGAGAGTTAGAATCGTCCAGTTATCTCACAGACATCTCTTGGATATACGATAAATTGTGCGGATCCAGTGTATTCCAAATTTTGGAAGACATCAATTTACTGGCCACAATAAGTAGCAACGGCATTACACAAATTTTAAAAGATTTTTTGGAAAGGCACGCCGGCATCTTGAATTACGATGGGAAACAGTTTTATTCGCATCTATTTAAATATTTAAAAGACAAAAGTAAAGAGGGAAAAGTGAAGGAAATTTTCGAACTATGTGAGACACCGCCAGTGATGACTTTAATTCCCTTAAATCCTGAAGTATTAGTACCTGAGGTATGTTTTTAAAATAATACACAAGATTATTTTTCGAGTCATTTTTAGCAGGGTTGGAAAAAAACAGTTTTTTTCGGCAACCGTCCGAGAAGTACCCACTTCCCGAATGCTTTTTCTTTGAGAAAGTAGCATTTCTCCGGCCTAGTCCGGGAAGTGTACATACCTTCCCAGACTAGGCCGGGAAGAATCACATTTCAAACAAATTAAATCCTTTCAATATTATCAATTGCTCGAATTTTAATATAAATAAGAATTAGAATGTTTCTGTTAGTACCTATCTTCTGTTCGAATTTCAATATTTAATACAAATAAGAATTAAAATGTTCGAAATTTTGTTCTACAAAGAAATATAATAAAGAAATGTGTCTCATTGATTTGTTATTCTACACGGTTGCCGAAAAAATAGTGTACGCAACACGTCCGAAAATAGTTTTTTTAAACTCGCAGACCTCGCCTACGGCTCGTCCTAGAATTTTGTCGGCTCGTCCAAAAAAAAACAGTATTTTCCGGACTTGTAACGTAAATTACTATTGTGTTTAATACTGTTTTCTTACAAATATTTTAAGTATTATTAATTTTCATATGCTTTTATAGTAATTAAGTTTAAAATAAATTAATAATTTGATAGCTGTACAAAATATAAAGATAGAAAACAACAATAAAGAGAAAAATAATCCAATTCAACTGACTAATAAATAATAAACAATATATTTTTATTCTTTCTTTTCAAGCTCTAGTAATCCTAAATACTATTATCATACTGAATATCGTATTAAACATTTATATCAAAAATTAAATAATTATTTATAGCCAACAAAGTACGTACGTAAGTATGTAGTACGAGAAAGACGACTAGAACACTTTTTACTTTTTACATTGTTGAAACTTATGACGCACAAGAAACGTATATAAAAATTTTACATTTTACATTTTTTAGGTAAATGGGACAAAAGAAAACTTAGGTACCATAAAATTTGATCTTATAGTAAGGATACCAAATTTAAATAGGTTTATTATTACGATATCTGCAAACGAAGAAAGGATATGTGTTTGGGATATAGTAGAGTAAGTTTCCTAAAGTTAGTAATAAAAAAATGTTTACAAGTCTAGTAATAGTTCAATTTTTTTTATATATACGGTTAAAACTGTTGTATACCTTCTTTTAGATGTAAACCCATTAGAATACTAAACGGAGTTCCCCACCCCACGAACCTAATACCCATAGACGAATATAAATGCATAGTACTCTGTAGGAGAGAACTGCGGATATACAATTTAAACACCGGAAGTTTCTTGACAAAACTCAAGGGAGTAATGAACCAAAAAATGCCATTCTACGGACTACACGACAAAAGCCACCTAGTGGCACTCAGTAGAAATAGGATGTATATAAACTTAATGAATCTAGAATCAGGTTTGTATAGTTTGGATCGAGTTTACATTTATTTTTATTATATCTTAAGATGGAAGGTTCTTGTGTATGAACACGTAATTTGAATTTCAGAAAAAAGTATTTCCTCGAGCCGGAAAACTTTTTCTGAAATTCAAATTACGTGTTCATACACACGAACCTTCGGTATTACCGATAGGTATTAATCAGCCACCTGACAAGCATGCATCTAGTTGCCGAAACGGTAATGTTGCTGTTTAGAAGGGTAAGAATGATTTATCACTTTGCGCAACACAATTTTACAATCTATGATACACACTTCTTTTTGTATTGATTTTATTGTGATCATTATCGTGACTCACATTTATTTTTAACTTTCTCTGGCTCGAAATATTCAGCTAGTCAACTTGTTGCCTTTCAACCAAAAAATATTCAAAGCAAGTTAAAAAAAGTCTCACAAAATCTAATTGCTATCGTAGTCCACCACAACAATATTTTGTGGCTACAGCATGGAAGTAACTATATTTTAAATTTACTTTATCAAACTTAGTTTAGTGTGGTATAGTCGAGTATTCGATAAAGCAGAAGTAATTAAGAATACAATATACTAACTTTATTAACTACTGATCGTAACACAAAACAACTACAACTATGAAATCAGTGATCGTTCGATTATGTGTATGTTTTTACCGATTCGCGCCACCCTCTTATTGTGGTCAGAGACTGACTTCCGCGTGGACTTTTGAAGCAACAGTGTTGGCGATGTTGCTAAGTCTACCACAGTTAGAATTGTGGGTATAACTGTGCATTTTATTAAATTAACTAAAGGAAGTTTCGTATTGCTTCCTTGGCGATAGCAATTATTGTAAAAAGTAGCAAAAGGATATTGTTATAGTAACAAAAATAATTTAACAAAAGCTATGTAGTTCTAAGAACAATACGTATGGCTGTGCCAATACTAATCAACTAACCATATATATTGTACGATGATGATTTTTCGGTGAAAAGTAGTTTTTAAAATTGATGATTATAAATTTTTTTTTTTATTATTATTTAGGTGACTGTGTTACAACGTTCAAGGCTGGTGAGGACAGATTTCTTAATTCCCTGCTGGTTTCGGGGGATGGAAGGTAAAGTTTAAGAATAATAGTTATTTATGTACCAAGGCAGTAAAGTGATTCTTTATCGGACAAGTCTGAAATTATAAGATGAGCGAGCGAAGCGAGTGAGGCGAATAACAGGCGAGTCGATAAAGACACTTTACTGACGTGGTGCATACAAAATTTTATCGCCAACCGTTCATTGCCGTTTTCAGACCGCTTTAAGAAAATAGATGTTTTTTCCCCATGTTAAATTTATAGAAAAGACGAGATGTAGACCTATTTTAGAATTGGGTCTGCGTAAAATATTTAATAGTTCTTGCCTTATATTTGGTCAAAATGTAAAGTAGAAGTTTCATACTACCTATTCCATCCCTTATTCAAGTTCGAAAGGTTAAAATAGCTTTACAATTCGACGACAAAAAAACCCATTTTGGCCTAAATTTGATACATCAAAAAATTTTGGCCGACCACGTGCGTATTCCAAAGCATCCCTCAAAAAATTTGACCTACTGTGAGAAATGACAGGGTAATACTTTATCTAATCTAATAAAGTTAAGATAAAGTTTTTTGTCTGTTTTACAATAAAATAAAGTGTTCGTTTACTGCCGGAAATCACTCTGATAATGTACGGCTTTACTGTCGGTTGGCGATAAACAATTTTAAGTTAACATTATTTCCCCACGAACTCGAACTTGTAAAAGGCAGTTTTAATTTTTTGAATAACACTTCTACTTCTTCCTGAAATAATTCCATATTCTTTGTTCAAAATTTTTAATAGTATTTATTACTCATAAAATGGTCATATACTTCGTATAAATATGTGCAAATGGGGTTTTTCACTGTAATTTATCATATTCGGCACTAACATCCTGAACTAAATCCTATTAAAAATATATCTCAGTAATAAAAATCTTCCTAGAGCATCACAAATCTTTTCTGGAAGCAATTAAAAATACAAACTACTATTTCCTTGCTCTATACAAAGGATCAAAATCAAAATTTAGTGAAAAAGCCCCTTGTAGTGTTCATATTATGTTAATTTTTATAGGGTTCTCGTATGTGGAGATGAAACACAGAAACCTTTTCCGCTACTAGTTTGGAATTTACAATCCAAAAAATTACTCTACGATCTTAGAATACCCCATCATGATTTTATAACGTCCCTTAGTGCAATCACATCTGAAGGTAAGCAAACAATTTAGGTAAAGTGTTGGATATTTACTTAAAGGAATAAATAAATATACCAACACCCAGAGTTTTTTTTTTTTTTTTTTTTTTATTTAACACTTTCATGTGTCTCTATATTAAAACTAGTCTAAAAGACTAACCATTAATTTTACGCTAATAAGGCTTAAAAACTAGGTACTTATCTAAAGTCAATCCAGTGATATCCCATAGGTTTATCTACCAATTATTTACTGTCTCACTCGCGCACTGGCCTGACCCGCACACTACACAAGATCAAATGGTTTGGTCCTCTTCAATCTCCGGACTTGGCCTGGGTTGTCAAGCAGTTGAAGGGCTTCCACGTTGTCATGAAGGTGTAATCTTGCCTCATGTTTGACAGCATACCTTCTAATCTCTTCTTTAACATAGGGCATTTTTAAATCACGATGAATATCCGCATTGCGCACATACCAAGGGGCATTTACAATATTGCGCAACACTTTGTTCTGGAATGTCTGAATTATTTTTATATTACTGTCTTTGGTACAGCCCCACAGCTGAATGCCATATAGCCACACTGGTTTAAATATCTGCTGATAAATCAATAACTTATTATATATCGACAATTTGTAATTTCTACCAATAAGCCAATAAAATTGTTTATATTTCAGGTCCAGTTCTGTCCTTTTTCTTTTAACATGTTCTTTCCATCTTAACTTGGCATCAAGAGTTATACCCAGATACTTTGCTTTTAGGTCATAAGGAACAATTTTACCGTTGATGTTCAGAGGAAGAGGCTGTGTTATTTTTTTGTTAGTAAAATTAATATGAATGGATTTTAGTTCGTTAAGTTTAATCTTCCATTGTTTGGTCCATTCTACTATAGAGTTGCTAGCTAATTGCAATTTTCTAGTAGCTCTTTCTTGATCATGATCAGTTGCAAGGAGAGCAGTATCATCGGCAAACGTAGCCAGGGTTGTATCTTCTTGAGTTGGAAGATCACTGGTATATAATAAATATAGAATGGGACCTAGGACACTTCCTTGGGGTACCCCGGCCTTTATTTCCTTTAGGTCGGAATATTCGTCCTCTTGCTTTATTCTAAAGAGCCTGTTTGAAATATATAATGTTAGTATATCTGCATATTGCTTTGGAAGCATTTTATTTAATTTATACACTAATCCTTCGTGCCAAACCTTATCAAAGGCTTGGGCGACATCTAGGAATACTGCACAGCAATTACTTTTTCCTTCAAGGGCACGTTCAATGACATCTGTTATTCTATGGACTTGATCAATTGTTGAATGTTTCTGTCGAAACCCAAACTGATAATCTGGAATTAATCTGTTTCTTTCAATCAGAGGCCTTAACCTCTTAAGCAGAATCTTTTCAAATAGTTTTGCTACAATTGGTAAAAGTGATATAGGTCTATAAGATTGGACATCATTTGGCGGTTTCCCTGGTTTCGGAATCATAATTACTTCTGCAACTTTCCAGCAAGAAGGGACATATTTGAGTCTGAAGGCTGCATTAAAGAGGTAAGTAAGCATGACAACTCCTTTTCTAGGTAATTGCTTCAATATTTTACCAGTTATCCAGTCAAATCCTGGCGCTTTCTTTGGATTCAGATTGTTTTTAATCTCCTCGGCAACTTCCTGTGAATTAACAGGGGTGATGTTTTCCGAAATTAAGTTGTTGAATAAAGGCAAATTATGTTCTACTTGAGACTGATTAGGTGTAAAAATTTCAGCTAGATGTTCAGCAAAGAGGTCTGATTTTTGTTTATTGTCTTTAGCCCATGGTTCCCTGCCTCTTCTCACAGGTGGAGTGGTGGTGGTGGTGAATCCCTTAGTCTTCCGGGTGGCTTTCCATAGAGAGTAGTCGGTATCCTCATCTGCTGTAAGATTTTGCAAGTAGCAGTTCATAGATTCTTCTTTAATTTTCTGTATCTCTCTCCTGAGCTTTTGTGTTTTGTTATTTAAAATTGTTTTATATGCAGGATCCCTTGTCTGTTGCCATCTTCTCCTTGCTATCCTTTTTTCTTTAACTAAATCTCGAATCTCTATAGGGTAGTTGATACCTTTGGTGTTGTGTGTAATATCTTTAGTATTGTTGTATGCTGCTTTTTGAAAGAGCTGTATACAGTGTTCAGCCTCTTCTTCAAGCCGTTCAGTCGTTCTCAGATTAATATTCAAGTTGATGTTTTCTTCTAGCTCCCTGCGAAATCTTTCCCAGTCAGTAGTTTTATTGGTCAGTGAGGGGCGAGCCGCTTTTTTTATAACCGTTTCACTCAGAGTTAGAATGACTGGTGAGTGATCTGAATCTAAATCGAAATTTTCTTCTACTTCAATAAAGTTAGGTGAAACCTTCCTTGTAATAAAAAAGTCCAACAAGTCTGGAATTTTGTTAACATCTGTGGGCCAATAAGTAGGCTTACCTGAAGAGTGGGTGTTGCAGTTTCTTTTTCGAATAGCTTTTCTTAGCTCCCTACCTTTGGTTGTCGTTAATCTAGAGCCCCATTCCACATGTTTGGCATTAAAATCTCCACCAATAATGAACCTTTCTCCTGAGTATTGTAGTAATGTTAGGTAGTCCTCTTCTTTGAGATTATGACGTGGAGGACAGTATACTGACCCGACTATTAATTTTTGTTTTGTTGATTTAATACCAACCATTGTACATTGAATGTTTACCCGTTGTAAATTACTTTCCTCAAAATGATTAATTGATTCCTTAATAATTACCCCACTACCGCCCTTCGCTTGATTGTCTGGATGGATAGTATGATACATTTTATAACCTCTAAGCTTAATATAAGATTGACTTGTCATGTGAGTTTCTGATATGAGGCATATATCTATTTGCTGTGAATTCAAAAAAACTTCTAGTTCATGTCTTTTGTTTAGAATGCCATTGGCATTCCAGGTAGCTATTCTTAGGTCTTTAAAATCCATTATTTCCGCTTGAGTGTTGCAACACCGTTTCTATCTTCTAGTCTATCCAAACGTTTTGTTACTTCGCTCAGTGTAGCCATCATATTCTGCAGCATTTGCATAATACATGGTTCTTCTTTACGTGATGATAATTCGGATTCTGTTTTCTTATTTTCTGCCATTTCAGCGTAAGTAACTCCACTTTTCATTTTATTGGATGTAAATGACCGTCTTTCTGTTTGTTGATTATTTCCTCTAATCACATTTTCACGCCTCTTCTGTAGTTCCTTAGCGACTACACACCCCCTGTAGTTGGCTGGATGGGCTTCACCGCAATTAAAACATTTTGCTGGAGTATTCTTGGGCTTGATACATTCTTTTGTCAAATGATTACCAGCGCATTTAACACAATAAGAATTTCTTCTGCAGAATTTTTGGGTATGGCCATATCTCTGACAGTTTTTACATTGTGGTATCATCTTGTTAGTTTTAAGAGCCTCAATTTTAACTTTCATATTACACAAGTGCTGGATAGCAAATACTTTTTTAATGTCTTCTGTGGTATCGAACGTTAGTACAAATAGTGGTAGTTTAATGTATCCCTTTTATGTCTTTTTTAATTTGTTATCTACAGATATAATTTTAAAACCATTTTGGGCTAATTCATCAGAAATATCCTTAATTTCACATGTTGGGTGTAGATTCCTAACCATTACTCTTATCGGTCTATCCTGTTTATTTTCATAGGTATGCCATTCTTGTGCAATATCATTCATATGTTTGGTTAACTCACGATATTCATTTGCATTTGCAACGTTGATTTTAAGTTGCTTATTGCTCATAAGGGTTGCATTATAATTGATGTTAATTGATTGTAGTTTATTCTTTATTTCTGTGTAGTTATTTAAGTTACTAACAATAATGGGGGGTGGCTTAATATCTTTGACGGCATTAGATTTATTATCTTTGGGTAGGTTTATGTCTTTTTCGGGTGACTCATTAGCTTTTCTTTTTTTATTCTTATTTCTTGGAAGCAACCATTCTGTTTCGGCAGCCACTAATTTATCCTCTTCATCCGAATTGACTGGACTATATGGATTAGTTTTATTTAACTGTTTGTTTACTTTTTTATCTAGGCCTTCTTTTTGCTTTACCTGTTGTTCCAAGGTCAATACTTGACCCCGTAAAATTTTAATTTCATTTATCGCATGCTGTAGTTGAAATTGCAAATTCGATATTATCTCGTTTTCTTTTGGCTGTGTTGATATAAGTGTGACACTGTTATTTTCATTTGGTACCGGCAATACTTGGTTCACCGTAAACATATTTATCGCGATAACACTACGTCCACTGGACGTTGGATATCACTCGCGAACAATGATATCGCTAAGGCTTTGCGTTGCTCTCTCTCTCGTCACGTCTATGCTCGGCAAAAGGCAAAACATAACTTAACACCCAGAGTAAAAATGAATTTATTGAAATAAAGAAGTAAATTAATGTTAAAACGAGTAAATCAGTTGCTACGTCGAAGGTTACAGTTTTGCTAAAAACTATCTAAATTTTAGTACCTACATTGGCCCTTGCAAAAGACCCAAAAAAACACATGGCGACATTTCATTGCCGACAGACAAAGCCAATCCATTAGGCGTGTCAAATGAGCCCTAACCAGAAATATATGCCAGATTATTGAAACAAATATATATTCAAAATATTTCTTCAACACTCCCACTTATTTTGAATGCCCTAAACAATGCATAAATTTTTTCTCAACTGACAGAACTGTGCTTTCGCTAATGGTTTGGTAAAAATATCTGCTAACTGATCCTTGCTACTAACATATTCTAATGCTATTTGATTTTTATGTACAATGTCCCTAATAAAATGAAATCTAACATCAATATGTTTGGATCGCTTATGGTGCTCTGAATTTGAGGCTAATTTAATAGCAGCTTAATTATCAACAAAAATTGTAACACAATTACAATCAATATCAAGCTCAATTAAAAACTGACGCAACCATATGGCCTCTTTTGCACCTTGAGATAATGCTATATACTCGGACTCAGCGGTTGATAATGAAACCACTCTTTGACGCTGACTTGACCAGGAAATTGGCGCCCCGTTAAACACAAAAACAAAACCGCTCCTGGATTTTCGAGTATCTAAACAGCCGGCATAATCGGCATCAGTAAAACCCAACAAATTACACAAACTCCCACTGTCCCCAAAAGTGATTCCAAAATCCACCGTGCCTTTTAAATAACGCAAAATTTTCTGCACAAATTTCCAGTGTTCTTGATCGAAACATTCTAAAAATTGACTGGCATAATTCACCGCAAATTCTATATCTGGTCTACTTATTCGCGCTGCAAAAAGTAGAGAGCCTATTGCTTCACGATATGGTATCTTACTTTTATCCCAATTTTTAGAATTTATCGACTTTTCCTTTGTAAGATAAACACCGGGCTCAGCAGGTATGCTAGAAAATTTTGCGTCTTGCATGTTAAATTTATCTAAAAGCTTATTTACATATATAGGTTGACAAATTTTTAAGGAGCGCAGCTCCCGATTACGTATTATTTGAAAACCCAAAAATTCACATGCTATATCTACAGTTATCTTAAAATTACTTTGCAGGTATTCTAGCACTTCAACTATCGCGCTACGATTCTCGCACATTAGAAGCCCGTCATCGACATACAATGCTAAATATACCGGAACATCTCTGACGGTCCCAACAAACACGCACTGGTCACTTTCACAACTGGCGAAGCTGAAAGTCTTTAGAAATCCTACAAATTTCTCATTCCAGCACCGGGGGGACTGCTTTAATCCGTAAAGACTACGATGTAACTTGCATACAGAATTTTCATCCTGGCAATAACCGGGGGGCTGCTCCAGATATATCTCCTCCTGAAGATGACCATAAAGAAAAGCTGTCTTTACATCAAACTTCATAAGTTCATAATCACGTTCCGCCGCAAGCGCTAACAATAATCTTACGGATTCATATCTCACAACCGGTGCGTAGGTTTCAAAATAATCGATACCTTCTCGTTGAGAAAATCCTTTTGCAACCAATCTGGCTTTATACTTTGACCGCTCTCCAGATGAATCAGATTTTATAGCAAAAATCCACCTGCACCCAATAACACGCTTACCCGCGGGTAACGCAGATAAAGTCCATGTATGATTTTCTTTAAGTGCCTCCATTTCCTCATCCATGGCTTTTTTCCATTTCTCCGCATTTTCACTAGCCATCGCTTCATGACAACTCAATGGTATTACTTCTGTATAATATGCTACAGGTACGCCATATCGATCAGGTACTTTAATCGATTCCCTGTTACGCAAACTTCTCGGTTCTGCCTCTCTCTCTTCCCCGCTTGACACTTTTAACTGAGGTTGAACCACGGGTGGCACATCTGGCTGTATAATGGGATTATTTACACTTTCGACAGAAATAGGAAGCGGCTCCTCGTTGTTGGAAAAATTACAATTGAAGTTAATTAAATGGTTATCAGCACTTTGTGAAATGACACCAAAGTCCTCTTTAACATCTACATCGCTGTCGATATAAATTTTCCCTGTTTTATTGTCCCACAATCGATAATTAGTTGATTCGCCTTCATAACCAACAAAGACAACCTTCCGGCTTTTTGGGTCAAATTTATGACGTTTTTCTTTCGGTACCTGCAGGTACGCTAGTGACCCAAAAACTTTTAAATGCTTGACCTGAGGTTCGCGGCCGAATTATTTCTCATAGGGGGTCCTTTTTTCTGATGATTGTAAAATAACCCTATTTAACACATAACAGGCGGTATTTATGGCCTCTGGCCACAATTTATGATCCACATTTTTGGCTAATAACATGGATCTTGCTGATTCTGTTATTGTTCGAATTTCACGCTCTGATCTTCCATTTTGTTCGTGAACATAAGGGGATGAAAATTCATGTACTATGCCTTTTTCTTGAAGGTAGCTACTAAACTCTTTAGATGTATACTCTGTTCCATTATCTGACCGCAGTACCTTTATATTCGTGTTAAGCTGATTTGACACAAATGCTTCAAATTCTCGAAATTTTCCGAAGACCTCCGATTTATGTCGCAAAAAGTATACTTTTCGAAAAGACGTGCACTCATCCTTAAACAACACGAAATATCTTGTTCCGCGTGGTGACTCAATGTTTACAGGTCCACAAACATCAGTGTGAATCTTTTCACCTGGTCCATAAGTACACGGATGACTTAAGCTTGCATGTGGCTTTCGCGATTGCTTACCCGCGACACAGCTTCACAGAAAAAGTCAATTTTTTCACAAGGCGCATCCATTTCTAATAGATTAAGCTGCTTACATGTATTTTGAACTGCGCGAACATTTACATGAGCCATTCTTTCATGCCAGCGCTTTACCGCTGTTGTAGTTACTTGAGCTGCATTGCATTGGAGAGGTATTTTCACTTTAAAACACATACGAAATAGGTTCTTATATCGGACACCTACTGACGATAGTTTTCCAGCGTGATCGCGAATTTCACATTTCTCTTTGTAAACATGAAATGAAAAATTCATGCTGCTGATAGTACCGATTGAAAACAAATGTCTTTTTAAGTCTGGAACGAAAAGAACGTTTCTTAGCTCGCGCTCTATAACTCGCCTGTTTACAGTCTCTTCAACAATTATCGTACCCTTACCTATAGCTGTCAATTCCTTATTGTCGGCCACCTGAACATAATAAGGTTGGGGCAGGTTTTCATAATGTGTGAAATATTCCCTTTTGTAGGTCATATGCATGCTGGCACCGGAATCTGCTATCCACACATCACTGTCATCCAAGAACACAGGCACATTTGCCACGACATCACCAACGTATGCTGACGCACTTGCAATGTCTCTATTTACGCGCTTTTTCTTAGGACACTCACGAACCCAATGTCCTTTTTCCTTGCAATACGCGCACTTGGTACGATTTTTCAAATCTTGAATATTTTGTTTCTTGCTCGGCTTAAGAAATTTCTTTGAGGTTCCTCCCAAAGATGTCTGCTGTACTTGAAGAGCAAGAACTGACATATTCTCATCAGTTTCAGTGAGTCGCTTATCCTCTTTAAGTAACCTAGTAATTAAATTATTTTTCTTCCGTTCCGCTTCAGGCGTGCAATCCCATGCTATGCGAAATATAGAAAATCTGCTGGGTAGGCTACTTAACAGCTTGGAGATTATCGCTGCTTCGGAAGGCTTCTCTCCCGCATCCTCAAGCTTTTTACATATGCTTTAGAGTCTTTCAATTTGAACAGCAACAGACTCACCTTCACACATCCGAAATGAGTAAAACTGCTCCCATGCATTCTGCTTTGCATCGACGCTGGTGTCACCGTATAACGCTTTAAGCTTTTCCCAAATTTCTTTTGGATTAGTGCAGTTAATCAAATTTGGATGTAATGATCTCTCAACGGAACTCAGCAAAATCACCGCAGCTTGCGACGATCTTTTCACAAATTCTTTATGTTCTTTCGGCTTAGTTTCTTTGTCCGGTTCAGCTTCCGTGCCATCTATCAAACCTGTTAGATCTTTTGCTTGTAAAAGAAAACATAAACCGAATTTCCATATCGAATAATTTGATCCGTCAAGTTTCGCCAATTCCAAAGCTTCTTTATCAGTCATGATGAAGGATTTCTTGGCACTGATACACTCTCACTTAACTACACAATACACAACAGTGAACTCTAGCTTGAGTAAAAACAAACCGCGCACGATTCAAGTTTTACCTAACAAAAACTTACTCTTAATTCAATAAATTACTATCTCGCGCAGTGGAAGCGTGCTGGGCCCATAACCTGTTGGATATTTACTTAAAGGAATAAATAAATATACCAACACCCAGAGTAAAAATGAATTTATTGAAATAAAGAAGTAAATTAATGTTAAAACGAGTAAATCAGTTGCTACGTCGAAGGTTACAGTTTTACTAAAAACTATCTAAATTTTAGTACCTACATTGGCCCTTGCAAAAGACCCAAAAAAACACATGGCGACATTTCATTGCCGACAGACAAAGCCAATCCATTAGGCGTGTCAAATGAGCCCTAACCAGAAATATATGCCAGATTATTGAAACAAATATATATTCAAAATATTTCTTCAACATAAAGAAAGTAAACAAAACGATTTTGTTAAAAAAAAATATATAGAAAAAAAATAAATAGTTTTTTCCTTATATTCCGAGCTCAATTATCTTTACGTAAAAACTTGATAAGAATAACTTTTGTCTGTCAACAACATGAAACACACTTTTTATATAAAACGTTTTTATTTTGATGGCCAATGAAGTACACATTTAATAGGCAACAGTAATGTGGTGAAAAAGTAATCGGAATGATTTATTTTTTTAGGGAATTACGTGTGTTGTGTATGTCACGAAATAGACGACGAAAGCCCCAACTTTATCGTGGTATACGATTTGCAGAGTGGCACTCTTTTCAAAAAGTGGAAGCCATCTTGTAACACGGTGTCGTTGGAAATAAGTTCTCAAGGGGGTTGTGTCATATCAGGTTTGGAAGATGCTCGGATATTAGTTTGGGATTTAATAACTGGTAAGGAAAAATTGCTTTAGTGTAAGAAAATCCATTCAAACTTTGCAGTAAATACTAACAAGAACACAGACAAAACTGGTTGTCGCCGATATAACCGAAATTTGATATACAAAGTAAAATACGAAAAAAGTATCTTTGTAGCTTACCTACAGCAAGGGGTACTTAGACTTACTGATAAATAGACATAATGTATTAAATATAAAAACACACTCATTCCCCAAGAAATTTTCGTTTTTAAACAGTTCTCTTCTTTTCTCATTATGTGAAAAAATTAAAATTCGTACTTGTTTCTTACTTTTCTATACTGCCTCATGTATACCTTAAAGACCAACAAAGTACTGCGAGAGAGGGTGAGACATTTTTATTTCCGACTGCCTCCCATATCACATTTCGTAAGATTCATTTTACTATAATAATAGTTTTCGTTTCATTTCTATCTCAAATCCGATAGCCTCTCAGGTTCCTCATTCCTGATATACAGGGTGGCCCATTTGTCTGACAAAGTAATATACCGTCTCTACTATTAAAGATATCAAAAAAAAGTTTTTATAAAAGTTGTGAGGTATAAAAAAATATATGTTCTAAAATTATTTTTAAACATACATGATGGTCCAAAAAAGTAGGACAATAAAATATACATTTTTTTAAATGGAACACCCTATATATTTTAGCATTTTTGTTTCCTTACAAAATTATCCATATGACGCCATATTTAGTTTTTTAATTTTTTGCAACGTTGCCAAACAAAATGCAAAATTCTTAAAATTTTGGAAAAAACATAGTAAAAAATTACCTGTATTTCTCAATAAGAGTATCGAAAATTGAAAATTTCTTGTAAGCTCTTAAGTTTAGGGATAGATAAACTGTCTTAAATCTTTAAGTACCGAAATATTTGTACAGGGTGTTTTCTGTTGACATCCAAATATTCAAAATTTTAAAATACAATAACTCTGTTTTTTTAAATGAAACACTCTATATTTATTGGGCTCGTCTGATAGATATTGTAAGTATCTTAAATTATTGTTAAGTCATACCTATACCTAAAGTTACTGGTTTGGGCAATATTTCGATTTTTATTTAAATTTTGGTGAAAAAAACCATAGTTTTTATTTTTCTAGTAAGCCATGACTAGCAAAGTTAAAACAAATGTAATTGAATATAATGTCATATTTATAATGTTTGTAAACTTATTTTAAATATCAAGTTGCGTAATAAAACAGAATTTTATTAAATTAAATAAATAAGTAACTAACTATGGTAATCAATTTATTTTAATATGGGATAATATTTAATTACATTCGTTTTTAGTTTGCTGGTCATGGCTTACTAGAAAAATAAAAATTATAGTTTTTTGCACCAAAATTTAAATAAAAATCGAAATATTACCAAAACTAGTAAATTTAGGTATATGTATGACTTGACAATAATAAAAGATGCTTACAATATCTATCAGACGAGCCTAATAAATATAGGGTGTTTCATTTAAAAAAACAGAGTTATTGTATTTTAAAATTTTGTGTATTTGGATGTCAACAGAAAACACCCTGTACAAAATTTTCGGTACTTAAAGATTTAAGACAGTTTTTCTATCCCTAAACTTAAGAGGTACAAGAAATTTTCGATTTTCGATACTCTTATTGAGAAATACAGGTAATTTTTTACTATCATGTTTTTTCCAAAATTTTAAGAATTTTGCATTTTGTTTGGCAACGTTGCAAACAATTAAAAAACAAAATATGGCATCATATGGATAATTTTGTAAGGAAACAAAAATGCTAAAATATATAGGGTGTTCCATTTAAAAAAATGTATCTTTTTATTGTCCTACTTTTTTGGACCATCCTGTATGTTTAAAAATAATTTTAGAACATATATTTGTTTGTACCTCACAACTTTTATAAAAACTTTTTTTTGATATCTTTAATAGTAGAGACGGTATATTACTTTGTCAGACAAATGGGCCACCCTGTATAGTAAAAAGTAGTTTTTTTTCGAAATTCCAAGGTCACCTTCTGTCGTAGGACAAATTTTAAGTCGATGTTTTTGTCTTTTTTTATTCTGATTACATTTAGATTTACATTAGTAGAAAAAAGGTAGGTAAGCTCTATCTTACCTACGGAGAATATGGCCAACGCTGCAGTGGCGGGGAAACAAGGAGTGCCCACCTAATTGTGTTTAGGGGATTAATTTAAGTAGTATGTCCTATGCTTGGGTACCTTCTTTTTATTAGAAGTCACTTTTTGCACAATATCTCCAGTAAAGGATGGCTGATCCCACCCATTACAATTTTTCCGGCGCTGCCACTACAAAATTGTCGCAGCCGTTAATAAGGGCATGTCGAAAATTAAGGAGAGCAAAAAATTTAAAGTGCACACACCACTTAATAAATACTTATAGTAATACCTAAGTTCATTTGCATTTATCTAATTAGCTTTTGTTGTTGTCAACCAAATGACATTTGAACTTTATTGGTTAAAATATTGACCTCAATAACCTCATGCAAAAATAACCTTCCTACAACATTTTTGACAAAATATTTTTTTATTGGTTAGTTCTCCTTGCCCTACCTTGGTAACCTCCTAGTATACCTATGAAAAAGGAAAATTATTAAAATCGGATAAATCAAAAAAAAATTATATTATACTAAAGTTTATTAAAATCGGCGAACCAGTAACTGGTAAATTAAATATGTTTTCTAAATATTTCTATTTGTGAACTGCATTTACTTTTTTTTTCCGAAACAATCAGAGTTCTAAAAACGTATTGTTAGCATGGTAATAAGAAATTAGGTACTAATTTTAAACTTCAGGTTATTACATGGTGTGTAACATTTGAATTAAAGAAAATGTGTTGTATTTTTTCAGGAAATTGTAGGTTTTCACTAAGCGGGCATACAGCACCCGTGTCGTGTTTGAAACTGGATCCATCAGGAGCCCTTTGCCTTTCAACTGATTCCGAATGCAGGGATAGGTCAATTAGATTATGGAACATTAATAAAGGTAACACTAATATACTTCTAAATAATAAATAAATAATTACACTCAGTCGGAATGGCAGTCCTAAATGATATCAATCCTTCGTCATTCTCGCGTCAGTTTTCTTATGAGAATTTACATCAGCCCGACCATCATATCTTGAAATTTGCCCTTACACCATCAGTATTACTATCATTCCTTTATCAAGAAAAGAAATATGTAGCTAGACAGGTAGAGTAGAAGTTATATTCTTCCAGAGTCCCTTCTATAACTATGTAACTACATGTGTTCGATTTTTTTGTCAGGTACTCTTTTGGCAGTCTACACTCCAAAAACAAAAATAAGCGCTTGTGAGGTGAGCTTAAACGGTAGCCATGTTGTCCTTGCACTTCAAGGTCACGACGACATCATAACCTTACAATTAAGGGGACCCAACGTGGAACAATGTCAATTGGAAGAAACGTATGGTGATGACGAATATAATGGAAAAAGCTGGCAGCTGACTGAAGACACGTGTTAGAAGGAGAGTAGGATAGAATTTAAAAATACACTGATCTGCAAAAAAAAATCCTACTTGTTTTTTTCTTTGTCGGTCAGTGTATACAATGTTTAAAATATTAGATATGTAAATTTAAAAATATGGAATTGCCAATTTTTACACCGTTTATTTTATTGTTAAGGTTATTTAAGGCTAAGATAATTTCTAGGTAACTATTAAATTATTCATTGAAGTAAAGAGAAATGGTTTAATTTTAGTAGAGCTGCATTTTGTTTTTGATTTATTATTGTGATCGTGTGGCGGCGTGGCGTGATCTTCAAACTATGCAGTTCTGCATAATCAAATAAATACTAATATCATCGAACCATTAAATAATAATATTAAAAGGGAGATTAAATACTATTGTTATATCGCCATTACTACGATGAAAATGACGCCATGATCAATGTCAATCAATTATTTTAGTTAAAAACGGTGTGCCTGAGGAGAAAACGCAAGAAACCATTTTTATGCAGAATTGAGCAGGTTAATCAGAAATAGTATCCACATTAAAAAATATCAGAGGAAATGTTTGCAGGGACGCCACTGGTGGGACAATAAAATAACTTTTATAACTAAAACATGTGGTTTTATGTCCTATTAAGACATGCCAAAATTAGTAATATTATCTAAAGTACTTTCGGAGATATTACAAAAAACGCATTAAAAAAAATAATTCAACACCCTGTAGCAAAAAATTTAAGCCGTTTAGGACATATGTTTATATGAACTTTTCTTCATAAAATGACTTTAGGAATCACACCCTAAAATATTAGCATATCATTAAGTAACACCCTGTATAAATACAGGGTGAGGACTTTAACTAAAAAACAAGTCGATTTTTAAATGAAAAGATACCACTTATGATACCATTTTGGAAAGAAAATTAAATTATCGGTTTTTAATTTTAATTTTTTTAAGCTCCAAAATTTTTTTATCATTTAAGAAACATCATTGTCTCCAACCTTCAAATAGACACCATTTTTTTTTTTTTTTATGATAAAACACCTGCACCGAGGAAAAATCCTTTAAGGCGCTCTTGGAGCGGTGCGTGTGCGAAGAAAGCGATTAACGTTGGTCTTGAAACGTTGAAGATTGTATTCATTGGGAAACACGATCTCTCAGAAAGATCATTCCACAAAGATGACGTTCTCCAGATGAAAGAATTCTTGAACAATGAAGTTCGAGTAGTAATAAGCTGAACAACATATGGATGAGCGGCAGTGGTTCGCCGTGTATTTCTGTTTTGCATTGCTCTAGGTGGAATCAAGTCGGCAATGTCAGTCGAACACCTGCCATGGAAATATCTGTAAAAGAGAGCCAAATCACCAACCTGTCTTCGATGCTCCAGGCTATCGAGGGTCTTGGTCAGCTCGGGGTCGCCGATCAGATGAACGGCTCTCCTTTGAATGGAATCCAGTAGCCGAAGGGTGTGCTTGGGTGCAGAGCTCCAGACATGAGAGCAATATTCTAATGATGGTCGAATCTGGGTTTTGTAGAGTGTCAAAAGTTGATGAGGTGTGTACAAACTTTTGGTGCGGAAAAGTACACCAAGTTTCTGTGCAGCTGCCCTGGCAATTGCGGCAACGTGATCATGCCAAGACATATTACCTCCCAGATTGACCCCCAACAAATTAATAGACGGTGCCAGGGGAATTGCGTGTCCTGCCATGACGATATCCGGTTCTGCAATGTTAACCTTTTTGGAGAAGACTGCTGCCTGGGTTTTCTTAGCATTAAATTCGACTTGGTTACTGTCACCCCAAGCCAAGACCATATTGTTGTTTGTATTGTATATAAATATTTTCGTTAAATTTGCGATATTTACCAGACGACCATTATTTGGAAGTGCACCCACAATTCAACACGTACACGGTCTTTATAATTTTATAATTACCACAATATTCATTTTTTACTTGTAAAGGACTTTAAAGAAATTAATAAAATTTAATATTATTAATTAGAGTCCTGCAATTCTGCAGTCATTATTCACTTTATTGACAAGGTGCCACTGCAGTAATTACAAACTCACCAGAGAACAGGAAAAATTCCTGTCTAAATTATTTTTCAAACAATTATTGAATATTAACTGAAAAAAAAGAGACTAATTTTAAACCATTTCTTTTGTTATATTCTTTAACCTTTGTCCATAAGTTTTCCTTATTTTTATTAAAACAGAAATTTAATTTTAATTTTCTCAGTAGTCAAAAGTTGGAAACTAAAATTATTTTTCATCACTTAGATATTTAAGTTAAAATATGTTTCTCGCTAGTTTATTAAAATTGTTATATCATTAGGGTTATAAACGGAGTGTTCTTTAATTTTAGGTATAATAAGAAAGACTTCTTAATTTAAACGTACCTATACAAATATAAATTAAACACTCATTGTTATAAAGTAAAACATTTTAGAAAAAATATTATTGACCAAAAAGTATAAAGGGAATCAAAAAAAAAAATAGAAAAAGGACCACAAAATTGATTAACCAATTAAAGTGTTGGGGAAAAACAATGTAGTTTATATGATAGACCTGGTAAAGTAACCGCCAAAAATACAACATTATTGTTTACATTTCCGTCTTCCGTAAAAAAATTAAGCCACAATACCACCGGTTGATATTATCACAAAGATGTATTCAGTAATCCCTTTTTACCGTGATTCTTGTTCACAAAGAGGCGGAATTTTTTGCTGGAGTTTTTATACAGAAGACAAAAATGTAAACAACAATGTTATATTTGTGGCACATTACAAACATATATTTTTCTTTAAAATGGTTACGTTCTCGCATATAAATTAATAATATTTAGAGATGTTTTACGTCAGTTCTGACGATCGGTCAGGAGTTATGTTTGCGTACCATTATTCCACCTATGTACAAAAATAATGATCATCACTAGGTACTGCTCAAATATGACCATTAGTGGAGTGTGTGTGTGTGTGAAACCGCTCTTAAAATTATGCCCACAAGAAAATCATAGTTAATTTAATACAGGGTGTCCTGAAACATATGGTCAAGAATAAAGTAATAAAAAATAAAATCCAAACAAGGCGTGTATATAACATTGTGTCCTATATGTCCGTCTATTACCAAGCTACAGGCCCCGTATAGATAAGGAGGGACACTGAAGATGATTTTTCCCAGTAAGTTCACACAAATGAATTCCTGAATTGAGTTATTTTTAAAGCGGCATTAGAAAAAGGGAGGCCAAAGGAAAACTAGAGCCCAACTCATTTGACATTGATCTTTAATTTTTTTTTGAAATTATCAAACTATTTGAAAAAGAAACTATTCCGGTAAGTTTCTATCTTTGATGGTTCTTCTTCTTTATAGCTCAGTATGGGGAAAAGTCAAATCACATTTTCAAAATTTATAATATTTCATAGAACATCCAACATATCTTGGCGATAAAATTGATACAAAAATATAACGTTGGGTACAGAGCTGTGAAAGTTACTTCAGAAAAAAAACTAGTTACTTTTTCGATACTTTTGCACAAATGTATCTAGATACTTATAATAAATAGTTACTTTTACCTAAAAGTAACTTAGTTCTTAGTTACTTAGTTAGAGGAACTAGTTATAGTAACTAAGATACTTTTACAGTAACTAGTTACATTGATTGTAACTAGTTACTAAAAGTAACTAAGATACTGTTGAGTAACTAGTTATTTTAATTGTAACTACGAAACTCTAAAAGTTACTAAGATGCTTTTGAACTAGATACCATAAATTTACCAGGTAGTGATAACTCATTTTCCTGTACACACTATCACTCTTACCATCAGAAAACTAAACTAAGAAGTGTTAATTCGAACAACGAACAAGTAGAATAAAATGCTTTTCAAGAAATTTCGCGTTCCAACCAGTTTGTGAAAATCTGATTAACGGCCGCCGATCGTCCCTTGGTCATCATCTGATGTAAGGCACGTGTGCATAATTGGTATCCTAGAGGAACTTTAAAAGGACCTAACTTAATTTAACTTAACTTTAAAAGTAACTTAGTTACTTTAAAAGTATCTAGTTACTTTTTAAGTGTATAGTTACTCCTAAAAAATAACTAGATACAAGTTACTTTTCAAAAGTAACGAAGTTACAGTTACTTTTGGCTTGATTTAAAAAAGAACTAAGTTACTAAGTATCTAGTTACTTTAAGTAACTAAGTACTAAAAAGTATCTAGTGATGATTACAACTTTTGAAAGTGTAATTTGACCCAGTAAATAACCCAGACCCCGGATCGAAATGTTTACTATTGATTGAAGCGCAACCATCAAAGTTAAAGGAAAAAGGACTAGGTAGCTTAAATGCGCTGCGGTCGTCCAATTGGCATAAATGAGGTAAACAAATTGCTCTGCAGCGAAACAGTTGATTGTGTTCACCATCAACAATTATTTAAAACTCTGTTTTTAATATTCGAAGCCTAAAATCTAATTCAAATAGCGATTTCTATCAATCTATCGATATATTAGAAACGTTGTTTTTTATAATCAAACAGTCGTCCGACAAAGAACTGGGTTTTCTTGTTCATAATTCCTCAAAGGGAAAAGAATGGCCATTTTAAAAGGACCAAATGTTATATGAACTATTTTGACACAATCTATCGGATTCCAATTTATTTATTATACGTTTCAGGACACACTGTATGCATTTTAATATATTTTTGATTTAGTTTAAATCAACAATTTCGATAAACGAAAAGAACACGGTCCAGTTATGAAATTAGATAAAGATAACCCAACCTTAGAATTTCCAAAAACTCAACAATTTGATATTTCAAAATATATCGGGGGCCTGTGCTGGCAACAAACCCAGATATATTTTGAAAAATTCACCCAGTCTCTGCACATTATATATCAAACAGGGTGACTTTATAAATAAAACTAATGTTCTAAATAAGAAAATGTTTTAGATAAGCAGAATATGTAAGAGAAAACTAAAATTATGATGTAAGTAAGTATGTTTCGATTTTGAACCAATTAAAATTTTACAAGCAACAACTAATCCGTTTGTTTTCAAATGTAATTCACAAAGTGAATAATTTTTTTTTTGAATGGTGGAGGAAATGGGCGTTATACCTATTTTATTAATATTAATTGCGGATACTTTATTGTAAAGACAAAAATGATTTCTAGAATGATATTAGGTATTGCACATAAGGAAATATATTGCACAGAAAGAAACGCTGTCGCAGATCCAATTGTGGACAACCATACATAGGAAAATTTTGAAAATTTGACAGTTGATGGGGGCAACCCAACTTAAATATTTTAAATATGATGGCATTTCTGGTTATATCGGAAATACGTGTCAACTTACTTATTTTAAATGGAATACTCTATATTAGTACATTTTTTATTTTACGTGAGATTTTAGGAAGATCTCGTATATCATGTCATATACCTAAGTCTAAGCGTTTTTGAGATATAAAATAAGTATCAATTTTTCCTCTAAGGAAACTTTAATAATTAATTTGGGTTCCTTGTTGAAAAGGACCTCCTTTAGAGGATTTTTATAAATATTTTGATAACTAATAATACAGTTGGGGTCGGTTTCTACCCCAAAAAAAAAGAGTAAATTTCATAAAGACGCGAAAAAAGTATGCCAAACCAAAAATAAACGTAGCCGTAGTTCTGTATTTTTTTAGCAAATAAAGAGCCTTTCTAACACTGAATTTATTCCAGTTAAAAAAAATCCACCCTGTAAATCACACGAACTGCTCGAAGAAATTTTCATTCTGTGCGATCTCAATTTGAAATCGACTAAAACACCCCTCCTCCGATTTTAAAACTATTATTATCAATTTGAGGAAATTATAATTTTACGTCGGCATGCCAAATTTCATCTTTTATTCTTATACTGGACAAGAACGTTAGACTTCCTCTAATAAACGATCTTTATTAAAACAAAGCGGATTATTTTTCCTTGTAACATTTTTTGGTTCACAAAATGTGTCTCTGTACTGTTAAGTTATTGTAGTTTTAAAGTAGTTATGTAAAGTTATGTCCAAAAATGCCAATTCTCTTAATTATAGGGCAACGTATTATGAAAAATGTTTCAAAAATAAAAAGTTATTTCTAAGTATTCAAACAAACAAAATATACAAGAATTGAACCCTTCATTTGAATGTATTAATATTTAAAATACGATAAAGCGGTAGTGACGTAATTACCATTTAATTTTTTGATTAATATTTATTATTTTTTGTAGAATTCAAAAATCGAGTTTTGGTAGCACATACCTACAGTTGTTAAGTTAAAAAAGCTAGGATGTATAAAGTAATAAAAGCAGAAAAAGAACTATGGATAATTTTAACAAAAAATATTAGAAAATTAACTTACCTATCAAAATTTTTTAACTTAAAACTATAGATAATTGCTTCCTAACGACGGTGGTCGCTTTTTGGATAAAACAAAAAAAAACGAAATATTGATCAAAAAATGAAATGGCGAATGCGTCACTGTCCCTAGCTCTTAATATATTTTTACTTAAAATTCTTTAAATCTCCTGATAAGACGTCTTTTATTTTATAATTAACGAAAATTAACCAGTTGTTTTTGAGCACTTTCGGTGAATGGGCTTTTTCACTAAATTTTGTATGTAACCCTACTAGGTATTGCAAATCCCGGAATCGGTTATGTATCTTCTACGTATTGCAATCCCGGGATTGCAATGCTTTATAATTCCGAGATTGCAATCCCTAAACCTTACCCTCAGACCCTACCGTATAGAGAAGGAAAAAATAAAATGTTTTCTGTTTCAGTTGAAATAAAAGAATTGCGCGATCAATAGGATGACTCTCCTATCGTATGTTTTTAAACTTCCAGCTTTCGCGTCGTGTTTTTAATCTAGAAAAGTTAGTCTTGAATATAATTAATCGAGTTATAGCGAAACGGCCCATTAGGCAACGTATAACGTTTTCTGTACAGTTTGATATTTCTTAGCATTTTTTTTTTTTTGAATATTTATCACAAACCCATTTTATATTCTATTGAAGGGAAGAGATTCTGCAAAAACTGATCAATTCTTATGTGCTGTTTTAATACTTAGATATATATTTTTATGCCTTATCTGAAGCAATTCTTTTACTTCTTTCCAGATTTGTTTAACGAAAATTTAGACTTTGCACAATTGTATTCGGTTATCACAAAAGTTATTTTATTTTCAAAGAAGCGAATTCTTGCTCCAAGTTGTATCATCTGATAACGAGAAAAGTACATTTCTGAGAGTATTTTTTTTAGTGAAAAGTGAAAGAGTTGCCGGGTGTTTCATCTCCACGCATACGAGCGGAAACGGAAAAGATTGCTTCCTAACAGTAAATACGAACTACCATGATAGTTCTTTTTCAACACATTCTCAGCGCATTTGCGTCGCCTGTAACAAATTTATTCCATGAGAAAAAATTTAAAATTTAATATACAGTGTGTCCAAAAAAGTATGCAACATATGTAAAAGTTTTTTATTACCGATTTCTCAGAAAATTTTATTCTTGATAAAAGTTGGTGCATGCCTTGAAACTATAAATGCATATTTCACATTTCACCCGCGGCTAATTGTAAGGGAGCAAATGTCATTTTTTCGAAATTGCATTAAGAGTAAAGTACCTTAGTTATTAGAAATACAGCAAAATTTTATATGGAAGTGTTATTGCAAATTAAAAACATAGCCCAAATACGAAATTTGAGTTACGTCTCAATTTTTATTTTTTTTTTCTAATCTCTCAATTTTATATGCATTTTTTTAAAGTAGGTTTTTGGACTTTAGCGTACTGGGTGAAAATGACAAATAAATTAGTAGTTATTTCCAGTACTATGAAAAGGGTTGAATTTTATTATAATTTAGTTTCGAACAGAAGTTGGCTAAAATGTGTTTAAGTAGGCGTGCAACACGCTTATATCTAAACCGACCCGGTTCATTGAAAAGTTTTTAAAAGTTTGCAACTACTTAATGCATTTTTATTATAAACCCACGTTTAAGTTATTTGATAAATATATTAAAATTGCGTAAACGAAAAATCGACCAGAGGCGTACCGTTTAGGGGAAATTAGAGATTAGAAAAAATAAAATAAAAATTGAGATACGTAACTCAAATTTCGTATTTGGGCTATGTTTTTAATTTGCAATAACACTTCAATATAAAATGTTGCTGTATTTCTAATAACTAAGGTACTTTACTCTTAATGCAATTTCGAAAAAATGACATTTGCTCCCTTACAATTAGCCGCGGGTGAAATGTGAAATATGCATTTATAGTTTCAAGGCATGCACCAACTTTTATCAAGAATAAAATTTTCTGAGAAATCGGTAATAAAAAACTTTTACATATGTTGCATACTTTTTTGGACACACTGTAGATGAATATTGCCTGCCAGTGGCGGCTCCTCTACAAGGGCACATACCCCTTAGAAAAATTATCATAATAAAACAGGTTAAAAGGTTCAATAATAAATAACAATGACACTTTTCGGGTTTTCTTTTGAATGTAAATATACAGTGAAATTTTCAAGGAAAGGATCACCTTTGGAAGAAAAAAATTCTTAAATATGGAGCGGCTGGCCCAAACCAGTAATAACCTTTAAACAACCAATAAAAGGGCAAAAAGAGACTTTAAGACTATTTAAAACGTGTACGAAAAAGCAACTGTGCGGTTGTGTAGCAACGTGGCGCCGGAGTATAATCCGGATTTGAGTCAGACTATTTTCTTTTTATTGGACGAGCACCTCAGGGAAAATTATTTTGCGGGCGACGAATTGAATGATGATGCTTGTTTTCAAAATCAATTTTTTTCTGATGTTATAAACTCGTAGCAGACTGGTGCGTTGACATTAAGAGATTTTGTTGAAAAATAAAATCAGATTTCATTGTAAAGGAAGAAAGGTTTTTAGTTCCCCTCGATCCATCGTACATCTTAAATATAAATATTTGTAAATCCTCCTAAATAAGTACTATCTATATATTATATGTAAGTATAACAATAAGAAAGTTGTAAAATTCCTTATAATTTGTTGTGTAGTCGTACTCCACGACGCACATTACTATAAATAAGTTGCAGTAGAATTTTAGACGAAGATGTTATTATTTGTTATACACAGGGTGATCCAAATACATCAGTAAACATGCCTTTTTCTGTTAAATACGGAAGTAGTTCGTATCCTTCTTATATTACTATGGCACATTTGAATTAAGAAAATATCATGCAAAGATTTACAAAAATATCAAGAATTAAAAAGGATGCGATTTTAAATAAAATTATAGCCAATGTTTTATATAACGAGTTATTTCAACATTGGTGATAAATGAACCATTTTCATAACAAAAATCAATGTCTATAAATGATGGCTTTTCGTAACCAAATGACTAAGATATTGGCTGACTCCAAAGTATTGATTGTAAATGGAGAAAACTGCTACGATCTTAAAGATTTTTAAAATGTATAAACCTGATTTTTTATAAAAACTTGACGCTTTTCATCTTGTTTTCTAAAAATTCGTTTCCCAAAAAAATAACGCTTTAGAAAATTTGTACGTTTATTTTTTGTTTGGTAATTTTATAACCGATATTCACTTGTTTTTCTTAAAAAATTTAAATGATTACAATGTCTTTGTTTAATATTTTTCATATCCATACTTGAAAAGATGTGTATTTGGTTCGCTCTGTAGTTAAGAAATCCCATCTGGTATGCGGATCAATTTATTATAATTTAAAAAATGGGTAATCAAAAATATACCACCTAATTATTGACTTTTTATGTTGTGAATGTTGTGTAAAAAATATGATATAGATTAAATAAAAGTAATGTAAATTGTTAACATGTTTTATTTCGTTGTTTTACATACCTATAGTCTGAAGCACGGTTCTAGAGCTACAATGCCTGATAAGGCAGGGAGATAACGACCTAACTCGAATAAAAAATTACGTCAGAAGCTGTGATGTGCATCCAGACAGTAATTGTTTGGACTTTACCTTATTTTAAGGGGAATTGCCTTTTTAATGCGGCCGTTATCTCCCTGTCTTATCAGGCATTGTAGCTCTAGAACCGTGCGTCAGACTATATGTATATTTACGAGGAGTCATACTACTATACGGATGTGCCCATTTTATTTAGTAGTTTTTGAATTTTTTCCAACGTTCCATACTTTTTTGACACCTTGTATACTGTTGAAATGACACTGCAGAATACTCTACGTCAGTGGTTCCCAACCGGAGGGTCGCACTGATTTTTTTGGGGGGTGTCTGTATCAATTTTCATTCTTTTAAAAAGTTTACAGCAGAATATGTAAATTTATTTACAACAGAATGCAATTTTTTTTTAAATAATTAAAGTACCTTTGCTTCTACTTATCTTTGCGAAAGTGAATTTTCGACTCTTCTGCAGAGCAGGACGAAAGCTAGGAATAAGTTGAACATTCAAAACATGATGACAAAAACTGAGAATTATAAATCAATGCAGATGCAAGCTAAGCCATCAGATTAAATTACTTATCAAAAAATATCATCACTTTTGACAAGTCCTTAAGTATATTTATTCTTCTTTTATTGATTAAAAAATTTGGCGGATTAGGGATCCCGAACATTTTTAAAAAAATAAAAAGGGTCGCGAGTAAAAAAATGTTGGGAACCACTGCTCTACGTAATTACTGGTAGGTACTCAAAGTGATCCGGTACATATGAGCCTCTTAGGTCTCGATTCAGTTGTTAAACATAGTTTCTAGTTTGTAATAAGTAAAAAAAAATACATTAAAACTTCTTTTTTTTTTGGTCAGTCATAAAAATATATATATTTAAACATTTACCACTAGAGCCTATCATCTAGTCAAAATAAGTGTTACCTATTTAAATTTGATACTTTTAAATAATAACTTAAACGTTTAATATTACACAGTGTGTACAAAAAACTAACCAAAACTAATAAAAATCACCATGGTATTATAGCCTAAAAACAGGAGATTATCGTTAAGAGTTTCGATAAGTTTGTTACTGTTAAATACACTCGCGTCTATAGCCCAACCTAATGCCGGCATATGCGCATGTCAGGCGGATAGCGTGATGGAGGGCTTTTAAAATATAGGTAGAAATGGATTTAATTATTTTTTTACGTCACGGTGTTGAGTCAATGTCGAGGTAGGTATTAAGTTTTCTTACAAGAACAGTTTGCCAGTGTGTTAATTAGTGGCCTTGTGGAGCATAATTAAAATGAAGGGGCAGGTTATTAACCAGTAAGTGGTGTTATGGCTTGCGGCTGACACAAAATATTAAATATTTTATGGCGGCTGTCGTCAAGGACCTGTAAAGTAAAAACCTAAACGTAATTTTTTTAAATTGTAGAATAGTTTATGTGTGCACAGACTATGGGATGAAATGTAGGACAAAAACAAATATTAATGTTTACATGAAAAGAAAACACGAAGTCTTCAAACGATCACCTTTAAAGATCATTACATGCCATGCATTTCTGGTATTAATGCACTAAAAACAATAATAAGCTCTATGATTTCTTCTATGACCGTCATAACAAAAAGTCGGAATTACAAAATCATAAACTGTCAACACCGGTAACCACATCTTCGAATTCCTTAAAACGTAAAATAAAAAAAGAGAATAAAGTGTTTGATTTAAAAATATAAATAATATCGTAATATTAAAAATGTAATTATTTAATCGCTATATCAATCATATTTTACATGTAATAATTGAACTCATTTCTACCTAGGTAAATTTCAAATTCCGCTATCCGCCTGACATGCGCAGTGTGCCGGCAATAGGTTGGGATATAGACGCGAGTTTAAATACAAACACATACATTCAAAGCAAGTGAGTTTTATACACGTTTCGCCATAAGTTACTAACTACCTACATATATTCTTAAATTGAACTGATTTGGTTGTGTTTTGTGACATTTAAAGAAAAAATCAATTAAATCTTAGTAAGTAATACAAAAAGATTTTGGACCTATATTTTGGGACCTAATAGATCATGACTAGTCACCAATAGCAATTTTTTTTCTCCAGGAACGCTCTCTTAAATTAAAAAAAAATGGCGAAATTTTATGGTTTAGGAAAATATGCAGCCAATTATTCACTAAATTTGTAACGATTTATGTGAAAGACAAGCTCTAAAATTGAAACCATGCCTACACTTTATCATTAAAGGCAAACAATAATTTATTCAATTTTAAATTACTTAGTAGTTACTGACATACCAATGTTAAAATAAAAATTCTATTTGGGAATATTTTCTAGGATGAATATTTATCGGAATTGTTCTAACAAAAAAAAAAGAAATTTTTTGAATTTCTGAACAGATTCTATTTAGGGTAATATGTAAGTGCAGGCAAAAAATAGCAAGGTATGAAAAGCTTATTATTAACTTTTCTAAAAACTGGCACCAATGCACAGAGCTGTGAGTAACTTAAGTAACTAGATACTTTTTAGTATCTAGTTACTTAAAGTAACTAGATACTTAGTAACTTAGTTCTTTTTTGAATCATGCCAAAAGTAACTGTAACTTCGTTACTTTTGAAAAGTAACTTGTATCTAGTTACTTTTTAGGAGTAACTATACACTTAAAAAGTAACTAGATACTTTTAAAGTAACTAAGTTAGGTACTTTTAAAATTCCTCTAGGATACCAATTATGCACACGTGCCGTCCATCAGATGATGACCAAGGGACGATCGGCGGCCGTTAATCAGATTTTCACGAAGGGACGAGCGGCGAGTGGCGAGCGTCAAACAGCAAACTGGTTGAAACGCGAAATTTCTTGAAAAGCATTTTATAATTTTATTCTACTTGTTCGTTGTTCGAATTAACACTTCGTACTCTTCGTAGTTTAGTTTTCTGATGGTAATAGTGGTAGTGTGTACAGGAAAATGAATTATCACTACCTGGTAAATTTATGGTATCTAGTTCAAAAGCATCTTAGTAACTTTTAGAGTTTCGTAGTTACAATTAAAATAACTAGTTACTCAAAAGTATCTTATAGTTACTTTCAAATTATCGTAGTTACAATCAATGTAACTAGTTACTGTAAAAGTATCTTAGTTACTATAACTAGTTACTTTAATTAAGTAACTAAGTTACTTTTAGGTAAAAGTAACTATTCCTTATAAGTATCTAGATACATTTGTGCAAAAGTATCGAAAAAGTAACTAGTTACTTTTCTGAAGTAACTTTCACAGCTCTGCCAATGCATGAAAAATCTAAAATGATCACAATCAGGGTAAAAAGTTGCATTTTTACTGAAGAAAATTAACATAATCATAGCGCTGATAATAATATTGCTCTGCAGATAACAAGATTTTCATTATTGCCATTTATTCTATTTATAAATCATTATTTGAACTAACTTTGTGTTGGTAGTAAAAATTGTGAATATACATATTGATGAATCTTGGACTTCCTCAAGCTTTAAAACTGGTAAGTATCTCCATTTAATTGAAACGAAATAAAATCAATGAAAAAAAGTCCAAAATACACTTCAACCAACCAATAATCAAAGTTTAAATTTTTTTTCCTAAACCATCAGTACTTATAAATTTTTCAGAGTGTTATTGTACCATTTATTTACTGTTTCTTACAATAATTATACCTTCCATATATTTTATCACATTGAATAATAGATGTATTTTGGATATTTATCATTCTCTTTATTTATCATATCATTTTTTGGTTATAAAATTCATCTCATAAGGACTAACGGGTTGATATTTACAATAAATAAACAGAATGGAACGCCGAAAAACATCTAATTATTCCAAATATCCTTTCATACCGCTCTACCACATATTATAATCCGAATCATCTGCTTCGAAGGCCATGAAAAATCCTAGCAAGGTCCCATAAACAATGACATTTCCTGCGAGAGTCAGCCAGCATGCGCCCCATAAAATGACGCCCCCCCTGGCCAAGACTATAGGGAGAGCGAAAGAACATACTAGAACTCCCATGGTGATAAATATTGCCGCCTCCAGGCATGAGTTACTGGATCCCGAATGGTCCGAGTACCTGCGGGCCATTAACGTCGGTATGGGGGCGAGGACGTAGAAAAGGACCACAAAAAAGGGCCACCAGATCCTAAAATGGTGAAGAACTATTGGTGCACTTCTGGAAGATGTGCAACTTATAAGTCTAATAAGAGTGCTTTATTTATTACATTAAAGAAATATTAAATTTTCCATTCAAAAATTTGGAATACACAACCTAAAAGTTGGCCTATTATACCCACAAACCCCAGATATATAACTCATTCTTTATCAAAAGTAAATTATTTAGGTGAATTTGGCCAATTTTGCTTTCAAGTAAAGTAACTGAACTATGTATACTTAATTTAAAACTATGACAAGTTTGACTGGTTGGCATCTAACAAGAATGATATGGCTCAAGTACTTGGCGTTTAAAAGAGTGCTAAAATTTTAATAATTCTCTTTCTAATTTAATAAAAAAGGTTAATCATGATCAACTTACGCAAATTGGGGAAGGGCACATGCCAAAATAATGAAGGTCATACCAATTGACCCTGCAAAGGCCAGCGATACCAGGCTAAAAATATAATAAATAATTACACATAACTTTGAAAAGTACAACCCTTATAAAAAAAATTAATGAACATCAATAGTGGCAGCACAAAAGAAAGTCATTTGACAATGTGCCAGTGTGGACCTTGTTGTGCACATCAATGATAATTAATTAATTATAACTGCTTTGCAAAGTTCGGTTGTTAAAAAAATTGAGATAGAGGACCAGACAAGCCCTAAAATAAGTCCGTTTGTCAAACAAAATGACACTAAAAACAAGAAGATTTGATCCAAAACTCAACCCACATAAAAAAACTAAAATAAAAGCAGTAGGAAGGTATTTTAATTCTGATAAACATTATTAATAAAGGCATTAGGTATGTGGTTTTTAATATAATCTAAATTCACCATATTTAAAGCATATGGTATAAAGTAAATTTAAATTATGTAATTATATTATTTTATCATCTTTTACCAATTTATAAAGTGATTCAAACGGTTGAACTTAACTAGGTACCCAAAATAAAATGTTTACAAGAACAATGTAAAAAAATTATACCTATATGATTCATGTAGTTCTGAGCACAGAATAAATACCTATAATTACATGTATCTAAATGTTTTCTTAGTATTGCATAGTTTATGATTTTATTTCTTTTGAAATTCACTAACCACCAAGCTAACCACTTTTAATAGTAAAACAAAAGTATACTTACGCTACAATTTCAGCATGGTATCAAAAGAGAAATTTGAGAAACATGAAACAAAAAAAACATTCCTTAGTTATGTAATTAGGTAAAGGTAAAAGGATGACTGCAATGGTGTATTTTACATTTCTTCTTTATCCCATCAAAAAAATGTTCAATTGTATAAAACATTTGTTGTGAATAAACCTTTAAATTCTTGTCACTAATTTCCCTTTGTTAAGATATGATATCCATATTTATTAAAATAGTTTTAGAATTTGAATTGTTAAACAAATTGAATTTTTTTTGGAAGGATCAGGTCAAATGCTTTGACTACAGATTTGGACTATCTTAATACATTGAAACCTAGATTTAGGTCTAAAGTTAAAAAGCTTTTATTGTCATATATAGTCTGTAGATATCAGCATTAATAATATAGGACTGTTATGTCAACTTTTATATTTTTACCAATGCAAATCAATTTTACTGATTTAGTGACACTGAAAAAATAATAAATATACAAACATATTTTCAGTAAACCAATATGTTCATTATTGCTTCAGTATCACTAAATCAATTTGAACTAAATAGTGAGAACATGACTTAACTTAATATTATACACTCTCATGTAAATGGTATTTTGCCATTTGTTCCATTAATGAACATCTCTGAAAGGCCAACTAAACACGCTGGCAAACTATATATTTAATACCGAGTAACGAGTCAATAAGGCCCTTACTATAGGGAAATAAAGATTCATAAGTGTAAATTAGGTGCTACGAAGGAACCAACTCCATGTAAACTGTAACTTCCAGATGATCAGTGGTCACACTGGACATTATAGATTTTACAAACTTATGAATACTATACAGATTTAATCAAAATCATATCATATCTATTATAAATCAGTGGCATAATGAATGTATGATTCATAGTCTCAAATAAAATCCTTGTGATGTATAAAATTTTAATTTTAATTACCTTTTATTCCAGCCATGATGTTTAGATTTAAACGATTGAAAAAGTCTTACACGTTAAATTTGTACACTTTTACTTTTAAATAGGCCTTTCAGATAACATTATTTGCATTTCTTAAAAAACCACAAAAATGTAAACACAGATGAAATTTTCCTTTCTGACTTTTCTGTCAAAATTATTGTTAAATGCCATTTTGATAATGACAGGTATATGGGTCCGATCTTAAACGAAGAAAGTCCGATCCTAATACAAACTATTTAATGTTTAGTATGCATCATATCTATAATGAAAAAGTAAGCACTTCAAGCAAAATGCAGTTTTATTAAATGCACGTGATATGAAGGACCGCAATATTATAGTAAATTGTATTCGAAAGCAAATTTTGTTTTAAAACTAAAATGTTCTGGGATTTATGCAGTTTAAGACATGGATGATACAAAAACAGTCTTAGTCGAGAAACGCGATTCCTGATTTACCGATAAATTATTGCCGATTCATTTTCCAATCGTCATCTGTCAAAAAACAAACTTGCTTGGAATATTCTAAAAAAGCTACGTCATTCAGAACGGCAAAATTAACGATCGTCATCAAAATCTCCACTGTTCTAGCAAAAATTAGATATTTTAAAAGTGTGTGTAACTGTACTCAAGACTACAGATCAATTTTCCAATAGTTTAGTGACTAAATCTCGTCCGAAATGGCCGATCAACAGAAGTAAGTATGCCTTTGTATCCTTCGCCGGTAGACTATTTTGAATTAAAATTTTTAAATTTTTCATCATGGTGGATGGGTCGTTTTTACTGCTAGGCTATTAATAAACCATTTGGGATGTGTTTTTCACACGCTCTCCGATCTAAAACTAACGCTGAGCTCACGAAACTTTGTTATCTTCATCAGCCATTTTAGCATTGCTCAACATTATTTTATAATAGCATGAGACCACCATAATTGCATATTTTCATATTTATTTATTGCATTTGTTGGTCCAATCCATTGCCATACAAAGAAAAGTTAAAGATAACTACAGGGAATAGTTGCAAATGACACAGCCTCTAACATTTTCAATATTGTCATACCTAAGTGAGCCCCAAAATGTTTATGAGAATGAGTGTCAATGCCACTGTCATAAATATGTTATTCGAAGGAAGAAGGTATTCCAAAAAAAAATATGCATGTTTCCCTTGATGTTAGCTACCATATTTCACATTTCCATTTTGCCAGAAACTACTTTAAAAAATGTGGTACCTACAGCATATTAGATACCCAAATATACTTACTACATAATACATAAATTCTATAACATTTTATACATCTTTTGATGACCATTTGAAAATGTCTGTACAAAAAAGCACTTTTACTGTATTTTATTCCTTTATATTAATTTCTATTTCTAAGGTATTTTTGCTAAATTTGGCAGCAGTGTGACAAAACAGCGCTAATCGTGGGTATTAGGGGATTTACCAATTTAAACAAGAAATAATCTCACCATTTTAGAATTCATAGGACTAATAAAAATATTTTTAAAGGGAAATGTTACAGTTTTTTTCATTTTGTAGCTGGAATAGGGTTTTTTTGTTTATAAAGAATACATTTCGTCATGTCATAGATAAATAAGGAATTTACAACTTTGCTACCATGCCAAAAACAATTTTATGTATCTATTGTGAACTCCTTAATACTCAATAAAGTAATTAATTCATAAAAATACTATATTCCAAAGTAGTATCTTAAAGTCTTGACAATAATCTATTTCACACAAAGTGGACTTACAAGAGGGGTATGGTACCCAAAATCATCTTAATCTTCCCTAATTGCATCAAAAATATCTGCTTTAATGTAAAAAAATTTATATGTGTCCGATTTACGCCTCTTGTGCTGTTTCGGTTTTTATGGTTATGATTAGATATAAAAAATGCTAAAAAAATTTATCAATTCCCCCCTCCCTCTCAGATTATGATATCTCTGTTAAGATATTTTTGAACATTCCCGATGCAGCACTGGCTATCCTGGCTGAGGCTATAAATTTATCCGTTCATAGGGGTAGTTTTCCATTGCTTTTAAAACAGGCTGTGGTGTTACCATTATTTAAGGGGGGTGATAGGGAGCTTCCTTCGAGTTATAGACCAATATCCTTGCTTCCTACTCTAACCAAGATTGTAGAAAAATTGATTAAAAAGAGAATGATTAGTTTTTTGGAAAAGCACAAACTACTGACATTGTCCCAGTTTGGATTCCAGCTAAATAAAAATACCGATGACGCAATATTTCATGTTTTGGAGGAGCTATACTTGAGGCTAAATGATGGAGAGGGAGCCGCGGTGGTGTTCTGTGACTTGACCAAAGCTTTTGATTGCGTCTGTCATGAAATACTGCTGCGGAAACTTCAAGTGTATGGCTTTCGGGGTCCAATCTATGAGTGGCTCAGGTCTTATCTCTCTGAGCGGAGTCAGAGTGTCTGCTTTCGGGAAACTGCTTCAGGCAAACTAAATGTTTCGGCAGGGGTTCCACAAGGATCTGTATTGGGACCACTGTTGTTTTTATTATACGTTAACGATCTTCCCAATGTTATTAAATATGGTCATGGTGCATCATTTGCCGATGACACAACAATTCTTTGGCACCACAAAGATTCGATTACTCTTAATAGTTTAATGCAGGAAGATTTGTTAAGTATTAAGAAGTGGTGTGACTCCAACCTACTTTCCTTTAATATTTCTAAAACCAATATTTTAAATTTTAAATGTAAATTGAATGATATTTTATTGAATGGCGAGGTTGTTGATAATCTGTCAGAGAATAGGTTTCTTGGCTTACTCATTGATAATAAACTTAAATTCGACATACACATTAAGAAATTATGTAAGAAAATCTCATCGGGTTGTTTTGCCATCAGAACTATAAAGAATGAGTTAAATGCATCAATAGCAAGAAACGCTTACTTTTCTTTGGTTGAGACACACTTACGCTATGGCATCTGTTTTTGGGGTGGTTGCTCGAATACTCTATTTAATTCTGTATTTGTGCTGCAGAAACGAGCAATTAGAAATCTTTGTGGTGCTAAGCCACGAGAAACTTGCCGACCTCTGTTCGTGTCTCGGAGAGTTTTAACTTTGCCATGTATTTTTATATTGGAGACTGTATGTCTTATGTTCAAAAAATACTCGTTGGATATTCGTTCCTTGTCAGTGGTTCCTACAAGGAGCTCCTATACCATTAGGCTTCCTATTCCTACATCTGCATTAACTAAAAACTCTATTTTTTATAATAGTAAAAAACTTTTTAATAATCTGCCTATAGAACTTAGAAGACTTTCTAATTACAGGATGTTTAGGAGTAGGGTAAAAAGCCTATTGGTTAAGAAGGCATATTATACGGTTGAGGAATATCTCATGGATAATCCAGTGTGATCAATACCATTGCCTGAATATTTCTATTTTAAATTTTATCTTTGTATATTCACAGTTATTGTCTTAACTTGTTTTTTAATTGTAAGTAGGTTTTTTGTCTTTATATATTTAGTGTCCTTCCTGCGTTAACTGTTCATTATATTTTGAATGATTTTTATTTGTTATTTAAAAATTTTTTATTTAGATAATAAGTTGTTAGCTTTGTCAATGGGATTGTACTAATCTTCAGACAATAAAGCATATTTGAGTTTGAGAGTTTTGAGTTTATGTGTTGAAATTTTAAATTTAATCAATGATAGTAAATCTCCACAACTGGTAACATCATTATGTATCTTAACAACAAAACAAGGAAACGATTTTGTACGCTTTCCATGGTATCAAAGTGGCACCTATTATAGAGGGGGACCACAGCATTGTAGCATATTCTAAATTCGAATGAACTAGAGAACAATACTATACCTACCTTGACACAAAATAAAATAATGTTACTTGGGTTGTTGTCAGTCAATAATTATTGTTAATAAATAATATATTTAGTTTGTTGACGAAATTTTATTAAAACATCTTAAATTATTATTTATCACTTCACTATTCACTACATTTTAGTTAAATGTTAAATGACAATCCAGTAGACTTCCGGTAAAAAGAATTCTTAATTGATGGTAAAAATTTGCAATTTATTGATTAAATAAGTTGTTATAAATTACTGTACACTTAACTTTTGTGAATCAGTTATTAAGTTGTTTTTATTTTTGTTTTAATAAGAATAATTTCTTTTATGTTTCGATTTGTAGTTTGTTTCCTGATCCAGAATTTCAACATTGTTAAAATTAAAATGATGTACTGGATCTAAATAATAAATTAAGGTTATCGCAGCCAGGCTGTTCTAATTTGAAGTTTTCCTTGAATATATGTTTGTTTAAAATTTCTATTTAATTTGATTGTGTAGGAGATTTTTCACTTATTAGCCAATTTATAATTCTGATTTATAGTTCTGTTGGTAATTTAAACCAAATAAACGGAAACGGCAACAACTAAATTTGTTATTTATTGACGAATAACCTAAGAAACATTATTCTATAATATACCTAATTATTTTATCACTTCTACTGGTAAGTTACTACAGTTTCTCATTATAAACCGTAACATTTTATATCCTTTATTACTAGATCACGTAATTATTAATAAAATTCAAGTTTTCATCAAAGCATATATCAGGATATTCCTTAAATTTGTGTATAAATATAAATTTTATTATTGATTAGCAGAGCGCTTTCGACCTCAGGGGTCGTCATCAGTGCCTCTTTGTAAGGTATTAAACACAGTTCACACACACACACACACACACCCGAACACACCATACCTGACAAAGAGCCACCGTTGATGACTCCTGAGGTCAAAAGCGCTCTGCTTACCAATAATAGAAAATAAAAATAGCTTTCAATTCCTCAATTCATACAAACTACACACAGCATAATTCTTTCTTAAATTGCTGTAGATCAGTGATTCGTTATTTATAGTGTATGTCACTCACAATTTCCGAATATATATTCCAACATAAGCTATACTTCTCCTGAAGATCAAATCAAATATATTTCAGTTTCAGGTTTACAGTACATTTCTTATGTTAAATCAATGTATTCTTATTTTAAGTCATTACATTTTAACACGCACCTAGGGGACTGAACCCCTGTATGTGCATAATAAAGTCTAAATTTGTAAGGTTAGCTGTAATTTCAATCACTAATCACTCTTTCAAATATTACAGTAATAAAATAAATCAAAAATCTAGAACAAAGTGTTGAATTTTTGGTAGTTGTCTGAAATAAACATTCCACAGTTGTGGCGAAATTTTTTAAAATGTAGAGTACAATAAAATAAAGGTTTCTTATCAAATATATCTAAGTGAAGGTTGACTTACAGTATTATTTCTCCCCATTTAATAGAAAAGCATTTGACTATTTAATATAAGATTGTTGGTTGCCAACTACTTTCCCTAGAGCTACATTAAAAAAAAAATGTTTTAATGTTAGATGGACACTGGACAGCTACAAAATATGATAGAGGAGTTTTTGACTTGCATTGTCATTAAATCACAACGTTTCAACTGATAAAGTATCTCCGGTCGTCTTCAGGTGAATACGACAGGAGATACTTACCAGTTGATATGTTGTGATTTAATGGCAAATGGCAATAAAACATGATTGTCTCTAACATTTAAACAGAGATAAAAATATACTTGTTTCTTAATTTATGATGTCTTATTTGATTGTATTAATTTTAATATAGTTAAGAAATAATTAAATATAAAAAAAAGTTTTAACAAAAATGTACAATGTAATTTATTATTCTTAAGCCCTGACGATTTGGCAACCGCAATCCTTCGTAAAAAGGACAGGCCAAACAGACTGATCGTAGAAGAGGCCGTCAATGATGACAATTCGGTCGTCGCACTGTCACAAGCCAAAATGGACGAGTTACAGCTCTTCCGAGGGGACACTGTGCTGCTCAAAGGCAAGAGACGAAAAGAGACAGTTTGCATAGTGCTGTCCGATGACAGTTGCAGTGATGAAAAAATCAGGATGAACAGGAACGTCAGAAACAACTTGAGAGTTCGATTGTCGGATGTTGTGTCCATCCAGCCCTGTCCGGACGTCAAGTATGGCAAAAGAATACACGTGCTTCCCATCGATGATACTGTTGAGGGTCTGACAGGGTAAGATTTGTTTTTATAATTTTATTTTTGTTTTATACTGTAAGGGTGGGTTATAAGTATATGTACACTACAGTGACCGGCAAAAAGTTTGCAATTTATGGGAAAAAACGTTCTAAGCTGAGTAATAATAATCTTTTTCCGAAGATTTTTACATGCGTTACGTGATTATTGGTACGACGGCCAATTAATGTATGGACATACATAAATCCCATATACAGGGTGGCCCCCTCTCAATGCAGGATTGCATATCATCTAACCTAGTTAAATTTTTAATATTTTTCAAAAACGAAGTTATAGAGAGGCATTAGTTCTACAATATAAAATTATGTTAAATTATACAGGATGTCTCAAACATAATTTTTTTAACACCCTATATATTTTACTCTACCACAAAATTCTGCGCTTATTTTGTATAAAATGTCTAAACTCAATTGTTTTTGAGATATTGACGTTTTAAATATGACATTTTCAGACTTTGACAGGCTGTACCATTGAAATGGTTCATCTTGGGAGAAATGGTTTTCACCTCACTATCTTAGTTTTTTGTATTCTATCTAAAAGTTTTATAACTTCCGGTTTAACATGTTATGGAAGATAAATTAGAAAAAATTGTTTTTGTTTATACTTTGAAAAATGTAATTATTTTAGTAATGAAATCACGTTTATTGGTTGACATTTGTTGCGATGGCTTGCAGTACCAAAATTCACTTTCCAATAAAATGTAATTATTGGTACATTTTTCAGGTTTTTAGACGTCCTGAACTCGTCACTTATAAGTTGTCAGGTGCAAGAAGTAAGTGGAGGTTGTTCAGCGCCAAAGAACAAATCTTACTAATCCTGTAAGGTTTGCGTAAAACATTAAAAAAAAAACATAAAATTTGATCACTGAGAAGTGCATTAAGACTAAGATATTCCAAGATTGAATTTTAATTTATCTCATGAGCATGACAATACAATGCTCATAAAAATATTATTTGCAATCTGGCCGAACCTTTATTTAGTAGGAAAGGTCAGAGTTATTTCAGTTATTTATAATATTAAAACAGACTAATTATAGTATCAGTTTAATTTTATTACATTTGTGTTTAGGTCTGCTTGCTCTGGGGAACTACCGGAATAAAATTGCTTGTTAAAATACATTATATAGGCGTAAGAGGATATTATAAAACTGGTTTATTAAATTAAAATATAATACTTGACTGTGACTACCCTTTGGTTGATCCAAAACACTTATTTATTATTTTATTTATTTGTTCATAAACGGGCCTTGTCCGTAATCACAATAAAAAAGATTAAACCTCAGCAATTAAAGTTAGTTATTAGTAGTAAAGTTAGTTAGAGGTACTTCTTCTTAATAAAAGAAGAATACAAATGCTACAAAGCATTCAATTTTCATTAGGTACATTTAATTTATCACACACTGTAAAATTCAATCAGTAGATCTTGTATAAAAGGTTAAGATCCTTATAATCTCTTCTCATTTTAAAAGTTTCTGTAGAGAACATATCGTAAAGCTTATTAAAGTCGAAAATCTAATCGCTTAGGTAGATATTTGCCTTAAACGAGATATATCTCGGGGATTTTGCTAGTCTTTTAGATCTCTTTTTAACTTCAAATCCAGACTTATATACGGTCACCGTACAACCACCATTGGGCTCTTCCGATCACAAACTTATTTCAACCCTAAGCGAGCTGCCAATTAGTTCTGAACAACCTCCTAAACCCCGTAAGATTTGGCACTATACATCAGCTAAGTGGGAAGACCTAAAGGACCATTTTCGCAACTTTCCCTGGCTAAGCGTATGCTTTTCTTCGGATGATCCATCTGTCTGTGCAAAGGAGGTCTCCGACGTCATTCTAACTAGCATGGAGGCCTTTATTCCTTTCTCCAAAAAGCGCCCTTCCAACGGCAAGCCCTGGTCCCCAGTCCACTAGCACTTACAATCTTCCAAGCCTCATGTGCTTGCACTGACCGAGACAAAAGTCAGAGCGTCAACGAACACCGTCAGCTATTTATATCCTGGATATGATTTTCACTTCCGTTTTAGACGCAAGTTTGGGGTCTGTCTGTTTATTCGAGATGATCTTTGCTGCCAAAGGGAGGAGATACTGGAACCGAAAGACTTTGATGTAATGTGGTTTAAAATATCTTCACAAAAAATCACTAAGTTTATATGCTGCCTTTACCGTCCTCCGAGCGACATGCATTACAGGGCCCTCTTCTCATCACTAGCCAACACAATCGACTTCTTGCAAACCAATCATCCGAATGCCGAAGTTGCTATCTTTGGCGACTTTAACGTCCACAATGTCAACTGGCTTAAATACTCAAACGCCAACGATGAGCAAGGCCGCGAGGCCGAATCTTTTGCGATCAGTTCTGGTCTAACTCAACTCGTAGAAGAACCAACGCGGGTTCCAGACCGAGCTGGGGATTTTGCTAGTCTTTTAGATCTCTTTTTAACTTCAAATCCAGACCTATATACGGTCAGCGTACAACCACCATTGGGCTCTTCCGATCACAAACTTATTTCAACCCTAAGCGAGCTGCCAATTAGTTCTGAACAACCTCCTAAACCCCGTAAGATTTGGCACTATACATCAGCTAAGTGGGAAGACCTAAAGGACCATTTTCGCAACTTTCCCTGGCTAAGCGTATGCTTTTCTTCGGATGATCCATCTGTCTGTGCAAAGGAGGTCTCCGACGTCATTCTAACTAGCATGGAGGCCTTCATTCCTTTCTCCAAAAAGCGCCCTTCTAACGTTAAGCCCTGGTTTAGCAAGAATTGCGAGCGTGCTGTCAGATCTAAAAACCTGGCTTACCGACAGTGGCGTAAAAACCCTACTCCTGAAAATCGCGCCATCTTTGTTACCACCCGAAACCACTGTAAGCAAATGATAGACCAAAGCAAAGAAGCTCATAACGAGAGAATCAAAAACAAACTTCTTGCCAGTCCTAACGGATCAAGGTCCTTTTGGTCAGTCGCTAAGGCCGTCAGCCAAAACTTTACAAAGTCAACTATTCCACCTCTAACACGTTCCGACGGCACAATAGCAACCACAGCCGGGGATAAAGCAAACCTACTTGCTGAACTGTTTTCCTCGCATTCCACTGTAGACTTTCAAGGAAAACCACCACCCAACATTCCCTCAGTTCAATCGCAAATGTCTGAAATCGTGTTCCGTCAGCGTCTTGTTAAACGGATCCTTAAAGGACTCGACGTCAATAAAGCTTCTGGTCCAGACGAAATTCCTATCATTGTTCTCAAGACATGCGCCGATGAACTTACACCAGTATTTTGTAGACTTTTCAACTTATCCTACAAAAAAGGAATATTTCCATCCTGCTTTAAGTCGGCGCGTGTCCAGCCCATTCCAAAGAAAGGTAAAAAGACCCTGCCAAGCAACTACCGACCCGTCGCATTGCTTTCAGTAATTTCAAAAGTAATGGAGAAAGCTATTAACCAACAACTCCTAAAGTATCTGGAAGGGCTTAACATTATCAGCGACCATCAATACGGTTTTCGTAAGTCCAGATCAACAGGTGACCTTCTGGCATATGTCACCCATCTTTGGAGCAACACCATCGAACATCATGGAGAATCCCGGGCTGTTGCACTGGACATCTCTAGGGCTTTTGATCGTGTTTGGCACGATGGGCTTCTAAGTAAATTGCGATCCTACGGTATGCCTAATGGATTTTGTTTATGGTTATCCAGCTTCCTTAAGAACCGTTCTCTGCAAGTGGCGATTGACGGGTTTCTCTCAGACACCTTCACCATCAATGCCGGTGTTCCTCAAGGGTCCATATTGTCGCCTACCCTCTTTTTACTGTATATTAACGACCTTCTAGTGAAAACCCAAAATCCAATTTATAGCTTTGCTGATGACAGCACACTTGTCTCATCTTTTACCTTGACTCCCCAAACATCCGCTGCCGACGCACATCTTCGCAGGCAGCATGAAGTTTTGCGCCTCAACAATGACCTGGAAGAAATTTTGGCTTGGGGTGACAGTAACCAAGTCGAATTTAATGCTAAGAAAACCCAGGCAGCAGTCTTCTCCAAAAAGGTTAACATTGCAGAACCGGATATAGTCATGGCAGGACACGCAATTCCCCTGGCACCGTCTATTAATCTGCTGGGGGTCAATCTGGGAGGTAATATGTCTTGGCATGATCACGTTGCCGCAATTGCCAAGGCAGCTGCACAGAAACTTGGTGTACTTTTCCGCACCAAAAGGTTGTACACACCTCATCAACTGTTGACACTCTACAAAGCCCAGATTCGACCATCATTAGAATATTGCTCTCATGTCTGGAGCTCTGCACCCAAGCACACCCTTCGGCTACTGGATTCCATTCAAAGGACCCCGAGCTGACCAAGACCCTCAATAGCCTGGAGCATCGAAGACAGGTTGGTGATTTGGCTCTCTTTTACAGATATTTCCATGGCAGGTGTTCGACTGACATTGCCCACTTGATTTCACCTAGAGCAATTCAAAACAGAAATACACGGCAAACCACTGCCGCTCATCCATATGTTGTTCAGCTTAGTACTCCTCGAACTTCATTGTTCAAGAATTCTTTCATCTGGAGAACGTCATCTTTGTGGAATGATCTTCCTGAGGTCGTGTTTCCCAATGAATACAATCTTCAACGTTTCAAGACCAACGTTAATCGCTTTTTTCGCACTCGCACCGCTCCCAGAGCGCCTTAAAGGATCTTTCCTACAGAGCAGGTGTTTTATCATAAAACAAAAAAAAAAAAATCTCAAAAATTTACACTGAACCTTCTCGAGTTTATGAATATGGCAGGCATATAAGGGATTCCAGACAGAGGTGGAATATTCTAGGTGAGGTCTGACAAGACTGCAATATAGCAACCAGATGACAGAAAGGTTGGGAAAGTCCTGCGTGCATCTTTTAATAAAATCAAGTATTTCAAGAGCATTTTCGTAAGTAGGGCGAAAAATTTTGACACAACTTCTGGCAGGCACCGTAGAAATATTTGTGGTTGCGTTTTACGTTTACAGCATTTTTCTATAATTTCTTTTCATTTACATGTTTAAAAATAATAACAATTTTTTATAACGCCCACTGGAAATATGTTTTTATTTCTAAATATCTACTATCAAGAGCAAATGAAAAAATTTAGATAAATATGTTCAAGATAGAAGTGAAATTTCATTAGTAACAATGTAACAAATAACCAGTTAATAATAAAAAATTTTCCCAAGACAGAAGGTATTATGAGATACAGGGTGGTCAATGTTCAAAAAATAAATTCTCGTTCTTTTTTGATATTCTTATTATTATTTTGTTATACCTACAACTTTTAACAAATCCTAGATTATTTTATATAAACAACTAAAATAAAATTAGCGAGGAGAGTGAGGTACATAATTAACGAGTTTGTTTGTTGTAAAGTAATGATGAATCGAAAAAGTAGCTGAATAATCGCTGAATCACCAATCAAAACCAACATTTTCTTTCAGAAACCTTTTTGAAGTGTACTTAAAGCCGTACTTCCTAGAAGCCTACAGGCCCATACACAAAGACGACGTGTTCATAGTAAGAGGGGGCATGAGAGCAGTGGAATTCAAAGTGGTAGAGACCGATCCCGCCCCCTATTGTATCGTCGCTCCAGATACTGTTATTCATTGCGATGGAGACCCGATAAAACGTGAGGAAGAGGAGGAAGCCCTCAACGCGGTGGGATATGACGATATCGGAGGGTGTAGAAAGCAACTTGCCCAAATTAAGGAGATGGTAGAGTTGCCCTTAAGACATCCATCTTTGTTCAAAGCTATTGGTGTTAAGCCACCTAGAGGTAATTTAGGAAGTTTTAGACCAAATTTTGTTAATAAAAAATACTTTAGCTGTTATTAGTTTTACAGCCTTTTCATAAACAATGATGGAAATTTTTTGCTTCTGTTGTAAATATTATACTAAAAAAAAAAATGTTTCTAGGAATTTTGTTATATGGACCTCCAGGTACAGGTAAAACACTGATTGCTAGAGCTGTGGCCAATGAGACGGGAGCTTTCTTCTTTCTTATCAACGGTCCTGAAATTATGAGTAAATTGGCTGGTGAATCTGAAAGTAATCTCCGAAAAGTAAGTGGAATATTGTTGCTGTGTTGTAGCAATTTTTTTTATATCGTAATAATTTTAAAATATTTGTTTCTTTTTCAACTATAGGCTTTTGAAGAAGCAGACAAGAACTCCCCAGCTATAATCTTCATTGATGAATTGGACGCCATCGCTCCTAAAAGAGAAAAGACACATGGCGAAGTCGAGAGACGTATTGTTTCTCAATTACTTACACTCATGGACGGCATGAAAAAGTCCTCTCACGTCATAGTAATGGCAGCCACGAACAGACCCAATTCGATCGACCCGGCCCTTCGTCGATTCGGCAGATTTGACAGGGAAATTGATATTGGCATTCCCGACGCCACTGGAAGATTGGAAATTTTGCGAATTCATACCAAAAACATGAAACTGGCAGATGATGTTGATTTGGAACAGATTGCAGCAGAAACTCATGGTAAGTATCCGAGAAGAATGAATAAAAGATAGGTCGGCTGAGTACTTCTTTTGTGCTTGACATCATTTACTCAACTAATATTCAAAGAAAATATTTATTTACAGTAAAATATATTTTACAATTATTTATTTCGGTTATATAATTATTATTTTATGCTGTTGTTCTATATATTTACTGCTTGTTACTTCTATGATAGGTCATGTTGGTGCCGATGTTGCATCTCTTTGCTCTGAAGCTGCCCTTCAACAGATCCGTGAAAAGATGGACCTCATCGACCTGGAAGACGATCAAATTGACGCTGAAGTGCTCAATAGTTTGGCAGTAACCATGGAAAACTTCCGCTATGCTATGACCAAGAGCAGTCCCAGTGCTCTTAGAGAAACTGTGAGTGTTTGTTGTCAATTTAAAAATAGTACCCAGAGTCACTCTTTAACAATGAAACAAAAAATTTACGATTGTCTCGATAATTCGTCTCTAATTTTACCGCAGTCGCAGCACCTGTGCTAAAATATATAAATTGTCATGTGGTTTTTTTTTATTTAGGTTGTGGAGGTACCAAATGTCACATGGGAAGATATTGGAGGTCTTGCGAATGTCAAACGAGAACTGCAAGAATTGGTTCAGTATCCTGTTGAACATCCAGACAAGTTCCTTAAATTCGGTAAGAAAATCTCTGTTCAAAAAGCATATAATTTAAATCAATTAATCTTCTATATTCAATCTTGTCTATTTTCATTCGCGTCTAACATCTAAAAGATAGACGAACCTATATTAAAATAGAAAATGAAGAAAGCTATCCAAAAGTATTTAAATATGGTGTTCCTGGGCAAATCCATAGTTTTTCAGATGATACTGCTATTTTTTATACTAACTTCAATAACAAAATTATAAAATATTTTTAAATTATAACAAATTGGTTTAATAACAATTTATTAAAAAATAATTTTGGTAAAACAAATTATCTTCCTTTTACTTTAAACCATAGAGAAATTAACCGAAAAGGAACGATGCAATGTAAAAATCTTACCGCTCATAAATTTGGACGATATCCAAATCTGTAAAAATTAGAAGAAGAAAAAAATTTGACACAAATGGTGCAAAGTTTTCATAATTTAACAATTTTATTGTTATTATAGTTTTTTTAACTTTGTTCATGTATTAACTATCGAAAAAATGGAACATGTGACTTTTTTTGGATAAAAATGTTAAATTATGAAAACTTTGCACCACCCGTGTCAAATTTTTTTTGCTTCTAATTTTATATTTCTGAAAAAAATGCATCCCATAAGAAAAATTAGCATAAAAACGAAATTAAAATAAGAGTATGGTATGAATGAATAGTTTAATATCCATAAAATCATTTTTCATTATGAAAAAAACATATTAATTTAAAAAAATGGCAAAAAATTTAACTTAGTCTTAGAGATCTGAAACTTTGTACATCGGCCTAAAACTACACCAAAAGCAACTTTTTTCTATAACATTTTTAGAAATTCCTTAAAATAATGCCATTTTTCTGAATTTTATTAATAAAATGTCATTTTTGACAGGTACTTACCGTTGAATACAGTTTTAGTATTTTTTGAAGCAAAAACGATTGCCGATATTTAAATTCAATAAACTTTATTAATAAGAAAAAGTTTCATATGGTGCGGACTTTAATGGTGACACTGTATACAGGGTGATTCACGACGAGCATTCATAAGAACTTTTGGGAGAACCATTGAAAATATTTTAAACTAATTATTTATTATTTAATTAAATTTATTTTTTATTTATTAAATCAAAATATTAGTACGACGGAAAGAAATAAAAACTCAAAGTCTTCCTCCACTGTTATATTAAAGATAAATTTGTTTTAAAATAGAAATTATTTACATGTTTCGAACGCAGTAGCATTCATCTTCAGGAGAACAAATGAAATTAAGAAGAAAAGGATAGAGTTTGAGTTTTTATTTCTTTCTTCTAAATATCCACTTCAAGTATGGACTATTTCTTCAAATGACATATTTATTATATTTAAAAAATAAACTTATTATCTATAAAGATTACTAAATAGATTTATTTAAAAATCAATTTTTGTACATTTAACTTTTGTGCTATTATACTTGTTTTTGTTGATAGGTATGCAACCATCAAGAGGTGTCCTGTTCTACGGTCCGCCGGGTTGCGGTAAAACTCTCTTAGCCAAAGCTATTGCGAACGAATGTCAAGCCAACTTTATATCAGTTAAGGGACCCGAGCTTCTGACCATGTGGTTCGGCGAGTCTGAGGCCAATGTTAGAGATATTTTCGATAAGGTAATGAGAGGAAATTAGTCATCAATTTCTTACTTCCAGCACTGGAAACATATTTTAATACAGACACGGTATGATTATTCTTATTGTGTGTGTAATTATGTCAGTACCTAAGTCTTCCATAGTTACCTTAACACTTGCCAATATTTAGTTCCGCAGTTAATAACTAAAGTTCCTATTTTTCCAGGCAAGATCAGCGGCTCCATGTGTACTATTCTTTGACGAATTGGACTCCATCGCAAAATCGAGAGGTGGCAACGTCGGAGACGCGGGCGGTGCTGCCGATCGTGTCATCAATCAAATTTTGACAGAAATGGACGGTATGGGAGCGAAGAAGAACGTATTCATTATTGGCGCTACTAATAGACCAGGTAAACGGAGAACGACGACTACTTGTCACACCTAGAAGTGTAATAGTATATTACATAACAAGTGATACTTTTCAACCAAGTGGATATTTAGCACGAGGCGTCAGCCGAGTGCGGAAATTCTCCGAGTTTTAGAATAATCACTTTCACACGAGTAATGTACACTATTTTTCCTACGACCACAAAGAATTATTAAAAAAGCCTTTGATTTGTGAAAAAAATATTTCAACACTAGTGTTGGAACTAGCATACTTAGGATTAGGTTCCACTTAATATCTGGTTTCATAGTTTGTCAATAGGCTTTTCCTTTATTTGTAGTTTAACTTTTTCATATTTTTTTCATATATCATACCTAGGAAGAAATCCTGAATTGACTTCTAGATTAACCAGAATGAAAATTCAAGGAAAGATGCATTAAACATAACTTTAAAAAATCCACCCAACAAGGAATATTTTAATTTAAAATAATTCTATAAATTATTTAATGTTTTTATAAAAAAAAAATCATATACTCTTGATGGGATTTGAACCTGTGACCTTGCGATCTGTAGGCTAGAGCTCTATTCTCTACGCCATCGCTACCGATAAAGATTTGTTGTTTAATACATGACACCCACTTCAGCGCGATTTGTTTTTCTGGTAATAGATTTTCCAGTATATTAACATTTTTTATATTTTCAGATGACGTATTTTCACGCTCTAATTCTGAATCACTCAACAAATACATGATAAATAAGTTAAACTCTTTACAGATACTGCTTTCTAAAATTTGTTCTTTTTAATAAATAGGGGTGATCTGTCTAATTGGCACCGTATGTTTAAATTAAATAGTGTGCCTTGTATTTCAACACTAGTGTTGAAATATTTTTTCAAAACGCGTGTGATATTCGGCACTTTCGAGCCAAGTTAACCGTGCTTTTTTTCTCATTTTCATAGATGGTCGTAGGAAAAAACACAATCCTACCTAAAATAGCAATGTTACTATCTTCGTCAGAAATCGTTAACATTCACAAATTCTTTCCAGACATCATCGATCCCGCCATCCTACGTCCCGGCCGTCTCGACCAACTGATTTACATCCCGTTGCCCGACGAGAAATCCCGCGAGGCCATCTTCAAGTCCCAATTGCGGAAGTCTCCGATATCCAAAGACGTGGACCTGGCTTACATCGCCAAGGTGACGCACGGATTCTCGGGCGCCGACTTGACCGAAATCGGCCAGAGGGCGTGCAAGCTGGCTATCAGACAGTCGATCGAAGCGGAGATCAGGAGGGAGAGAGAGAGGGCGGCGAATCCTGCGACAGCTGCCGCCATGGATGTAAGTATATTTAAAATCGGCCAGATCTGTGAGAGATATTCATGAACCTTTAAATTTAATGGGATTTTTCGACAAAAAATGGTACCTGTAAAATGTAAATTTAAAAAAAATCGCCGCTTTAAAAAATTTGTCTACATCTGTCTAAAGTGATTTATAAAAAAGAAACGCTGCTCTTCCTATCAAAAGTTACTTCTTCCCCTTGATATTGCAGGAGTCCATCCCTAGACGCAGTGTTGCCATATCCTAAATGTGTTTTTACGGTAGGGTAGGTGAAAAAATACGGTAGAAAATGGTAAATGTAATTTATTATTAGGAATTGCTGTTTTTCCTTATTTTACTTTCTTTAAAAAGAAAATCAATGGGAATCTCTTAAAAACTGGTAAACAGCGCAGGAGCAAACTTCCTGTCAGCATATTTTAAATCAGGGCTCTACAGTTGTTTATTGGGCGCGCTCTGGGACTCGACTCTGGAATGTCGCACTGAAAAAATGTCGTTGTAACTCGAGAATCGAGTCCACAGAGCGCGCCCGACGAACGTCGGACGTCAACTGTTTTCAGAGGTTTCACCCTTTCAGGGTGGTTAAGTGGAGAAATGAGGTCAAAGAACTAGAAACTAAACGAAAATATCAATAGCTATATTTGTGTAAGATAATAATAAATCCATATTGCATATATATTTTTTTAATTAAAAATTACCCGTAGATCGGGTACAGTGTTGCCCGATTCTTTTTTTATCGCAATCCTTCAAGTCTGATTTAATATATTATATTTATAATATTTAAAAAACGTATCGACTTCCCCAAAACTTGTTCTCAAAATTAAAAGTGACTTATAAAAAAAAAGTAACTCCTCCTTCTGGTAACATTGCTTGGTCGCATTTCGCCATATCATGGCTCAACAGAAGCGGTAGGATGTGATGAATGAAGAGAAAATAGTCCATGACCAGACTCAACAGCAGGTTATAGCGAGTAGCGACATCTAGTCTCGTTGAAACCCACTTGAAAAGCTCCTTACATCCTACTGTTAAGTTTTATTATTTAATAATCCCAGAATCTATTCGTGAGGTTTTAAAACAATATTTTTTAGCTCGACGAAGACGATCCAGTTCCAGAAATCACCCGTGCCCATTTCGAGGAGGCGATGAGGTTCGCGCGGCGTTCAGTCTCTGACAACGACATTCGCAAGTACGAGATGTTTGCACAAACGCTACAGCAGTCGCGCGGATTCGGCACAAACTTCCGGTTTCCGTCGGGCGCCGCGCCTCCTGCCCAGGGCGGACAAGTGCCACCGCCGGCTGCTCCAGGAGATCAGGCCAATTTCGACGACCCTGAGGACGATTTATACAGTTAGAGATAACAGGTAAGGGATTCTACATCCAATTATTTGACTTTTTGCATCAATATATCATAGAAATGTTATGTTATGTGCCTTAAAGGCTGAGTGGCGACCGTCGAAAAGCTAGGCTTATTCCTCGGCTTATCGTTCGCAAACTTAAAAAAGTGAATCTATAGAATTAACATTATGTTTTTCGATGTGCCCTCTTTCACTAAAATATTAGCGTTTTTCTATTACTTGATACCGAAAGTAGCTGTCAACTATTTTAAATGGGATATGATTATTTTTTATTGCATTTTTGAATTCTAAACTTATTTTGTATAACAGGTCAAATGTCTAAACTGAATAATTTTTGAGTTATTAGTGTGTCAAAGTCCAATTAGTGTCATTTGTCACAACACTCAAAAATAGAAAAAAATAATATATTTAAAATAACTAACGGCTACTTCCGGTAGAAGAGGAAGTAGCTATTAAATCCGTATAAATTGGTTTTGGGGTAAACAAAATATACAAATGGAAATATTTTAGGTTTACCTGGTATGTGATGCTTGCGCGTACTCCAAAAAGGTTCAACATTATAAATTTGTGAGTTAAGTATATTAAATATTTTTTAAATTTTTAAGAAGGGTGACCCCAACCGTCCTGAGAATTATAGACCAATTTCTCTCCTGCCAATCATATCAAAAATATTTGAAAAGTGCATGGCTCTCAGGATGGTGCGCTTCTTTGAAGATCATGGTCTCTTTTCTGATTGTCAGTTTGGTTTTCGCAAGGGCAGGAGTACCACAATGGGAATTCTGGATCTTACCTCTAAAATTATTGAGGCCTTTCATAATAAACAGTACAGCACCGTTTTGTTTTGCGACTTAAGCAAGGCTTTTGACTGTGTTGACCATATTATTCTTCTACGAAAGCTTTGCGCATACAACTTTGGCCAAAGCAGTATTGACTTACTGACTTCATATCTAAGTGATAGATCACAGATGGTTAGACACAATGGGGATGCGTCGGCTGAGAGGGTGATTAGCATGGGCGTCCCACAGGGCTCAATATTAGGTCCTATTTTATTTTTGATATACATCAATGACCTCCCTATGAGTGACGCCTCGGTGCATTTCACCCTTTTTGCCGATGACACCACAATCTCTTGTGAGGGTAGTACTGCGGATGATTCACGTTCCGAATTAATAGCGGCGCAAACTAGGGCGGAGGAATGGTTTTGCTCAAATAGGCTCCTGCTTAACAGGGAAAAGACTAATAGAATGATGTTTGCGATGAGAGAAGTGAATGAGTACGAGGACTGTGTGACAAACGCTAGATTTTTGGGTGTGAATTTAGATACAAAATTACAGTGGGATCCACACATTAGGACAGTGGCTAAAAAGCTTAATAGTGGTGTGTACGTCATCAGAAATCTTTCGAGATGTGTTTCACGTTCGATCCTTAGAACGGCCTATTTTGCAGTTTTCCATTCTCATATAGCTTATGCGATATTGGCCTGGGGACATTCCTCTGGGGCTCGTGGGTTATTTGCAATCCAGAGAAGGGCAGTAAGGGTTATGGCAGGCCTAGGATATAGGGATGATTGCAGAAAAGCTTTTGCTTCTCTTGGACTACTTACATTACCATCCCTATATATCCTAGAGAATCTCATGTTTGTTAAGAATAATATACATTTCCAAACCCATGAAAACATCCATACTTATAATACACGTGGTAAGAATAACATAGTGCCCCTCTACTGGCGTCTGGGAAGGTGCCAGGATGGTCCTGGATATTGGTCTATCAAATTTTTTAATTCCCTTCCCCAACATATTAAAGACCTACCTCAGAGATTATTTTATAGCAGGGTAAAAAGTCTCCTAATAAAAAATGCATTTTATTCTTTTGACGAATTTTTAAATTTTACATTTTAAAGAGTGGATGAGGAATAGGAAAGTCTCCTACGGGATTGTTTTAAAGATTCTAGTTATAAATTACTTTCACAACCTGTTTTACTGCTAGGTATAGGATAGTGTATTGTATTTTAAATTTTATAATTGTAGGTATACCTTTTTATATATGTATTGTATTTTGACAAATGTAAACCTTTTGGTATTTAACATGAATAAATTGATTGATTGAATTGATTGAAATAATCGTATGATACAAAGATTACAAGGTATGATATTCAAAGGCGGTACGCTGGCACGTCATCTTGTGAGTAACATTTCTATTCGTAACCATGGAAACAATGAAAGGATTCCTGGAGTTTTACTTACAAGACGATGTCACCGCTGAATTTCATTCCCTTGTAATCTTTGTATCATGATCGTATAGCATATATATTTTTTAACTATAATTTGCATTGTCATCCTTTTATAGATATTTGAAGTCTGTTATTTTGTTTACAATTTTTTTTTCCACGTTATTATGCTATTAGAACCCCTTAGTTTCTGACCTCTCCTCGATTAGAATAAAGTTAAGTTTTTTATGTCATAAATGCATAAATAATACCCGGTATTGATGTAAGCATCTAGGCGACCTGTTTACTTCATATTTGCATAACTTTTTTACACTTAATACAAAGAAATATGTTTTTTTAGAGTACTTAATAAAAAGTACTGTAATAAAGCAGCCATTTTTGTTACAGTTATCAGGGAAATGGTTTGGCAATACGGGGTCTTGTAACTATTAGATTGTTCATCGCCTCGAGGCATAAATATTTTGTTTTTTGACGACGTTTCTGTTCTAAAATAAGAATTTTAAATTTAACTGCCATCAATCTATGTAATAGGCAAAAAATGTTATTACAAAAGTTGAACGATACCAATTGACCTACAACTACTACAAATTATTTTTAATTCTACAGGATGGCGCAAAAACGCGGAATAAAAAATGTATTACTTTTTTAAACTGAAATAGAGATATTTTACATATAAAATTTTATAATGTGACAAAAAATAAAAGCTTATTTTTAAATTTTATAACATTTCGGTAAAATTATTTATGAGTAAAACAATTTAATTGCAACAAAAAATTAACACAAAAGAGTCATCTTATCAAAACAACAAAACTGGAAGACCATTGTCGGATTGTACAAAGAATTTTAATATTAATTAACTAACCAGCAAGGTTAACTGTAACATACATGACATTGGCAGAAATAATTTTCTCACAATCATAATGGTGACATTTTGCAAGCCAACAAAATCCCGCTAATTGATTTTTCAGGCCGTAAAATCTTTGAACTGGCTAATACTTGAAACCGGGCTCTTGATTCGCTGGATAAAATTATAATTGCGCTGATTATGAAACAGGTTTTTACGGATTCCGAGAAAATCACGTTTGAAATAGCGTTTAGAGGGATTTTGTTGGTTTGCAAAATGTCACCAATGGGTCGGTTACCTTAATTTTTAATTTACTAATCAGGCACCTTTGATTGTGAGTACATAATGCCTGTCAATGTCATTTACGTCACAGTCAAACTTGCTAGTTAGTTAATTCTTGTTAAAAATCTTTGTGCAACATATAAAATCTAAATATTTTAATGGACTATATTTAATGAATTAGGGGGTAAATATTTATTGCCTGAGGGTATGTAGGGGGTGAAGCACCCTTTAAGATAAACATCCACTAGATTAATCGCATCGCATACAGATAGTCGATATTTTTTTAAATGTGTTTCCAAAGGACGCATGGGATTTCCCCCCTCCCCCCAGTTTCGAGATGGTTAAATATTCGCTCCCATATTTATTTTAGCCCAAAAATATACTTTTTAAAGAATACAATAAGAAGAGTGGCCTTGTCGAATTTAAAGCGTATTTTCCTAGTAGTTTAAGAGTTATTTAACAAAATGTATTTTTTAAATGATAAAACTAGGAACTATGGACGATTTCTGTCAGTATACACGGCCAATAAATGATTTAAAGCTTGTCAAAGTCATTTTATGTCAATGTTAAGGTGATGGACAGGTTTTGCATGAAATTATTTATTCAATAATTGCAATATTTTTCCAGTTAAAAAAGTTTCAATACACAGTAAACAATTTTTTTATTTACATTATGCAATAATTAGCCAAAAACCTAATGATAAATTTTTTACAATATCTGAACAAAAATAATCAATATTTCCAGGCGTAGGTTATATTTTAATTAATGTTTAAGACGTACAAATAATCCTCCGTTAGCCGCCAAACAATTACAAAACTCCCTTGGCCAGTTGAAATTGAGTTTCTCAATTTGTCCAAATCTTCATGCCGATATTTTTATAAATAAGTAAATATCGATACAGTATCGAATTTTTACCCAACTCACGTGTATTTCGTGTAGCTCCCCTTGAATAAATTTTCTAGGACTATTACCCAAAAGTGTCTAATTTTTCTTTTGTGTTTCTTGTAGGGTTTGTACTTCAGGGGGGTGAAGAGAAGAGAAAAGCTGCGTTTTTATATACGTGTATTTATTTCAATCACCGATTGGATTAACTAGATTTAATTGGTTTATTTCGTATGTTTTTGATTTATAGTTTTCAATTACAAAATAAATAAAATTATTACCATAATTTTGTGACTTGTTTTATTTACTGTTTGCGAAATTGCGAATGAAATTTTCAAAATTGATTTATTTCACACAAACCCAAAAAGTGGAATTTTTAAGAGAAACTATAAATTTTTCAAGCTTTGTTGAAAGATTCATCAATTTCGAAAGAATTTTGGAAATTTCGTGACAATTTCAAATTGAAAGTGAAATTTATCCCACCCTAATTATGCATAAATAAGTAAGTGCCGGTTGAAAGTTCAAATAATTTGTAGGGTTAAAATTGCTATAATTCTTAAGGATGAGGTCTAGTGACGCATTCGCCATTTCGTTGTTATTTTAAAAATCAATATTAGTTACTTTTTTTTGTTATATTATAGAAAGAAAACAACTTTTTTACTTAAATTTCCACGAAATTGTTTTTATTTGACAATACGACATGTTTCACTGCACTACAGCTTCGTCAGGTACGACAAAGCTGAAACATGTATTGTTAAATAAAAACACCAGTGGAAATTTAAGTAAAAAGTTGTTTTACTTTCTATAATATAACAAAATTATTATGGATTTCCACCAAGTAACGACCAAAAATATCAAATTATAGTTACTTTGTCCTTTTATCCAAAAATCGGCCAAATACCCATATTTGAAGCATAATTACCCACAATTTAAAGTTTAACAAGTTTGAATTTATAAAGTAATAAAAGAAAAATGAACAAATTTTCGTTTTTTGCTGTTATTAATTCCTTAATCAAAAACTGTAGGTAAATGATACTCGAGGACGGGTATTTGGCCCTTTTTTGAATAAAAGTATAAGAAATATTAAATGAAATGGCGAATGCATCACTAGACTTCACTCTTAATAGCATCTATTAACATTTCAAAATTCTTCTCCAAAGTTACTGGCCCCACGCGAATTGATATTATTTCCGTGTTCAATTCTATACTGATGATATTGGAAGGGCCTCGAGCTCCGACGCTTTTTCTAAACGCCTTAAGGATTTTTTATTTTCTAGTCGCGGCCCGCACTAGGAATCATGCCTTTAATCTGTATACTCTACATTTTTAGTTCATTTCCTCGGTCAATACATTTTATATCGGCAACAAATTTTGTTTTTTGTTACGTAATTATTTTTTCTTTTCGTCGGTAACTTATTTTTTTACATTATGTATGATATTATTTTTAGACATTTTTTCATTAGGGTGGTTGTATGAGCAGTAGTATTTGGAAACCGCCACCCATTAACTATTGTCTGTAATACTATTTTAGATTCTAGCTAGATAAATAAACATTGCGTTCTCTTTTCCCGAATTCTGATCATGATGTTTATTAATGGATTTTTAAATTTTAAGTCTACAGGTATCGGAGAGTGTAAGAAAGTTGTTTTTATTAAAAATTAATGGTTTTTAATATTTTATATCTATTTCTGATCTACCATCTATCTATATCTGATTTACCAAACTCGCCTTCGGCTCGTTTTCTAAAACATCACGCACATGCGGTAAAGACGTGCCTACCGTACTTGTATTGTAATATACTATTTTACAATACAATTATCGGGTTGCACAAAGAATTTTAATAATAATTATTTAACCGGCAAGTTTGACTGTGACATATATGACTTTGACAGGCATTATATACTCACATTCAAAGGTACGTGATTAGTAAATTAAGGTAACCGAGCCAGTATTTATTTCTGTCAATGTTCCGTCTGTCACAGTCAAACTTGTCGGTTAAATAATTATTATTAAAATTCTTTGTGCAACCCGACAAATGAAAAAAACTTTCCCAACGCCCACATAGATGCCAACTTTCCATGCATTGGTAAAAAAACTCAATAATTTGCTTAGTTTGTAATTCGATCCAAAATGAACTGCAATTTATCATGGCAAATTTTTAGCGCGGTCGGATCCACTTAAAAGTTGAAATCATTTGATTGCTATAACCAGTAACTTGAAATTTGAAAGTTTCAAGCATTTATGCTCTTGCGAGTGATGAATTCGTCAACTATTACGTATCATGTACTCTATAATATCGTAGAGAAAAGATGAAATATCGGTCAACAATTCATAATGTAGAAACGCCCATCTTTTCCAAATACCTAAACACAACTTTATTCGGTTTTTTCATATAGGTGGTGGTACGGCAGTTAACATTTATTTAAATTAATTCTATACCTAGAAATACAGGGTGTCCATGAAATGACTGTACAACGCTTCACCATAAATTCCTTAACCAAAAATAAGGCGATCTAGGTAAACTTACCTATATGCAATGTTGCTTCGTTTTGCCGCTACAGGGCGCTAAAGTTTTCAAATTAATATTGTTTTTTCTGAATAATTTCTAATTTCTTTTATCGATTTCCACTAATTTTCGAACTAAGAATGACCACTATTAATAGCGTGTTTTGACGTATGCGCCATCTTTTTTTAATGCCTGCAAATTTAAAAAGGGCGTGTGATTTATAAATAAAAGTTTGTCTTTTTGTTAACCCCCGTATAAATGACTTTAATTATTTCACTGACACTAGCTGACTTTATGTTGAAACTTTTTTGTCTCTTGTAAAATTTTAGCTAGACATGCAGTTTTTTTAATTATTTACGATGCAAAACATGAAAAAGTTTCGAACAATTGTTATAAAAATCAAACTATAGTGGGTAGTTATTTAGAATTAAAACATTTTTCATGTTTCTCGTTCTGAATAAACAGCAATAATTATGAATTACACGGTATCGTAAATAATTTTTTTGCAGAGAAACTGCATTTCTGGCTAAAATTTTACAAGATACAAAAAAGTTTCAACATGAAGTCAGTTAGTGTCAGAGAAATAATTCAAGTCATTTATACAGGGTAACAGAAAGACAAACTTTCATTTACCAATCACACGCCATATTTAAATTTACAGGCATTAAGAAAAGATGGCGCATACGTCAAAACACGCTATTAATAGTGGTCATTCTTAGTTCCAAAATTAGTGGAAATCGATAAAGGCGTTTAGAAATTATTCAGAAAAAAACAATATTAATTTGAAAACTTTAGCGCCATGTAGCGGCAAAACGAAGCAACATTGCATATAGGTAAGTTGGCCTATTTTTGGTTAAGGAATTTATGGGGAAGCGTTGTACAGTCATTTCATTGACACCCTGAGTGTAGACAAGCCAAAAGGAAGATACATAATATGTAAAAAGTTTCTTCCTCTAATTAATGTTTTCATCATTGTTTTTAAATAATTTTTTTATGTAGTAAATTTAAATAGTTTGTATTATGACTATTTGTACCTTGTACTTATACGTAATCTATTAATGTACTCGGTTGGGTAGAGCAGTCATACTAGACTCCGCCGAGTATAAAATAAAGGCATTCACAGTCAAATGCAAATCAAAATTAAAATGCGACAACTAGAAAAAAACAATATTCATTAAGTTTAAAATGTTAAAATTAATAGCTTTGAATAATTAAATCTACCACTAACAGCACACAGAGTGTTTTAACGTGCCTCTTAATAGATTGGACTTAATTTTATTTCTATAAATTCTAGTAATAATATTTTTTGTAGTCATTTTGTCGAATCTATCCGCAAAATAATTATGATTGGCCCAGACGAGCCGGTCATTTTAGGCAATGAAACTTTGGGGGAATTGATTTTTGCAAGACTCAGTTCCAGGGAGGCCAAGAATATTGAGTATATGGTAAGTTTTTTTTCTCGTGAAATTGATTCAGAAAATGCCGTATATTTTTGTGACAGAAATATATAGAGATTTAAAACGTTTTCTTTCTACAAAAATTTAATCAGATACTTACAGAAGTTTATTTCAAAATTAACATAAATATCTTCAAAAAACCATTTGAAAGCTAGAAAACAAATAAAATAGTGAGTAGGGGAATAATACACACAGTCTGCTCCACTATTTTATTATAAGGGATCTCAAGGAAAGAGAATCCTCATGTCTTCGTCGTACATGTTTCGAAGGCAAAAACCTTCATCATCAGCGAATAAAAATTTTTGAGAATTATACAAGGAGAGAGACCCTCAACATTGCAAATTGAACTGCATAAGGAACAGAAAAGAAAAAATTTTTTAAATTTCAAGGATTTAAAAAATTTTACATGATTTTAATATTTAAAGTAAAACTTAATGAATTTTTCATTTTTTAACTTAAAATGAAAGGAGAAAATACCCTTAAGAAGGGTATTTTTAAAATCATGTAAAATTTTTTAAATCCTTGAAATTTAAATTTTTTTCTTTTCTGTTCCTTATGCAGTTCAATTTGCAATGTTGAGGGTCTCTCTCCTTGTATAATTCTCAAAAATTTTTATTCGCTGATGAAGGTTTTTGCCTTCGAAACATGTACGACGAAGACATGAGGATTCTCTTTCCTTGAGATCCCTTATAATAAAATAGTGGAGCAGACTGTGTGTATTATTCCCCTACTCATAATATCACTCCACTGAGAGATGGACTATTTCCACAAAAAAAAAAATAGTGGTTTTTTCGGCTTAAATAGGTATTTATGCAACGTCTTTTCTGACGATACATAGTAGAAAGAGGTTGTTTAGATTATAGAAAATTTCAAAATAAAAAAATACCTATATTTAAACAAACTTGTAGTAAGCTATAATAAATACACTAATTAGTATAGGTAATATAAATTAGATATTATACCTGTTACAAAAACTTCATGAAATAAGCATATTTGGGTAAAAAAATATTAAAAATAAGGTAGGTATATTTTTTATTTATTGAAAAAACAAAAATTAACCATAAACTAAAAGCACAAAATATATTTTTGCCTTATACTAAACCGTAATTGGTCGCCTGTTTTGACAAAATATATTGATAATTTGATATATCAATGTGGATTTTTTGATGAATACCTATTAAAGCTAAAATTGTTGTACGCTCTTCGCCTGAATGGTTTCTCAAATATGTTTTTAATCATTTCGAAGTGAAAAAACTCCTTTCTGCTGAAGCGTAGTTACTGGGGTGTATGATTTGTTATTTTATTTGGCGCGGTATTGATAGCGTTGCCGTCAAATTATTTTTATGTTGCCCAATTATAGTTTATATTTACTTTTTCTTCTGGATTTCGGGGGGGGGGGGGCCCGGGCCCCCTGTGCCCCCCCCCTGGCTACGCCACTGATTAGGAGCAGCCGGGACTACCTGATTTTGTACTTATAGATGGGAAGGCGAAAAATCTTCGTGGCCACGCAAAAAATTCGTTAAAAATTCACCCAATTACAATCGAATTTCGAAAATTAAATTGTTACCTCTAACTAATCCATGGTTGGATTAAATTTGGTAATGTGAATATTTTTTTTTACTTCTTTTTTCTTGATATTCGCTGACTTTAACCAAGGTTTTTCGGGCTCGGTTTTTCATGTTTAAAAAATAAAGTAGGTAGGTATATGACTTTTATACGCTTGCCACGCCACAATCGATGATTTTTTCTTAAATTTTTACTTTAATTTGTGTTTTCAAAAATAAATAAAAGAGACTGATGATCAGTGGCGGCGCCAGGATTTTTGGGATGGGTGGGCACAAGTGGGCGCCCGATGATTGTAGGGTGGGCACTACCCAAATCAAAAATGACTTCTAAAAAAAAGGTAGCCGCCTCCCCCGCGCTCTATAATGCCGTAAAGCAGGGGCAAACAAAACTTCCCTCTTGTTCAAAGTGACACGTCTAAAAAAAAAGGTTGTCGTTATTCTCTTCAAAATACCAGACCTATCTCATCAACTTTCATAGCCAAATCCTCCTTCCCCTCGGAAATTACATTACAAAACCGAATCCATCAATTTTGGGTGGTCACTCATGTGATGTGGTGGGCCAGTTCCCACCCTGCCCCCCCCCCCCCTGGCGCGGCCGCTGCTGATGATGTAATTTGTTTTTGTTGTAAAAATATTTTATTGCATTTGGTTCGTTTTTGTTGTTTTAAAATAGCTCTAAAAAAAGGGGACAGAAAAGTATATAATAGAAAAATACTATAAAATATTCTTTTTACTCGTTTTTCTTTAAAATTGCAACACAATCTAATAACTAAGACGATGTGCGTCCGAAACCTTAATATTTATAAACAACAGAACTTTTAGAATAAGGAACATTTTAAAAACTAAGCGCGTTTCCAACAAAAACTGCCTCGTAATCTAAGCCAAAATCGTTAATTTTGGCGTGGTGAGCGTGTAATAGATACGTACATATATGTACCAAAAGGCAAACTAATATATTGATTTGGATGAAAAATTAGGTTGCAATTAGACTTAGCTTCTTGGCGGGGGGGCTGCACACCCCCTTCCTTCACTGCGCCACTGACCGATTATCTGTCATTTCATTGAATTATTGATTATCATCAATTAAATAGGGACCAATGCTTTTAATATAAAATACTTTCAGATAGATCTTGGAAAAAATGTTCGTTTGACATGTCAAGATCTTTTAGACTACTCCGTTCGTTTAACCGCCAGTTTAGAAAACCTAGGAATTAGAAAAGGCGACATTCTGGGTATTTTTTCTGAAAACTGTTGGGAGAGCGTGGTCACGATTATTGCAGCTTGGAATCTTGGTGCCAGTGTAGCATTCATAAATCCAAATTTTATCAAAGGTAAGTTAAAATACAGCTATAACTATCCCCTTGTCGCAAATTCGTAATATTTCCGTTTTGCAACATCGGGATTATGGCACAAAATCGCCGAGAATATTCCGGGCAGACCAATACGCGAGGGGTAATAGGATTAACTCCCCGAAATTGAAATTTTCTAACCAGAAAATAACATTTTCATGGCCTTTTTCGAGTTTGCGCGGTTAACTCTTTGAGTTTGAAGCCAAAAATGTATTTATTTATTGATGTCAACAGAGATACAAACAGTTAAAAAAAAACACTCGAGTATCCACATAATACAGTGTTTATACATAATACATGTTAAAACATTCGAGAAAACCTGAACCAGAACTTAACGTATACAAAGTATAAATCTAGAAAGTTTTAAAGAAACCCAACGTTTTCTTAAAGGGGGCAGGATGCTGAAATAGGGGATAGTCCCGGAAATCGGAGAAATATGGTCCCCCTTCGTTTTATCGTAAAATTAGCCAAATACTGTTTGGATTCATAATTTAATAAAAATAGAAAAAGAAATATGGGCAAATGTGACATAATTTCGTTATTTTTGATTATTAATTTATTAGTCAATATTTTTAAGTTGATCAGGCTGCGAAAAAATTTGCCATGTTAAATTGCATCCCTTCTTGGCCCGAATTACAGAAACCCAAGCAAATTATTGATTTTTTACACGAATGGAAAGATGGTATTTATGCGGTTGTGATAAGCCAATGAAAATCCAAAGAACAATAACTAAAGTTCAATTTATTGTAAAAAATATTGAAAGGTATTTTTTTTTAATAAAAATAACTTTCTTACATTCTCTAATAATATCTGTAGAGTCCAAATTTTAAAAGTTATTAATAAACATGGCCAGGATCCGGGCCAAGAGAACGCAATGTTTTTGGTCTAATTTAATTTAGATATAATTTCGCATGGAGCTGCTAAACTTGCAGAAGAATTTAGAAATGATGCTCTTAAATTTAAAACAAAATGAGACGAATATTTGGCCGAAACGAAACATTGATCAAAAATTAAATTAAATGGCGAATGCGTTTCTAGCCCTTAATCCATCCAACCATCAGTCTGTGTGTTTTAGCTGAACTTTACCATGCACTTAAAACTGAAGAACCCAAGTTTTTATTTACGACCAAAAATAAGATGCATCTTTTAGAAGATTACATTTCTTCAATCGAAGAAATAATATTGTTCAATGAACATTCAGAAAACAGTGGGGGACTCGGTAAGTGTAAAATTTGTTCAACAAATTGGTCCGGATTTGTTTAGAATGTTTCCACCTGAACCTTAAATGAAATGCTATAAAGTTAGAGCCACAAATATAACATTTTGTTTACATTTCCGTCTTCCGTAAAAAAATTAAGGGGGATTTCTACTGTGATGGTTTTCAAAAAATCGAACTTTTTTTCCGACGTTTTTCGACTCTCTATAGCCTCTAGAATAACCGTGTGTAAACGTTTTTACCAAATCTTCTCCATAAAAAAGTTACATCTAATTTTATGATTGCCGGTCAGTTCTCACCACTAGCCGCTTTTGAGTTAAGCCGCGTTCTCAGAGCTACGTTCTGTCGCATCATCTCGACCAATCAGGCTCGTCAGGCCAGGCTCGCAAAGAGGCAGGAAGAATTAGCTCATTTATCGTTTTTCGAGGAAGGCACGCTACGAGCCAAGCATCGCAGACTAAGTGACAGTGAGACTATTTTGTTGTGAGCCACCGTTGAAACTTTAAGTTGTTTTTCTCGAAACACTGTTTTTCGCGCTGGCGGAAAGTACTTTGGTATGTTCAAATTTTCAGAATTTAATGATTTTGGTCTTAAAATGCTCAGAATACAAGTGGTTATAGCCCCCTCTAGAATCAAGTATTTTGCAATATTACAGAAAATGTTACAGCCCTTGAAATACAAAAAAAAAGGTAAATTTTCAAAAAAAAAATTTTAATTTCGCGCCATTTTAACAGTTAGTCGAGTTTTGACTTGATTCTAGTGGGGGCTATAACTACATGCTACAATTGAAGAATCTGGGTCAATTTTATTTTTGTCCTGAATAGAAAAATGTATTTGATTTCCGCCAGCAAGTTAAGTTTTTTTTGAGGGGGTAACTGTAGCACCCTCAAGTTTTTTATTTTTTGGGGGTTGAAAAATGTTTTTTGGTACATCTTATCTTTAATAAAAAGAATTGAAAACTTGTTTTTTGTGCATTTGTCTTATTATCCCCAGAAAAAAAATCGTAAAGAAACGATGAAAATAGGACCATCACAGTAGAAATCCCCCTTAAGTGACAATACCACCTGATATTACACAGAGATGTATTCAGTATATTATTATATATTTTTTTAATTGGTTCATTTTTTATTCTACCTTTTATAATAAAATAGATTACTTTAACACTCCTCCATTTCTTCCTCTCCTACAGAAATTAACAAATTACCACTTTTATCAAAACAATAAAACTAACCCTTTAAAACGTAAAATATTCCAGTATGGGTTTTAAAAATACGTACTTACCTGTATATAACAGTCAACGTGGACTACAAGTACCTACTTAGTTTAGTATGGCCTTCAAAGTCTATTTTCCGTGTCTCATTGGCTTAGTCAGTTGAAAATGCAAGACTCGCCAAATCAACAGTATTTCAGTCGCTAGTAGCCGAAACTCGGATACGGCTTTGCTCTGGTCTTATCTATAATAGCACACCCTAGCCGTAGACGATCAGACAGTCTTGAATGATGCCGCCAACCATCGTCATTCTCGCATCAGTCTTTTTCGAAGGAGAATTTACATCAGTCTTGCCTTCAATCCGTGAAATTTACCCTTACAACTAAAGATATGATATTCCTGAGACGTCATGTGGTGACTGAAATTTCTATTTTTAACCATGGAAATTACCAGTGGCGTATCTAGGAGGGGCTGCAGCCTCCCACCTATTCTAGGAGCTCGGGACTAAAGGTCTAATTACAACCCTATTTTTCGTCTCACGCTTGGACTCTTAATTTAAATTTTTTTTTATTTATGTATTCTTGGCTTAGATTATGAAGGTCTTGTAGAAAACATTTACTTTTTAAACTTTTCCTTCTAAATGTCCTGTTTTATATAGATATAGATTAAGGTTTCGGACGCATATCGTAGGAAAACGAGTAAAAAAATAGTATTTTATAGTATTTTTCTATTATATACTTGTCTTGTCCCTTTTTTAAATCAACAAAAATATAACCCAATGCAATAAAATATTTTTACAACAAAAACAAAAACAATTAGGTATTTATTTTTAAAGAGAACAATTAATGTAAAATATTAATTGAAACATTTTTATTGAAGAAGTGATAATTTATAAAAAAAATAATGCGAGAAGAAACGAGAATGCTTTATTATGAATATACGGTACTTAAGAAGGAGTATTTCAAAACCTAAGCATTTGCACCAAAAACTGCTCTTAGATCCGCGCTCCTAAAATACATGATTTCTGAATAAATCATCAATTTTGGCGTGGTGAGCGATATTTACTTTATTTTTAATCATAAAAAACCGATCTCGAAAAACATGGGTTAGAGTCATACACACGTCTTATGTTAAAATTTTGGATTGACACCAATATTCATTTTTTTTCACAAATATAAAAAAAAATTAATAAAGAACCAGCTAGAAATATCAAAAAAAAGTAAAAAAAACATTTACAAAAACAAATTTTAATAATTTAATTTTCGAAATTTGATATTAGTTGGGTGAATTTTAAACGAACTTTGGCCGTGGCATCGAAAATGTTACGCCTGCGGCGCTTTTCCACCTTCCCTAGGTGCAATATGATGAAATACATATAGTCCCGACAGTGCCTTTCTCCAGAAAAAAAAATGTTTTACTTACCCCCATTTATTCCCCCCCCCCCCCCCCCCCCCGAGCATATTTTCTGGCTGCGCCACTGGAAATTACCATCCTGTTTCTATACGGTTACTTGGTCATGACATGACGTCACAGCGTCTGAATATCATAACTTGTAATCTCTGTATCATGGATTCGACTAAACATATTGGCGAAACACCACGTAGTATCCCTTTTTATCTATTGGTTAATTGCGGCAGTAGCAGCCGATAAAATAATGTTTTTTAAGATTTCCGAAGTCTAATAATGGACTGCAAAATGAGCTATCAAGATTATCGGCCCAAACAATTTGACCCCGAAAACACTGTAGCCTGTAATATGTCATCCAGTGGAACCACTGGAGTTCCCAAAGCTGTTATGTTAACCCACAATAATTTAAAATGGTGTTTTACGTATCTGGGGTAAGTAAGATAATGGAATGAGTGAAATTATTTGATTGCTCTGCGGAAAAAAAATTACTTTCCTATAACTGTCAAGTTTTGGGTTTTTTGTAGGTTGTCCTACGGAGACTTATTTCCTACGACTTTACTCTTAATCTCTCTAATCTTAATAGTTATTAACTAACCAGCAAGTTTGACTGGTGTGGCATACATGACATTGGCAGAAATAATTTTCTCACAATCATACATAATAACATAATGCCTGTCAATGTCAGTCACATTCAAACTTACTGGTTAGTTAATTGTAGTCAGAGCTGTGAGTAACTTAAGTAACTAGATACTTTTTAGTAACTAGTTACTTAAAGTAACTAGAGACTTAGTAACTTGGTTCTTTTTTGAATCATGCCAAAAGTAACTGTAACTTCGTTACTTTTCAAAAGTAACGAATAATGCACACCATCAGATGATGACCAAGGGACGATCGGCGGCCGTTAATCAGATTTTCACGAAGGGACGAGCGGCGAGTCGCGAGCGTTAAACAGCAAACTGGTTGGAACGCGAAATTTCTTGGAAAGCATTTTATTCTACTTGTTCGTTGTTCGAATTAACACTTCTTAGTTTAGTTTTCTGATAGTAATAGTGGTAGTGTGTACAGGAAAATGAATTATCACTACCTGGTAAATTTATGGTATCTAGTTCAAAAGCATCTTAGTAACTTTTAGAGTTTCGTAGTTACAATTAAAATAACTAGTTAGTCAAAAGTATCTTAGTTACTTTTAGTAACTAGTTACAATCAAAGTAACTAGTTACTTAAAAAGTATCTTAGTTACTTTAAAATTATCGTAGTTACAATCAATGTAACTAGTTACTGTAAAAGTATCTTAGTTACTATAACTAGTTACTTTTACTAAGTAACTAAGAACTAAGTTAGGTAAAAGTAACTATTCCTTATAAGTATCTAGATAGATACTTTTGGGCAAAAGTATCGAAAAAGTAACTAGTTACTTTTCTGAAGTAACTTTCACAGCTCTGATTGTGGTTAAAAATCTTTGTGAAACCCAACATTATTAATAATTAAGCTTGAACTTGACAGTTTTATTTTTCACTCCCCTTTACCTTCAAGAGTAATAATTTAAGCCATGCAGGATCAATTCCACGGCATAAATTTAGGACGTTTTTTTTTAAACTGACGTCATATTTTTACCATCAGATATAATCTCTTTCACTATTCTCATATGTGATAGTTTTGGCCTTTAAATTGTTTAGTCGGTGCTATAATAGGAGTTTATTATCAATAAAACTATCGCTAGGTATAATACCATGAATTTGTTGCAGCTCATTGAAGACATGCACAAATTTTGAAAACGCGCTAAACTGACGCGATTACTCGATGACGTCGATCAAATAAAAATGTACAGTGAGTGAGCATTGTTACCGATCTTTCATTTGTCATGTCGGTGTTTTTGATTACATTCCACTTAAATACGAATTATTGTGGAATTTCGATGTATTTTTGTTTAAAATACTTTTTAGGGACCCAAACATATTGAATTTCCATCCTAAGACAACGTCTCTACTCTACCTTCCCCTCTTCCACATTATGGGTCTCATGGTGCTCTTGGGTATCTTACACGATGGAGATAAACTTATTATAATGAACAAATTCAAGCCTGAGGAATTTTTAAGAACCATCGAGGAGTATAAAATAAATTATTTGGTCGTGGTGCCTCCTACTTTGCAATTTTTAGCTAAAAATCCTTTAGTTTTGAAGCACGATCTATCTTCGGTTGAGCAAATTATATGTGGAGGGGCACCAGCAAGTAAGGAAATTGAGATCGCTGTTACAAACAGGTGAATTTACTGGTTCTTTTTTTTTCATTATTGTTATTTCAAGGATTGGATAGTGGGGTTCTCTGGTAAAAAAAAGAGATACAGTGTGATATTTTATTAACATGGCGTATAACCAATCATAATTTAAAAACACTATTTTGGAGGTACCAGTGAAGTACCAGGAAAGTATCAAAATGGCCAAAAATCCCAATTTAAAAATTGTTGGATTTATGTCCCCCTGGTCTTCATATGGATGTGCTAAATGTCAAAAATATATTTAGTAGTTTTCACAATATTCCAAACTTTTTGATACCTTATACAGGGTGTCCCACCGGGAACCGAATCTATCTATATATAGAAAACTATACATAGGAAAATTTTGAAAATTTGACAGTATTCTGATGCTAATGGGGGCGACCGGCCTAAAATATTTTCATAATGGTGGCACTTCCGGTTATACCGGAAGTAAGTGTCAACTTGCTTATTTTAAATGGGACACCCTATATATTATTACATTTTTGCATTCTACGCAAGATTCTAGGCAGATTTTGTGTACCATGTCATATACCTATATCTAAACGTTTTTGACATATTTGAGTTTTTATATCAAAAATTACGTTTGCAAGCCTTAGAATAATTATTAATTTTTTCTATAAAGAAGCTTTATAGATTTTTTAGCATTTGATTGTTTTTCAACGCCGTCATAGCCAACTAAGAGTAACTGAACCTAAAATCTGCAGCAAAATCCCCATATAAAAATATTAAATTGGCAATACTTCGAAAACTAAGAATTTTTGGGATATACAATCTTATACAAACTTACCCTTATTTTTAATGCTAAATAAGAAATAATTATGAAATTTGGGTGTTTCCGTTTGAAAATCTGGACTTTTGACAGTTTTTTCATTTTCATTTTTAATCTTATTTTTTAAACACCCTGTATTAATAGTTATTAAAATATTATAAAAAATCTATTAAAGCAGGTCTTTTATAACAAGGAATCCCACTTAAATTAAATAAATAAGGCTTCTTTATAGAAAAAATTGATAATTAAGGCTTGCAAACGTCATTTTTGACATAAAAATTCAAATATGTCAAAAACGTTTAGACATAGGTATAGGACATGGTATACAAAATCTGCCTAGAATCTTGCGTAGAATGCAAAAATGTAATAATATATAGGGTGTCCCATTTAAAATAAGCAAGTTGACACTTACTTCCGGTATAACCGGAAGTTCTACCATTATGAAAATATTTTAGCCCGGTCGCCCCCATCAGCATAATGTCAAATTTTCAAAATTTTCCTATGTATAGTTTTTTACATAATATAGATAGATTCGGTTCCCAGTGGGACACCCTGTATAAGGTATCAAAAAGTTTGGAATATTGTAAAAACTACTAAATATATTTTTTGACATTTAGCACATCCATATGAAGACCAGGGGGACATAAATCCAAAAAATTTTAAATTGGGATTTTTGGCCATTTTCATACTTTCCTGGTACTTCACTGGTACCACCAAAATAGTGTTTTTAAATTATGATTGGTTATACGCCATGTCAATAAAATATCACACTGTATAATTACATGTGTTTTATTATGACCTGTAAAGTTTCTTGGTAGTATTTTGTTTACTTCTTTTTTGATTTACAACCATTATTCTTCCTTATCACATTTTTCAGGTTACACAGGGCAAAAGTCAGTCAAATATACGGCATGACAGAAGTGACAGGGCCGGTGACTGCGGTCCCGTTGAATGAAAACCGATTTGGCAGCGTCGGAAGGCTTATGAAAGGTCTGAGTATGAAAATCATCAACACCGATACTAATCAAATATTGGGACCCAATAATAGAGGAGAAATATGTATTAAAGGTAAGGCATCTACCTACTTAAAAAATAAGTAATAACTTTTTATACCCTACTAGAAAAGCCATACATACGATTATTGACAATGCGCTATTTTTCCAAGATCAGGAGAACAAATTAGTATTATTTTGGGTGGTAAGTGTTTAAACCAAAGATGATCGACCAAGAGGTATATTTTATCACAACAAGCCGACAATGCATAAAATGCAAACGTTCACTGCAGTCCGCATGAGTTCATGAATGAAACCACGTGAAATTAGACACAGTTTTACGCAAGATAATATACTGTTGCCACAGAATCCAAAGATATTCTCTAAATGGTTTTTATTTAAGCTTAAATCAAGAGTCAATTTCTAACTATTTTAAAGTTACGACTCCAGCAGCGCCGCAATGACATTTTATATAGTTGTAAAAAGGCTTTAAAATTTAGTTACAGGAATGTAGTGATTGAAAATTTCAGGTCCAGCTGTCATGAAAGGGTACATGAGAAATCCAGAAGAAACCAGAAATTGTATAGACAGTGATGGATTTATGCATTCGGGTGACATTGGATACTATGATACAGATGGATTTGTATTTGTCGTTGACAGAATTAAAGAACTTATTAAATACAAAGCCTTTCAGGTAATTTTTTTTTTACTTAGAAATGTTGTTAACTTGCAGTGGCATAAGGTATCGAGCTGAATGCCGTATTGGTATTGTATCGTCGTCCAAGCCTTCTAATTCTCTCAGATACTTACTCCTTTGACATACGGAATGATAAGTGTTGGTGGTGCATCTTTCTGCTTCTTTTGTATATTCTATTTTATGCGATTTTCCAATATTTTGACAACTAATCTCATAGGGTAGCTATCTTTGTTGAGGTCGGTCTTGCTGTAGTTAGTTTCTTCTTCAAGGGCTTTATTTGAGTTACAGATAGTAATTGCCCTGTCCACAAGCGTTCTTGGTTTGCCATGTTTTGTGGTGTTTAAATGATTCGATGTGTAATTCAGATATTGACCTCTATGCGTAACTTTCCTGTACACTGAAGTGTGGATTGTATTGCCATTTTTCTTTAAGTTACCAACTAGCAAAGGTTATTGGTTATTTTCTTATTTTTCCATTGCGAATTTGATTTTCGGTGTCGCAGGTTATTAAACTATCATTCACAGGTGATTCACACCACAATAGAACTCGCACTGCATCGGTGTAAATACCGAAAAAAGAAAAACGCTAACGAAAAACGAGTATGTACCGCTAGGTACTTTTTCTACGAAAATAATAATCAAATCAATTATTTTTTTAAAGGTTGCACCGGCCGAATTAGAAAGTGTAATAATCAAACATAAGGCTGTAAAAGATGTAGGAATTGTGGGAAAACCAGACGACAGATGCGGGGAATTACCCACGGCATTCATTGTTATGCAACCGGGGGAACGCGTGACGGAGAGGGATATATACGATTATGTGGCAGGTGAGAAAGAAAGGTATAAGTGGTCAAAGTAAAAGGAACAATACAGGGTGGTTCCTAAGTTATTACTTCTGTTTTAGCTGTGTATAGAAGGCATTAAAATAAACATTTTTTTCAAAAAACGCAAAAATAAGGTACCTACTACTTTTAAAAAAAAGGTATTTGAAAATGTTTATTTTAAAGCCTTCTATACACAGCTAAAACAGAAGTATTAACTTAGGAATTACCCTGTATATGTACGTTCAGATTGGGCATGGGTCTTGGAGAAGAATTTAGAAGTATTGGTCGTATGCTCTTAATATGAATTAATTTTTTTCAGATAATTTTTCTCATGAAAAACACTTACATGGAGGGGTCTATTTCGTGGACGAGATCCCCAAAACTCCCAGTGGAAAAATTTTAAGAAAAGAACTAAGAAAACTATTGAACGATAGCGAGAAATCATAGGTCTTTCGCGAAAAATTATACGCCTTCTTTTCGCGAACCAAACAAATATTTTAACTCAACGTTTAAGTTAAATAAAACAATTAAAATCTTTAAATTATAATTTTTATATCATTCAGTAGCTATCAGGTCGTCCACTTAGAATAATAAAGTTTTATCTGGACATTCAGCCATTTTGAGAAATCAAATAAGGCTTAAGTTTGAGTAACTAATAATTCAATATACAAATAATGATAATAAATGGGGATAATTTTTACATGTTCAAAGTATTCTTAAAATAGATTGAATGGAAAAGTATTATCGATAAAAGTTTCTTTAATACCCAAATTTGCAAGTCCTAAATGAAGATAAAACCTTGTTAAATAAACTTTCCCGAAATATTTGACCAAACATGGTTTTAACTGTCACTTACAACTTTGTTGGATTAATTAGGGCCGTTTGCACGGGTTCCACTTAAGACGTTTTAGATGGGGCTTAACTTAACGTGTCACTTAACTAAAACTTTTTCGTTGCACAGTCGCTAAACCGGCACATAAGCCAGCCTTAAGTAGATATAAATTAAGCCGAAGATAATTGATTAATAACCTGCCCCTCCATTTTAATTATGCCCCACAAGGCCACAAATTAACAAACTGACAAGCTATTCTTGTAAGAAAACTTGATACCTCGACTATGACTCATCGCGGTGATGTAAAAAAATAATTAAATCCATTTCTACCTATAATAATAAAAGACTTTATTGTAAAAAAAGGAAAATTTTCACAAAAGGCGAAGTTGAGGCTGGGCCTCCTAGCTTAACGTAAATTTTAAATGTCCCGCCATCACGGAATTCGCCTGACATGCGCAGTATGCCTGCCATTAGGCTGTGATATAGACGCGAGTGAAAATAGCAGTTACCACCTTATTATGCTAAAACTTAAAATTTGAGAAAAAGTGTATAGTTAAAACGTTGTCATTGTAAGTGGACGATGGTGTCAACATAAAATAACTATGCATATGCCATTCGCATTAAGAACACAAATGTTTTCTTGCACGTCATTGGTTAAAACTCGAGAAAAGTAAATCAAATATTGGTATAAATTATTATAAATATTTATAAAAATTAGTGTATTCTTAACTTGAATGGGTTCACACTATTTTAATGTATTTTAATTTCATATTACAGTCAAAATAAAATTAATTATCTTTAAATGTATTTACTTTATCATACAGCAGAGACAAAGAAACAAATTCTGGTAGCTTTAAATTACAAAATTTCAATTCAATTTTGATAGCTTTTATCACATCTAATCTGACTGGCTGCGGAACTGAGTACTTAAAATTAATACTTAAGTACACATAAGGTACTTAAATACAGCGAAAAAATTACGCCAATGATTCTTGAATTTTTAAGTACAGGCCCAAGTCCTTAAAATAAAAGGTTGTTTAAAAAAGTACTTGAGTAATTATTACAATACTTAAGAGTATACTTTAGACTAGAAGAGTTTAAAAAAAGTCTTAAGTATTAAAAAAATTACCTAATAAATTAAAAAAAGTACTTGTACTTAATTGGAAATTAAATAATGGTACTCAGAACTATGTACAATTAATTACATAGTTGCCTTTGTTTGAGTATTAACTTAAATTATTTTTTCTCGCTATAAGTAAGGTGAAGTTGGGTAAGTAGGGATCTGGGGCAAGTGGGTTTTTTTTATAATAATTGTAAAAAAAAATACTTTTAAAAACTAAAACTACAATAAAATGTGTTTTTGGACTCTTATAGACCCCAACATATTGTTAAAAAAATTTTAATATTTTTTTTAAGTAACACAGCTTATGTTAAATGTATCTTAACTTAGTCTATGGTTACAAGTTACGGCAAAAATGTTTAAAATTTTTTATCTGTACTAATTTAAAACTTAGGTTCAAAGTTTTTACATCCTCAAAGTTGTAATCACTAACGTTATCTCTTGTATTTTTTTAACATTTCAAATTTTTAGGTTTTCAGTTTTAGGTCCATAGTTCCCACTTGCCCCGCTTTTTTTATTAGTGGGGTAAGTGGGGATTAGTTCCCACTTGTCCCATTTAAATTTTTTATATTAATAAAATTTAAAGTGTTTAAGAAGTTAAAAAGTGAGATTGTGCATAATCTGTAAAAACTATAAAGTAAATAAAAACTTAAAAACGGTATTACGTAGTTTTAAAAAAAGTTATAGAAGAAGAAATCTCTAACATATAAACTTCTTTACTTTTAGGAATTTTTTAAATCTGAAAAAGCCTGTTGTTGGTGAAGTCGCAATAGATTAACCCACTTGCTCCAGTTAAATATAACATTACTCAAACGCGATTGGGCAACTGCGTTCTATGGGTACATTTTCATAACAATTTTTGTTTAATGAAATTCTTGGGTAAATAATTAAACAAATTTTTGTTGTAATTGTAAATATCACTAATTGCTTCCTGTCTAAAGCGCATCTCTGTAACTCGATTTTTAAAAAAGTTATGTAGTTTCCAAGGAGACCTTTTATATTTTTAACCCAAACTTACCTCCACTTCACCTTAATAGAATGTATTCAACAATTTGAGGTTAACAATAAATTCATAAATGAATCACAGTATGGAAACACTTAACTACTAAAATGATAGAGACGTGGCGGTTCAGAAGTTTCATTAATCGAATGCAGATAATAACTAGAACATTTTCTTAATTTAGAAAGATTAAAATAATCTCAGACAAAAAGCAGTTGAGTCCGTGACTATAGTAGATCGTCCATCACCCGTAAAAATAGTTTCTTACTAAATGGTACCTCATTTAATAAGGAAATTTATCTTTCAGTTCTTGTGGTATTTTTGAAATAAGGTTTTGATGGTCCACATTTTTAGTAGTGCCGAAAACACCCTGTGCATCTGGATAGGACACATTTCTGCAAGAAGACAAATTGATGTTTTTCGACTGGTTGCTATAGAGAAATTGTATATTACATAACAAGTGATGAAAGTAATGCTTTTCAAACGATGAGATATTTAGCACGAGAAGTCAGCCGAGTGCGGAAATTCTCCGAGTTTTAGAATAATCACTTTCACACGAGTAATGTACACTATTTTTCCTACGGCCACAATGAATTATAGAATTATAATATATAAGCCTTTGATATGTGAAAAAATATTTCAACACTAGTGTTGAAATAAGCATACTTAGGATTATGTTCCACTTCTTTACTGGTTTCTTAGTTTGTCAATAGGCTTTTCCTTTATTTGCAGTTTAACTTTTTCATATTTTATATATCATAGGAAGAACTAATCCTGGATTGACTTCCAGATTAACCAGAATGAAAAATTTTAAATTTAATCAAGGAAAGATTAATTAAACATAAATTTAAAAATCTACCCAACAAGGAACATTTCAATTCAAAATAATTCTATAAATTATTTAATGTTTTTATAAAAAAAAGTCAAATACTGCTGATAGGATTTGAACTTCTGACCTTGTGATCTGTAGGCTAGAGCTCTATTCTCTACGCCATCGCTACCGATAAAGATTTGTTGCTTAATACATGACACTTTCTTTAGCGCGATTGCAATAGATTTTCCAGTATATTATTAACATTTTTTATAATTTCGGATGGCGTATTTCCACACTCTAATTCTGAATCATTCGACAAACACATGATAAATAAGTTACACACTTTACAATTACAGATTTCTAAAATGTGATCTTTTTAATAAATAGGGTTGTCTGTCAAATTGGCATGTGCCTTGATATTGTAACACTAGTGTTGAAATATTTTTTTCCAACACGCGTGTGATATACGGCGCTTTCTAGCCAAATTAACGGTGCTTTTTTTTCTCATTTTCATAGGTTGGTAGTAGGAAAATACTTACTTGTGATACTCGTACTCCTTGCCATGAATATCAGTTAAAACACCTCCAAGCGCTCTTAATAGACCTTCTGGCGCGCAAGTGTCCCATTTCTTACATCCTGGGCTTGCAAACACATAGGCGTGCGCTTTCCCTTCCAATAACATTAACATCTAATCAAAATAAAATAAAAATTATATTTTGAATAATATACAACTTTTTTCTCAACCCAATCTTATTTACTTCAAATCAACCCAAATTAACCCAAAATTTACAATTTGGCAACATTGTCATTTAACAGTAAGAAAATGAACCTTGTATTTACCTTGTGTCCAGCACCGCCCACTCTAATTATTTCATCAGGATTTAATGCTTCTAAGGCCTTGTTTACAAGGGCATCCGAATGCGACCTCGTCGTGCAAATAATGAATTTATCTGTTGGGGGAGGGGTGGGAATGAAACCTCCTGCTCCCAAACCTATCAGTCCCCAAAGGGTTCGGCCTAAAATCAAAGGTGACATTATTTTTACAAACAATAACTACATTGTAAGAAAACGAGTATTGCATAACATGTGGTCTTGTTACTTTCGTCCATGGCCGTCTACGATAAACGCGAAGATAAGGAAAACAATTTCTGTTTCTTTCTATTCTTTAAACTACACGCAAGCACATTTTCCGCTCCTCATTCGGTAAGAAATTAATAGCACCATGCAAAACTCGACCAATCGCCAGTATTTTTGATCGCTAGTAGCCGAAGCGCCGCTGTTTTGAATTTACGGTTGTTTCCGAAATTTTCTAATAGATCAATCACCGGTAATCACCCTGTTCTATACATTCTGTTAAGTTTAATTTTAAGTTTCTCCTTACCTTCAAAATTTTCTTCAACTTTATAATTATGATAAGGTTGATGGATGACTCCTCCGACAGCTTTACCTTTCACTGCTAAACCGATAAGTACTGTAACATGATCAAGTAACCCCTAAAAATAACAAAAAAATCACCCATTAACATAATTGTACCAAATCCTTGGTGATCCACTATACAGGGTGATTCCTAAGTTGATACTTCTGTTTTAGCTGTGTATAGAGGGCAATAAAATAAACAACATTTTCAAATACCATTTTTCAAAAAACTTAAGAATAGGCGAGATGCAGAAGTAGAAAAATCTAAGTGCGGGCCTGGTCATCAAAACGTAGCCTGATATACCTTATGTTGTTTTTGTCTTATTAGCCATGCAATTTACGGGTAGGTGATCAGTTATTTATTTCGCGATCTGCTGCGGTGTGTTTTTCTGAAGCAAGTTAATTTTAAATTGGTGACAAGCGAAAATGATCAAATTTGAAAACAATAAACTGGTGACACGTGAAAATGATCAAATTTGAAAACAATAAACTGGTGACACGTGAAAATGGTAAAATTTGAAAACAATGAACTAGTAGATATGGTAGGTGCTAATTTACTGTGAGTATCGTCAAAGTGCGGCTGCTGCTTAGAGATTATATGCAGTTTTCTTAATGTTATTTAACGGGCAAGTTAGACAGGACCGTATTTGATCCATAGTGTAATAAATGAAGTAGGAACCTTATTTTTGAGTTTTTTGAAAAAAGGTATTTGAAAATGTTGTTTATTTTAATGCCTTCTATACACAGCTAAAACAGAAGTATCAACTTAGGAATCACCCTGTATATCCAGTAAATTCAGATTCCTCAAATATACTGAATAAGATTGTTCCCAAACAAAAATTTAGCAAAAATTTTTTTTTTTATTTAAACCCGGTTTTACAAGTTTAATAGTTAACCCAGAAATTAGCTTTTTAAATAAAAAACATTCAAGTGTTATTTAATTTGTAAATAAAGCTTTGAAAATAAATAAGTGATTAATTAAAAGTCAGGTCAGGATTAAAAATATTTAGAAATGATTTAAAAATTAGTTTTATAAAACACCAAATTACGCATCTTTGCCCTAATTTAACCATCTCTCTATCTCTATAGTTTCCGAGATCCTAATGCTCGTATGTCGTTTCTGTAACACCCTGTATAGCAAACCCAAACAATACCCGGTTTTGAGCAGGGCTATTTCCCTGTCAGTAGTTAGACATATATATAGACAGAGAGACCGACGGAAATGTGTTTAAGATCTAGAGACCCTAAAAAGTCGACATTTGATAGTATCTCACCATTTTTTTTTATAATTACCATACTTTCCTTTTCAAGGGAATTAAAACTATCCCTATTTTTAAACTTTTACCGGAACTATATACCAAAAAGGGAAATATTGACTTTCGACGTCATACTTCTCACGTCGTCGCAAATCCAGCTATATTACGGTTTCTTTACATACTTGGGTGTACTCTGACGTTCCGTCCAATGGGTCCACCCACACCACCACATCAGCCGGGTCAACTTGGGAATACTCGAGAGGGCAGGTGCTGGCCATAACAGATTCGTCCAGGTCTTGCACTAGCCATTCTTCTGGAACCTGGAATATAAGTTGTGTTTTACAAATATCATCATATTTAATAATAACTGCCATTACTAGCTTGTTGAATAAATTACTGCAGTTTAGTAGTATCATACCTCATCTTTACCATTGCTGGGACCTTCTTCTCCTATGATGGTAACCTCCGGGTATAGCAATGACAGAGAAGCAATAATACATCTTTGGGCAGATCTATCGGCTTCAGTTTGTAGGTCATTTTTTCCCGAACCCTACAATTTTAGTTTCATGATCATGATCAAATTTTTTATTACCGATCTGTTAGAAAATTTTATTCTTACTAAAAGTTGGTGCATGCCTTAAAACTATAAATGTGCATTTCAGATTTCACCTGTGACTAATAATAAGGGAGCAAACGCCATTTTTCGAAATTGCCCTAAAAGTAAAGTACCTTAATTATGAAAAAGACAGAAAAATTTTATATGGAAATGTTATTGCAAATTAAAAAAAACATAGTCCGAATACGAATTTTGAATTATGTGTGTATTTTTAATTTTTTTCCTTAAACCTCTATTTTTCCCTAAACGGTACGCCTCTGGTAAATTTGTTGTTTACGCAACATTAACATAATTATTAAATAACTTAACCATGTGTTCATTATAAAAATGTATTAAGTAGCTGCAACTACTTCAACGATACGAGTTGGTTTAGATATTAGCGTGTTGCACGCATATTTAAACACAACTTATACCCAACTTGTTTTCTAATCAAAATAAGGATAGAAACACGTCTATTCATACTACGCAAAGTTAATAATTCATTTGTCATTTTCACCCAGTTCGCTTAAGTCCAAAAACCTACTTTAAAAAATGCATATAAAATAGGTATTTTGCTTTTTAAAGAGTAGGCAGTGAAAACTCAAGTTTTTAATTTGCGACATTTCCATATAAAATTTGTATTTTTCATAATTAAGGTACCTACTTTAATCTTAAGGCAAAATTTCTTAAAATGGAATTTGCACCGTTACTATTAACCGCAGGTGAAATCTGAAATATGCGCCATCCATTATCAAGAATTAAATTTTCTAAGGAATCGGTAATAAAAAAATGTCCCATATGTTGCATACTTTTTTGGACACTGTATATATATAGAAACAGTATTTGGTTATTTATTACACACTGGTGTCCAGCGGGAAACGCTCGATCTATATATGGAAAACTATACATAGACAATTTTTGAAAATATAAAATATAATAAACAAATAAGGTATGGCCTTTTACAATAATAATTTGACATCTTAACACCAATTTAACTTATTAAATTGTGTTTTATAACTGATTAAAATGTAATGGTAGGTATCTAGGAAAATAATGAATTTAGACATAACGTATATGCAGATTTTTAAAAGCCTTATAACTTTTATATAAGACATTTTTTGCTAATTCATGTATCCTTTTAAAATAATCAACCGTTCTGGTAATTTTTCCTAACCCTGTATAATACGTAATATTTTTCAAATTTTATTATATCTATAACTTCAAAAAACTGCGTTTGTATACATATACTTCATTTACCACTTAACTTTTATATAATATTAACAAATATTTAAAAAAACATTTGAATATTCTTATGTATTTATGATTTTTAATACTAAAAATAATAAGATTTCCTCCTGACAAGTAAGTATTCAGGAGATTGACAAATAAGTTTATAAGTTTAATGAGGAAGATAAGATAAACATATTTATTTATTATTATTATAAATTACCTTTTCCACGATTCCCAATTCTCCTTTATTCATAACATCCTTGATAATATTTCCTGCTTGGGCCGCTACTTTGACAGAAGAAGCCAGAAGCCTTAAAATCAATGGAGAATCTTGCGCCATCTTCTTTTCACTATTTACATGAAACCCTTCTGAAAATATAAATTGGGTTTCTCCTAAAACAACAATATTAGTCCAAGGTAGTTAATTTTGTTGGTACTAATTTTCTCAATCAGCGAACATAAATAGAATTTAAATGGAAAGAAATAAGAATCTTTTAAGTCTTTCTCCTATGATATATTTAGAAAAAAAAATTGTAAGAAGTTAGAATCTACCAGTGGTGTATTTAAGGGGGGGGGGGCTGCCCGCCCCCCAAGTATTTTTCTATTAACTTGTCTGTTCCGTTTTCCCCTTTTTAGAGCTGTTTTGAATCAACAAAAATATAACCCAATGCAAATAAATATTTTTACAACAAAAACAAAAAACAATTAGGTATTTATTTTTAAAGAGAAAAATTAAAGTAAAAATTTTAATTGAAACATTTTTTATGGAAGAAGTGTGATCATTTATAATATAAAAAATAGTGTGGGAAGAAACAAGAATGCTTTATTATGAATATACAAAACGGCACTTAAAAAGGAGCATTTCAAAACCTAAGCATTTGCACCAAAAACTGCTCTTAGATCTACGCTCCTAAAATACATGATTTCTTAAAATATTATCAATTTTGACGTGGTGAGCGATGTTTACTTTATTTTTAATCGTGAAAAACAGAGCCCGAAAAACGCTGGTTAGAGTCATACATAAGTCTAATGTTAAAATTTTGGATTGTCACCACTATTTATATTTTTCACAAATATAAAAACTGTTTTGTTTTTTTTTTTCATAAAGAAGCAGCTAGGAATATAAAAAAAAAACATTTACAAAAACAAATTTAATCCAACCATGCAGAGAGGGAGAGGTAATTATTTAATTTTCGAAATTTGATAGTAGTTAGGTGAATTTTAAACGAACTTTGGGCGTGGCCCCGAAAATTTTTCGCCTGCTGCGCTTTTTCACCTTCTTCACTAGGTACAATATCATGAAATACATGTAGTCCCGAACTCCCGAATGTCCCTTTCTCCAGAAAAAAAATGTCCTACTTACGCCCACTGAGGCCCTCCCCCCCCCCCCCCCCCTTCCCCCAGAGCATATTATATTTCTGGTTACGCCACTGGTTGAAGCCTGGTCTAAAATTGGATAGGTTGTTAGGTAGGGTGGAGCGAAAAAAAAATTTTTTTATTCCTTTAATGTAATAGTTACAAAAAGTTACCTTTAGGGTACATATTACTCATACCAATTTTTGTTCCAATCGCTTTATTTTTACTGGGTCCGCCAGACCTTCTAATGTTAAAAAAAAGTTAAAAATCGCAATTTAAAAAAAAAAATTATATACCTGCAATCTTTGCTAGTACATGTTACTAATAGTAAAAATTATACTAAGGTTAGTTGTATAAACAATACTACCAAACGTGGTAACTGCGATCAATCATTAAGAGGGTCCGCCACGGCCTTGAATTGAACGTAGTATTACCTTATTTAATTGCTTTCAGTCGAGATCCGCACTTAGTCCGTCCCTGTCGTAATTGCGGGAGCGGGAGGGAGTAGACGCTTGGACCTGTTGCTTGACTCCTACTTTGACCAGTACTGAATGAAAAAATGAAAAAATTCCTCACATCGAACAATCTTTTGTAGAAGATCAGAGAACTGTCAGAAAAATGGTTATTGGCAGTATTGACCAGAAAACTACGATAAAATTATTGGCAAAAGAACAACGAAAAGTAAAAGAAAAACCGGTTCACAAAACAACAGAAAATTTTTTGTCTCTTACATCAGAAGACCACAGTAATGTTTTGGAAGTTCTCGCTGATCCTGATGATGATGATTTTGAGAAGAGTCTGTCGACTTACCAGAGTTGCCTTAGAGAAAAAAGCAGAGCATGCAGCATCAACTTCGAACGAAACTGGTAACCTATCGAAGGAAGTTTCTTTAAATGAACAAATGAGATCAGCTTTACCAACTCTTGCTAGGGAATGCGATAGGGCATCAGTATCTGATCGCGCTGCGGCCAAAATAGCGACAGCGGTTTTAACAGATTTAAATTTGATATCGACAAAGAATACTAGTAATGTAATAGATAGATCCAAAATTCGAAGAGAGCGGAAAAAGTTTAGAGAGTCACTACAAAAAGAATTCAAATTGGCAGTTTTGAAATCAATTTACTTTGATGGGCGGAAGGATCGGACGTTAAAGATGGAAAAAATTGGCGGCAGGATTCATAAAAGAAGTATTGTCGAAGAACATTTAGTTCTTATTGAAGAACCTCTTTCTAAATATATAGGTCACGTAGTTCCTGATTCAAGCAATGCAGTGAAATGTGCAGAAAGTATTTTAGATTATCTGGCAGATAAATTTGATTTATCAGAGCTTATCGCTTTAGGATGTGATGGTACCCCTACCAATACAGGTTCAAAAGGTGGAATAATTCGTATAATCGAGTCGACACTAGGACGATCACTTCACTGGTTTGTGTGCCAGTTACACGGAAACGAACTTCCTTTGCGGCACTTGTTCCAGAATTTAGATGGTCAAACTACAGGCCCAAACAGTTTTACTAGACCAATTGGCGTTTTATTACAGAAATGTGAAACATTTCCCCTCACTAAATACAAATCAATTGAAATAGAAGTAGATTTACTTTCTTTAGATTTTAAAGATCTAAGTACTGACCAAAGATACCTTTTAGAAATTTGTCATGCTGTTGTCAACGGCGTATGTCCAACTGGTTTAGCGAATAGATCTCCTGGAAAGCTGAATCACGCTCGCTGGTTAACATTTGCAAACCGTATATTAAGACTTTACGTTGGAACTGAAAATCCTTCACAGAATTTAGTAATCCTAACGCAGTATGTTGTGAAAGTTTACGCACCAGTTTGGTTCACTATAAAGAAAAACAATTTATGCACTGATGGTGCACAAAATCTTTGGAAGCTCATTAAATATTCCAGATTTATGGAGCACAAATATTTAAAGATAATAGATCCTGTCATTCAGCGCAATGCCTATATGCGGCCACGCAGAAACCCTTCTTTTGACTATGGTAACAGATCCAAGAGAACAGATTAGGGAACTGGGATTGCGAAGGATACTAAAAGCAAGAAAAGTGGCATCACAGGAAAGTCAATTAAGTGTTAGAACATTCAAAATACCTACAATTAACTTTGACGCAAATGAGTATACGGAGATGATTCATTGGCAAAGTGTTACCATAACCGAACCACCGGCTTTTCGTAATGTTACAGACGCGGATCTTCAAGACGCGGTTCAGGTTAAAAGAATGTTTGAGATCCCTAAATTTCCTTGCCACACACAAGCAGTGGAACGGAGCATTAAGCTTGTAACGGAGGCTTCTTCGTCAGTAAGTGGACCTGGTAGACGAGATGGGTTTATAAAAGCAAAACTAAAATCCCAAATTTTAATGCCAACTTTTGAAACCAAAAAGGAATATAAATTTCAAGAGTAAATAATATTTCCTAAGGTCGTGAAAGTCATAGGTCCTAGCATAGGTTGGGAGGTAGGGCTGGGATGTGGAGGAGCTCGATAAGCAGTCACCTCCACGTGGTGAATTCTGGGTTACTTTGTTAATTTAAATAGAGTAAGCAAGGAACTGCTTCTTGGGTTAAAACGTGTAAAATAATGTTTTTTTGTAAATCTTATTAATTCTGGCGGACCCCGTAGACATTATTATTTCTTTAGGACTGTAATTTTGCCATGTAGGGATATGTATAGTCTAAAGGTTTTTTGCTATTAGAAAACAAAAAGCATTAAAAATATATTTTAATACATCTAAAAGGAAATGGCCTTTTTTCCCTAAAATTTAACTTTTGAAAGGCCCGGCGGACCTTCAATAAATTTTTTTATGTAAAACTGCAAAAGCTTTTTTTAAACGCCACACGACCAAGCAACTTTTTATAACTATTAGAAACCTGAAAGAAAAAAAAAAATTTTTTGGAGCTTTTTCGCTCCACCCTATTGTTAGGTATCTATAGATAGTAATGGGTGAATTATTGCCTACAATCCCTAACTGATTACTGAACAAACATTGATGTTCATTGACTGGGGAAAATAGTATTTACCAAAAAAATGCACTGCCTTTTAGACTATATGCCATTGTACAGGTATGCAAATAATTTATATTAATCTTTTACGGATATGTGTTATATATAAGATGCTTTGACGAGCACTATAGATATAGAAGCCTTCTATAATTAGTAATTTTTGTTTAAAAAGTCTACCTAAATATTGTTTGCCACCCACTATAAGGGTCTCATAGTAGCCCAGTCAGTTAAATGTATCTAATGTACCGGGCTGCTTGATGCAAAATATTCAATCCTTGTTGGATGGATTCTACTCAGTGATGTCATTAAATTTTATATTGTAAGTCCAAAAACAAGATTTGCACCTAAGTTTTCCATAGTCATTCGGTACCTACTCATATTCCCACAGAAAATGATAAAGACTATTTATTTATTTATTTATTAACGGGCAAACCCAATTACAGTTTTTACATAGCAAACTAACTTTAGTTTTTTTACTTAATAATGTAACAGATTGAAACTAACTCTATCTATATTAAATTATAAACAATAATTACAGCAAAAGTCGAGAAAGATTTCGCTTAAAAGAGGCGAGGGAAGTATTAAAAAAATCATAGCCAATTCTATTTCCGTTGTTAACAATTATCGATATAGGAGAAGATTTACCATAGTTGCATCTGTGATGGTCAAGAGCAAAAAGAAAATGATTTCTGGTGTCCCTAGGTGGAACTCGAAAATTAATCCGATATAAAAGGTCAGGGCATTCGATTATTCCATTGACTAATTTAAATAAAAAATATATATCACACTTGATCCGACGATCAGAAAGTGAGTCCAAGCTCAGTCTTCGCTTTAGACTATCACAGGAGTCAACAGGTAATTTAAATTTATATGAAATGTATCGAAGAAATTTGTTTTGAACTTTTTCAATGTTTTGGATATGTATTAAATAGGATGGTGACCACACACAAGAAAGGTATTCCAAACATGACCTGACAAGAGCCTTGTAAACCGTATTCAAACTAATAATATTCTGTAAATCTCTAGTATTTCTACACATAAAACCTAATAACTTTAAAGATTTATTGACAATGTATTCATAGTGAATATGAAAATCCAGTTTAACATCTAGGTGAATACCTAAGTCACACACAGTGGTAACTCTTTCCAGAATACAATCATTTATTTTATAGTCATAGTTAAGTGGATGCACCGTGCGATGAAAAGTCATTATTTTACATTTTTTAATGTTTAAGTCCATTTTATTTCTAACACACCAGTCATACACTCTGTTTAGGTCATCTTGGATTCTTAAAGCATCATACACTGACTTAACTATGGCAAACAATTTTAGATCATCAGCAAAAAACAGAGACTGTGAAAACAATATTTCCAACCTCAAGTCATTAATAAAGATTATAAATAAGTAGGGACCCAAATGGCTGCCCTGCGGCACACCAGATGTAATTAATATTTCCCCTGAAACAAAACCCTTAACCTTAACAAACCGTTTTCTATTACTTATATAAGATGTTAGCCAATTAAGTAAGGATCCGGAAAAGCCAAAGCACTTCAGTTTCTGTGCCAGAATACGATGATTCACGGTGTCAAATGCCTTGCTAAAATCAGTGTATACGGTGTCAACTTGACATCCACTTTCCAAGGCATCTAAAACCGTTTGAGAAAAAATTACCATATTTGTAGCTGTGGATCTACCCCTACAAAAGCCGTGCTGTTCCTGATTAATATAAAACATTACTGAATTCTTAATATGATTACAAACTATACTTATACATAGATAGATGCATAAAAGAATGTATGATATCTTATGTAACAGTTATGCTGTTATTATTCTATTTGTAATGTTTTGTACTTATCTGAAAGTGCACACTAGACTGTGCCAGAAAAACTTTTAGTTTAACTCTGTTGTTATTAAGTGAAATCTGGGTTGAAACCACCACCCAGTGTATTTTTTTAAATAAATATATGTATAGAATAGCACCATATCACTTATTTTTAACCATCGCTCCTAATCATGTACTATAAATATTTAAAAAATGAACTTAGCCTTGTACCTTAGACTGGGATATTTGTTGTAGATGAATATTGTGCATTATCCCTATTGCGGCACTAAGTCTTAGTACTTATTTGGGTATGATACGTTAAACATCGAGATATAAAGAGAAAAATAATGGTACTTACTTACACTACTTACACGAGTTGTAACTAATGATAAGTTTTTAAGCAATTTTAAGATAACCATACTAAAATCATGAACAAATATTTAATTATATGCTCCAGTAAATTTATCTTATGTAAACGTAATGTAAATCCTGCGGTTCACTGCTTTTTCCGTATTTCTTTTTACATTTCTGATCCTTGGACAAACCAGTATAGAGTAGACTGATATAATTGTTTCATTTATTTACAAGCTTTCTTTAAAAAAAAAGTCATCTACTCATGTTAACCCGAACTAATATGTTATAATTTTCATAAAAATACCAATTATTGTAAAAAAAACAGCATTTTACCTAAAAACAGCAATTTAAAATTTTTTGAAATCAACTATAAAGTGACAAACTAAACAAACATTTGACATGACGTAACCACACTTTTTGATGTGTACTTTCAAGATAGAATCATTTCGATGGCACAGAGGATGATGGCTAATCGATGATCTTGGCTAAGCGAGGTCCGATATTCAGTTTGGATATTTGTTTAAAAACAAAATTGATGAAAGCTGAAAGAAAAGGGCATGTGCGATAGCCTTTACCAGTGTCGAAAACTTTGCAACGTCAGATGAGCCAGAAAACCAAAGCACAGAAACAGTGAATACTGAAAAAATATTGTAAATTGAATTGGAGAAACTTTCCTGACGCACCCACAGTGCGCTTATCTATAGAATGAAGGGACCAAGTCATTTACACCAGAGAATGTGTAAATTATCCCTAAAAGACGCTAGGGCATTGACAAAGCACTGGACTTGTGACCTATGGCGTATAGCGACAGCGACGACCTATCATTCCTCTGTGCTATGGCACTGATGCAAAATTGGCTTGAGGCTGAAAAGCTAGAGGCCATCGAACGACAACGCTTTTTACGGACTGTGCGGTTCGAGTTCTGTGCTGTGTTCTGTGGTCTGTGGTCTGTTCTTTTTATCGAAGGGGGAGGGGGATTTTTCTTTTTAAAGTTTTAGTTTAATAACATAAAGAATTCGATAAATAATTATTATCAATTATCATCGTTTTATCTTAATTGGAAACGGATAACACATAATTAATATATAAAACCATAATCAGTTCAGTTATTTTGATGTGAGTGGTCTACTGTTATAATTACTTTATTTGTTTAGTGTGAAAAATCGAACTAAAATAAATAAAATGTCCGGTAAAAATAATCCTCCTTCTAATGTTGGTTCTGGCGACATCAAAAGCGTCGAGTTTAAGGTAACAGCCTAAATGAAGTACATTTTAAATCACAATGTGACCACAGGCGGTATCTTAAATGAAGAGAAATAAATAATACTCTAATCTCACCCTTCATCAGGATATATTTCAAGGAAAATGATTTTACTTCACTCTACATGTTTCGAACGTAGATCTTCTAGAAGATGAACGTTTCTATACGTTCGAAACATGTAGAGTGAAATAAATAATTTTCCTTGAAATATATCCTAGTGAAGGTTGACTTTTAGAGTATTATTTATCTCCATTTAACTTGCAACTTCACTTCAAGTATGGACTACTTCGTCAAAATATAATATCTTACTCCTATAAATTAATAATTAAGCACCCACCTACAAAATCATGTTCTAGTGGTTATATAATAAGTGAGTTGATTTGGTAATTTTAACTGTAATCTCTTGGTGGGAATATTAATGCCCCCAACATCTAAACTCCTTTTAAGATTTATGTGCATGAGTGTATGGTACCTAGATTGCACCTTAAATGTTCTTTTCTTGAATTATTTTTTCTATTTGTTTCGTTTCTAGATTGGAATAATCGGGGGGTCAGGATTAGATAATCCAGAAATCCTCACAAACAGATCAGAAAAAAAGGTTGGGACTCCCTTTGGTGACCCATCAGACGCTTTAGTTCTGGGTGAGATTGAAGGTGTTCCAGTCGCAATCCTAGCTCGCCACGGAAGAAAGCATGATATCATGCCAGGTAGGTTGAGTTATTTATTAAGCTTATTTATATACATTTTTATTTGATTTTTCTCTAAGCTAAACTTGCCTTATTCATCATGATGATGGAAAAGTGGATGAATTACTAAGATAGTCTTCTTTGTTCAAAAATGTTTATATTATCATATATTATTAATAATATTAAATCTTTTACCTACTCTTGCAGTTATTTCCTTATTTATTTGAATGATTCATTGCTATTAAATTCAAATTAAATAATTAATGTTCATTTTTTTTTCTACATTGCAATGTCACTAAACAATGGGATATTAAACTATTATTATTATCAATAGACCATAAGGCAAATTTTTCCTGGGTTATTACTTTATATTATCTTTCTTTTGTGTGGTAAAGTTGGAGAAAAACTTCTTTCTTATAAGGTTGCCATATTCTGAAATTGCAGTTTAAAAAAATTATAATCCTATAAAAATGTAATAACTGCCATACTCAACATTTTTTTCTAAAGGGGCCACAAAGATGTTTTAGCCACACTATATAAATTTATTTAGGTGTTATTATAAAACGTAATTTAAATTTAAGTAATGGTTTATTTTACTAAAAAAAAAAAAAGATCCTATAATATCTATATATAAAGTTGAAAATTTACTTTTCCAGAAAAAAAATGTCCAAGATGTAAAGTCTAACCTTTTTGGTAAATTATTATATATGCCATGAAATGACTGTACAACGCTTCACCACAAATTCCTTAACCAAAAATAAGGTGATCTAGGCAAACTTACCTATATGCAATGTTGCTTCATTTTGCCGCTACAGGGCGCTAAAGTTTTCAAATTAATGCCGTTTTATTGGAATAATTTCTAAACGCCTTTATCGATTTCCACTAATTTTGGAACTAAGAATTACCACTATTAATAGTGTGTTTTGACGTATGCGCCATCTTTTGTTAATGCCTGCAAATTTAAAAAGTGGCGTGTGATTGGTAATTAAAAGTTCCTCTTTTTGTTACCCCTCTTATAAATGACTTAAATTATTTCCCTGACACTAGCTGACTTCATGTTAAAACTTTATTGTCTCTTGTAAAATTTTAGCCAGACGTGCAGTTTTTGTGCACAAAAATTTTTTACCATTCCTTGTAATTCTTCATTGCTGTTTATTTAGAACGAGAAACATGAGAAAAAATTTAATTCTAAATAACTACCAACTAGTTTGAGTTTTATAACAAATAACAATTTTATTGTTCGAATCTTTTTCATGTTTTGCATCGTAAATAATTTTTTTGCAGAGAAACTGCATATCTGGCTAAATTTTTACAAGAGACAAAAAAGTTTCAACGTGAAGTCAGCTATAGTGTCAGAGAAATAATTAAAGTCATTTATATGGGGGGTAACAAAAGAGGTACTTTTAATTACCAATCACACGCCCCTTTTTAAATTTGCAGGTATTAAAAAAATATGGCGCATACATCAAAACACGCTCTTAATAGTGGTCATTCTTAGTTCCAAAATTAGTGGAAATCGATAAAGGCGTTTAGAAATTATTCCGAAAAAACAATATATTAATTTGTAAACTTTAGCGCCCTGTAGCGTCAAAACGAATCAACATTGCATATAGGTAAGTTTTCCTAGATCGCCTTATCTTTGGTTAAGGAATTTATGGTGAAGCGTTGTACAGTCATTTCATGGACACCCTGTATAACTATTCTATTACATAAAATTGATCTTTTTCCAAAATTACTCTTTACTGAAGAAGTAAAGGGTTCCTTATTTTTACGCGTATTATGTTGATGCATAAAGTTGATGTAGTAAATTAATATGTGTAATATTGCTTGAACTTTTATGGAGTGTATTAATGCTCTTTATTTAATACAGCATAATTATCTTCCCTGTAGGCAATGTCAACTACAGAGCTAACATTCACGCCTTGAAAACGGAAGGTTGCACCCATATCATTGCCACTAATGCTTGTGGCTCTCTTCAAGAAAATATTCCTCCCGGAACTCTGGTTATTATCGATAATTTTATTGACAGGTAAGAATACCATGTGGTGTCAATCAAATATCACTACTAATATGAATTAAAAGATTGCATGGAAGGAGTTTTTCAAGAACCCTTAGATACCGGGAGCGGCATATCCACAGTGGCGGCGCCAGGATTTTTGGGATGGGTGGGCACAAGTGGGCGCCCGATGATTGTAGGGTGGGCACTACCCAAATCAAAAATGACTTCTAAAAAAATAGTCGCCCACGCTCTAAGCGCCATAAGCGGGGTAAACAAAACTTCCCTCTTGTCCAAACTGATGTCTAAAAAAAAGGTCATCATCGTTGTCTTATTACTTTATTACATCCTTCTATAATACCAATCATCCTTTTTGGGTGGGCACCCATGTTTTTAGGGTGGGTGAACGGCTTTCGATGCAAGATTCAAAGCTTGGCTAGAGCGACGGCTCTCGATGCAAGATGAGAAAAATTTATCAAAGCCTTGCTAGAGCGACGGCTCTCGATGCAAGATGAGAAAAATTTATCAAAGCCTTGCTAGAGCGACGGCTCTCGATGCAAGATGAGAAAAATTTATCAAAGCCTTGCTAGAGCGACGGCTCTCGATGCAAGATGAGAAAAATTTATCAAAGCCTTGCTAGAGCGACGGCTCTCGATGCAAGATGAGAAAAATTTATCAAAGCCTTGCTAGAGCGACGGCTCTCGATGCAAGATGAGAAAAATTTATCAAAGCCTTGCTAGAGCGACGGCTCTCGATGCAAGATGAGAAAAATTTATCAAAGCCTTGCTAGAGCGACGGCTCTCGATGCAAGATGAGAAAAATTTATCAAAGCCTTGCTAGAGCGACGGCTCTCGATGCAAGATGAGAAAAATTTATCAAAGCCTTGCTAGAGCGACGGCTCTCGATGCAAGATGAGAAAAATTTATCAAAGCCTTGCTAGAGCGACGGCTCTCGATGCAAGATGAGAAAAATTTATCAAAGCCTTGCTAGAGCGACGGCTCTCGATGCAAGATGAGAAAAATTTATCAAAGCCTTGCTAGAGCGACGGCTCTCGATGCAAGATGAGAAAAATTTATCAAAGCCTTGCTAGAGCGACGGCTCTCGATGCAAGATGAGAAAAATTTATCAAAGCCTTACTAGAGCGACGGCTCTCGATGCAAGATGAGAAAAATTTATCAAAGCCTTACTAGAGCGACGGCTCTCGATGCAAGATGAGAAAAATTTATCAAAGCCTTACTAGAGCGACGGCTCTCGATGCAAGATGAGAAAAATTTATCAAAGCCTTGCTAGAGCGACGGCTCTCGATGCAAGATGAGAAAAATTTATCAAAGCCTTGCTAGAGCGACGGCTCTCGATGCAAGATGAGAAAAATTTATCAAAGCCTTGCTAGAGCGACGGCTCTCGATGCAAGATGAGAAAAATTTATCAAAGCCTTACTAGAGCGACGGCTCTCGATGCAAGATGAGAAAAATTTGTCAAAGCCTTGCTAGAGCGACGGCTCTCGATGCAAGATGAAAAAAATTTATCAAAGCTTGGCTAGACCGACGGCTCTCGATGCAAGATGTAACGCAAGATGAAAAAAATTTATCAAAGCCTGGCTAGAGCGACGGCTCTCGATGCAAGATGAAAAAAATTTATCAAAGCTTGGCTAGACCGACGGCTCTCGATGCAAGATGTAACGCAAGATGAAAAAAATTTATCAAAGCCTGGCTAGACCGACGGCTCTCGATGCAAGATGTAACGCAAGATGAAAAAAATTTATCAAAGCTTGGCTAGACCGACGGCTCTCGATGCAAGATGTAACGCAAGATGAAAAAAATGTATCAAAGCTTGGCTAGACCGACGGCTCTCGATGCAAGATGTAACGCAAGATGAAAAAAATTTATCAAAGCTTGGCTAGACCGACGGCTCTCGATGCAAGATGTAACGCAAGATGAAAAAAAATTATCAAAGCTTGGCTAGACCGACGGCTCTCGATGCAAGATGTAACGCAAGATGAAAAAAATTTATCAAAGCTTGGCTAGAACGACGGCTCTTGATGCAAGATGTAACGCAAGATGAAAAAAATTTATCAAAGCTTGGCTAGACCGACGGCTCTCGATGCAAGTTGTAACGCAAGATGAGAAAAATTTATCAAATCTAGGCTAGACCAAACGGCTTTTTATTGTTGTCAAAATCGGGAAAAATGATTCATTTATTGGTTGTTGGGTAAACGGTTTAGATTCTTTTATTTCTAAGTGCATTAGTGAGACAAAGAACCCAATAATCCGTTGATTCATCCTTACAGTGACGGCGCCAGGATTTTTGGGATGGGTGAGCACGAGTGGGTCCGATGATTTTAGAGTGGGCAGTACCAAAAAAATGACTTAAAAAAAAGGTCAACTACCCCTACACAAAGGGCGAAGCCCGATAACCACAACACTACACCTCCACAACCTACGCAAAGGGCAAAGCCCGACAAAAGTGATGAGTAAAAAAAAAAACAAAATCCCCCTCTTGTCCAAAGTGGCGTCTAAAAAAAAGGTCATCCTCGTTCTCTTGAAAATAACATACAATAAAACTTTCATAGTCAAATCCCCCTTCCCCCGGAAATTCCATTGCAAAACCGTCTCTTTTGGGTGGGCACTGATGTTTTCAGGGTGGGCCGGTGCCCACCCTGGCCCTCTCCTGGCGCCGCCGCTGCATATCCCTCTAAAGATTATTTTAGATTATGTCAAATCTAGACCACAGACATTTATTAGGTTTGTTATATAATATGGAAAATTTCACACCCACTTTTTGCAACCAATCGGAAGATTTTATTTTCAATCATTACCATGGCAACAAATAAAATGTCCATTATTCATGCCCTTTGAACTTTCAGGGACCAAATTACATTGGAAATGTTTTTAAATAATTACTAAAGTTCATTGTACCTATTGTAATAAATATAAAAAAAAAAAATTTTAAATAAAAATAACTTTCTGACAATCTCCAATATCTGTAGAAGTTTTTTTAAATCCGTTAATAAACATGGCCAGGATTCGGGTCAAGAGCATGCAATGTTTTTGATTTATTTTAATATAATAGATATAATTTGGCACGGAGGTGGTAACCTTGAAGAAAAATTAAGAACTATTGGTGTAATGGTCTTAACAAAAAAATGTTTAATTTATATTTATCTAAGCTGATTTAACGACTTCGTCGTTAGCTGTAATGGCCAAGTCGCTATAAAAAAAGATTAAACCTGTTTACTATCACTTTCTAACATATTTGATGTATATTTTAATCAACAAATTAGTTGGGAAACGAAGTTGTTTGATTTTCCTTTAATGCACTGGCACCACGTTATTTTAGCACGACATTATTTATTTAGAAAAAATCTGGTTTGTGTCAAAATAAACAGATCAATATGTATATCAAAATTGTTTAAAACTTAGTGCGACCATAGATAAAAGATAAATAGACACACATCTCTGGGATCCAGAAACAAAATTTGAGTTCATACAATGGACAGGACCGTAGATAGGGGGGATGGCAGAAAAAAAAATTGTCTAGTTGAATTAATACAGTCCAGTCTTTCTTTAGCTAACAGATTATTTCTTTATATTAACTATTTCTATTTTAAGAGTTAAATTTGTTTAGTTTTATTTTTGTATTTTTATATTTCTGGTTTTAAAATTTTATCTTTAAAATAAAGTTTTTATAACTTTTTAAATATGTATGTATATATATATAAACAAAAGGAAATATATTGTCCGTACTGTTATAAAGAAAGAGGTGAGTCCATTTTGTTTGGAGCCCTGCGTATCTTAATGCAAAAAAGCAGTACACACTGTCCGATAGCCAAAAATTCACCTCTTTCTATATATATAAAAAGTCGCTACCAACCATTTACATATTTAAGGAAAATGTTGGTTCAGAATTCGCGAAAATGACATACAAAATATTTTTACCTCAAAATTAGAACAATTAATGTTATCCAGAATAGAAGTCTTCTTTCGTTATTTGTAAAAGTACATCATCCTGAAGAAATTCAAATCAATTTTGGCATGATAAGCTATTGGCTGTGATTTATACAAGAATAACTTATTTTAAATTTGTTATTGATTTAAAGATTTTTGGCAGGTCAGTAAAACTGTGTCGGTTTTAAATGGTTCTTTTCCTTTTTGAAAGTCTTCACGTGAAAGAATTGAAATTGAGTTTAACCTAAAACCTCAAATGTTATACATTTATGATAAAAAAGGAGAAGCACACACAGTATTCTAAACAGGGTTGACGCATTTTTATGTGGTGTTATTTATTATTTTATTATAATAATTGAAAGGAAAAAAAATTAAAACCAAGAAAACCTTTTTAACACAAAAAAAATACTTAATTTAAACAAAAAAAAATATAAAAAAAAACCTAAGTGTTATAATGCTTAAATAGAAATACCAGTTTAGCTGCTTTCCAATCCAAATGACCGCTACTTCCACTATTTTCACGTCCACCTACACTTCCCTTTTCACAGTTATCGCTTCTCTGTTTATTTGCCAACTGGATAATTTCACTCTGGCTAGTTCCAGGCTGTGACTGACAATCACCATGAAGAGTTTTAAGACCACTGCTAATATCACTAGTTTCACTTTTGCAGGTTTCCCAATGACTTTTTAGTCTGTCCGCTAGACCTTGCAATTCTTTACCATACTTTTTACATACTGCTCTACAACCTAGTTTGCCCACCACTTTCTTTTTTGTAAAATGCTGACAAACACTAAATTCCTTTCTGCCCCGGCTTGTCATGACTCCAAATGTTTTGATAGATTAACCCCCAAAGCAAAAATATTACTAATAAAACTGAAATAAGTAAGTATCGTTTATATAGCTGTGCGTTTTCTGCCAGTTTATTACAAAACTTTCAGGTGATTCAGGTGAATACAGTATTCACCTGAAGACGACTGGAGATACTTACCAGTTGAAACGTTGTGATGTAAAACAAATTAAAGACAATGCAAGTCCAAAACTATTCTATCATTCAAGAAACATCATTGTCTCCAACCTTCAAACAGACATTTTAAATGAAGTATCAGATTTTTTCCGAGTCAGTTCTTCCGGTGAACTGATTTTTAAGAAACCTTTTTTAATGAGTACAAATATGTAGTAAATTGCTGCCCCGTTACTTGTGACTGGTCTTCATTACTTAAACCAGAATCTAAAATCACTAAAATAACAAAATTCTTTGTTTATTTATTCATCTTACCACCACTTATATCAGCTTTTCCTCTGAAATTCAGCTAGAAATTGGGCTCTTCTTGATGACATAACCGCACTTTAATTATTTAATATGCGTTAAAACACGCTTAACTCCAGTTTGCAGTTGTGGTACAACAATATTTGAAATTGAGACCAAAATCAATATTTATAATTATAAGTATTTATACAAAAATATATTTTCCGTTGGATATAAACATTATATTCGGGTAGTGATCGGTAATATGATAAGGATACAAGTAAGAGTCGTCTATTATTTTCCAATCTTATGTATTTGTTTGTTTTTTTTTTGTATCGGACTCTGCATCCAAAATACATAAATTTAAATCGCCCTAAACTTTAAATCTGAAAAAGAAAGAATTCCTAAAATCTCGTGCAAATCACTTATAAATTCCTTTACGTCAACGGCCTAAAAATCTCGATATGTTTATTTTTAATTGAAATTTTGGTGTTTTTTATTTATGTATTACGAATGTTCAATATGCGTATTTTAATCATTTAGATCCGGTTGTATAATAAGAGCTTAAGTACGAGTTTTGTAAAGCTCGACCTAAGGTTGAACTCGGTTCTACTAAGCTTGTATTAGTGTCAAAATGTCGGCTGAAAAGCTTAATTATTACAGCACCGGTGGCCCAAGTGCATTGAAGGAAGATTAAAAAATAAAATTACAAAAAAAAAGTATTTTTTCTTTCAACGTTAAAATTTAGGATTAGATCTTCATTTATTTTTTTTGTAGACCACAATGAAACCCTCTTATTCATTAAAGAGAAGAACCTTCCTTTTTTGTGCAAAACATTGCCAGCACCATTTTGTTTTTTTTTGCCTCGATGACATATAATTCTGTATTCTGTACTTTTAGAACTCATAATCGAATACAAACGTTTTATGATGGTGAACCCGGCCACCCAAAGGGTATATGCCATTTGCCCATGGAACCTGCCTTTTGCCAACATACCCGAAAGGTATATTTCTGTTTGTGTTTTTTGAAAGCATGATATTTTTTAGAAATGGTCAACATACGATTTATGTCGGGCAGAGCTGGGCATTGCTTGAAAGAGGGCTTTAGTACTTTGAGCACAGTGCTTGCAAGCACTCAAAATTACTTTGTTAATTGAAAACATTTAGAATTTCCCAAGTGCTGATAATTATTTTTCCAAAGGGCTTGGTGCTCGAAGCACTTTTTTCAAGTACTTTGCCCAGGATTTAGGGTTTCATAAAGATTTTAAACAATAATTAACTAACCGGCCACTTTGACTGTGACATACCTACATGACTTTGTCAGAAATATTTTTTTTACAATCATAGTGGCCCGGTTACCTTAATCTTTAATTTACTAATCAGGTACCTTTGATTGTGAGTAATATTAAATACCACAATATTTAATAGCTTATTTATCATTTTTCCTTTCATGCATTCATGTCAGTGATGTAAAATAAATAAGGACTCGCTACAAAGTAAGCGTTACTATGTGATCACTAAAAGTAACGAATCCTAATGTTATAAAAGACTCGTTACTTTTGGCATTTCGTTACTCTGAATTTAAATCTAACTAACTATTCTACCCAGAATTTTACAGCGGGCGGTTTCGTTCGTTCGACTTGATAGCCAATAACGGATGACAGACAAAACGTATCATAATTATTTTTCGAGCTGGATTTTGTTTTTACCTCGTCAGGCGGCCGATGGCTTGTCGTTTTGCATGTACTTTGAAGAGATGGCGTATTAATATTTGGTTAATTTGTTGTCGGGAAGCCATGTTGCCTGTTGGGTTGAGGAAATACAGGACTGGAAGTTACCATTGACAGATGAAAGCAATGTTTATTCTTATGTATTTTTAATTTATATTTCTTTTTTTAATTTTAACAGGCCCTTATTTTATAAACATAATATAAATTGAGTATTCTGTTTCTTAGATTGTATAGCGTAAACAAATTGTGTTTAGTCAAGTTCCACTTCGCACACGGGTATTTAGAAAATTATAAAATTATATAGAGCTTCGATTCCTAGAATCAGATGCCCAAAAGCAGAAAAGAAGTATTATTTGTTTATATTTTGTGTAAATGAATAACAAATAAATCTATTTTTTAATCAATACGCCATGTTCTATTCCTATTTGATATTGTATGTGTTTCTTAATCACATATTTGAGAATTGACAATAGTACATAACCTAGATTTAATATATTTATACTACAAAACATGAGTATTTGGCAATCGATCAAAGCCATATTTTCTATTTTTAAAAGTAACGATTTACATAAAGTAACGAGTCCTGAGTAACGAGTCCTAATACCCAAAGTAACGAAACGGTCCAAGTCCTTAAAAGTAACGAAAATTTACATCACTGATTCATGTTACATTTGTTTTGTTTGTACAGTGGCCGCCAGAAATTGTGCAGCATATAAAAAAAAATTAATTTAAATAATTTATTTTATTTTGGTTTAAAGATCAGCAGATATTTTTCGAAATGAAATAAATTTAATAAATATAAAAATTGACTGAACTGATGCTGCACGTTTTCTGGCGGTCAATATACAGGGTGTCCCACCGGGAACCGAATCGATCTATATACTTATAGAAAACCATACATAGGACAATTTTGAAAATGTGACAGTATGCTGATGGGGGCGACCGGGCTAAAATATTTTCATAATGGTGGCACTTCCGGTTATACCGGAAGTAAGTGTCAACTTGCTTATTTTAAATGGGACACCCTATATATTATTACATTTTTGCATTCTACGCGATATTCTAGGCAGATTTTGTATACCATGTCCTATACCTATGTCTAAACAGTTTTGACATATTTGAATTTTTATGTCAAAAATGACGTTTGCAAGCCTTAGAATAATTATCAATTTTTTCTTTAAAGAAGCCTTATTTATTTAATTTAAGTGGGATTCCTTGTTATAAAAGACCTGATTTAATAGATTTTTTATAATATTTTGATAACTATTTATACAGGGTGTTTAAAAATAAGATTAAAAATGAAAATGAAAAAACTGTCAAAAGTCCAGATTTTCAAACGGAAACACCCAAATTTCATAATTATTTCTTATTTAGCATTAAAAATAAGGGTAAGTTTGTATAAGATTGTATATCCCATATTGACAACGTCATAGATTTTTTTAGCATTTGATTGTTTTTCAACGCCGCCATAGCCAACTAAGAGTAACTGAACTTAAAATCTGCAGCAAAATCCCCATATAAAAATATTAAATTGGCAATATTTCAAAAACTAAGAATTTTTGGGATATACAACCTTATACAAACTTACCCTTATTTTTAATGCTAAATAAGAAATAATTATAAAATTTGGGTGTTTCTATTTGAAAATCTGGACTTTATGCAATTTTTTTCATTTTCATTTTTAATCTTATTTTTTAAACACCCCGTATTAATCAAGATATTGTAAAACATCTATTAAAGCAGGTCCTTTATAACAAGGAATCCCACTTAAATTAAATAAATAAGGCTTCTTTATAGAAAAAATTGATAATTATTCTAAGGCTTGCAAACGTCATTTTTGACATAAAAATTCAAATATGTCAAAAACGTTTAGACATAGGTATAGGACATGGTATACAAAATCTGCCTAGAATATCGCGTAGAATGCAAAAATGTAATAATATATAGGGCGTCCCATTTAAAATAAGTAAGTTGACACTTACTTTCGGTACAACCGGAAGTGCCACCATTATGAAAATATTTTAGCCCGGTCGCCCCCATCAGCATCAGCATACTGTCAAATTTTCAAAATTTTCCTATGTATAGTTTTCTATATATAGATCGATTCGGTTCCCGGTCGGACACCCTGTATATTAAAAATAAAAGCCAATCCAAAAAGAGATAGGCCGATTTTTAGTAAAATGCACTTTTTACTGTTTTTAATGTGTTTTTGTTATTTAGGTGGTGCTTGAAACAGCCAAGGCTGTAGGCATCGACGCCATAGACGGAGGCACCGTAGTCGCGATAGAGGGACCCAGATTTTCTAGTAAAGCTGAAAGTAACCTCTTCAGAAATTGGGGAGCCCACGTTATTGGAATGACTACCGTACCGGAGGTACATTTTTTCGTTCAAAATCAGTCAAACTTATGTTTTTGAACTGTCTGATTATGAATGTAACATGATCTACAGTGACCGGCAAAAAGTTGGAGCTATATGGGAAACTTTTTTATTATTGAAATTTAAAAAAAGTTTTTATGCTGATAGCCATGGCAGTGCATGATTGGTAACCTAAAAACGTGTTTTGACATTAGTCACGTGACTACTCATTTGTCTGGAAAATTTAAAAGTATATATTTTGTGGCGAAAATCTGGTATTAGAATACAAGATATTGAAAAAAATGTTTAGATTTTAATTTTATGCTGATGTCAAAGTTTAAAACAAATTCAAAAAAAAAATTTAAATACAAAAAAATATCAAATGTTACTTTCATCAATTTAATGAAAATATGTTAACTAATTAAAAACCAATATTTAAACATTTTAATTAAACATTTTTGTTATCTTGAAAAAACGTTATTTGCTAAAATTCAAAATTTAGCTTTTTATCATGTAACTGGGTGCGTCCAGGCCCTGTATCTAGCAACCATATTTACCAATTATAGATATTTCTGGAACAATATGCTTACGAAAGGCAGTTCTTTCTAATTTTAAAAACAAGTTTTAACGTGTTTCCTAAGATGGCTCCTACCAAATCAAAAATTGGAAAAAGAAATCTTGGAAACAATTTATTTATTTTTAGAAAGAGCCTAGGAGCTCGGGTCTAAAAGTCTAATGCAACCTAATTTTTTATCTCACACTTGGACTCTTCATTTAAATTTTTAAATAATGTATTCCTGGCTTAGATTACAAAGGTATTGTAGGAAACGTTCAGTTTTTAAACTTTTCCTTCTAAAAGTCCTGTTTTATATAGAGATTAAGGTTTTGAACGCATATCGTTTTAGTTATTGATTTATGATGCAATTTTATAGGAAAATGAGTAAAAAAAATAATATTTTATAGTATTTTTCTATTATAGGGTAAAGTCGCCAAAATCGTACCGTTGCCTAAATCGTATCACTACAAGTTTTCATATTAGACGATAAACTATACGACATCTATCGGACGTTGTTGTAGTGTCTAACTAGTGCCAGTTGCATAGTATAATCGTTTTGCACCGGTTGTGTTTCGCTAAGCGGGAAAAGCAAGTTAAAAGAATTCGGCTATTTTCATGTTAATTTTGTTGACTTTTTGCAAGGCTATATCTCATTGGTAAGTAGTATTTATACAGATATTTTTTTTTAGTAGCATAGCCTGGGAAGTTCTTGTAATTTTGCAAAAATTGAATTTAATTTTAGATCTATATTGGGGTTAGAATTGTATTATTTGTTATTTTGATTGACAGTTTCCTAAATCGTACCACACACGCACATGAATAGTGTTCCAACGTGACACGTCTTAATAAAGACTACATATGCGACTTTTGTTTGTAGGTACATTTAAAATTATTTTTAAAGGTGTGATAGATTTTTTTAATGTTTTTTTTTTGTAAAATACTTAATATAAACAATAATTTTGTGTAATTTGTTGTCTTTACAACGAACTGTACTCATTTTTATTTAATATACCCCAAAAGAACACTGTGGTACAATTTAGGAATCCACTAGTACGATTTAGGAAACCAGTTTCTTAAATGGTACCATTTGCTATTCCTTACAAAAACAGCTGTTTTTTATAAATTAAATATAAAATAATAATTTAAAAATTGCAGTTAGGTGTCCAATAGACCGATCTATTGTTTTAAACCAAAAAGTATACATTTCATTTATTAGTTTATAAGAAAAAAAATTAAGACCAAAAAGTGGTACGATATAGGCAACCTTACCCTATGCTTGTCTCTTCCGTTTTCCCTTTTTTCGAGCTATTTTAAATCAACAAAAATATAACCTAATGCAAACAAAAAAGAATTAGGTATTTATTTTTAAATAGAAAAATTGAAATTTTAATTGAAACATATTTTATGGAAGAAGTGTGATAATTTATTATGAATATATAAAACGGCACTTAAGGAGTATTTTAAAACCTAAGCATTTGCATCAAAATCTGCTCTTAGATCTACGCTCCTAAAATACATGATTTCTGAAAAAAGCATCCATGGTGAGCAATATTTACTTAATTTTTAATCATGAAAAACCGAGCCCGAAAAACGGTGGTTACATACATACGTCGTATGTTAAAATTTTGGATTGACACAAATATTCATATTTTTCCCAAATATAAAAAAATGTTTTTTTTAACAAAGAGCTAGCTAGGAATATCAAAAAAAAAAACGTTTACAAAAACAAATTTAATCCAACCATGCAGAGGGGGAGAGGTAACAATTTAATTTTCGAAATTTTAGGTGAATTTTAAACGAACTTTGGGCGTCGCGTCGCCCCGAAAATTTTTCGTCTGCGGTGCTTTTTCACTTTCTTCACTTTCACTAGGTACAATATCATTAAATACATGTAGTCCCGACTGTTCCTTTTCTCCAGAAAAAATATCCTACTTACAACCACTGAGCACCCCCCCCCGAGCATATTTTCCACTGTACGTTTTTGGTCTATTCTATTTTAGGTGGTATTAGCCAAAGAAGCGGGCCTTTGTTACGCTGTTATCGCCATGGCAACTGATTACGATTGTTGGCGAAGCGAAGGCGAGAAGGTTTCTCACAAGTCCGTTCTGCAGGTTTTCAAACAAAACGTCGAGAAAGTGTTGAAGCTCCTGGTAGCCCTTGTACCCAGGATGGCCAAAGAGGATTGGTCGAAAACTGTCGGCGAGTTACAGGTATGATTTTTGTCCCTAAAGCTTATGGCTTAGTCGAATTTAAAAAAAAAACTATTTAATAAAAAACCTTTATGATAAACATTTTTACAAAGAAACAAATTCACAATAACTTCAATATGACTCTACTTACTTGTATATAATAAAAGTTAAACACATTCAAAACACAAAATACACTTATTCTATAAATACAAAATTACTGTCAGTGATTCATCGCTTTCATATACAGGGTGATTCCTAAGTTGATACTTCTTTTTTAGCTGTGTATAGAAGGCATTAAAATAAACAACATTTTCAAATACCTTTTTTCGAAAAACTTAAAAATAGGCGAGATACAAAAGTAAAAAATCTATAAAATGTAGGTATGTTGGTGTCTGTAAATAATTTTTAAAATGAAAGTGTTTTGCCGGCGTACAGACAAGATTAAAATTGAAAAAGTTTTATGCCTCCGCTGGGATTCGAACCCACGACATATAATCGAGAGGTTCTGGGTTCGAATCCCAGCGGAGGCATAAAACTTTTTCAATTTTAATCTTGTCTGTACGCCGGCAAAACACTTTTCAATTTAAAAATTATTTACAGACACCAACATACCTACATTTTAAAAATTATTTACGGCTAGAAATCACTGTTCAGAGATCTCTTTCTGATTCCGGCAGATATCGCTATATGTCGATGAAGCATGGGTAATAGAAAAATGGGTCTTAATGTTCAGTGGTAGTGAATGAGTTCCCCTTCCCCTTATAACACCCACCCCGGTCTGTGAATCGCAGGAGATTCCAGACTATTACTACTAACATAAAATTGAATAAATTATATGACCGAAGTTGGTGAGAGAATATCAGGTCCCCCCGTAGCGCAATTGGCAGCGCGCTTGACATGTAATCGAGAGGTTCTGGGTTCGAATCCCAGCGGAGGCATAAAACTTTTTCAATTTTAATCTTGTCTGTACGCCGGCAAAACACTTTTCATTTTAAAATTATTTACAGACACCAACATACCTACATTTTAAAAATTATTTACGGCTAGAAATCACTGTTCAGAGATCTCTTTCTGATTCCGGCAGATAGCGCTATATGTCGTCGATGTATGGATAAAAGAAAAATGGGTCTTAATGTTCAGTGGTAGTGAATGAGTTCCCCTTCCCCTTATAACACCCACCCCGGTCTGTGAATCGCAGGAGATTCCAGACTATTACTACTAACATAAAATTGAATAAATTATATGGCACAAATTTTTGTAACTGGCCTTTTATAAAGTTTATTGTTAAATCTTAAAGTTACCACACGGATCACTCCGTCACTACCGGGGTGAACAGCCTCAATTATTGCCATAGGCCACCTTAACGGGGGGGAATTGTCTTCTGCTACAAGCACGACGGAACCAACTTTGAACTGGGCTTCAGACTGCTGCTTCCACTTATTTCTAACCTGCAGTTCACCAAGGTATTCCTTCTTCCATCTAGACCAGAAGTGCTGGATCATCTTTTGCAATCGCTCGAATCGTTTAAGACGGTTTTCTTTTACTTCAGTGACATCTTGATCGGCTAGTGCAGTTATACTTCTTCCCATTAAGAAGTGAGCGGGTGTCAAAGGAGTTAATTGATCAGGAGCGGGTGATAAGGGACACAATGGACATGAATTGAGTATGGACTCAACCTGAACAAGCACCGTATTGAAATCCTCAAAATGTAGACGTGCCTCACCCACTACCCTTTTGAAATTAAATTTAAAGCTTTTTACCCCTGCTTCCCATATTCCCCCAAAATTTGGCGCACGTGCGGGAATAAAATGCCAGGTTATATTTTGTTCTGTAAAAAAGTGCATAAATCGCTCTGATACCTCTTGCTCTCGTAAAAATTCATGAAGTTTTTGTAATTCTTTGTCTGCACAAACAAATGTTTTCCCATTATCGGAATATACACTATGTGGTTTACCACGTCTGCCAACAAAACGTCTGAAGGCTGCCAGAAAACACTTGGTTGTCAGGTCAGACATGACTTCAAGGTGAATAGCCTTACTTGATAAACAGATAAATATGCAGACATATCCTTTCGTTACCTTTGCACCTCGGGTAAGTCGATCTTTCAAAAGAAACGGACCCGCAAAATCGCAGCCTGTATTAATAAATGGTAAGTATGGATTAACGCGAATATTAGGTAAGTTACCCATAATATACGTACTCGAAGTAGGCTTAACCTTAAAACACGTTACGCATTTTCTTGTAATTTTCTTACAACTATTTCTTCCTGATATTGGCCAAAATCTTTCTCGAATCGAAGCTAACAACATGGTTGGGCCACAATGCATAAGTCTTTTATGCTCGTCGACTAAAATTAATTCTGTAAGAATATGTTTAGGCGGTAAGATAATAGGATATTTTTTATCATAATCGTGGTTAGAATCTTGTAAGCGACCTCCGACACGAATAAGTCTATTCTCGAATTTAGGATTCAACGATAGCAAATTGCTTTTTCTTTTTAAATTTAAACCCTTACGCAATAGCTCAAAATCTACTGGAAACGACTCTTGTTGTGCTAGACTAACTAGCCTTTCAACAGATTCGGTTAATTCGCGACAAGATAATAATCCTGTCCTCTTATCGTTAACACTTTGACAATTGCGAACGAATCTTAAACAATAAGCAAATACACGTTTTAGCTTATTTAAGCTAGAAAATCGCGAAAAAATATCAAAATTATTAAGAACTGCAGTGTGAACAACTACTTTTTGTTCTGGTAAGTTATCTATTACTAAAGTTTCCTTATTAATATACTTTTCAAATTGTAAGTTATCTTTATATAGCCATTCTGGCCCATTCCACCAAATCTTAGAATCTATCATTTCGTTAACGCTTAACCCCCTAGATACTAAATCCGCAGGATTATGATTTGTAGATACGTGATACCAATCGTCCATATTTGTCAATTGTTGTATTTCGCTTACACGATTAGCCACAAAAAGTTTCCACTTACTAGCAGGCCCTCGTATCCACGATAAAGCTATTTGAGAATCTGAATAAAAATAACACTTGTCAAATTTTTTCTTTAATGAATCTATTGCCTTTTGTGCCAATTGGGCTAACAAGACTGATGCGCATAACTCTAAACGCGGTAAAGTAACTAACTTCTTAATTGGCGCTACTCTTGATTTTGCACATAATAGTTGTGTAAAATGTTGACCACCCGAAATTTGGCATCTTACATATAGGCAACAGCCATAAGCCTTTTGACTGGCATCTCCAAAGCCATGGAGTTCTATTGTACTGTAATTTGGCGAAATAACTATTCTCGGTATTTTAAAACTATTGATCTTCGGCAAACTATTTTTAAATATTAACCATTTATCTAGCAGTTCCCTAGGGAGTTCTTGGTCCCAGCCGAACTCTCCTTGCCATAACGATTGCATTAATAACTTTGCTACTATTATAACAGGACCAAGTAGATGTAAAGGATCATACATTTGTGAAATTGATGATAAAATAGTTCGCTTTGTGATTATTTCAGGATTTTTGAAGGAAGGCACCGAATATTGAATTGTATCAGAATTTGAATCCCATAGAATACCTAACGTCTTACTGGTTTCATTATCGCCCAAATTTAAAATACTCGAATCTAACTCTTTATCTACTTGAAATTGTGTTAATAGTTCCTTTTTATTGTATAACCATTTTCTTAATTGAAACCCAGCGCTCGCTAAAATATTTGTTATTTGTGATTGTAGTGTTAGGAGCTCACTTTTACTATCAGCACCTTCTAAAAGATCGTCCATATAGAAAGATTTTTTTATAGCTTCACTGGCCTTTGGGTAAGTACTTTCGAAATCGTCCGCTAACTTATTTAAACATCGTACTGCCAGATACGCAGCCGATGCGGTACCATATGTAATGGTATTTAACTCATAGCATTTTAAATCATTAGCGGGATCTTGTCTCCAAAATATTCTTTGTAAATTACGCTGATCTTTTTTCACTAAAATCATTCTATACATTTTTGATACATCCGCGGTCATTACATATTCGTGCTCACGAAAACGCAAAACTATAGAAAAAAGATCGTCCTGTAAAGTCGGACCTACACATTGTACGTCATTAAGTGATAAACCCGAGTCCGTTTTCATAGACGCATCAAAAACTACCCTGACCTTTGTGGTTTTACTATGATCTCGAACTACCGCATGATGTGGCATATAGTAGTTCAATTTATTTTCTTCTTGCTCGCTTACCTCGGTCATATGCCCAAGTTCTAAATATTCTAACATAAACTTGTCATACTCCAATTTTAAATAAGCATTTTTTGAAAGTCTTTGTTCTTGTAAAAAGTATCTTTTAAGTACTTGACCCCTTGAATTCCCTAGATCGCGCAAATTGTCCTTGTAAGGGATCGAAACTATAAATTTATTATCACTATTTCGTTCTATCGTATTTTCAAAATTATCTTCGCAATAGATTTCCTCCTCGGAATAATTTGACCTTGAATTACCACATACTTCCTCGATTTCCCAAAATTTAGGTAAAAGTATATCAATATCATTCTCATTTTTTAGCTCGCTCGAAAAACAAGTAATAGAAGTTTTTGACGTTTCTTCGTCCGATGACGTAACGCCTCCTACTACCCATCCTAACAAAGTTTCTTGTAAATATAACCTCGAATTTTCCACTTGAATTTTGCCTCCTTGCAAAAGTTCCCAAAATAGGGAAGACCCTATCAATAGATCGATTTCGCTAGCTTCATTAAAATTGCTATCTGCTAAACACACGTGACTCGGTAAATTTAAATTATTTTTATTGAAGGTTACTGTAGGCAACTTGTCTGTAATACGTTTTAACACTAGACACTCGATTGTCGACTTATACTCGCTAGTACAAGATAAAATATTTAAATTCGCTCGATAGTTTAAATTTGAAACGGATTCACCAACTCCTACTATTTTATAGTTAACCTTTTTCATCGCTAGATTTAACTTTTTACTCAATCGCTCGGTAATAAAATTGCTCTGTGAGCCACTGTCTAGTAGTGCCCTACACTCGTATTGTTTCCCTTGATTATCTTCGACGTAAACTATAGCGGTTGACAATAGCACTTGATCATTTACACTCGTATTCTCGCTAGAACTTGCATGTAAAGCCGCAGCTTTATTTGCTACATCGTTTTGTTTAGCTATTAAGCCCTCTCGATTGCTTTGATTATTTCCCGAATTTTCTTTAAATCTGGCAACATCGCTTACATCCTTGTTATCTCTTTGCCTAAAATACTCAATGTGCAACAGTGTATTGTGACGTTGATTACATTTTCTACAGCCCGAATGTATACATTCTTTCACGTCATGTCCTGGCCTTAGACAATTTTTGCATAATTTCTCTTTTCGTATTTCATAACACCTATCCGACGGCGAAAATCTTAAAAACTTTTCACATTGGAAAATTGAATGCTTATCTTTACAAAAATAGCAACTAATACCCGGTATTGTATTAACATAAGAACATCTTTTTTGGTATTTATAACCCGAAGGTTTTCTTAATTCTGCATTAATTTCTTGTACTTCGCGCGGTATATTAATTTGATACCTCGATTTTTTCCAAAAATTCGCATCGTTGCTTTAAAAATGCATTAAAGTCGTTCATTGTAGGCAAATCATTGCTTATTTCAAATAATTCCCATTCGCGGCGAGATACAGAAGTAAAAAATCTAAGTGCGGGCTGGTCATCAAAACGTAGCCTGCTATACTTTATATTGTTTGTGTTATTAGCCATGCAATTTACGGGTAGGTGATCAGGTATTTATTTCGCGATCTGCTGCGGTGTGTTTTTCTGAAGCAAGTTAATTTTAAATTAGTGACACGTGAAAATGGTAAAATTTGAAAACAATGAACTAGTAGATATGGTGCTAATTTACGGCGAGTGCGGCTGCTGCTTCGAGATTATACGTAGAATGCTTTCCCTTGCGGGCTCATCCTACACCCAGAAGTTTTCTTAATGTTATTCAACGGGCAAATTAGGCCGGACCGTATTTGATCCATAGTGTAATAAATAAATGTAAGTACCTTGTTTTTGAGTTTTTTGAAAAAAGGTATGTGAAAATGTTGTTTATTTTAATGCCTTCTATACACAGCTAAAAAAGAAGTATCAACTTAGGAATCACCCTGTAGAGTGTAGCAGGTTGTACGAAGGAAGAGGAAACAATTCCAATGTATTTTTGAAATTCTGATAGGGCAGAATATTTATTTTCATGAATTTTTTTTCCTTTGACTTGACCCACTGCTCTCGAGATAAAAGCGATGATTCATTGACAGTAATTTTGAATCTGGAGTATGGGCGCTATTAAAATGCATACTCCATAAATCCATTTCACACTGTAGGGCGTAGGGTTCCATGCTCACAATAATATACTTTTTTTATACATTGCATTTTTTAATTAGTACATCATTGGCGATTTACAGTAAGGAATAGATAGACAACTTTGATGGTGGCATAAAAAAAATTATTGACAAACAAACAAAGTTGTATGACATCAAGAATTAGTGACAAATTCGCCAGTTAATTTTTTTTACCAATATTTCGTTAATTTTTATTTTTATCCAAAAAGCGGCCAAATACTCCAAAGATAAGATAAAACCGATTTTTAAGTAAAATGTAATGATTAATAAATAAAATGAGAATGCATCACTAGACCTCACTCTTAAGCTAAACTGCTACTTTGAGAAAATTATTAATTTGTCCCAATCATTTATATGACAGTCAAAAATGCTTGGTTTGTTAATTGTTATTGAAAATATTCGTACAAACCAGGGTTGCAATAAATTACGATTTTTTTGAAAAATTAATAAATCGATTTTTTCGATTAAATCGTTTTTATTTTTTATTTTTATCAATTTATACTGATTTTTTCTTTAAATATGGCAATAATGAACGAACTTTAAAATCACTTATTTTTATTATTTTGTCTCTGTTCGCTAAAAAATATTTTTTTGTCTAGATTTACAGTTAGAAAATCTCCTCTGCGACATACAAAATAACTTGTATTGACATGAAAATTTTCGGCAGCGTTCAGCGTAATTTATGAATATTATTTAGGCTGGATGATTGGTTATGTTTTTACACTTACATAATGTATCTAAATACTTCGTTTTAAATAAACTAGCTACCCTTTTTTTTGAAATTCCTGATGAGTTATTTGCTTCAGCGACTTGTTTTTACAGCAATTTATAATTTAAAAAAAAAATCAGTTGATTTAAATCATGATTTGAATCGTCGCAACCCTGGTACAAACTAACATTAATAAGTTAAAAATGAACAAAACCTTTGTTTTATTTAAAAATTCTAATTGTGTAACATTTTAAAATTTGGCTTGTTAAAATTGGATAACCTAAAAATGTGCCGAAAATAATTCAATATTCCAAGTAAGAAAACCAACAAGATAACAGTTCGCTACTATTGTATCTCCCCTTGAAATATACGAATCCTGGATAGGGCCTTTTGAGCATAATTCTTGCTTCTAATGAGAATTTACATCAGTTTGGCCATCAATTCTCTTACATGATCAGTATCTATTACTCTCATTTCCTTATCAAGACTGATGATCGTGTAAAGTCTGCATTTGACTTCACTAAACCTTTTTTTCTTTGGATTTGCTAATGTCCAATTTTTTTTATTTTTAGAAACTTGCGAAGGACAGCGTCATACTGGAATAGGTGCATTATAAATGAATTTAAATTTAAGAACAAATAAGTATAAACAAAATTAGTAAGCACAAGTTTTAAAAACACAACTAAGATTAAGTTGTTATGGAGGCTGTAAAAAACTATTTTGTTATAAAATATATATTTTTATTCAAATAATGGTTTTTTTTTAGACAAACCTTTAGGCGTTAGTCTGTATTTCGACCAATATTTCTAAATTCTTCTTCAAGGTTACCAACTGCATTCGAAATTATATCTATACCGGGTGTTCCATCGTCGAGCGGGACATAGGAAATCCCATGTAATTTTAAATGGGGTCAATTATTGGCTTCCCTAATTATTTTAGAGAAAAATTCTATTTAGGTTTATTAAAGAGCACTAAAACCCACATTCAAAAGAATAACTTTAGATTTTTTTGATGAGCCCGTTTACGGGTTATCGCCGATTTCTTTTTAACTATTTCTCCTTTTTATGGCCCCGTATTTGCGGGCACCAGTTAAGGTAAAAGATGACTGTCAGATAAAGTTGTCATTTTGAAATGTGTGCTTTATTGTTATAAAAACTCGTACATCGAAAATATTAAAGGTGTATTTATGAGTACAAATTAATCTGAATAAAACTAAAATAAAGTATCCAATTACAAGGTTAATTATGACATTTTACATGTTTCAATATTTTATTAATTAATAGGTAGGTAGGTACTATTAAATTGTTAGAACTTTAGGGTTCAAGAATATGTTCAAATATTCCTCCATTGACTGCTAGACAATAACCGAGGCGATCATAAAATTTTCTTCTTACATTCGTAGTTGGTAAACTGAAATTCTATTGCATTCGGCAGAAATAGCATTTTTTAACTCGTCTAGATTTGGGTATTTTTTATCTTTGTATATCCTGTTTTTTAAATGGCCCCAGAGAAAAATCATTTGGCGATAAATCAGGAGACCTGGCTGGCCAATTTACTGTATGATTTAAGCCAATAACATTTCCATTAAAAGCATGGTTTAAATATTCCCGGACAGCCAGGGTACTATGTGCCGGGCAGCCATCCATTTGGTACCAAACTTCCTGATTTTCCCTGGCGGCATCATGTAAAGTAGGTAATATATGATCTTCAAGTAGTTCTAAAAAATATTCTGCATTTAAATTTCGTGTAAGAAATAGTGGCCCGATAATATTTTCTCCGAAAATCCCAGCCCAAACATTAACTTTTGTGGATATTGCGTCCTTGTTTCGACAAACCTGTGTTGGTTTTCTTTGCTCCAATATCGATAATTTTGAACATTGGGTTCATTGTTTAAGGTAAATGTGCATTCGTCAGTGAAACAAATGTTTTTTAAAAATTCCCTATCCATGTTTGCTCTTTCAATCATACCAAAACAAAACTCCTGTCGTCCCTATCTCTTAGCTCTTGGTGCCAGGGACGGATGGGCCATAAGGGAGACCGGGAAATTTCCCGGTGGGCCGGTCGGCCAGTTGGCAAAAAGTTACTACAAAATTGGTAAAAATATATTTTGGATAAAACCAAATATTTTTTTTGTGTTCACCTACTTTTTATATTATATTTATTTACCGTCGGTGCATATTGACAACGTCGAAAATCATTCGGTTTCTCTTTTAAGCGTGTTGTTTCTATGTTCCTTGACCCTAGTTTCAAGGGGCCTTAGAGTCTCACCAATGTAAGATCGGCCACATTCGCAGGAAAAAGACAGGAAAAACTGTGTCTACCAGATCCCCTTTGGATTGGAAGTTCAAGGAAGCTGCTACCATATACCAGAACCCAGATTATTTTAGTAAGCCATCATTAGATATAAAAAATATCTGGAGACCTTTGTTAAGCAGATGTAAACTTAAAATACCGCACACGAACTAAACGCATGACTGCACCCATCTCAGTCATGCTTCAGTGCATCTAGCTAGTATAAATAGAGCGGTAGTTACTTTATTTATTTAGTATTCACTTGAAGACGGCTAAAGATACTTACCAGTTGAAACGTTGTGATATAAAACAAATAAAGACAATGTAAGTCGAAAACACAGTCAAGAAACATCATTGTCTCCGACCTTCAAACATTACTTGTATATATTATGTTTTGTTGAAAGTTGTTAAATTTAAGACTTTCCAAGTTCATGATTCACAGTTTTACAGGTTACAAAATATGAAGACCTTTGCTTGTGTTACATTTTCTTTGATTTTTTAATAATTATAAATTTCAAAGGCGTTCACTTAAGTTTTAGCATAATATGATATAACTTGGAATTCTTGTTATAATATATTGTTAATGTTCTCTTATATACGATTAGTTTTGTCATTACTAAGGCTCATATTATCCATCTCCTGGTAACTTTACCAGCGAGATAATTTCTATGGAGACAATTGTCTTAACAATGGTTTCTTTGGAAATTATCTTGCTGATAAAGTTACCAGGAGATGAATAATACGGGCCTAAATAACACATTTATTTAGGTCGTACCATAATGATCTCTTTTAATAAGAAGCATACCTTTTACACACGAAATGCCAAGTGGGCCGCTTGACCCGAAATTTTCCCGGGCCGGTCTCACAGAGCCCATCCATCCCTGCTTGGTGCTTTTCATATTTGTATGAATATTATTTATGTCGTTTCAAAGCTCGTAACGCTGTGGTGTGATCTAATCCTATGTCATCCCCAAGTTTCCTTGTGCTGATCTTCCCATCATTTTCTTCCACGCACAATAAAACTTGCAAGTCCCTATCATTTATTGCATCTCTTCTTTGTTCCTGCCTTTGCAAGTCCCTATCCTTTCTTGCATCTCTTCTTTGTTCCTGCCTTTCTTCACATCTGCAGTTATTTATTACAGTGCCTTTTGTCTCAAATTTCTTGATAGTCCTTTCGACTGTAGATTTTGCAGGTATCGGTCTATTCGGATACAGAGCAAACATGTCTGACACATTTTGATAACTATTTCCTTTCGTGTGCGTACAAGGGGATCTTAAAAACTGTAAGAGATACGAAGATAGTTAAATCTAAGACAAAGTTGCGTATTTTGGGTCTTAAAAAAACGAAATTTTTAGTTTTGGGTTTAGGTTTTATGCGCCTTATTTTTTTACTTTGTAAAAAACACTTTCTAATAGTCGTTTTTTATGTTCTACAATATAGCGTTATTCGTTTTCAAGTTCGACGTTTCGTTTTTTTGATACCAACCTCAAGTCAATTTTTTAAATACAGTTTTAGGGACATCTAAGCTCTAGAAATTTAATACAATTTAAATGTTTTTAAAATTCTAACGTTTTGTCATCAAATAACACATAATTAGTATTTCGAATTATTCTTTACTATTACGGCCCTGGCAATTTTTTTTAGGATTACTTACTTAAATATTAAATTTCCAATACAGGAAGTTATGGTGTTTAGGCCGTTTACTAGATCGAAATACTGTAAAACGGAAAAAAATTAATGCTCCCAAGTGAAAAAAAGGAAACTGGAGCGTTAGTCTAGTTATGTTTGTTTCAAACACAATTTCAATTTTTTTTTACTGTTTATAAGGTCTGATGGTGCTAGTTTCAGTCGCAAAAATAAACAGCAGACAGAAAAATATTTGAGGCCGAAACTTTCGGTCTTTTCTTTCACAAAATATCAAATATTGAGTAAAAATGAACGGATTCGTCAAATCAGAAATATTTTTTTTTAGTTGGGCTCTAAAAGTTCAGGACCGTAATGATATAAAAATAATTTGAAAAAATGTGTTATTAGATGACAAAACGTTAAAATTTCAATAACATTTAAATTGTATTAAATTTCTAAAGCTGTATTAAAAATTTCAGGTTCGTATTTAAAAAAAAATGACTTGAGGTTGCTATCTAAAGAACGAAACATCGAATTTGAAAATTAACGTCATTTTATAGAACATAAAAAAACGCCTATGAAAAAGCGTTTTTTATTTTTCCCAGGTCAAAAATAAAGGCGCAAAAAATTAAAAACCAAAACTAAAGTTTAGGTTTTTTTTCCGAAGGTATTCGGAATATTTGCAATTTTCTTTTATCAAATTATTAAACCCCAAAATACGCAACTTTGTCTCAATGTGTACCTCTTACCGTTTTTGAGATCTCCTTGTACCCCACCCACACAAATTTGTAGCACCTAGACCAAAAACAATGGATTCTCTTGACCCGAACCATGTTTATTAAAAGAAGAGTCGCAATTTAACACGTCAAATTTTAGCGCGATCGGATCCACTTAACACTCGGCATGCACGAATCTGATTCGTTTATCCTTTAACAATAATAACATACTTTTATAATAATTAAAGTGGTCGACCTCGTAAAACGAGGCTCACTTAATCGAAAATTCAACGGTTTTGCTCATTCGCTTGTGGATTTTTACGCAGCATCTTGTTATTATATTTTTTTCTAGATATTTCAGTAAACTTCAAACAACCTTAATTTTTTATTTATATAGTTTTATCGGGGCGGCCGGCTTATCTAAGTTGATTAAAAATCGTAAAATATACCCAAAATAACTTCATTCTAACATGTTGTTATCAATACCGCTTTAGTATTAAAACGTCGTTGATTAAAAATGTCGGAAGAAAACCTTTCAGGCTGTAATTTATCTTCAAAAGTGAGGAAAATTGAGGCAGCTAAAATTAAGGTAAGAATTTAAATATTTTTTTATATTATTCCTATTTTTTAATGCCCGAACAATGCTATTATTTATTAGTTAAATAATTATCTTTACTTACTACAAAAATAATAAGAATTTCATATGTATTTGGTAAGAAATTTGTAATTTTAATGACCATTGATTAAATAAGATTTAATTTTTGAAAAGCCCAAAGATGTTTATTGTTGATAAACCTGCTGTGGCCATTTTTGAAAAAACCAGACGTGATACAATATTGCGGATCCACAATTTTACATTGTTGTCTGATTTTCGTGTTATAGATCGCTATAATAGGTGGATCGGGGCTAGATGATCCAGAAATACTTACATCTAGAACAGAAAAAAGGGTCAGCACCCCATATGGAGACCCTTCGGATGCCTTAATCGTTGGAGAGATCGAAGGTGTACCAGTGGTTATTCTTGCTCGACATGGAAGAAAACACAACATTCTGCCCAGTGAGTTTTTTTAAAATTAAATATCGAAATTGGTAGAACTTCTAAAAACTCTAAATTTCACCTGTGGTCATGACAATAAACTTTGCCTCAATCTTAGAAGTTATCAGTTTATTTAAAACCGGATTATCTCACTTTGTCGACGTTTCACATTTATTTAAATGCGTCTTATGGACTGCAAACAGAAAAGGATACCCTGGATATTTTTATCATATTTTGTTTTCTGTTTTTAGTCCTGAGGAAGCATTTAAATAAATGCGAAACGTCGACAAAGCGAGAATATTTATTTTTGTACGAATCTGTTTAATTTAGTGAGAACAACAACAAAAAAATTAGTTTAAGCCCAATTTTTATATTTCAATTCGACTTGAATCATTTCTTAAATTATGTTCCTTGCAGGTGATGTAAATTACAGAGCGAACATTTGGGCCTTAAAAGAAGAAGGATGCACCCATATTGTGGCCACTAACGCTTGTGGTTCCCTTCAAGAGAACATTCCCCCCGGGTCTTTAGTTATTATTGACAATTTTATTGATTGGTAAGAAATAAAATATATTTTAATTATGGTGCGTTGGAAGACGATAAAATATTTGTTTAACTAAGAAAGCTTGCTCCAAATGTTTCTATGTGCTCTTTGGGATGTTTTTAATCAAGTTTGTGAATATAAAGTTTAAAGAGGCGCAATTTTTTTTTATTTACACTTTTAATTCTGAAGACTCAAAATCGCTCTTGCTAAGTGCTTTTCATAAGATTCGATTATTCTCATGGTTTTATTGCGAAATTTATATGTATTTTAATAAATATTAATAGTTTTATTATATCACGTGTCAGTTTATAGATATCATCAGGCAATTTTTTTATCTGACCTGATTTTCGATATTATTGGTCACAATCGGACATAAATCTGAAAATGTCAATAACTATTTCAGGACTGTATTTCGAAAACAAACATTTTACGATGGTGAACCCAATCATCCGAAAGGCATATGCCACATGCCTATGGAGCCGGCTTTTTGTCAACATACTCGAAAGGTAAATTGCATATATTAATTTTATTATCAAAATCAATTTTAAAATATTAATGTTTTTTTTTGTTTTAAGGAAATATGTGCCTAGATTTGAAAATAATAATAACAGTTTATTTTTAAATATTTATAATACAATAATAGTTATTTAAAAGAGCGGCACAGTCGCAAGTGGAAAATATTACCGCGACGATCATTGAAATAAAAAAAAATCCCGAGGAAAATACGAATTCTAAAAGTAACTAAGATGCTTTTGAACTAGATCCCATAAATTTACCAGGTAGTGATAACTCATTTTCCTGTACACACTACCACTATTATCATCAGAAACTAAACTAAGAAGTGTTAATTCGAACAACGAACAAGTAAAATAAAATGCTTTCCAAGAAATTTCGCGTTCCAATCAGTTTGCTGTTTGAGGCTCGCGACTCGCCGCTCGTCCCTTCGTGAAAATCTGATTAACGGCCGCCCATCGTCCCTTGGTCATCATCTGATGGACGGCACGTATGCATAATTGGTATACTAGAGGAACTTTAAAAGTACCTAACTTAGTTACTTTAAAAGTAACTTAGTTACTTTAAAAGGAACTTAGTTACTTTAAAAGTATCTAGTTACTTTTTAAGTGTATAGTTACTCCTAAAAAGTAACTAGATACAAGTTACTTTTTAAAAGTAACGAAGTTACAGTTACTTTTGGCATGAATCAAAAAAGAACTAAGTTACTAAGTATCTAGTTACTTTAAGTAACTAGATACTAAAAGGTATCTAGTTACTTAAGTTACTCACAGCTCTGATTGTAAGTAAAATATTCAGGTATATTAAAATAAGTAAACTGTTTCGGAGATTAGATTTTAGAATATTATATTTCGACCATTTTTAGCTTCTTCTCGAAACGGCCAACGACATTAACATTGACGTGATGGATGGAGGCACCATTGTCGCTGAGGAGGGTCCCGATTACTGCAGCAAAGCAGAGAGTAATCTTTTCAAAATGTGGGGAGCCCATCTTGTTGGAATGACTACTGTACCTGAGGTAACACACAACATAAAGTTTTACCGATAAACCTACACTGAAAAAAAAATAAAGTGCCTACGTCATCTCAAATTTAAAATTATAATTCAAAAATATGTTTAAAAAATAGTATATAACGAGCATATCTATTTCATTCAAAAATTGTATTTGATTCTAATATTATTCTGAATTTAAAACAAATTTATTACAACATGCCCGCTCTCAACGCATAATTCGATAGCATCTATACTACTCAACTTTTTAATAATTTTCAAAAACAGTTATAAGGAAGCATTAGATCTACAATTTAAAATTATTTTACATTACACAGGGTCTCCCAAATAGTCAATAATACATATCCAACATACGTGTTTTTAATAGAACTCCCTATTTTATATTATTTTCTAATCCCCATAAAATTCCACATATACATCGTGATCAGTTAAGGGTACAGAGCGGCCATATCTCGGAAACTACTGGTCATAGAAATTCAGGAAAAAAAATTATAACTAAAGTGGCCATGAGAAAATCCTGGAAATAATTTTTAAGTTCCGCATTTTGCCGCAAGAGGGCCTGATTGAGAAGTCAATTTTAAAATTTTACATATCTCCGAACCGGTTCCCGCAGATCACCGAAGTTAAGCTGTGTCGGCGCGGTTAGTACTTGGGCGGGTGACCGCTTGGGAACACGGCGTGCTCTTGCCTCAGGGAAGAGTGTAAAATGAATCGACACCTAGCCATCCTATTCACGCCGGACAGGCCGGATGAGATCGGATATCTCGTAGGATGAAGGTGCCGTTTCACACTCCCCAGTCGGTAGACCATCATTTGTGGTCGGTTCAAGATGGCCTCCGTAGTCGGTAAACCGTAAAAAAAAAAAACATATCGCACATTAAGGTATATCTTTGATAACACCATTAAAAAGCTTGGCCAATTATCCATCATTTTGGTCTTATGCTTATTGGCGTACCGAGTTTAATAAGAGAGGGGGAAGCTGTTGAAAGTGTAATCATTTAAATCGCTGTAACTTATAAACAACTTATCCGATTTTAGCAAACTAAAGACTGGTTGGAAGAGAAATGTATGCACTTTCACCAATCGTATTTAGTTGTCCATAATAGTTCTAAAAAAAAATGCTAGAGTGCGCAATTTGTAATGATAACACATTTTTTAATTTTACTCTGAAAAAATAAATCATATGGTATAATTATGATACCATAATCGAAAACTAGATGGAATTTGCTAGAAAAAATATCAAAACCGCAGCTCGATATCTCCGTTCGTTTCAGCGTTATCGCCAATAGCATAATTTTTAAAACTTTAAATGAAGAGGCGATTATATATTTTTTAGAAAAAAAGTGGTACGCCACTGATATTATTTCTGATTAGCCTGGTCAATTCTACATAAAAATGGTCTCTTGCGTTTTTCTCCTCAGGCACACCGTTCTTAATTAAAATAATTAAATTAAATTAGCTCTACTATTTATTCTTGTTAACATTCATAATGAAAAATTTTGTTTTATAAAAATGGTTGGAAATTACCAACTTCATTTAATAGGCATGCTTGCGCCCATTATCACTTTCAAAACTTAAATAAGTGCAAAGTGCGGGAAAATGGGTTAAAACGCACGGTCGTAGAAAAATATAATTTTTACCTTCCTATCTTAGTTTTTTATTCTCTATCCAAAGAGACTAATTTCATGTTAAACCAAAAAAATGATTTTACGTTTTAACTTGTTAAACCGAAAGTTGAAAAGTTTAGATAGATAATAAAAACTAACATATGAAGGTGAAAATCATTTTTTTCTAAGATACTCCGTTCCAATGCTACAGCCTGTCAAAGTTTAAAAATTCCATATTTTAAACGTCAATATCTCCAAACCAATTGAATTTAGACATAATATGACATTTTAAACAAAATATACGTGAAAGTTTATAGGGAAGTAGAAAATAATATAATATACAGTGTGTCCCACCGGGAACCGAATCGATCTATATATAGAAAACTATACATAGGAAAATTTTAAAAATTTGACAGTATGCTGATGCTGATGGGGGCGACCGGGCTAAAATATTTTCATAATGATGGCACTTCCGGTTATACCGGAAGTAAGTGTAAACTTGCTTATTTTAAATGGGACACCCTAAATATTATTACATTTTTGCATTCTACGCAAGATTCTAGGCAGATTTTGTATACCATGTCCTATACCTATGTCTAAGCGTTTTTGACATATTTGAATTTTTATGTCAAAAATGACGTTTGCAAGCCTTAGAATAATTATTAATTTTTTCTATAAAGAAACCTTTTTTATTTAATTTAAGTGGGATTCCTTGTTATAAAGGACCTGCTTTAATATATTTTTTATAATATTTTGATAACTATTAATACAGGGTGTTTAAAAAATAAGATTAAAAATGAAAATGAAAAAACTGTCAAAAGTCCAGATTTTCAAATAGAAACACCCAAATTTCATAATTATTTCTTATTTACCATTAAAAAGGGTAAGTTTGTATAAGGTTGTATATCCTAAAAATTCTTAGTTTTCGAAATATTGCCAATTTGATATTTTTATATGGGGATTATGCTGCAGATTTTAAGTTCAGTTACTCTTAGTTGGCTATGGCGGCGTTGAAAAACAATCAAATGCTAAAAAAAATCTATGATGCTGTCACTTAACATTATTAATAATCATTCCCGGGCGCTTAAATGATACAAACGAAGATTATTTAAACTTATTTATTATTTATGGAGAATCTGATAAAGTTATATCATGTCACATTTGCCATTCGATATCCGCAAAAACAGAAGCCATCACAATGTGCTTATTAATAATGTTCAAATGGTAAATAACAGCTTTATAGATTTTTTGGCATTTGAGTGTTTTTCAACGCCGTCATAGCCAACTAAGAGTAACTGAACCTAAAATCTGCAGCAAAATCCCCATATAATAGTAATTTAACCAACAAGTACATTAATAACGGCGATTAATGATCGAAATATTTTAACGCGTGAGCGTAGCGAACGCGTTAATGTTCGAGATCATTAATCGCATTTTAATGTAAGAGTTGGTTACAATGTTTTTTCGTCGACCGTATTTTTTACTAAAGTGAAGAAAAACAGTTAACAACTTTTATTTTACAATCCAGATTTCACAATTCTACAAATACTAATGACAGCGGACGACGTTTTGGATTGACGTTTTATTATTTTGTTGATTTGATTGCATGGCTGCCTTTAATTTTAATTACCAAAATCGTGCATTTACAGAAAATCATGCATTAATAGGGGTCATTAATGAATGATTTTGGGAAATCGTGCATTTACAGAAAATCATGCATTAATAGGGGTCATTAATGAATGATTTTGGGAAATCGTGCATTTACAGAAAATCATGCATTAATAGGGGTCATTAATGAATGATTTTGGGAAATCGTGCATTTACAGAAAATCATGCATTAATAGGGGTCATTAATGAATGATTTTGGGAACGTTAATATCGGATGTAAATACACGGTCGACGGAAAAAATATTAAATTGGCAATACTTCGAAAACTAAGAATTTTTGAGGTATACAACCTTATACAAACTTACCCTTATTTTTAATGCTAAATTGAAATAATTATGAAATTTGGGTATTTCCATTTCTGGACTTTTGACAGTTTTTTCATTTTCATTTTTAATCTTATTTTTTAAACACCCTGTATTAATAGTTATCAAAATATTATAAAAAATCTATTAAAGCAGGTCCTTTATAACAAGGAATCTCACTTAAATTAAATAAATAAGGCTTCTTTATAGAAAAAATTGATAATTATTCTAAGGCTTGCAAACGTCATTTTTGACATAAAAATTCAAATATGTCAAAAACGTTTAGACATAGGTATAGGACATGGTATACAAAATCTGCCTAGAATCTTGGGTAGAATGCAAAAATGTAATAATATATAGGGTGTCTCGTTTAAAATAAGCAAGTTGACACTTACTTCTGGTATAACCGGAAGTTCCACCATTATGAAAATATTTTAGCCCAGTCGCCCCCATCAGCATACTGTCAAATTTTCAAAATGTTCCTATGTATAGTTTTCTATATATAGATCGATTCGGTTCCCGGTGGGACACCCTGTATAGAGTGTTCCATTAAAAAAAAAATGTATAATGGATATGCTGACTTTGGAACACTCTGCATAATTGAAAATAATATTAAATTGTAGATCTAATGCCTTCCTATCCTCCTTTTGAGAAATATTAAAAAGTTAAGTAGTTTAGATACTTTGCATCCTGCGTTGAGAGCGGGCCAAGAATAAAAATGTATTATCGAAAAAAATTAACCATTTAAAAAGAATGCATACAGAGTCGAACAACAGGTTAATTAATCTATGACTTTGTAATGATACTTTTACAGATTTAATTTTATTCATTTTACATTTCATTTTATGTAAATTATAATAATTTAAATTTATAAATATATTAGTTGTTTTGGTGCCGATTTCCGGAGTGCAATTCCTTATCATGGGATTGTAGGCGTCCATTTTACCCCTTATTTTTGATAGATGTATCTAAAACGGGTGATTTGAAATGCAGTGGTGAAAAATTTGTCAGTGATCGTATCTTGCTGATTTAATATATTTTGACCCGATCTCTACTTGATAATATTATTGACCAATCTTTTGAGAACACGACGTATTAAAGTCACGATCAACCCTCTTTCAGGTTGTATTAGCGAAAGAGGCTGGCCTGTGTTATGCCGCTATTGCTATGGCAACTGACTCGGATTCTGAGATCGAGGTGATTTCGCACACGTTAGTTTTGGCCGTTTTTGAAGAAAACGTGAGCAAAGTACTAAAGTTGCTGTTGGCACTTGTGCCTAGAATGGCCAAAGAAGATTGGACGAAAACTATAGAGGAGGCTCAGGTATTTACGACTTAAGGATAAGCTGTGTCTGTGTAGTTCATTAGATAATATATAGTTTTATTATTATTATAAGAGAGTTCTTGCCGGGGTAACCGAAATTTATCTTTACAAACCAGAAAATGTAATGTTCCCATCTAATTATTGTGCATGATTTTTTTTTTATTTTTAGGCTCTTGTACAGGACAGTGTTTATTAGAAATAATTTTTTTGAAAACAAATTTATTGTAATTATTGATGAAACAGAATGAAGATATCTATTTTTGGTACATTGAAGGAATACGAATAAATTATTTTGTTTTCCAAATTTTTAAAATTATTCAAATCAACTTGAAATCCCATAATAAATAATATTCTATGATGGAAAGTAGAAATGAATAATAAAAGCCGCTATATTTAAAGCCGACTTCTTTTCTTACCTAAATTAAAGTTAGTTTTTGACCTAAATGTCTGTTCGTACACCCAAGCAGCTCAACAAGATATCTCTTAGATGCAAATGACATGGAAATTCAGCTCCTTAGCAGGGGCAAGAGGGAAAATTCTGACTTAATTGTGACCAATCAACGTGCTACTTAGTTTTATTTAAGTTAAAGTCAGAATGTGTGGTGTTGTCTGAGGTTTGTTAGTATAAGCGGCTAAATATATATAATAGCCCGAGCGTATTCTTTCATGGCGGGCAGCGTTGAGTAGTAAATGGAAAAGTGCGTAAATCCCACACGGACGACAGATAAGTCCACATCAGCCATAATTTAAGGGAAGTGCTTTGAAGCCAAAGAGGACTGTGCACAGGGTTGCCAAGTGCCAAAAAATAAGGGTATTCAATCTCAAACCACCGTTATCATTTCTGTTAAAATATGTTTTCCACTCAAAGAGTGGATAGTTTTGTTCGAGTTCTGTGATGTTAGTTATATTATGTATTATAGGTTAGATGCATAGACATCTATGGCGCGTCTCGCCTTTTAATTCCATGTACGGCGTTTAGTTAATTTGAAAAAAGTTAGCACTGAAATATCAAATACTGAATTCACATTGTAAATAGAATTGGAGATAAGTATCTTCTTGACGCACCCGTGCGCTTATCTGCAATACATTATAGATTATCATCCAAATCCATCCAGAGTTATATTTTATCTAGATGTTTAAATCAGTGGCGGCGCCAGGATTTTTGGGATGGTTGGGCCTGATGTTCTTTGAGTGGGCACTACCCAAATCAAAAATGACTTCTAAAAAAACACGCTCTAAGCAGGAGCGAACAAAACGTCCTTCTTGTCCAAAGTGACGTCTAAAAAAAAGGGCATATCATTGTTCTTTTAAAAATAACATACAATAGCACTCCTTTCTCATTAAAACTTGCATAGCCAAATCCCCCTTCCCATCCCCAGAAATTCCATTACAAAACTGAATCCATCAATTTTGGATGGGCACTCATGTTTCGAGGGTGGGCCAGTGCCCACCCTGGCGCCGCCCCTGGTTTAAATCGGAGGATTTCTAAGGGTTGTGTGTGAGGGCCTAAATAAGCATTAAACTGGGAAGGTTGTGACATCAAATTGAAAACATCGCTTAAGGCTGAAAAGCTATACTATAGGTTATTGCACCTAACGAGCAAAAATCCTCTGTGCAAAATACTTTAAACCGCACTAGCGGAACTGATATCATGGTTCTGATTGGTTAAAACTCAGCTGATTGACATTGGTTCTGTCAATCAGACGACTTTTGACCAATCACATTTATAATTTAGGTTCCGCTTTTCCGTCCGTGGACAATTTTTTTTTATTTGGATTTGTCCGTTTAAAGAAATTAATTAATTGTTATTGTTGATTTTTGGTTGATTTGACCTTTGTTAAAGAAGTTCACTAAAGAGAAAGTAAACATTTCTGCGATAAACTATGGATAAACCAGAGCACAGGTTATGCAAATACTTAGTAAAGAACTAAATTCGTACCCCATACTAATAGTAAAAGGTTGTTGTGCTTCACTGCAAATTGTATATTAATTTAATAAAATACTTACTTAAAGTGAACTAGTTTTTAATGAGCTAATAAGCTGTATGTATGTAGGATAATTTTAAACAGAAATGTCCTCCACATCTGTAATAAGTATTATTGTTATTATTCTGGCTGTAATTCTAATCGATGTCTTTTGTAAGTATAACTAGAGCTAAAGTTTAAAATTATGTTTTTAAACTAAGATAAAATAGGGGGCTAGCTATTTATTGATTACATTAGATACATATACCTATCCTTCAATCCATCCTTTCATTTTTTACCTGACTGGAATTTAAAAAAACTGTATTTTGGTTTAGTACATGGTAAATATCTAAAATAACTTTTAAAAATCTATTTACTTTCATCTTTTGATAATTTTTTTTATTCTTTTCGTTATTTTACTTACTACACACCATTCCTCTCCATATTACACAGATATTTCTAAAAAAAAACACTCATGAATGATAGAATAGTTTTGGACTTGCATTGTCTTTAATTTGTTTTACATCACAACGTTTCAACTGGTAAGTATCTCCAGTCGTCTTCAGGTGAATACTAAATAAGTAAAGTAACTACAGCTCTATTTATACTAGCTAGATGTACTGGAGCATGACTGAGATGGGTGCAGTCATGCATTTAATTCTTGTGCGGTATTTTAAGTTTACATCTACTTAACAAAGGTTTCCAGATATTTTTTATATCTAGTGAGGGCTTACTAAAACAATCTGGGTTCTGGTATATGATAGCAGCTTCCTTGAACTTCCTCTTCCTCCAATGTGGTTCTTTGTGCAGGATTCGAGCTTCTGTCCATTTAATGTGATGACCGTGTGTCCAGGCATGGTCAGCTGCCCCTGATTTTTCGGTTTCTCCTTTAAGCGTGTTGTTTCTGTGTTCCTTGACCCTAGTTTCAAGTGGCCTTAGAGTCTCACCAATGTAGGATCTGCCACATTCGCAGGGAATCTGATAGACACAGTTTTTCCTATCTTTTTGACTTGTTGGTTTCGTCTTCGTCAGGTGGCTTCTTAAAGTGTCTTTTGAGCTGAATACCGTATTAATGTTTTATCGTTGTCCTTGTCTTCTAATTCTCTCAGATACTCCTTTGACATACGGAAATTCTCAACACTTCGTACAACTTATTGGCGGGATGAAAGTAGAACCAGAAGATCAACTTGTCAGTTTTGACGTCGAAAGTCTCTACACTAACGTCCCTGTAAAAGATGCACTAAAGGTTATTAAAAGCAGATTTGAGGAAGACCAGACACTACAAGAAAGAACACTGCTACCTATCAAGGCCATCATGGAACTATTAGAATGTTGCCTGAATAATTCTTACTTTCAGGAAAAAGATAGGTTTTTCAGCCAAGTGGACGGACTACCAATGGGCTCATCTCTCTCACCAATAATCGCCAACATTTACATGGAATGGTTTGAATCCGAAGCAATAAAACAAGCAAAAAAGAAACCAAAAACATGGCTGAGATATGTGGACGACACCTTCATTATTAGGAATGGAAACGATGACGAACTCAAGGAATTCCTATACCACATTAACAGCCTGGCGCCGACAATCAAATTTACCATGGAGAGAGAAGAAAACAGTCAATTACCTTTTCTGGATGTAAACGTAAAGAAAAATGGCAACACCATCCATACTTCAGTGTACAGAAAACCCACGCATACAGGTCAATATTTGAATTACACCTCAAATCACTCAAATAGCACAAAACATGGCATAGTAAGAACGCTTGTGGATAGAGCAATTACCATCTGTAATTCAAATGAAGCCCTCAAACAGGAAACTAACTACATTAAGACCGACCTCAACAAAAATGGCTACCCCGGGCATCTAGTTGATAAACTAATGGAACATCGCAAGAATCGGTCAAATACACAAAAGAAGCCAGTAGAGTCACAATCAACACTCAACATTCCGTATGTCAAAGGAGTATCTGAGAGAATTAGAAGACTAGGACAACGATACAACATTAATACGGTATTCAGCTCAAAAGACACTTTAAGAAGCCACCTGACGAAGACGAAACCAACAAGTCAAAAAGATAGGAAAAACTGTGTCTATCAGATTCCCTGCGAATGTGGCAGATCCTACATTGGTGAGACTCTAAGGCTACTTGAAACTAGGGTCAAGGAACACAGAAACAACACGCTTAAAGGAGAAACCGAAAAATCAGGGGCAGCTGACCATGCCTGGACACACGGTCATCACATTAAATGGACAGAAGCTCGAATCCTGCACAAAGAACCACATTGGAGGAAGAGGAAGTTCAAGGAAGCTGCTATCATATACCAGAACCCAGATTGTTTTAGTAAGCCCTCACTAGATATAAGAAATATCTGGAAACCTTTGTTAAGTAGATGTAAACTTAAAATACCGCACAAGAATTAAATGCATGACTGCACCCATCTCAGTCATTCTCCAGTACATCTAGCTAGTATAAATAGAGCTGTAGTTACTTTACTTATTTAGTATTCACCTGAAGACGACTGGAGATACTTACCAGTTGAAACGTTGTGATGTAAAACAAATTAAAGACAATGCAAGTCCAAAACTATTCTATCATTCAAGAAACATCATTGTCTCCAACCTTCAAACAGACACTAAAACCCACTCAATTTTTAAAATTAAATAGGTGGTGATGTAACTAATACACGTCAAACTGGTCAGTTGCAAAATAATCAAAATTCTGGACCTAAATCCCTGGATATTCAGCTCGATGGAAAAAGCACCACACCGTGGCCCACATTAGGTCAACGAAGGACTACAACCTCTGCTTTAAATAGAAATATACCCCAGCCGAGTGGGGGACCAACTTCAGGCCCTAAAAAATGGATCCAACAGAACAATCTTTGGATTCGAAACGAACAGGCTGCTTCAGGGGGGGATTTACCATCAGGAAATGTCAACTCCAACCAGCGTGACGTGGGTGGTGGCAATGCAAACTTAGGGGGCAACAGATCAAATTTGCGGAACCAGCAACAAAGTTCTGGGGCTTTAAATGATAATTCTAACCGACAGGGCATCAGAGATCGCGGACAAGAAAATTCAGGGGTAGGAAATGCAAATTTAGGGACTAACATACAAAATTCAGGGGTTTCAAATGTAAATAATCAAAGAGGGACTATCCAAACGAATTTAAATTCTCAAATTCATCAAACTAATAGACAACAAGCTCTTATTAATGGTTTGGGAGGCAACCAACAAAATTCAGGGGGCCAGCAACAAAATTCAGGGCCTGACAAGAGGGGAAATACTCAGATAAATGCTAATTCTCAGATTCATCAAAATAACCGGCAGCAGGCACTTATAAATGGTTTAGGAGGCAATCAGCAAAATGTACTTAATCAGAATGCTGATAGTAAGCCCCTAGGTCCACTTCCAGTTGCCGGCGGCACCACCTCAAATAGTAACCCTGGAAGTCCACCAAACAAACCAATGTCTTACGCAGGCGCTGCAGGCTCAAAAATCCCTACTCCCGTTCCTCCTACTACTCCTAAGACCCCTCCCGTGTCTCCTTTGAGCCCTCCAATAGGGGGTCCCAAAAAAGATACAATTCCTTCCACAGGGCCCTTAGGTGAAACTGAAAACTTGGACGAAATTCAAAATGTAAGCGAGGGAGATGCAACTGATAATGAGCTCAGGGAATTTTCTGAAATGTTACTGCGGAAGGATTCAAACAACGTCATGAAGTATGTTACGATCAACTTGCAGGGAATGACTACTTCGAGATCGTCCAATGATGAAGCTCCATTGCCGTAAGTAAAACTTGAAAATACTTGAATGGAATTTTTTTTTAATTCCAAAAGAAATGAAACATGTTAAAAAATCGTTTATTACTTGGTTCAGTAAATTAAGATTATTTATGATGCGCGCGGGTTTAACTCGTATATTAAGGGAAATAATATCCATACTCTAAGTACGCACACTTTACGCGACGTCTAAGGTAACAAGTTACTTTTTTTTTTATATTTGCGCGTTTGTGGAGCGTTGTCTTTTTTTCGCCACCGAAAAGCCACACCAAAATATTAAACGCGTTGGAAATCCAGGCTCGCACTAATTTTGATAAAGTATGCCAATATTAATGTCTGCTTGGTAGGTCGTCCATGACTCTCATCTTAGTATTGCCATTCAATATTCTAGTTAATGGACAACAGCGTTCTTGGATCGCATTTTAAAACTTCCCTTAAGACGATATGTGTGTGGCCGGCTAATGTTCATACAATATGTAGGTATTTTTTAATTATTTTCAATTTCAGATTACTGAAGATTGAACCAGATGCTTACAAAGTTCCATCAATAGAAAAAATGATGTTACTGTACAACAATTACTTTTTGGACGCCGGTCAGAATGAGGTGTACACTGGAGCAGAGCGAATTGAAGAGAACAACCTTCTCGACACGGTCTTGGCCACGCCCGTCATGCAGTATGCCAGAAGCTTTTTAATTCAAAAAGGTAAGTAATACTTTTTGTGATAGCTAGGGTACAAAAGTAGTATTTCATTTAAAGCGTCCGGAGGCTCCATGATGAGGCTTAAAATTAAATAGCTCATTTAAGCGTTAAAAGCTTCTTTTTTTTTAGAATAAAATTTTCTGAAATCAGTAATAAAAAAATGTCTCATACGTTGCATACTTTTTTGGACACACTGTATATGGGTAGTCCTCACGAGATCCCAAAATTTTTATCCTTTCGGTTTTAACAAAAATCCAACAAACATAATGGTAACTAATAACTGTTATTTTCTTGCAATAAATTTTTGTGGCTAACTATGTTAAGTTATAATTTCCGAATCATATGTGTTGATAAAAAAAATATAAATGGGATCATAGGTTTAGAAAAATACTACATGAAATATATGTTTTTTAATTTTTAGGTAAAATAGGCAAAGATCCCAAAGAATTCAAGGATCTCCTCAGGCAGATATGGTTCTACATGTACTCCAGAGGAGGGGGCAGAATCGGCTCCAGTGGTTTTGAGCACATTTTCCTGGCGGAAATAAAAAATAACCAGGTCTCAGGTCTGCACAATTGGCTGTATTTTAACGAAGAAGAATCGCAGAACAGGGCCAATTATTTGGGCTATTTGAAAAAGTTAGATTTAGGAGAGGTAAAATATAATTTTTTGTTGTATAAAATAATTTAATTTTAGATTTAGGCTAGTGGTGGCATGTTCTTTTAATAGTATATTACATAACAAGTGATGAAAGTGATACTTTTCAAATGAGGAGACTTTTAGCACGAGGGGTCAGCCAAGTGCGGAAATTCTCCGAGTTTTAGAATAATCACTTTCACAGAGTAATGTACACTATTTTTCCTACGACCACAAAGAATTATTAAGAAGCCTTTGACTTGGGAAAAAAATATTTCAACACTAGTGTTGGAACTAGCATACTTAGGATTATGTTCCACTTAATATCTGGTTTCATAGTTTGTCAATAGGCTTTTCCTTTATTTGTAGTTTAAATTTTTAATTTTTTCATATTTTATATTTCATAGGAAGAACTAATCCTGGATTGACTTCTATACTAACCAGAATGAAAAATTTTAAATTTAATCAAGGAAAGATGCATTAAACATAAATTTAAAATATTCACCCAACAAGGAAAATTTCAATGCAAAATAATTCTATAAATTATTTAATGTTTATATAAAAAAAAAGTCAAATCTTCCTGATGGGATTTAAACCTGTGACCTTGCGATCTGTAGGCTAGTGCTCTGTTCTCTACGCTATTGCTACCGATACAGATTTTGTTCGGGTTTGTTTTCTTCAGCGCAATTTGTTTTTTCTGGTAATAGATTTTCCAGTATATTATTAACATTTTTTATAATTTCAGATGGTGTATTTTCAGACTCTAATTCTGAATCACCCGACAAATACCTGATAAATAAGTTAAACGCTTTATAATTACTGCTTTCTAAAATTTGTTCTTTTTAATAAATAGGGATTGTCTGTCAAATTGGCATCATATGTTTAAATTAAATAGTGTGCCTTGATATTTCAACACGCGTGTGATATTCGGCGCTTTCTAACCAAATTAACCATGCTTTTTTTCTCATTTTCATAGGTGGTCGTAGGAAAATCAATAATTCATTAGTTTTTTTGTTTTATCCCAAAGTCGGTCAAATATAAGCCAATTTTTGCCAACCAATAAAATCACGCTAATCGAATTTTTAAACGCTAATATCTCGGCATTCACTAACTACCAAAACCTGAATTTCGGTTGACTAGAAAGAACATTTGCCGCTGATTATGAAACAGGTTTTTATAAAGATGCACTAGCCTTATTGCCATCGGCAAAGATAATAAACTTGAGTGACATTTACGTAACTTTTTTTTTCAGAAAGGAGCAATATTAAAATATCACTTTACTTTCCATGACATTGACAAGCCGGTGGGTTCCATGTTCATCGGTACCAGTCCTGAACTGGAGTTGGCCCTCTATTCCACCTGTTTTGTTTTGAGAGCTGACAAAATTTGTCCCTTAAAAATGAATGGTAACAGATTCGTTATAAGGACCTACGCTTTTAGGTACAGGGGCAAGAATATGATTGGAAGCGCTTTTCCCGAAATTTAGATTTTAAGACCATAAAAAACCTGCGCTTTTTTTTTATTTAAGCGTTAAAGGCTACGTTTTTTTGTTAGCTCAACTTTTTTTTTATTATATAGTTGAAGTTTGTGTACAATACATTTTTTCTAGTTTTTATCACTCACGAAAATCACAGGTTATTTACATCTGTGGTGATTTTTGAACTAAGCAGAGTTACGAAAAAAGTTTAATCTCGAACAAAATATACATTTTTTACTCTAGTGTAAGAAGCCATTAAAAAATTGAAACAAACATAAATTACTTTTATTTATCAAATTCTTATAAAGACTCGATAGATAATTTAGGTAATTAGCTATCACAAACAATTGTACGTAACTAAATAATTGTTATTTATTTCAAAATAATAATACATAGCAAAAATATAATCTGTGGTAACAAAACAACAAACAACATTCAAAAAAACTGGTATAAGAGCAATATTCTTTTTACACGTTAAAACGTTCTGGATCTTCTAACCTAAAAGAAAAATGTAAATTTAAAAACAATATTTTCACCTTTTATGTGATTTTATAAAGCCGCTTGATATTCGGCAATTTTTTTATTACGTGCAATTACAGTTGCAGCTAGGACCAATCACAAATTTAACAAACAAGGATATAAAATGTCAATTGCTAACTGAAACCTTGATTGAACGGCAGTAGAGTTTTGGACTTGCATTGTCTTTATTTGTTTAGAATCACTACGTTTCAACTGGTAAGCATCTCCAGTCGTCTTCAGGTGAATACTGAATAAGTATGGTAACTACAGCTCTATTTATACTAGGCAGGTGCTGTGACGCATGACTAGTGGGTGGAGTCATGCCTGTTGCTAGGTGATGATGCATAACTGGATGAGTCATGCTTAATGAGTCATGCTCGATGACGTCATGCTCGATGACGTCATGCTCGATGACGCCATGCTCGATGAATCATGCGTCTAACTCTTGGGTGGTCTTATTCTAAGATTACATTTACTTAACAAGGGTTTCCAGACGTTTCTCATATCTAATGAAGGCTTACTAAAGCAACCTGGATTTTGGTGTATGGTCGCAGCTTCCTTAAACTTCCTCTTCCTCCAGTGCGGTTCTTTTTGCAGGATTTCCGCTTTTGTCCACATGATATGATGGCCGTGCGTCCAGGCGTGGTCAGCTGCACCTGATTTTTCGGTCTCTCCTTTTTGGGTGTTATTTCTATGTTCTTTAATCCTTACTTCTAGTGGTCTTAGTGTCTCACCAATGTAAGATTGGCCGCATTCGGAGGGGATCTGGTAGACTAGGACAACGATACAACATCAACACAGTATTCAGCTCTAGAGACACTTTAAGAAGCCACCTAACAAAGACGAAACCAGCAAGCCAGAAAGACAAGAAAAATTGTGTCTACCAGATCCCCTGCGAATGCGGCCAATCTTACATTGGTGAGACACTAAGACCACTAGAAGTAAGGATTAAAGAACATAGAAATAACACCCAAAAAGGAGAGACCGAAAAATCAGGTGCAGCTGACCACGCCTGGACGCACGGCCATCATATCATGTGGACAAAAGCGGAAATCCTGCAAAAAGAACCGCACTGGAGGAAGAGGAAGTTTAAGGAAGCTGCGACCATACACCAAAATCCAGGTTGCTTTAGTAAGCCTTCATTAGATATGAGAAACGTCTGGAAACCCTTGTTAAGTAAATGTAATCTTAGAATAAGACCACCCAAGAGTTAGACGCATGATTCATCGAGCATGGCGTCATCGAGCATGGCGTCATCGAGCATGACGTCATCGAGCATGACTCATCAAGCATGACTCATCCAGTTATGCATCATCACCTAGCAACACGCATGACTCCACCCACTAGTCATGCGTCACAGCACCTGCCTAGTATAAATAGAGCTGTAGTTACCATACTTATTCAGTATTCACCTGAAGACGACTGGAGATGCTTACCAGTTGAAACGTAGTGATTCTAAACAAATAAAGACAATGCAAGTCCAAAACTCTACTGCCGTTCAAGAAACGTCATTGTCTCCAACCTTTAAACAGACACTGAAACCTTGATTATTGCAATTTAAGCAGTAATCTTACCTTAATAAAGAAACATTTTGGGTAATAAAGGAAACGTCTTGCGGAGTAAGAAAGACGAACTGCAGGTCTGGCTTTGAGTTGGCATGATGTAGCAAAATGTCTATTACTTTGGTGCGGTTCAACTTGTCCTAAAATGAATATTAAAAAATAATTATCCTAAAATTGTTCCTCGAGGAACACCATACTTAAATAATTTGGATAGATTTTTTCTTTTTAAACATAAATTGGTCTATCATTTAGATATTTTTTAATTAATTCAAATTGCTTTCTTCTAACTCCAATTTTAAACAGTAAATTATACAGGGTGTGTCAGTAGTGTGTCTGTCTTAGATAGCACCTAAACTATCAAAGATAAGGAAAAAAGTGTAATACAAAAGTTAAAGGGTTTTTTAGGATACATAATCTAAAAATATTTTCTAATCTACAGGGTGGTCCTAAAAAGTGGTACTGAATAATAAAAAATAAAATTAAATGGGACACCCAGTATAATTTTCTAGAATATGATTCAATGGAATAAGGACTTTGCAACCCTATTAAAAATTTTTAAGTGAAATGCAACGTTGCCAAGTAATACATTTTTTCCCGAAAATTTTAGTAATTTTAATTAATTAAGTAATTTTTGGTATCGTTAAAAAATCATAGCAACCTGTGGATTAATCCTAGGCAAATATAATTTACGTTGTTAGTACTTAAAAATACGATATATTGATCTATAATAATGTCTTTTAAATCTCTTATACAGAGCGTTCATTACAAGTTGGACAACTCGAATAGTTTTAAAAATGCTTTATTTCAATTTTTTTAAATGGTACTCCCCTAATTTTTTTAGGCAAAAGAATTTATCTGTCGAAAACCTTACTTTTTTGTTAAACATGTCATATATCTAAATATCATAGTTTTTGAAATATTTTAGGATTTGTCTTAAATCAGGGTAAAAAGGAAAGTTCTAATTAAACAATTTAGTCAAGATTGCTTTGGAACAAAAAATAAATAATTTTCTTTGTCACAGCTGTCATTGCAAAATTATTTTGCCAACATTTTGTGCTTTATAACTGTTTAAAATTTAGTTTCCTGAACTAACTTTATCATAACTAATATTTTTCTATTTCGATAAAGTTAGTTCGGGAAACTAAACTTTAAACAGTTATAAAGCACAAAATGTTGGCAAAATAATTTTGCAATGACAGCTGTGACAAAGAAAATTATTTATTTTTTGTTCCAAAGCAATCTTGACTAAATAGTTTAATTACAACTTTCCTTTTTTACCCTGATTTAAGACAAATCCTAAATTATTTTAAAAACTATGATATTTAGATATATGACATGTTTAACAAAAAAGTAAGGTTTTCGAAAGACAAATTCTTTTGCCTAAAAAAATTAATGGGGTCCCATTTAAAAAAATTGAAATAAAGCATTTTTAAAACTATCGAGTTGTCCAACTTGTAATGAACGCTCTGTATAAGAGATTTAAAAAACATTATTATAGATCAATATATCGTACCTTAAAGTACTTACAACGTAAATTATATTTGCCTAGGGTTAATCCACAGGTTGCTATGATTTTTTAACGATACCCTTAAAATTACTAAAATTTTCGGAAAAAAATTTATTACTTGGCAACGTTGCATTGCACTTAAAAAATGTTAATAGGGTTGCAAAGTCCTTATTCCATTGAATCATATTCTAGAAAATTATACTGGGTGTCCCATTTAATTTTCTTTTTTATTATTTAGGACCACGCTGTAGATTAGAAAATATTTTTAGATTATGTATCCTAAAAAACTCTTTAACTTTTGTATTACCCTTTTTTCCCTATCTTTGATAGTTTAGGTGCTATCTAAGACAGACACCTTACTGACACACCCTGTATAACTAAATAAAAAAAACCATATACACAGTGGTAGTTGACTTACATAATATCTCTAATTTCAAATAATACAAAACTTACCATATATACATCAAATTCGTCCAAAATGTAGAAAGGGAAGTCCATACACTGCCAAAGGGCATATAAAAAGCCCACCGTAGAAAAAGATTTCTCGCCGCCCGACAAATTTGAGGTTGTTGTGGCTCCCTGAGAACCTTGTTGAGGTATCACGATCAACTCTAATTTCTTTTGGTCCATGTTTATTTCAATGGTACCCTAAAATTTTAACTGGATTGGTATACTACTTGATTCACGCTAGGTTTACGGTGGTAAATGACATTTGTTAAGATGAGGATAAAAGTTTTTGGTGCAAATGCTTATAGGTTTTGAAATACTCCTTGTTGTGCCGTTTTGTATATTCATAATAAAGCATTCTCGTTTCTTCACGCACTATTTTTTTATTATAACACTTCTTCCATAAAAAATGTTACAATTAATTATTTTTTGGTTTATTGTGCAAATATTTTATTGCATTGGGTTATATTTTTGTTGATTGAAAATAGCGCTAAAAAAGGCAGAACGGAAGAGACAAGTAGATTTTTAGAACCCCCTCACCCCCCCCCCCCCCCCTTACCTACGGCAATGCTTGAAAGGTAATATAATGAAAGCTCTTCGTACATGATTACTTGGAGCAATAATGATCGGAGAAGTCCTGGACTTGTCAGTTTCTTGAGCCAAATTCACTAAAATTGGTAGGTGAGTTCTTGCGCTCAGGTCTTCAAGTATTGTTAACCAAAAAATATATAAATGGGGAGAAATAATACTCTAAGTCAACCGTCACGAGGATCCTAGTGAAGGTTGACTTAGAGTATTATTTCTCCCCATTTAACTTGCCACTTCACTTCAAGTATGGACTACTTCTTTATTCAAAAAATATATAGTTTGCGTCCTAATTTTAATTGCTACAAAAATATATTTCTTACCTTAAATTGTCTAAATTCTAAAAATTTCTTAAAGGAATGTTTCATAAAGGTAACAAAGTAGTTTTCTGTAAGTTTGTAGTGCCTCTTTCGTCGCTCGACAGCTTGACCCAATTCGTCTATATCAGTGTATAGCACCTTCATAATGTCTGCTACCTAGATAGGTATAAATAAATGGGTTTTTACATTATTTAGCATACACATTTTTTTTTAATTCAATAGTGTAATAATAAGCGTTATAGTTTAGGAGTTAGAGGCGCGTCCAATCGGAAACAATATAAATCATTTTTAATTGTCTCTTTGCATTGGCAGGAAATGATGTGCCGGCCTGTCTTTACCCAAAACATTTTAAAAAAAATTGACATTGGATTGTTATAAAATTACAATTTTTCCACAGCGTACATTTTTTTAAGTGTACACAAAATATTATATAAAATTGAAAATATCGGAGTAATATATAATATCAATTTTTTAAAAAACGTTATTCGATTTTAAATTCTTTAAAAAAACGCACAATGGGCTTTTTCTTTAAATTTTGATTTTTACCCTATCGTGTAGAAGAAAAAATAGAATTTTCTACGGTTTCACTTTCAAAATTACTTTAATTATTATTTACAGAGAAAATAATTAAACAAAATACACTCTCTAATAAAAACACGCGAAAGTACTTACCGACGTCACAACAATTCCATACAATGGCAGCAACCGATCACTGTGAACGACGTACTCCTACGTGACTGAGGTCTCGAGTCTGGTTTACTGTTTTAAAACTGTCTTTGTCTATTTTTGTTATCGAAACAAAGTAATAATATAATTGGTCGCACAATTGGTAGATAAAACAATATCGCGGTTAATAGGATGACGTACATCTCATCATATTTTATGTTTTTAAAGTTTCTACTTTCGCGCCGTGTCTTTGTTTCTAAAAAAGGTTTGTCATACTCTAGGAAGATTTTTATTATTGAGATATATTTTTAATAGGTTCTAGTTCGGGATGTTAGTACTGAATATGACAAATTCGATTATAGTAAAAAAGCCCATTTCACGGAGCGCTCGCAACGTTGCTGGAGCCGATAACGACCTAATTGATATGCTAAATGAAAATTGTTTATAGAAATGTTTGTTGATTAAGTCCGTCGGCTCCAGTAACGTTGTAAAATCTTTGTGGAATTGTGGGTTTTTAAAGAATTTGGAATGAAATTATCGAAATTTAAAAAAATATATTGCATAATTATTACTCCGATATTTTCTGTTAACACCACAAACGCAAGGAGTCAATTAGCAATGACCTCATGTTGCTGCTTTCCCGGTACAGGTTTCACGCCAACAACTAGTTTTAGGTAATTTTTCAAATATTTAACATCAGTATGAACTTACTGCTTTATATTTTCCCACTAACTCCCTATATCGTTGCGACACTTCCACTATATCGTCCGTTTCCGTCTCTATTCGCGCTATGGCTCTGGAAATCTCTTGTATCTCATTGTTAATTTCAAGTACAGTTCTAAAACACGGGTGAAAAATGGTGTTATCCTTTTCAGTTCGCATATACAGAAGTGTTATGAAGACTTTAAATCATTAAATCTAGATACAGGGTGTTATGGAATTGACGCGTTATATTTAAACGGGTGGGTGTCCTAGAGAAACACTCCAAACTATAATTTTTTTTTTATTTAAAAAAAAATTGTTAACAATTTTCATATCACCCGGTACGAAATGTATATTTTAAAACTTTCCTACCTTAATTCAGGAGGTCTCTCTCCCAGTTTCGATGCATCCGAAGTCTTCGATTCCACCTGTGCCTGCTTCAAAACGACCCCGGATCTCACATCATTTACTCGCTTCTTAAACTCGTCCAATCGCCGTTTGTCGAAGTCCCCATTCGTGGACATTTGACGCTGTTTTGATTGGCATTCCTTAATTTGTTCCTTAAATGATAAAAATTGCGGTAAAATGCGCGGCAAGCTCTCATGATAGTCACAGGATTTTTGACTACTTCTTTTAGTCAAAATTGGAAAAAACAATACACACCTGGTTTAAACAAGAACGGATCATTGTATAACTTGTTAAATAACAGTACTTTGTACAACAATAGTGGATATGATGTTGATATCGCACGACAAAGTAAATTGTGCACTCCGTGCGCGCAATATGGATAATTAACTACAGTTAGATAGATAGATAGATAATTTATTAATGTCAAGGTACATAGTACTTACACAAGTCAGTTGAATAGTATATTTTATTTTTTTACGGCTTAAATTACTTACTCTATACTAAAAATTAAAAAAAAGTTATTTAAATTACGTATTATAACTTGTGAGAAAGAGAAGTTATAAAGAAAACAGGCAATATCCATGTGGAAGTAGAAAAATGTTTTTATTACCTGTAATGGCCATAGTCGATCATCCAATGCCTTCGAAGATTTTCTCAGTTTCGATAATTTTTCTTCTTGAGCGGACACTCTGGCCCGTATTTCCTTCATTTGTTCCATTATCTTTCCCAAGGCCGCGTTTTTCTCATTTATTGACCTTTTTATGTCTTGAAGCTCGTTTTCCTAAAAAAATAGTATATTATTAACCAATAGTTTTAGATCCGTTTCCGGTTATACAATTACGGCTTAAGCTTAGTTCAACGTTAAATCAAGCTTTACATTCCCACTACTACACTACTAATACATTTACAAGATACTTATTTTTACAGTATTAATAATTAAAAAATAATGTTTAGGTATATACCGTATTGGCAATCTCGAATCTAGGGTGCCGATATAAATGCATCAGACAGAGATTATTAGTAGCGTTTAACACGTTAAACACAGAACACGCTATCCCCTACCTCTCACCTTTCTTTAGAACGCGCGGTCGAAACAGCAACGCGAGCTGTCGATACGTCGACTCGGCCACACCACACACATATCCCCCCTTTCAGAAATGTAGGAGATTGGTTAGGTGACTCTTTTTAACTGAAGGTTTTGACTTCTATTTTGGTTGCATTAAAGATTTCGCACCCTAGAATCGAATTTGCCAATACGGTATATTTAAAAGATCGCTACTGTAACTTTTTCAATCAAGTTACCTGTGCTCTGGAATTGGCAAGATAATTTGTTTTTATTTTGTCAGTTTTTGTTGATTTGAAGTTAAAAAGTTCATTTTTATTTTAATTTATTGTCACATTACGGATTTTAAGCTTTATTATGATCAGAGTACCTATTATTCTCCTAATGAATATGGCTCATTATTTTGTCTTATAGCTTATATTTTTAATTTACGGTATTAATGCTAAACAACATTGAACATCTCTCAAAATCTGATATATATTATCAATTATTATCTGGTTGCCTACCTACAAGAAATCACCTATCATGTTATTATTGTGTAGAATGAAAAAATCAAGTTACCTGCTTTCAAATAGATTGTTTTCATTATTACCGCGTGGTCAATAATAATAATTGTCAAGGTAGAAGAAACCGATTTCTAATGGCGTTTTATAGGTTAGTAGTGGAAACATTTTATTATTGTAAATAATGATTTAATGAAATTACAGTTTTCTATTACTACTTTCTCTTATTTCTTACCAAATTATTTAAATTGTGGACCTCCGGCTCGGCCTCGTTACTCAGGTCTTCATACTGCCTCCTGATCTGGCTCTTGGCCATGGTAACTCTTCTGATTTTCTCGTCCAACTCCCGCTGGTGCAATGTTTCGTTGTGCACGTCCCTCTGTAAGGCCTGGAGTTGATTGTGGATAGTTTGTCTCTTATTCGTAAGATTTGTTATATTTTCTTGAATAAGCCTTAAAATACAAATGTGCATCACATTTTATTATCTTTACTCAAAAACGAGTGAGACTATGGAATTTATTTCAAGATATGTTTGTTTATTGAGAGATACTATTACAGATATACTATTTAAAAAATAGTATATTTAAAGTAAAAATAAAAATTACACTTCGAGCGTGGTCTATTAATATTTTTACGACTTTATTCGCACGTACGAATTTGAAGAAATTTGGCGGCACCGGCCGTTATTAATTCATAAAAAAATACAAAGAATTGTAACTCATTTTTACTCACTGCATATGTTCTTTGGTATCAACTTGCAAATAACGGGCCTTGTGGTAATTTGAAGCATACGTTTTATAGTTGGGATCCGGGTAATACTTGTCGCCCTTCATTGTTAGACCTTGTTTACAGTTTCTAGGAACTTTACGCTACAAAAAAAATCCTATTTCACTTCTTGGTACAATACGTGATGAATATTTTATGCGCTAATAAATGTTCCAACTTACAGTTTAAACAATTACACTATAAACGTCACTTTAAAGGAGTTTAGACTTTAATGTAGATGGAAGTTTTATTTTGGGTATAGAACGAATTATTTTTCTTTATAATTACTTCTCACTTATTACCTGATCACTCATTAGTTCCATAGCCCTGTCATTATTGGGTATGAGCAAAACGTTTTCCGTACTCATCTGGTCTACTATACAGTTCGACACTACAGGGTCGTCAATTATGATTGCATTGTATACAGATATGCAATCTCTGGGTGCTTCTACTAGATTCTGACTAACGTCATGTTTCTGAAAATAAAATTTAATGTTTTTAGATATTTTTATAGCTAATTTCTATGCAAATACTATATAATAATAATGAAATAATAAAGTTTATTTCAAATATTTATATTATATTAAACATATTTATCTTTTATTCTTTATTAAACTTATTTATCAATCAATCAAAATTAATTGTTAATAAACTGTTATCAAACCAATTTTTTATAATATTAAAATCTTTTTAATTTTGTTATTAGTATTAATCAATAATCAATTCTCCTACCCAGGAAACCATCTAAAGAAAGCAGAAATAAGTTTGCGATATTTGTTGGCTGGCTCACTACTAAATACAGATTAAAAAAGTTATTTATTTATTTATTGCCATACACATTTACAAAGTAAATTATGACATTTTTAACGCAAGAAAAAGAAAAGTTATTTTAAGTTTCATATTATGATATTATGGTATTCTCGAATATCATAAAAAATTTTGTCAAGAAGGTAGCACTGAGCAATGTTTCGGACAGTTTCCGGGAGTGCATTATAAAGAAAGCTGCAGAAACAAAATGGACTTTTTCGATAAGAGTATAAGAGGATGTTTTGTTGCCAGAAATGTAAATTTTATTTGGGTTTCTAGTATCACGATTATGAATTGTTGAAGTAGTTATTATTACATTATTTTAAATTATTCCAAAATGATTTTACCGGTTAGTAAAGACATAAGCTTACCTTCTTAAGAAATTTAGACGTTATGATGGTGGGCTGGTGATCGCCGTCCAAACATTGACTGAATATTTGTTGTAACAATTTTCCATCTTTTTGATTGTCCACAGTGAAAGCGCTCATCATATTTCCTCCCAAAAATCCTTCCGCGGCTACCGCCCATTTTTTGTCTTTCAGTTTCATGTAAGCTCCTATATCAATAAAAGCATTTGACTTACAAGAAAGTACATATTAATAAAGTAGAGAAGTTTAGTATAAGTAAATAGAAAGAAAGTTTTTAGCGGCAGGCGGACAAAGTAGTGCATTTATCTTTTACATTAAAGTACACAGGGACGCCAAAGGTAATGGGTTCCCTGAGGCACAGGTAGACAATGAGAGGCTGCCTTGTTGGGACTCATCAGAAAGCCAAAACCCGTAAGCAACTCCTAGCACAGCGAGAACATTCTTTCAAGACATTTTTAAGAATAAAAATGTGATGAAAACCTAGTAACGCCATCAGTAGGAATCAACTCACTGCAAAAGATAGCCATCAAACTTGAAAACATAGAACTAAATAAACCAAGTACGGTGGCCGACAAACGTTTCGGTGTACAACTATATTCTTTTTCTTACAAATATCTTCTTAACCAGAATATGGCCCTTTGGCGCAAAATTTCATACCTAAAGGTCCCTTTGGTTCCTGCTGAAATTGGTCTTTGTACTTCTCAATCATCTCCTTTACTTTGGGAATGTTTCTTCCATACACCATCAGGGTGTTTCCTGATTCCCTTTGCAGAGCTTGTAAACTGCCCTTCTCATTGGCTAAAAAACAGACCTTTATGTAACTCATCCAGATTTGATACCAAGATGTCAAAAGAATGGACCTTTTTCACTAAATTTCCAAGACAAAATAAAATTATCTACGATTTTAGTTTTTTAGTTCTTTACTGAGAAAACAATTAAACAAAATATGCTCTCTGAAAAGTTGATGAAAAATTAATTTTGCAACAAACCCTTCCTGTGTAAGAAACGAAATTTTAACATACCAATTTGGTTATCAATCTGCCTAATCTCTGCCTGCAAACTCGACTCGTCATCGTGCTTTCTCGCCAGGTCGTTCTTGATTTGAAATAGCTCGTTTCTTGTCGTCTCCAACTGATCATCGAAACCTTTCAACTTCTCTTGCATTTTGGCCAGATTCTTCATCCTTTGTTTTTTCTGTTGTTCCACTTTCGACATACTAAAAATATGGTTTTTGATTGTATTACAAGATTGACTCTCTAACCGTTTTCGAGATGAATTATAAAATTAATTTTTTATGGAAAAACCTTACCAAGAAGAAAGTTCAGTAATTTTGAAACTAATAAAGATAATAATTTCAAATTTTATAAGCTTTTAACTAAAACATAGATATTTAGTTTCCATAACTTAGTTTATACGTTATTCGTACAGGAGATTTTTAAAATTGTGCCAATCTGGGCACTTATTAACGTGTAGAGAAATAAATTTGCTAACTAAATGTCACTATGCTAATTGTTAGTCGTTTTGGAATTATGAGCAAATAATTTTTTTTTTAAGTTCAAAATCAATTACGCCGGCTGTAAAATTTTGGAAAAGATAACTTTACTCGTTTCCGAGATCTTCCAATAGACCACTCAATATAAATCACCCTATATAATAATATAGAAAACAACGATAAAAAAAAGTAAAAATCCAAAACAAAGTTTTTTATCATAAATCATAATAATTTTAACATAAGAAAGTTCAATAACAATAACTTTGAATGTGTTCGTGAAAAACCCATAAACTTCGTCGAAAATAGTGTAAATGTGATAAGTTGATGTTGTATGTGTTAAGCAAGTTTTTCTGCAGCAGCGAGATTAAGGGTAGTGCCCATAGTTAGGTACCTTTCACGTAAAATTAACTTTTAAAAGGTGTACTAAAAACTAACCTACAAGGCATGCTTGTACATAAAATTGACAGTTAAGACCTCAGATAATCGGAGCTTTGTGCGCGTAAACGAACTTTCCCGCCGAAAAACTCAACACGCTTGCATCGTATTAACCCAACTTTTAAGTGTTTCTAACCTAATATCTACGGAGCACCCGCAACAGATCCAGGGCCCCATCACTCGGAACACGGACTCATTGCCACCGGTCTGAATTAATAGCCCCATTACAGCCCTTTTTGCCATCAAACAACGCCAAATCCCAAGCCAGTGACCAGGAGCACAGAAGTTAATTCAAGGTATTCATCGTAACATCGAACATTGAAAATGCTGGACATCTAATGGGTATTACTTAAAAGCGCCAGGTATTAGACAGGTATTGAAAGCTCTCCGATACGGTCGGAACCAAATGTGTCTAAAAGCTCTCCGATACGCCGGCTAACATCGTACGAGGGCGTATCAAAAAGAACTTGCCAAAAATCGCAAAATTTTTCCAACAGGGAGGCAACCCTTTATCCGACTTCAGCATAAACTACCACATAAGAGGGACTTAACAGCACTAATTCACCCCCAAAATTTTGCAAAAATCAATCCAGCCGTTTTGGCTCCAGAGGGCTACTTACCCATTCCAAGTATCAGGAGCACAGAAGTGAATAGGGGTACACCAAAACTTTAAACCCTTATATCTCAGCCATCTTCAACCCTGGAGAGATAATTCAAACGCCATTAGAAAGGGAATAAATCAAAGTTAATAACCATACCCCTAAAACATCTATAAAGTGAACCTAACGGATGTTGTGAAGTTAAGTAATCGCGAACACGCTAATTGTGCATCTTTAAACAAGTTGCTGCCGTCAGCAAGTATCGAAAGCAATGCAGCGATCATTTAAATGCTGCCGTAATAAAGAATTTACCAACTACCTTTGCATAATCTGTCATGCTGTGTTCCACCCTAGTTGTATGGATCGATCTCCGGACATCGTTAAGTTGGGAGGTTACAAAATTTTCTGTTCGTCGAAATGTCAGGAACAGCAGGACGAGATGGATAATTCGAGAATTCTCTACGGGACTAAACTGCAGTCACTCGAAAGCGAGTTGAAAACAAAGGAGGAATACATCGCACGACTAAAACGCAGCAGCCTAAGCTTTGAAAAGGACGCATGTGAAGCCGAAGAGAAGTTGTCAGCTCAATTACATGAACTAAATCAACGCAATAAATTACTGTACAAAGAGATCGAGGAGCTTAAAGCATCTAGAAATGATACTTCCGCGCAAATAGCATTGTGGAAAGGAGAACGAGATAAGTTTGAGAAAAAGATCGCTGAACTTGCTAAACTCAATAAGAACATGATTACTTTCATGGAAACTCTTGAGAATGAAAACAACCACTACGCAAATGAACTAAAATTGTTACGTCAAGAGGCAGCGGATCTCAGGGCTAAGAAATCCGTAGTGGTTTCCGAGGCCAATTCATCAACGACGATTAATGGCATCACAAAGAGAAAGCGTCTCCTTATCCTCGGAGACGGGAATGCGAGTGGGTGTTCGTCCCTGGTAAAAAATCTTGTCAACGTCGGTTTTGATAGTAATACCCAGATTAGGCACAGTAAGTTGTTTACTGACATAATCAAAGAATGCGAAGAATTAAGTAAGGGGTTTAATAAGAGTGATGTTGTGATTCTGTTCGTTCCTTACTTCGACGCTGTCAGAGGAAGGGTAACCGCTACTAGGGAATTGGACCGGGTTCAATCAATCGCTCTACGGACTAATGTCATTGTAGTAGGTAGCGTCTATCATACCGATCTCAATAAGTTCCTGCAAAGCCAGAGCGCCTTTTTTAAAACGTACTTCGACGGCAAAGAAGCCACTTACATTCTGTTACTCTGCACAATGACTGGTGGAGTTCTAAACTTTCAATCTAAAAAGGAGCTTATTGCCTATATTGTTAATAACTACATAAATAATTTCACTCAAACTACAGCACAAACCTCTATACCCACCTACGAAAACACGCTCTTAAACGAAAGCAACCAAAATAATTTTTTATAATCCCTTCTAAAACTGTAGATGTAGGTAATAGCAGGTTGATGACCATAACAGGATTCCAACGACCAACCTCAGAAGTCCTTAAACCCTCTTCGAACAACGACCAGTCTCCCAAATCGGATTGTTTGGGTGTTTATTATCAGAACGTGCGGGGTCTGAGAACAAAAACCGACAATTTGTTAAGGTCATCCTATGCCTCTAACCACGAAGTGATAATTTTTACTGAAACTTGGCTGAACGACACATTTCTTAATTCAGAATTGTTTAACCCCCAGTATACAGTTTTCCGCAGGGACAGAAGGTATGCTGAGCTTGACATCCAAAGAGGTGGCGGTGTGCTCATCGCGACGTCGGACAGACTAAAATCTTCTCTAATCTCAACTCCAATTGTCAACGAGTACGACGATCTCTGGATCCAGCTGCATACAGCTGGCGGTGACAGAATCATTGTTGGATGTATTTACTTGCCACCAAACTCATCCCTTGAAAGCTACCAGACTTTCTGTGCTACTTGTGAGTCCTTACGCAACACCTATGAAAACTACAGATTTCTGATTTACGGTGACTTTAATTTACCGTTCATTAAATGGATAGAGGAAAACGACGCCATGGTTCCTACAGCGCTGCATTCGCCTTCAGCAGAGGTCACCATTGACACCATGTATTTCCTTGAGCTTCGGCAGGTGAACTGTGTGAGCAACGTTCTCGGGAGAACTCTTGATTTGGTCTTCGTCGACGACTTTGACCAACTATCTGTTACCCAGAGTCCATTTCCATTACTACCAATCGATGTCTCTCACCCGCCCATCGAAACCCTTGTTAATATTCGACACCTAAAACATTTACGAAACGGAGACACTATTCCAGTTCATCAATTTCATCGTGCTAACTTCACCAATCTAAATCAATATTTCAATCAGGTAGACTGGACCTTTATATCTAATTCGGTCAACATAGACGCAATGATCAACCATTTTTACGAGATTATCTTCGACGGAATTAACAGCTTCGTACCAACAAAATTAGTCAAGATAGATAAATACCCTAGATGGTTCGACAAAGATCTTCGTAAATCTATTACCCTCAAAAATAAACTTTATCAAAAATACAGGCGCTCACGTCTTACCAGCGACTACGATGCATACTCTGCTGTTCGCCGTGAGGTCAGGTGGCGGACCGATATGTGCTATCTTTTGTTTGTCAGCAACACTGAGCATCTAATTCCTCAAAATATTAAACACTTTTGGACATATATCAACAGCCTAAAGAAGAATTCCAACTTGCCACTACACATGAAATATAACAACCAGAATCTAGAGGGATCCGCTGATATAGCAGAAGCCTTTGCATCACACTTTCAATCGGCATATTCTGAGCACACCAATGTCGACTTGACGAATATTGAGCCAGTTCGTTCTGCTAACTCATTATCAACGCACACTTTTTGTCTTGACGACATTGCGCATAGGTTAAGAAGTCTCGACACGACCAAGAGGGCAGGCCCAGATGGAGTTCCTACGATCTTTCTCAGCAAATGTTCATCTTCACTGGCACTACCAATACAGCAAGTATTTCAACGCTCACTCGACGAGGGCTATTTTCCAGAAATATGGAAACATTCCAACCTTATTCCCATTTTCAAATCAGGAGACAAATGCAACATAGTTAATTATCGTGGTATATCCATCCTTTCTGCTATTCCAAAGCTATTTGAATCAATCTTAACTGACAGCATTTTCACTAATTTCAAGAACTATATTATCCCGGAGCAACACGGATTCTTCCGAAAGCGTTCTTCGGCAACTAACCTGGCGGTGTATCAGGACTTTCTCATTTCGGCTCTGGAGACTGGTTGCCAGGTGGATTGTATCTACACGGACTTGTCAAAAGCATTCGACAGCGTTTGTCATCCACTCCTTCTAAAAAAGCTTTCAGAAATCGGAATCATTGGAAACCTTTTATCATGGATCAAGCCTTACCTTTGCGATCGTCGGCAGCGTGTCGAGGTTTGCGGTACCCTTTCGCGAGAAGTGATAGTAACTTCGGGGGTCCCCCTAGGTTCCCACAGTGGTCCTGTGCTGTTCCTTTTATTTATCAACAATGTCATGACCTGTTTCCAGTTTTCCCATGTTCTGGTATATGCAGACGACTTAAAATTCTATAACGTGGTCGATACCTACTCAAGAGGGTTGCAGTCTGATCTAGACAGCTTTGCTTCCTGGTGCTCGTCTAACTTCTTAAACATTAACGTCTCAAAATGTAAACATATCAGCTTTTACAAACTTAAAAATCCTATTATTCGGTCATATACCATTTCGGATGTATCCATCGAGACAGTGCATTCCGTAAACGATTTGGGGGTAATCTTTGACAGGCAGCTGTCATTTAACCAACATATCGAAAATGTTGTTCAGAAGGCACTTAGACTGCTCGGATTCATAAAACGTAACACTAAGTATATCAATGACACCAAAGCTATCCTGTGTCTCTACAACTGCCTCGTTCGAAGTACCCTGGAATACTGCTCAGTAATCTGGAGTCCACACTACAACATTTACAAAAATAGACTCGACAGGGTTCAAAGCAAGTTCACAAAATACCTGCTGTATAAACATAACTTTCCCTCTTGTAATCTTACCTACGAAACTAGGCTCATGTTGTGTGGAATGAAGAGTCTCGAGCAGAGACGTAGGGACGCGCTTTTTTTGTTTGCTTTCAAGCTTTTTAACAACATGATTGACTGTGATGGTTTATTGAAGCATGTCTCGCTCTTAGTCACTGAAAGGCGCACAAGGCAGCAGCAACTATTCCACGAAGCTTACCACCGCACCAACTACGGTCACACCTCCTTCACTAATAGACTAGCCCGCAACTATAATTTGTTCTACGCCGACTGTGATATTTTTTGTGGTTCATTATCCAGCATAAAAACCTCTATTTTATTTAAGTAATATTTAAATGTTAATTTGTATGATTTGTATAATTATTTATGGGTTTTGTGATTTTTTTTACCATTTAGAATTTTGTTATTCTGTAGGTATACCTAAATAAATAAATTGAGCTATTCTTGTCGACAACTATTAATTATTTGGAGAAAGTTCTTGGGTATCTGAACACACAAAAAGCACTAGTTCTCTTTGTTTCTTTATTGTGACGTATCGCAGGCTTTTAGTTGTAGTGTAGTGAACATTTAGCAACTTTACAATCCCAATACGCGTATTTTACTTACTTTTCATTAGCATTTGCTATCTCTTTCTCTAGATATTCGGCATCTTTGGTTTTCGTGGTGAGCTCTATGCCAATGCCTTGTTTTTCTCTCTTTTTAGCGTTGTGAGCCGACTGCAGTTCTTCCAGTTGTCGTTTCAGGTCATTTTGGGGCCTATTTTGGATTTCTATTTGTTCTTTAAGTTCTGCTATTTGTCTTTCGTATTCTCTAAAAAAGTAAGTTACAAAAGATATAAATGCAGCAACAATTATCGCCATATTATACCTATTTTTTTCAAAAATATTTTAAAAAAATAATAAATACGACTTTGTGGAAAACCAAAATTTACTTTTTGCTCATCAGTATAGCAATGGTGAAGACATTTTAAAGTAAAATTATACCTTATATTGTCCTGAATTCCTTCCACTTCCTGAGCTTTCTTCTGAGTACCGGAGCGAAAATCTTCCATTCTCTTCGTGATTTTGTCCACCTTTTTCTGTTCTTCCTTTAATTCGTCCTCGACGTCCTTTACCTGTGACCACATCATTTCCTTTTGCAGCGATATCTTCTTTTCTTTCAAATTCACTATTGACTGATGCCCGTCTATTTTCCTTTTCAATCGGCGGACTTCTTCTTGAAGTTTTGTAAAATTCTGTAATAAAATTAGAAAATCAATAGAAACGGGATGTTTTATTTTTCAGCAACTTTCGTCATAAAAATGAAATATCCATAAAATCCTAAATAAATAAATTTAAAAAGTATTTTTAAATTATCTGTTTCTAATATACATGTTTTTAATCGGTAGAATTATCTTTTCGGGTTTTTAATTAGTTTTAGACTACCAGAATTACTGTTTACTGTTTCTTTATAGGTAACTTACACCCTTTTTATCATCCAAAATCCTTGAACAATCCTTTTTATTATTCAAGATTCTCCTGTACTCGGCTTCTAGCATTTCTAACCTCGTGGCCCTCATGAACAGCGTAAATTTGTTCTTAGGATCGTTACTGCTTAAAAAATTCCTCGAAGTATCCTGAGTCAATAGACATATCGGATTATCGACCTGAATGTTTAGGCTGGCTGTAATGTTCTGGACTTCTTTGGCTTGTGTGGCAATAACTTCACCTGAAAAATTCGAATTCGTGTTATCCGCTTTATCAAAACATTAACTATTAACCGCGCAATTCTTTTATTTGCCAGTCGTCCGACCGATTATATTGTTATTATTATTTCGGTACATCACTAATAAACTTATTACCTGCTGCTGATTTCACCCTGTAGCTGCCACTGCCCGATACATTCAAATTTCTAATTATCGTTATGCTTTTCCCATAAACCCTAGGTCTGTAAGCCATTGGCCCTTCATTGCACAGTTGAATTTCCACACTGCCGGAATTTCTTCCAACTTTTACAAAACCTAACAGAAATAAAACTAATGTTACACATAATTAATTGAAACTGGAACTATTGACAATATTTTTGTATATTTTTCTAATCTTCAAAAAAAATTCCAAACTCCCTAGAAAAATAATGGGAATTTCAACACTAGTCAGAGTTGCTATTATACAGGGTGATTCACGGTGGATGGTACGTTAGAAGTATATGACGAACCAGTTAACGAATCGTTTTAATAATTTGGTTGTTTATATAAACGGACATGCTCTATCTAAAATATTTTTAATGATGCAGTGTTGCCACGTCTACCTAAAATTAGTAGCAACTTCGTTATTTTAAATGGAACACCCTGTATTTTATTAAATTTTTGAACCCTCTATTACTTTCTTAACAACTTTATTTAATGTTGTTTTATACTTATCTCTTACCGTTTCTAAGATAATAATTAAATTGCATTTTTTTGACGAAAAACGTTAACTTAAAAAAATGTTGATATTTTTGAACTCTGAAATATTAGAGCCCCGAAAATTGGTGGATGGGTAAATATTACCAGGGGGCTTTTAACCCTATGCCGAAATCTTAGTTGCGATATACAGGGTGGTTTAAAAATACAGTTAATTTGGGGACTTCAATAGGTGACCAAAAGTATATTTTTTTAAATGTAACACCCTGTATATTATCACTGATTTAGAAAGCTACTTAAATTGGCTCTTTATTTTTGTATAACATATCTATAGCTAACTAGTCAAGTTTTTGACTTATAAGCCATTATCTGTAAAATTTGCTCAAAAATTGAATTTCCTTTTGATTTTTAGTAAGTATGCCATGACAAACTCTTGTTTGACATAAAAATTATGTCACTCTCATTATTGTTGTGGTATTTTATTAAATATTGTCGACTGAGATACTGAATGATTACAAAGCATGGAAGAAATCTATTCGAACGCAGTACTTATGAAGTTATTTATTTTATTTGGACAGTGTGATCAAATTATCGCTAGAACATGTATAAAGTTTAATGAAATGTACCCAAATCTACCGCCAACTTTGTTGATAATCTGCCCCTTGAAGATTATCGAAGCTGTTGGTATTAACTCGATGGAGCTCCTGCACATTGTACAAGAGAAGTTACAGTGGAACTCCATAGACTTTTTGATGATCGTTGGATAAGACGTTTGGGGCCTTGGAATTGGCCTCCAAGATCACCCGATCTCAATCCATTGGATTTTTACTTGTGGGGCATGTTTAAGGAAAAAATTTACAAGTCACCAGTACATTCAAAAGAAGAATTGCTACGTCGAGTTACCCAAGCATTTAGAGAACAAAATCCAAATGAGATTAGATCTTCCACGACTAATGCGGTAAATACCCGCATCTTAAAGTGTTTGGATGTAAACGGACAGCGTTTTGAACAATTGTTAAAATGATCGATTTAATTTTTTTTTATTACAATCCTGAAATAGTATAAATTTCCTTATACATGTTCTAGCGATAATTATATCACACTGTCCAAATAAAATAAATAAATTCATAAGTACTGCGTTTAAATAGTTTTCTTCAGTAATTTTTAACTGAATTTTTAAAGAAAGTGCCATAATTTTTAAGTCAAACAAGAGTTTGTCTTGGCATACTTACTAAAAATCAAATTTTTGAGCAAATTTTACAAATAATGGCTTATAAGTCAAAAACTTGACTAGTTAGCTATAGATATGTTATACAAAAATAAAGAGCCAATTTAAGTAGCTTTCTAAATCAGTGATAATATACAGGGTGTTACATTTAAAAAAATATACTTTTGGTCACCTATTGAAGTCCCCAAATTAACTGTATTTTTAAACCACCCTGTATATCGCAACTAAGATTTCGGCATAGGGTTAAAAGCCCCCTGGTAATATTTACCCATCCACCAATTTTCGGGGCTCTAATATTTCAGAGTTCAAAAATATCAACATTTTTTAAGTTAACGTTTTTCGTCAAAAAAATGCAATTTAATTATTATCTTAGAAACGGTAAGAGATAAGTATAGAATAACATTAAACAAAGTTGTTAAGAAAGTAATAGAGGGTTCAAAAATTTAATAAAATACAGGGTGTTCCATTTAAAATAACGAAGTTGCTACTAATTTTAGGTAGACGTGGCAACACTGCATCATTAAAAATATTAGTAAATAGAGCATGTCCGTTTATATAAACAACCAAATTTTCAAAACGATTCGTTAACTGGTTCGTCATATACTTCTAACGTACCATCCACCGTGAATCACCCTGTATAATGATCCCTAATCGAATTTATCATGTTATATTTCAATAATAAAATTCTTCCTGGGGTATCACAAAGCTTTTCTAGAAATAATTAAAAACACGACGAGAAAGTTTAAAAACATGAGACGAGAAGAGATGTACGTCTTCCTACTAAGCGATATTCTTATATTTGCGAGTCGTGCGACCGATTATGAGCCATATTTGTTTCAATAACTTGCTGAAATTAAAAAACACTGTTTTAAATATGTAGTTTTAAATAAATCTGTTTAAAATACCATCAATAAGTTTTTGAAGCTGTCATTACATTTACTTATTTATGAAGTTATTTGTGAATTTATTTATGAAGTAACTTTAAGGACAAATTTGAAAATTTAAAGTGTAAACTTTGATGTCAAATAAAGTCCTGATCTTCTTCGCGAAATTATTCATTAATTGGAATAAGTCTATTTTTCTGTCAAATTTTATGTCAACTTAGACGTAATAACGTTCAAACTTGTTTTAATAAAAGTTATTTTTTCTGAGTTTTAACTAGAACCTTTTACTTAACCATTTATCTGTTCTATAATTAAGAAAGTCATTATAATGAAAAAAATATGTTGTGTAGGTAAAATTGTTGGAAACACACAAAATTTGACAAACACATTTAATGAGCTGATGCACAATGTAAAGACCACAGACGTCACAAAGACAATCATGAATGACTTCACTTCACAATCCTGGAAGTGGAAACACCAAATCATAAAAAATATTAATAACATTGAATTTTATTTTACCTTTTACACTGCTTCCACGATTTGTTAATGTCGCCTTGCCGCCCAGACCGACTATTAGAGCTGTCAAAATGGCACTCTTTCCACTTCCATTTTTGCCAATAACCAAGCTGATGTTATTGCTGGTAAAGTCGACCTCCAACAGCGAGTGGCACATAAAGTTCTTGAGAACCATATAATTGACTGTTCCTGCACGTCGCTATATGGGGGAGGGGGATTTTTTTATTGTACCATTTGGCTATAGGGTATTAAATTATACCAAAAATATGATTTGACATATCACACTTTAAATCATTCCGAAAATTTAAGCCACAAAATTACCACTAAATTTAAAAAGATTATGGAATTCTAAAAAAAATCTTTTGAATTAAGTAATGAATTTTACTTTAAAGTACCAAGTGATTTTTTTAAAATTTTGCATCTGTTAGGCCCGTATTATTAATCTCCTGGTAACTTTACCAGCCAGATAATTTCTATGGAGACAATTCATAGAAATTATCTGGCTGGTAAAGTTACCAGGAGATTAATAATACGGGCCTAATAACATTAAATTATACAGGGTGTTTTTGAAATGACTGTACAACGCTTCACCACAAATTCCTTAACCAAAAATAAGGCGATCTAGTCAAACTTACCTATATGCAATGTTACTTTGTTTTGACGCTAACGGGCCCTAAAGTTTTCAAATTATTATTGTTTTTTCGGAATAATTTCTAAATGCCTTTATCGATTTCCACTAATTTTGGAACTAAGAATGACCACTATTAATAGCGTGTTTTGACGTATGCTCCATATTTTTTAATACCTGCAAATTTAAAAATGGCGTGTGATTGGTAATTAAAAGCTTCTCTTTTTGTTACCCCCAGTATAAATGACTTAAATTATTTCTCTGACACAAGCTGACTTCACGTGGAAACTTTTTTCTCTCTTGTAAAAATTTATCCAGACATGCAGTTTCTCTACAAAAAAATTATTTACCATAGTTTGTTATTCTTCATTGCTGTTTATTCAGAACGAAAAAATATGAAAATTTTTTAATTCTAAATAACTACCAACTATGAGTTTGATTTTTATAACAATTATTGTTCGAAACTTTTTCATGTTTTGCATCGTAATTAATTTTTTTGTAGGGAAACTGCCCGTCTGGCTAAATTTTTACAAGAGACAAAAAAGTATCAACGTGAAGTCAGCTAGTGACAGAAAAATAATTTAAGTTATTTATATGGGGGGGGGGGGGGGGGGGGGTAACAAAAAGAGTATTTTTTAATTACCAATCACACGCCATAAGGCGAATACGTCAAAACACGCTATTAATAGTGGTCATTCTTAGTTCCAAAATTAGTGGAAATCGATAAAGGCGTTTAGAAATTATTCCGAAAAAACAATATTAATTTGAAAACTTTAGCGCCCTGTAGCGGCAAAACGAAGCAACATTGCATATAGGTAAGTTTGCCTAGATCGCCTTATTTTTAGTTAAGTTGTGGAATGATCTTCCTGAGGTCGTGTTTCCCAATGAATACAATCTTCAACGTTTCAAGACCAACGTTAATCGCTTTTTTCGCACTCGCACCGCTCCCAGAGCGCCTTGAAGGATTTTTCCTACAGTGCAGGTGTTTTATCATAAAAAAAAAAAAGGAATTTGTGATGAAACATTGTACAGTCATTTCAAGGACACCCTGTATGTTTTTTGCAATTTGTTTCAAAATACGTTTTTGCTAAAAAGGATGTTTATTTTTCTAATGTCTGTTTGAAGGTTAAAGACAATGTTTCAAGTGGTAAGTATCTCCAGTCATCTTTGGTGAATACAGTATTAAAGACAATGCAAGTCCAAAACTCTTTTTATTTGTCTAAGTTTCAGTTTATTCTGAAAATTGCAACACCTTTTTTATATCTCATTGTCAATTTGAAGAGAGATAATTTATTGTGTGGTTAATAAGTGAGTTTGTACATAAATCTAGATTAATATCTTTATTTTCTAATACTTACTGTACATGTTGGGGGAGTTTCATCATCACTATCACTTGTTCTTGTTCTTTTTCGACCACCAACAGCCTCATCTATGGACAGCTGGGTTAGGGGTTTCCGTTTCCTTAGACTCTATAATTATGGAGGATATGTCTGTTTGAAGGTAGGAGACAATGATGTTTCTTGAATGATAGAATAGTTTTGGACTTGCATTGTCTTTAATTTGTTTTACATCACAACGTTTCAACTGGTAAGTATCTCCAGTCGTCTTCAGGTGAATACTAAATAAGTAAAGTAACTACAGCTCTATTTATACTAGCTAAATGTACTGGAGCATGACTGAGATGGGTGCAGTCATGCGTTTAATTCTTGTGCGGTATTTTAAGTTTACATCTACTTAACAAAGGTTTCCAGATATTTCTTATATCTAGTGAGGGCTTACTAAAATAATCTGGGTTCTGGTATATGATAGCAGCTTCCTTGAACTTCCTCCAATGTGGTTCTTTGTGCAGGATTCGAGCTTCTGTCCACTTAATGTGATGACCGTGTGTCCAGGCATGGTCAGCTGCCCCTGATTTTTCGGTTTCTCCTTTAAGCGTGTTGTTTCTGTGTTCCTTGACCCTAGTTTCAAGTGGCCTTAGAGTCTCACCAATGTAGGATCTGCCACATTCGCAGGGAATCTGATGGACACAGTTTTTCCTATCTTTTTGACTTGTTGGTTTCGTCTTCGTCAGGTGGCTTCTTAAAGTGTCTTTTGAGCTGAATACCGTATTAATGTTGTATCGTTGTCCTAGTCTTCTAATTCTCTCAGATACTCCTTTGACATACGGAATGTTGAGTGTTGATTGTGACTCTACTGGCTTCTTTTGTGTATTTGACCGATTCTTGCGATTTTCCATTAGTTTATCAACTAGATGCCCGGGGTAGCCATTTTTGTTGAGGTCGGTCTTGATGTAGTTAGTTTACCAAATTACCAGTTGAAACGTTGTGATGTAAAACAAATTAAAGACAATGCAAGTCCAAAACTATTCTATCATTGTGGAGGATATTACCAGTTTTGTAACAAAAATACCATAAAAATGGGAAAGTAAAATATATAAAAAAATGTTTATTTTAAATAATATGTTTTAGTAATAGTATTTTTTCCTCCTTACCCTACGAGGCATTTAATGAAATTTTTCTGACACTACTTTAAATTATTGATAAATTATATAGATAAGTATTGGGTATCCACCTAATTTATTACTCTGATAATAATTTTTCTTGCATATTTATATAAAACCAGTAGTTATAAAGTTTGTCCTCAAATTGATAACCATTTTTTATTTCTCTTATCAATTAAAATACAGAGTGAGCAAAATAGACACCAAGTAGTCAATGTATTTCTATTCTACTATTTGCAGTATTTTTTACAAAAGCAACTGATAAGATGATTAACAAATTGGAGCAGTATCTACCAACCTAAACAAAATCTTATCTACTTACTCTCCAGTAGGGTCATATTTAACTGAGAATAAAGAAGCAAGTTTTGTCCTTCACCTTTTTTATTTACTTAAAATTTGAAAACTGCCTACACGTTTCGGTTATAAACCATCCTCAGGGCAAGCAAGTTAAAATGCAGTCAACTGGACATTCAAGGCACAATTTAATATAACAACTACATAATATATTGTAGAGTAGCGCAGCAATAAAACCATAAAAAAGAAAATTAAATTAATATGTATAAACCTTACCATTTGGAATATTTTACTGTAGTGTATTGTTATAAATAAATAATTTGGAGACCCTACAGATCAAAATTACTATACACAATGACAATACTGGTGCAATACAGATTATGAAAGGTCCTTTTAGGTCCTTTCGTCGGCACTGCACTGTCCAAATTTTTCGGAGGAGTGTTGGTTATTACTTTGGTAAATTTGTTATGTTTTGTTATTATACAATGAAAAAAATATTGTAACAACACTGACTAGGGACACAGAAGTTCTAAAAGTACGTAGCGTAGATCTTTTATTTCTTTACGTATTTTGCTATTTTAAATATTTACCTATTTCTTTGTCAAAATGTAAAGAAATAAATAAATCCTTACTTTTGTATTGATTTGTTTGAGATAGTTGTAAATGTATGTTCATATAATTATCAATAAATTAAATGACAAACCCTAATCAATTCAAATTTTTGATTTTTACCTGGCTAATTTGCGACATCTTATGAAGCAGATCAACGTGTATTTTTACCAATTTTACAAAAAAAATCGTTATTCAATAATCTGAGCAAGTTTACCCGCCATTATAATATGTAACACTGTGACAAATCAACTGTCAAATTTGAAATGAGGTTGGAAAGCGACGAGGCAAGGAAAGATTGGAATGTCATCTTTGGACCTTCTGCTAACTGCAGATATGCAATCCAGCGTTGCCAAACTTCAAACTTACACCCTGGCCCACAGAGGAATGATAGGTTGATCGGTAGGCTCTGTAGCTCCCCGGCCCCCCTTTTTTAAATAATTAATATGAAAACACGGTGTTGATTCTTATTTATGGTTCTTGGGTGTTGATAAGCTTATAAAATAAAAGTTCTATTTGCGATTTTGCGGACGAACGCAACTTGAGGGGGTTGAGTAAGTTGAGTTGGGTTTGTTTTGTGAAGCTAGGTTAGAAAATTTTATGAAAATAATTTGTATTGTATAGAAAAGTTGAGAAAAAAACCTCTGTAATATGGAGGGTAAAAAAAGTGGTTTTAAAGAAAAAAACGCTGTTCCAAAATATGGTTTTAAAGTAAATTTAAACCATGAATATCCAGAGACTAGGACCCCTTATTTTAGGCCTTCCTTAAAAATAATTTGGACACTTTTACCATTATTTCTGAGGTAGGTAATTTAAAAAAAATTAACCAATGTAGCTGCTATGGATATTTTGTTAGAGTTAAATATTTTATTTTAGATATATATGGTATTATATTATTTGTAAAATCAAAGGAAAATCAATTGTTATGGATTACATTAAAATGGAAACCGCTAAACGAATGTATGGTAAGAATAATTTGTGTATTAAATACTTTAAAAAACAATTTGTATGTGAATACAGTTATTTCTTTTTATCACACTTGGGCTACAACTTTCCATTTTTCTCATTTTTGCAGGAATAAAAAAAAAACATCTTTTAGCTTTGATAATATATAGAGGTACCTACCTACTTTAAAGACTTTTTTACTTATTTACATTTTTGATGTAACTGTGTAGCAAACTTTAAATATGGACTATATATTGGGGACAAATTTAATATGTAAATACAGTATATGTACCTAATATGTTGTTAACACAAATAAATTTGGAGTTTAAATGCATTTTCAGGGGTTCCCATTGGTGGAATAGGCTCAGGTACAATAGGCAGAGGCTTTAAAGGGGAATTCTGCAGGTTTCAGTTAAGGCCTGATGTTTGCGAATATAATATAGTGGATGCAAATCAGTTCATTGTTACCATAAAAGATGCCGATCAAGTGACTATTTTCCAGAGTTGTCTGTCCACTTATAAGTAGGTACAAATTTCTTTTTGGGTTTGCCAAAGTATTTGTAAAATCTTTTGGATTAAATACAATTTTGAGTGAGTTTGATATAAAAAATAATTAGAATTTAGCTACATATACCTAGCCTTTAAGAACTATTAATTTTATTTATATATATGCATATTTTGGACCGAAACATCTATATTTTTAACCAACTTCAAAAAAAAGTGGGTTATCAATTTTATTTGATCTGTATTTGCTTTTTTTTGTTCCTGCCTAATTTTTCTTTGGCTAAATGGGTAAATTCTCATAAAGAGAATGCTGATGGGAGAATGATGAAGGATTGATGTTATAAAGGACTTAGTCTTACTGATAGTGTAGGGTCCGCTTATAGAGTGAAAAATGTAGGAAGTGGCATATGTATTGTGTATGTGGCAGCGAGACATTTTTTCTTTGCTTTAAATTTTATCAATGTACAGAAATGGCAGATGTGGCCAATCTAGAATTTACGTCAGGAAGGGGGCTATATAACTATAAATTTTTTAAGACCACGCCTAAATGTAGTCAATAATTTATAGTAAATACTACTACTTAACTAGCCAGTTGTTAATTAGAATGGAATTCATACCTAACATGTATTTTAATGAAAATTAAATTAGCTAAAAAATTTGTTTGGAAAAATGAGTATTGTACAAAGTTTGGTTATGTAGTAATTATGCTGCAGCCTAGAAGCCCCCCTCCCCCCTCCTGTATTGCCCAATTCAGGCAAACAATCAGTGATGAACAAAAATTCACTAAATGTATATTTATGCTAAAAATTTTTAGTAATTTCGACTTATTTTCCTTTTAGAAAAAAATAATTAGTAAAAGGTAATTAACCATTTAATTTTTCTATTAAAAATATTTGGCAATAAAATATCCATTATAATTATAAAATTTATAATTTAAATATTTTTTAAATTAAACTTTGCACCCACAATTGCAATTAATTCATATTTTTTAATGGAAACATTTCAGATTAATGTTTTAAAAACTATAGTCAAATTTATTATTGATAAGGATAAGACCTACAACAAAAACATAAATAGAACTTAGTCATTCCTTATCCAATCATCATCAATGACCTTGCTTCATTCCAAAAACAATAATTGCAGTATTAGAAAAATAAACTAGTTATTCATTTTTAATTGGATTAGAATAATATGCTGTTTCATTCAAAGACATAATAAATAGGTATAAAAAAAACCTATTGTAAAAAATAATAATATTTTTGAATCTTTATTTTTAACAAATTTTTCTCAAAGTTCCCTTTGTAGTTTATGTAAGGCATATATTCTTGGTACGATCCATAACATCAGGAAACCACTTAAGAATGTGACTGCAGAGTGTTAGGTTTAGTCTAGGCTCGATAATAAAATAAACTATCGGATGTCTAAGGACTTTAAGGAAAAGAGAAACAACAAAAGGGGATAGTTAGTTAAGCTTGACTTGGAAGACGGTTTGGTCGTTTTTAAATACATGTATTACTAGTTTATTAAATTCATTAATATTTAAATTAGTGTTAATAATTAAGCCTTCTTACATTTAACAATTTTGTAGAAAAACTAGTCTTAAATCGTGGGAAAGTCTGTTGGATGGAAGCAGATGTACTTATACAGGTCTCTATCCAAGAGCCTGGACAGAATATGATTTGTCCGAATATGGTGTTAAACTCACTTGTAGGCAAACTAGTCCAGTCATACCCAATAATTACGAAGTAAGTAAGTTAAAAGCAAGGGCAAAGTTGGGGCTTAATAATTTGTTGAAAGAAAATTGTAAATATTCCGAATAATTTCGAAGATATCCAAAGAAACCAATATTTTCAGTTTTAATTTTTAATTTTTTGCGCCTTTATTTTTGACTTAAGAAAAAACCAAAAAATACTTCTTCATAGCCGTTTTTTGTGTTTTACAAGATGGCGGTAATGTTTTTCAAATTCGACATTTCGTTCTTTAGTTACCAACTTTAAGTTAATATTTTTAAATACGGGCCTGGAATTTAAAATACCGGTTTAGGGACTTCTAAGCTTAAGAAATTTAATACAATATAAAGGTTTTAATTTTAACGTTTTGTCATCAAAAAACACATCAGTATTAGTATTTTTATTTATTTTATTTACTAATCACATGGATTAATAAATAATAATATACATACCTCAATTCCTATGGTTTTTGCCTTTAGACCTCGAAATACTGTAAAACAGAAAAAATATTAATTCTTCTAAGTGAAAAAAAAGTAACTGGAGTGTTAGTCTGTGTTGTTGCAAAAACAATTTTAAATATTTTTAACTGTTTATATGGTCTGATGATGCCAGTTTCAGGCGAAACATATAACAGAAATATACAGACAGAAAAAAGCGGCTTTGGGTCTTTTGTTTACAAAATATCAGGTCTCTTTGAGTAAAAATGGACTAATAGCGATTTCGGTTTACAGATCTCGGGCACTCTGAGAGTGCTCTCCCCGAGATTTGCGTGTTCGATTATCGAAATCGAGATATCTCACTATATGGCTATGACAGATCTTGGGCAGATCTATGACGTCACAGAGCGCTCGCAGAGTGCCCGAGATCTGTAAACCGAAATCGCTATTAGTCTTCAAATCACAAATCTGTTTTTTTTTAGTTTGGCTCTTAATTTTCAGGACCGTAAGGATATAAAAAGATAATTTGACATATACCACGTTTTCATGAGGACTGAGTTCGATCTGAATATTTTTTACCCTATAACATTCTAAGGCGTTTTCATTGCAGTTTTCAAATCGAATTAAAATCGATTTCAATTCGGATTTGAATTTTCGACATTTGTCAGCTGTCAATGCTATCATGCGTCAAACCTGTGGTTATAACCGCTCTTTTATCGTACTTGTCTATGTTTTTGCTTTTAGATTTTGTTTCTATTGCTTTTTTGGTCGGTTATTTTTACAACGTTTATAAGAGAACCGCGAAAACCAAACATAACATAAGAACTATTTGTAGGTTATGAGAATCATATTCCGTTCCGATCTCAAACCGTTTTCATGATTAAAAATTTCGGTACGATCCCGATACGATTCCAAAAATTGGCGAATCGACCTTGAACTGAAAACGAACTCCATACGGTAAAAATACCTGTTTTCATGTGTTCAATTCGGATTCAGATCGAACTGAATCCTCATGAAAACGTAGTAATAATGTGCTATTAGATGACGAAACATTAAAGTTCTTAAGTTCCCAAGTCAAAAATGAAGGCGCAAAAAATTAAAAACCGAAACTAAAAATTTAAAATGGGTGCCCTAAATAATAGAGAGTAAATAAAATAATAGAGAGTAAACGTCGCAGAGTAAACATCGTATTATAATGTCTCGTCTAAACTAACGGTGATTTGTATTTTAAATTAGTTAAAAATATCGCGTTTTCGCGCAAATTGTACAATCGCTTATCACGTATTTAGTTAAAGTGTTTTCACGAAGTAAAATTTCCCGAATTTTTCGTTAAATTGAAAATTGTGCGTTAAAATACCCCATAAAGTGTTCCTTACCAATAAATAAAAACATCACTGCTATCAATATAAAATAAACAAACTGCATTGTTAATGTTTCTATTATATTCCGCGCCTACTATGCTAACAACCTAGGCCGGAATTGTGAAGCTTCTTGTGTACCGCACATAACTCAGCATTGCAAACTCAAATATGTATTGTTTTAAGTGTGAAATAGATGATAAAGATACTTTCGGATTCCTATCATGCGACGGATGTGGCCGCTTTGTTCACAAAAAATTGGAGTGCTCAGATTTGTCTGCATCTGAGATTCGAGTTATGGAACTTAAAAGTAAGAGAACCCTAAAATTCTTCTGTTGTGACTGCCAATCTGGTCTATTGAATGTACCAAAACTCATAAAGGCTATTGGCGAGTTGAAAGAAGAAATTAATAGGTTAAAAGCCCAATCATCTCCAACTAATGTACCACTCCCAGGGCAGGAATTCTATAATGAACTACAAGACCGTCAAGAAAGAGCAAACAATCTAATGATATTCAACCTCCCAGAAGGCAATGACGCTATTGAGATACCGAAATTGCTTGGTGTCTTGATCGACAACCCTACTAAATTTCTCAAAGCAACTAGAATTGGAAAAAGAAATAAAAATGGAATTAGATCAATTAAAGTAACATTATCTAGTCAACCTGAAGTGCTCTCACTATTAAAAAATCGCTCAAAGCTTAAGGGCAAAAAAGTCTTTATAAATTCGGATCTAACTTCCCAACAACGTGAACAAGAAAAAGCTATCCGTATTCAACTGGAAAATCGAAAATCACAAGGCGAAACTAACCTGACTATCGTACATCGACATGGTACTCCTGTTATTATATCAAAAAACCAACAGAATGCCTAATTTCACACAAGAACGATCTCTCAATTTATTTCCAAAATGTCAGAGGCCTTAGGACAAAACTGAATTATCTCTTGGAGTCGGTCCCTGGATCTCACCACCAGATTATTGTTTTAGTGGAAACTTGGCTTAATGATGCATTTAATGAACGCCGAGTTGTATATGCAGGATTATAGAATTTATAGAAGGGATCGATCTCTCCAAACTAGTGTTCATTCCAGAGGTGGTGGAGTTCTAATTGCTATCCACAAATCCATTAAAAGTAGGCAACTTTTTGTAGATGACAACATCGAAGATCTTTTTGTCATCATCGAAACCGGAAAGAAATCGCTTATCTTAGCTGGTGCTTACTTCCCGCCTCGGTCCCCCACCACCGCCTACGTTTCATTCAGCGAAAATATCGATAGGTTGTCAGAGGAACACCCCCATGCATCGATTGGTATTCTTGAAGATTTTAATCTACCCCATGCAACATGGGAAAATAATAATTTGAGCTCTGTTGCCAGATCAGTGCCTCCTGCAGCCCCTGTCGAGGTAGATTCTTTGGATGTAGTGTCTGGTATGTGCGCTTTCCACAATTTATATCAACTGAACACGGTAACGAACCATACCAACGCAATTCTCGATCTAATACTTTTCGATGATGTCAAGTGTGAAGTTCGTCCAGCCGATGATTCTATTGTTCCCCAGGATAACTACCACCCACCATTGGATATTACAGTGTCCTATACGTCTGATAGTACAAATAAATCTTTTTTATGTGATGGATATTATAGAGATTTCAAATCAGCAAACTTTAACTTAATTAATGATTACCTTGGAGCATTGTGCTGGGATGCCCTTCTCGCACAGGATAGTCTGGATGACATGGTAAATATATTTTATAATGCAATTTATTCAGCAATTGAAATGTTTGTTCCTCTTAAACGAATTTCCTCAGGCAAATTTCCCAGATGGTTTTCACCAGAGCTTAAGCATTGTATAATTGAAAAGAAGAAGGCACATAAACGCTACAAAAAATCGACACTTCAAAGCGATTACAACGAGTTTTCTAGACTACGTTTATCTTGTAAAAGATTATTGGCCGAATCAAACACAACATTTATTACTTTTACGGAAAATTCCTTAACAACAAATCCTAAACAATTTTGGAACTACGTAAATTCAAAAAGAAATAATCGCGATATCCCCAGTGAATTTCAATACAATGGTACTTGCAGTGCTTCCGGAGTGGAAATTGCTAATATGTTTGCCCACTATTTTTCTCAGGTTTATAGTAGTAAACCCTGTCCTGATTACCAACGACCACATTTTGAGTACAATAACACTAATGCCTCTGATTACAATATATCAATATCGGATGTATATTCACATTTAAATTCTTTAGATATAAACAAGGGGCCCGGTCCCGACGGCATACCTCCATTACTTCTTAAGCAATGCAGCTTTATTCTGGCCCGTCCATTACATACTATTTTTAATCTATCTCTTGCCAAGGGAACTTTTCCTGAATTTTGGAGACTAAGTTACCTAACACCTATTCATAAATCAGGGAAAAAAGACTTGATAACAAATTATCGACCAATTAGCATATTAAGTACCATTCCTAAGGTATTTGAGCATATTTTAACTAAGTATTTGAACTCATTATTAAGCCCATGTATTGATTTCAGACAGTTTGGCTTCCAAACTGGAAAGAATACCGAGCTCAACTTGCTTACTTATGTGGATTTCATTTCTGACGCCCTGGAGAATGGTTCTCAGGTACACTCCATTTACACTGACTTCTCCAAGGCGTTTGACAGGGTCAACCATGAAGTTCTTTTGTCTAAGCTGGAGGGTCTGGGAGTTGGCGGTCCGTTGCTTTCCTGGATACGAAGTTACTTAACTGGGCGATCCCAGATAGTTCGATTCAATAATTTTCAATCCAAGAGTATAGAAGTCCCATCCGAAGTTCCCCAAGGGTCTCACTTGGGTCCCCTTTTCTTTAATTTATTTATCAACGACCTTGGATCTCATTTTGATTACAGTCTGTTCCTCCTTTTTGCCGACGATTTAAAATTGTTTATGAAAATTTTATCACCAGAAGATTGCTTACGGCTTCAGTCCGACCTAAACAAGTTAGTTGCGTGGTGCAAGACCAATGGTATGGAGCTAAATGCTTCAAAGTGTTACTCCATTATTTTTCTCAAAGCTAGGTCAGGGGTTGAGCCACCTTATTTAATAGAAAATAATGTACTTACTAGAGTTTCCGAAATTAAGGATCTGGGTTTGACTATGGACTCAAGACTCACTTTTATACCTCACATCCAGAATACCCTTACTAAATCCCTTCAACTTCTCGGATTCATAAAGCGCATTACCAGCGAATTTACTAACACTAATGCAATTAGACAACTATATTGCTCATTAATAAGAACCCATCTCGAATACTCCTCCTGTGTCTGGAATCCTTGCTACAATGTACATATCCAGAATATAGAGAGGGTTCAACATAAATTTTTAAAATACTTGGCCTTCAAACTTAATACCCCAGAACTAACATATTATCAGCTGGAATCTAACATCCAGATAAACACGCTTGAACAACGCAGGAATCTAAAAGACCTTAAAATGCTCTACAACTTAATACATAATAAATATAACTGTCCTCTCTTGCTTAATAAAATAGGGTTGCATGTGCCTTCAAGGGAAACACGTCTGAGGAATACCTTCTCAATACCTCCTCACAGAACTAATTACGGCCAAAATGCTTTTATATCAAGGTCAGCCAGACTAGCCAATGAGCATCCCACACTCGATTTCTTTTCAAATAGATCGGACTTCATTAAAAAACTACATACTATGATTTGAGGTCTTTAATTTCGTCACAAACCGCATCATTTATGTTTTTCATTTTATTTGAGTTATATGATTGTTTGAGTTTTTTTTTTCTTATTATTATTTTTATTGTTTACCTAAACATTTAATTATTTTGTATATGTTACTCTGCGATAGATTTAATTACCACTTTATTTGTGAAATTGGGCAATGCCCGTTAATAAATAAATAAAAAATAAAATAAATTATATAGTATCCCTATTTTTTCCTTTTTTAGAGCAGTTGCTTACCATGTGCAACATTTGTTTGGGCCGTAGAAAACGTTGGACCTGAAGAGAGAACTGTTTCTATATCATTTACTTTTAAAAATGGGACGGGAAGTAAAAAATCTGACAAAGATTGTGAGTAACCTTCAAACCATATTGTCGGCCCTCTTACGTATCCTAATAAATATATCTCTATCTCATTTTTACCTATTTTGCAGATAATATAAAAATGTCTGTGTTTTTTAGCGACGTGCAGCTCAAAATCCTTTTCGTATCAAGGCACAGAAGGAGTAATTTTGTATCATATGCTAGAAAAAATTCGATGCTCTTACGCCGTAGCCGTCAAATCTACCAGTGACATACGAGTGTCTAAGTGTTTGAATTTTGATCCCAATTCTAATGGATTGGATGTTTGGAACCAGGTACGAGATTAATAAATTCTAAGTTAATGCACACTTTATAGATGTTTATCGTTTTTTAATGACATTTACTTAAATTTCTTTTCTTAGTTAAAAAGTCACGGTCAATTCGACAAACCTTCAGAGAAGTCTCACACTCAGCACACATTCGGCGAAATGGCGGTGGGCGTGTCAGCAAAAACGACCGTTTTGGAAAAAAAAACTCAGGAGATCGAAATGCTCTTGGTATGGGATATGCCTAGTGTAATATTTCCTGGTTCACAGAAAAAATACTTTAGGTATAGTATTATCAAACTATTAAAGTGATAACCAGGGTTGTGACGATTTAAATCAACTAATTTTTTCAATTTTAATCCTGATTGAAATCAAATTATTGCTGTAAAAACAAGTCGCCGAAGCCAATAACTTATCAGGGAATTCAAAAAAAGGAAGATAGTTTATTTAAATTTAAAACGAAAATTAAGAAATGATCCGTCTCGTGTCAACCGCACATTATATAGACGAACGAATTTTCTTGTTCCGACAGGAAAGCCGCGGCACGCTGCCGAAAACATTCATGTCAATACAAGTTATTTTGTATGTCGCCGAGGAGATTTTCTAACTGTAAATCTAGACAACAAATATTTTTAGGCGAATAGAGACAAAATAATGAAAATAAGTGATTTTAAAGTTCGTTATTGCCATATTTAAGGAAAAAATCAGTATAAATTGATAAAAATCAAAAATATCACGATTTAATCGAAAATATCAGATTTATTGATTTTTTCAAAACAATCGTGATTTATTGCATTTCTTTTTTATACAGTGTGTCTACGTAAGTTGGCGGCATATGGGAAACTTTTTTATTATTAATTTTACGAAAAAAAGTTATTCTTCATAAGAAGTTCTGCATGGTCCAAAACCTAAAATGCAACCATCAGATGTTCAATTTTTTTAGTCGTATACGAGGTTTGTCAAAAAATATGAATTTTGTCCAAGAGTAAAGTACCTTTATTTTTGACAATATCGAAAACTGTAATTATGAAATGTTGTTCGGCATTAAAAACTATGTTGTAACATGCAATTACACTGAAAAATATTTTTTTTATTTTTACAAATTTATCGGTAATTTGTGACAAAATTTGTAAAAATTTAAAAAATATTTTTCAGTGTAATTGCATATTAGAACATAGTTTTTAATGCCGAACAACATTTCATAATTACAGTTTTCAAAATTGTCAAAAATAAAGGTACTTTACTCTTGGACAAAATTCATATTTTTTGACAAACCTCGTATACGACTGAAAAAATTTAACATCTGATGCTTGCATTTTAGGTTTTGGACCATGCAGAACTTTTTATGAAGAATAACTTTTTTTCGTAAAGTTAATAATAAAAAAGTTTCCCATATGCCACCAACTTACATAGACACACTGTATATCGATAATCGATATTAGATTTTTGATATTGTCCAGCTCTATCTTTAAATATTTTCACATTGGTGAAAATCCTATTTCTCAATTTAAAGACACGTATATATTATTATATTTATTATACATTTTATTTAGCTGTACCAAGACTATACCCCTTAAAAAAATTAATATAATGTTTGATAAAAGAATGTGAAACATTACTATTTATTGAAAAAGTATCTTTCTTTTCTAGGTTTTATACTGAAAAATTTGGCCAAGAAAATGCCACTCTAAAAATAGTGGATTTTGCTTTTAAAAACTATCAACTCTGGGAGGATCAAATTTATCAATGGCAAAAGACTGTGCTGAATGATAAGTAGGTACACTTTTTTTATATGGGTTTACGGAATTTACACATTATGGCTTGACCACGCCGCTACTGGAGCACAACCATAATAAAAACAATGGCTATAAATCCAATCTACGAATAAAGCTTCTGTTGCAATTTACAACATCACAATAAACAAACACAAAACACAACTATTCCAAAAGAGTTTATAACATGTTATTAAGCAATTCGACATTGATAATTATTTGTTTAACCATAAACATTTAAATAGTGCAAAGGTAAATAACGAAGGAGGAACGACCGACGCCATTATTTTATTGAGACTGGATCTCATTTGTTCTCGTTCTCTCCGACGTAATTAACTCGTCTAAATTTTCCTCATGGGCGTCCGGCGAATCGGTCTGGTTTTAGGGGTACTTACCCAACTTTTTAGACGGTTGTTTTAAAACAAGCAAAGCATGAAGCATTTCTTAATTATACCCAAGGAGTCACCCATTTAAATATAATGCGTCAATTCCATAACACCCTGTATTACTTATACAGTGTGTCCAAAAAAGTATATAACATATGGAAACTTTTCTTATTACCGATTTCTCAGAAAATTTTATTCTTGATAAAAGTTGGTGCCTGCCCTAAAACTAGAAACGTAAATTTCAGATTTCACTTGCGACTAATAATAAGGGAGAAAATGACATTTTTTCGAAATTGCCTTAAGAGTAAAGTACCTTAATTGTGAAAAAAAAACAGAAAATTTTTTCTATTTTTCCCTAATTCCCTTTTAATTTGCAACAACATTTTTTATGTAAAATGTTGCTGTATTTTTCATAATTAAGGTACTTTACTCCTAAGGCAATTTCAAAAAACTGGCATTTGCTCCATTATTATTAGTCGCAAGTGAAATTGCGTTTATAGTTTTAAGGCATGCGCCAACTTTTATCAAGAATAACATTTTCTGAGAAATCGGTAATAAAAAAATTTCCAATATGTTGCATACTTTTTTGGACACACTGTATAATTGGGTTATACTAATAACTATCTTTACATATTTCAGTGAATTGCCCGATTGGTATAAGTCCGCATTATTTAATGAAACCTATTTTATAAGCGATGGCGGAACCGTTTGGCTTTCTTTGAATGAAGAGGTTGGTGTAAAGTATGACGAAAATGATCCCAGGTAGGAAAATATATAACACTAGGTGACATTACAGGAAACAATTTTCGGATTTTGTTTAGAACTGAGAATCCTCTATTTATCACCATTAATCGGCGACTGTATTCTAGTCAAAAAGATAGTACATTGGCTCCCCTATTAATTTTACAGCAAAACTGTATTGGACCGTTTGAAGGTCCTTGTAAAACGAACTCTCATGCCAAATTTCATTATTTTTCAATAAGCCAATGAAAAGTTATTTAGAAAGATGAATTGATAAAGATAAAAAAGAAAAATGGATAAATTTTGCAGAATTTCGTTTTTTTACTTTTATTCATTTTATCAATCAATTTTTTTTAATTCAGGAAAAAATACGGCAGGTTCGCATACCTCGAAGGCCACGAGTACAGAATGTACAACTCATACGACGTGCACTTCTACGCGTCTCACGCTCTAAGCAAGAACTGGCCCGAGTTGCAACGCTGCCTGCACTACGACCTGAGGGACTTTGTGTTTCTGGAAGTGCCCCAGAAAATGGAAATGTTGTTTAACGGAGAAGTCGTGGAAAGGAAGAAACCGGATAGCGTGCCGCACGATGCTGGAGATCCAGGTATTATTTTTATCAAATTTTTCGTACGGAAAATTACTTTTACACTTCATAAAGCAGCCGTCAACCTGCATACAGGACTGCAGCAAGGCACGACACTGGCAGTGCTCTTATTCAGTTTTTATCAACCGACATCGTAGATGACGTATTACTGTATGCCAGTTCCTACAAATTTTTTATATTTAGGTGAATCTCCTTTTTCTCTTATAAATGCCTATCCCATTCATGACGTGAGCAATTGGAGAGACTTGAATCCAAAGTTTGTTTTGCAAAGTTTGAGGGACGCTAGTGCTTCTGGAACGTTGGATAAAGCGTATATTCAGGTAAATACACGAGAAAACTTTTCATCTTTACGATAAAACAAGAGATTCACTATTTTTTCTACATATTCAGTTAATTTTACTGCACTTGCTACACACACTACGACATTAACAACTTTAATATCTTGACTCATCCGTCATTTTTCAACGATTAAGCGACAACGTGATTCACAACTCCCTAATTTTTATTTATTATAATCATAAATGTGAATAAAAATATAACCCAACGTCTTCCGGGCACTATTCTATGACGCAATACGTCGTTGTCTATGAAAGGTGGTGCTAGACAGAGAAAAAACTTCTAAGGAAGAGTTGCAGATTGATTTGACTATTTAATTTTATTATTTTTTGAAGTTTGTCCATTGACTCCCGATGTCATTGTGTTTTTTATTGTCAATTTTGATTTTTTTTTCTTGAAAATTTATTTATTCCTAAAAATAGTTTTTTTAGAGCTTTTATTATCGCTCAGTTGTGTTTCCGATAAGAAGTTGAGTTGATATATATTTATTTATTGTAAAAAGGTCTAACTTTTAATGGTATGTCGCGAGAAAAATTATGGTGGTGGTTAAAGTCCTCAATGAACATATATGCTAAAAAATTAAATATTCATGTATACTTTATTGATATAAAGATTGTGCAAAGTGCTTTTGAACGATCTATTAAATGTATGGATAGCATTGGATTTTGTACAAGACTTACATTTTTGATTCAAACTTTAAATAACATTTAGAAACTAAGAATGCGAGGTACTGTATCTGGGAAACTATTAATCGTAGAGGCTTGCGGCAAAAAAAAATTACTAAAACGGCCAAGAGAAAAACCTGGAAAATATTTTCAAGTTTCTGAAATGGCCGCTAGGGGGCGTAATTGCAATCTTGAATTTAAAAAGTCATATTTCTGTAAATTCCGCTAAATTAACTTAATTTAAAAAATACTGATCTTTAAAGTTGAGGATAATGTGAACCTTTTTTGTTTAACATTTTTTGCAGTATCTCTAAAAATAAAGTGGTGGGGGGTATTCAAACGTTTCCGTAAATAACATCCTGTATATTCGAAACGGCTAAGCCGATTTGATTGATTGATTTTTACATATCGCCGCTAGAGGGCCATTTTCGATATTCCTACAGTGACACGGAATTTCTAATTTAGATGGTGCCTCCACCATCGAGTCAGTAAACACCCTATTTATGCGTCTGCGTTTCAGGTCGACAAACAATAATTTTTTTTGTGTTTCTTTTTATACCGACCAGATATCCATCGCCGGGTTTTAACATTCTTTTAGCTGGCAACTTTTCATGGTGCCACACCACAAATTAGTGTTCCCTAATTTTTGTGCGTGTGTTTTAGTAGTGTCAGGTAGGAAAGCTTAATTAATATTTTAATTTATTATTGTAATTATTTTGAATGATATGGCGCTGACTGCTGTTTTCCGTTTTCAGCTAAAAACAAAGATTAACAGGAAATAAACGTATCGTGCCCCTCTACAGTTGTTTTATTCCTTCGGAGATCCGTCACATCTGGCGCCCACGGGAGCTGCGAAATCGCAGGAATGAACTCACGACAGAACACTCCGAGGAACACGTTCTCTTCAGAAGAGGCACAGAGGTACGACCTAAGAAGAAGGGCCGCCATCCGTAGTCGAAATGGGGTACCCCCACATCAGCCGCAGCAACCACCTAGACTAATACCTGAGGTACCCCCTCCTCCACCTTCAACACCGAGTACAACAGGTAGGCCAAACTTTTTTCCATATTCTGCTCCGGAAAGGGGAGGTTTTCATCAACCACCTCCCGAATTCAGACAGCACATAAGACCGAATGGGTAAAATCTGCTGCTTCTACCCACAGTGCAGCCAGCCATACCGTTATTTACCCCAGAAGGGATCACACGGCTGGTTACGGAAGTAATACATCAATTTCAAAGTCAATTTAATTTAAGTAGTGATATAAATTCCGGGGTTAGGGAAAATAAAGATCTAATAAATGTAAAAAAGTTGCCAGTTTTTGACGATAATTTAGTACATCCGGCAGAGTTCATTAACAATCTTGAAAAATATTTCCAAGGCCAAATGCCTGCTTATGATCAATTTGAGTATATTGTTGGTCCACTTTTTTCGGAAAAAGCAAAAATATGGGCGGACGCATATCTGTCTACCTTCACGACATATTGGGAACTTAAAGAAGCGTTTTTAAATCAATTCTGGGGACCTACAAAACAATTGGGGGTAAAATTAAAAATTGAAGCGGCCCACTATTCAGGCACTAATAATATTTCATTTGTGGAACACTTCAATTATTTTGTCGGGCAGGCAAAATATTTGAACCCACCATTCCCTCCCGAAATACTAATACAAATTATTGCAAGGCATTTTCCGCCAAACATTTCCTCCGTATTAGTGGGGGTGCAAAATTTTCAGGAGGCATTGGAAAAGCTTAGACAAGCCGATTACTATTTTGATAGAAAAAATACTTCAGAATTCAGTTTAGGTAAATTTAGTAAACCGAATGTCAAAGTTTTCGATAATGCCGAAAAAAATAAAAAGTTTTATCCTAACAAGCATCACGAATTTACAAAAAAAAGTGTATCAAATATGCAAGTTGAGAAAGAATCCTCGATTTCTGATCCGGAAAACGAGGAGGGTTCTCCGCACTAGACGTGGGGGCGGAGAATCTAAATCTAGCAGACGTCATTATGAAAACCCCTCGAGAAGAAGTGCAGGACGCCTGTGATTTTGAGCATGTAGAGGACGAATCTAGATCGCCCCAAATTAAAATAAATTTATATGGCTATAACAATATAGCCCTTATTGATAGCGGATCGGAGGTTTCCTGCATTTCAGAAAGTGTTTGGGTTGTTCTGAGTGGTTTTCACGACATCATTCCCTCCTTTTTATGTTCGGGTGTCAAGTTGTCTGGCGCTTTTAAGTCAAAACAAAAAAAAGTCGAAAGACAATGCCTGTTGAAGTTTACCGCCGGCAATTTTACATTCGAGCACGAATTTTTACTTGTACCCGATCTAATTTTTCCGGTTATTTTAGGTACCGACTTTTTACGCGCGGTAAACGCGCAGATTGATTTTGCAAAAAAACATATAATTTGTTTCTATAAAAATAAAAAAGTTGTAATTCCCGAAATCTTCTGTCACGAATTTGACCATAGTACGGAATTTAAAATTAGAATCGTCGCGTGCGATAGAGCGCGTATGATCACCCATACAATGGAACAAAAAAATGAGGAATTTCAAGAGATAGTGTTATCTTGCGAATCGCTAAATTCAAAGCAGCGTGAAGAGTTCGGACGTTTGCTACGAAACAACGAAGTTATTTTTTCGAATATACCGGGGTTGACTAATAAGTATTTTCACGACATAAAATTACACGATGATAGAGATTTCTTTATAAAGCCGTACCCGCTGCCTTTGGCGCATCGCGACGCGGTCGAAAAGGCGTTACAAGACATGGAAAAATGGGGGGTAATTGAGCGCGCCGCGACGCCTTATGTTTCCCCAATCATGACTACGGTTAAAAAAGACAACAGTGTACGAATATGTCTGGACGCCCGTTTCTTAAATAAACGCATGCGCACAGAGTACGAAACACCTCCTCCCATTGAGGAGATTTTATTATCTATGTCGGGTTGTAAATATATGTCTACTTTAGATTTTACGATGGGCTACTATCAGATCCCTCTTACACCCGAATCGAAGAAATACACGGGTTTCATGGTGGGTCAGAAAACCTACCAATTTCGAGTTTTACCCTTCGGTTTGAGTACAGCCGTTTCGGCGTTCGTCCGCTGTATGGACGGAATTTTCGGTAGCGAATTTAAAGGCTTTTTGAAATGCTACGTTGGCGATGTATTAATATTGTCCAATTCATTTAAAGAACATATTTTGCATCTACAAAGGGTGTTTTCCCGGTTGAAGGAATGCGGACTACGTTTAAACTTAAAGAAGTGTTGTTTTTTTCGGTCGGAAGTAAAATTTGTTGGATATATTTTAACCCCCGAAGGGGTGAAACCTTCTCCCGAGCGGGTTCAGGCCATACAGGAATACCGCGAACCTCAAAACGTAAAGGAACTACAAAAATTTTTGGGGTTGTGTAATTTTGATCGGCCCTTTTGCCCTAACTTTTCTTTCGCAAGCGAGCCGCTGTCTACACTTTTACGCAAACAAAAAACGTGGAAATGGTCAGAAATTGAAAGAAACGCTTTTGAACGAATAAAACAATTACTTATCGACGCCACCTTGTTGTACCATCCTAATTCGGCGTGGGAATGGCACGTGGTTGTGGATGCGTGCGACACCGCTCTAGGTGCGCAGTTGTTTCAGAGAGAGAACGACGCCGACGATGGAGAAAAGAGGATAGTTGCGTGGGCCAGTCGAGTTTTGTTGCCACGGGAGACTCGCTATAGCGCCACTGAAAAAGAAATATTGGGCGCTGTGTGGGCTTTAGAGCGGTTCCGAAATTATTTGCTAGGAAAGAAATTTACTTTATATACGGACAACCGTGCGTTAACCTATTTAAATACTTGTCGCTTATTATCACCGAGAATAACCCGTTGGGCACTGGCATTGCAAGAGTTCACTTTTGATATAAAGTTTATTCCGGGTCGCGAAAATCATGTAGCCGATGCATTGTCGCGTTTTTCTGGGACCGCCCGGCCCACTACGCCAATGAGCAAGGATTTCAAGGTTTTACATAACTTTAAAATCAAACCTGATTTTGCTGCAATTCTAAAAAAGATGCAAAAACACCAGTTAGCTGACGAAAAGCTTAGCGATATTAGGCATAAACTTCCTGATGATCTGAATTTGCAAAATCGTTTTGCGTTACATAAAGATCTGTTATACTATCGTCCGGATTTGGAGAAACCCTATGTTCTTTGCGTGCCGCGAGATTTAACGTCAGATTTTATAAGGTATTTTCATGAAACCGTCGGTCATTTCGGAGCCTATAAGACGTGGTGCGCAATAAAACGCGAAGCTTGGTGGTCAAATATGTATCGGGATATTAAGCGGATACTTCGTTCATGCGATGTTTGCCAAAAAAGTAAACACACCGTTTTACCCCGGCCGCCCATTCACCCAATAGTCCCAAACAATAAGGGAGAATTGGTCGCCGTCGATCTTTACGGCCCGTTGCCTGTTAGTCGGGGGGGCGCTGCATATGTATTTGTTTTATTAGACGTGTTCTCGAAAATTGTAGCTCTTTACCCGTTAAAAAAAGCTACAGCCCGCGCGTGTCTCAACCGTCTGACTCTGGATTATTTTCCTCGTTTCGGCCGACCGCTTAGGGTGCTGGCAGATCACGGCACGCAATTCACATCGGCGGCCTGGAAGGCCACCCTTACATCATTGGGGGTGGAAGTATCTCACTGTTCCGTCCGACATCCTCAGGCAAATAGCTCTGAGCGGGTAATGCGAGAACTCGGGCGTTTATGTCGCGTGTATTGCCACTCGAAAAATACGAAATGGGCATTCGAAATAAAAAAATTTGAATATTTTCTCAATAACGTGGTACATGAGTCGACGGGTTTTGCGCCAATGGAGTTACATTTTGGATGTGAACGAGAATTTTTGTTACCTCAAAAGACGCGGTACCCTTATCGCGAGGGGGAAACGCAAACACCGACGCAAAAATTAATTTTGGCCCGCGAATCGTTATTGGGTAAAGCAGCGAGGAGGGCGGCGAAGTACTCGTCTCGCCCTTACCGAGATTTTAAAGTAGGGGATTTGGTCTTATTGCGTTCGGACCCAATGTCATCGGCCTTGTCATCAGAGACTAAAAAAATGTTGCTACTGTACAGTGGCCCGTTTAGGATTAAAAAAACTATTAGTTTTGCGACCTATATTTTGGCCGATCCGGAGAGCGAAAGGGAGAGGGGAATGTTTCATGCAAGCCACTTGCGTCCCTACTATTTAGGGTAGTTATCGAGCTAGTTATTGTTACATTACGTAATTCCTTCTTTTTCAGTGCTTGTTTGGAGTTAAAGCTTTTATATCAAGGTTCAAAACGCTTGGGGGGCGGATGACACGGAATTTCTAATTTAGATGGTGCCTCCACCATCGAGTCAGTAAACACCCTATTTATGCGTCTGCGTTTCAGGTCGACAAACAATAATTTTTTTTGTGTTTCTTTTTATACCGACCCAGATATCCATCGCCGGGTTTTAACATTCTTTTAGCTGGCAACTTTTCATGGTGCCACACCCCAAATTAGTGTTCCCTAATTTTTGTGCGTGTGTTTTAGTAGTGTCAGGTAGGAAAGCTTAATTAATATTTTAATTTAATAATGTAATTATTTTGAATGATATGGCGCTGACTGCTGTTTTCCGTTTTCAGCTAAAAACAAAGATTAACAGGAAATAAACGTATCGTGCCCCTCTACAGTTGTTTTATTCCTTCGGAGATCCGTCACAACAGAGATGGTTAATTTTCTCAACAAAATAAAATGCATTGGTATGATTTTTTTCTTTTGAAGAAGTAGCTAAATGATGCCTAAACTAGCTCGCGAAAACCGCATCTCGATATCTTATTCCTAACCCAAAATATCGGCAATAGAAAATTTTATACGAAAATCCCTTAAATTTTTATTTTATTATAACTATATTTTTCTGAAATTCTTTCTATTATGTAAGTTGTGGCCCTAAAAAGACGAATTTGTAAAAGGAATATTTTTAATGCCCCCGCAAATGCTCGAAAAGCTGACCATCACGTTCTATGCATTGGTGAAGCCTCTCATGGGTAGACAAAACTGCAGTTTCAATTTCGGCTTTCGATATGTTACGTAATTGCATTACGAATCTGGTTTTTCAAATCTTCTCTGGTTATAGGTTATAGTCTGAAACACGATGTCCTTTAACCGCCCCCATAAATAAAAATCCAGGCAAGTTAGGTCTGGTGATCGCGGAGGCCATGGAAACAGACTTCCTCTTCCAATTCATCGCTGTTGAAATACTGCATTAATATGCTCTCGCACATTAATGGCAAAATGTGCTGGGCAACCATCCAACTGCAAAAACAAGTTTTGCCTTGTTTCCAAAGGCACATCTTCCAACAACAACGGTAATTGATTGGCCAAAAAGTCAAGAAAGACATTGCCATTTAGGGATTGCTCAAAAAAATATGACCCAATAATTCTGCCTTCTAGTATGCCATACCACACATTTAAACTCCAACGTCCTTGGTGCTGAACTTCACGCAACCAATGCGGATTTTCTGCAGACCAATAGTGCATATTATGTCGATTGACTCTCCCGTCACTACTAAAGGTGGATTCATCGTTCCAAAAAATTTGACATAAAAATTCTCTATTTTGGCGTATCATACCTAGCATCCAATGGCAATAGTCTAATCTCCGATTAAAATCTTCCTCTTTCAAGGCCTGATGCAAAACGACGATGCATTCTTAAAGTATGTAATTAAAAAAAGTTTAAACGAATACCTAACTTTGATGGCCATTAGAACTTACCTGAACCGTTGTTCGTGATATGTCCAACTCAAGGGATAATGCTCTTGTGCCAACATGAGGATTTCCTTCAATATACCCCAGTACGTAGATAGTTAATATTTTCTTGTGTTCTTCCAATTCTTTGGCGTTGAAACTTAGGCCGGAAACAACCATTGGCTCGTAAACTCGCCACAAATCGAGGAAAAACCCTCACATCGCAAGGACGCCGATTTGGATATCGAGCGGAGTAAACTCTTTTAGCTACTGCGGCATTCTGAAGACATTCAAAATAAACCGCAAGCATATCAACAGCTTCATCATTCGTAAAATGCATTTTGTAAACACAAAAATTACTCAAAGTAACGCAAGACTTTGACAAAACTATTGACAATTTGGATTATTTATGTTTTGATTAGGTTTTGTTTCCATGACCTGCTTCTGTTAATTTTTTTTAGGGCCACAACTTACATAATAGAAAGAATTTCAGAAAAATACAATAAAATAAAAATTTAAGGGATTTTCGTATAAATTTTTCTATTGCCGATATTTTGGGTTAGGAATAAGATATCGAGATGCGGTTTTCGCGAGCTAATTTAGGCATCTTTTAGCTACTTTTTTATAAGAAAAAAATCATACCAATGCATTTTATTTTGTTGAGAAAATTAACCATTTCTGTAGGAATGTCAAAAAAAAGTCCTCTAGCGGCGATATGTAAAACGTACAAAACTTTAAATATATTGATGTTTATAGCTCAAGAATAGCTCCTTTTAACGAGCCCAAGTCTGTTTAAATCGGCTTAGCCGTTTCGAATATACAGAATGTTATTTACGGAAACGTTTGAATACCCCCCACCACTTTATTTTTAGAGATACTGCAAAAAGTGTTAAACAAAAAAGGTTCACATTTTCCCAGATACAGTATCTCTCATTCTTAGTTGGCCACCCTATACATAAGGCACATTTATTATACTATTTATGAAATTAGACTTTGTTTTGACCATATTTCTTAGATTTGATTCATGCGATTTTAATGACGTGTAAGTTATGACGCACGGCAAGGGCAATCGTAATCATTCACTGAATACTGTTTGTATCAAATAATAATGTGGCAGATCTGAATACTGCAGGTATTTAAGTCTCAGTTTCATATTTTTTCGTAATACTTTTACCAGATAGATATTGTACCTTTTAGGATATGTATAAGGCTTGCGATACAGTAATGCAAAAGTCCCTGGCTTATGATCTGGATAACGATGGACTTATAGAGAATTCTGGTGATCCTGACCAAACTTTTGACACTTGGGTTATGACTGGATCCAGGTATGTACTTTTTCCGAAAAAAAAAGAAAGTGTTTGAATTTTTAAGTAACTTTATTTCTTTACAAATTAAAATATTTTACATTTTTATATTACCGCTTTATATAATTTTTTTTGTTAAATAATGTAGATACTTATCAAGGTCAATATTGTTTGCGTTTTTACCGCACTGCAATTATTCGAATTTTTAAGCCTTCTAGTGTAAATTAAATTTTGATTTTTTTTTACCGTAATCTAAACGATTTTTTTATTTATTTATTTATTTATCTTTAAATACACTACGAAATACAACATTCCAATTGGTGCATCTAAATCTAAGGTACAGTTATTAGCCACGGCAGAAAAAAAAAACAGTACATAGAATAAAACAAACAACAGAATAATCGAGTTAAAAAAGATTAAAATATAGAATATATGAATTTACCGGAAAAGCTAAAAATTAGACATCATTCTATGGGTTCTTTGTCTACATGAGAAATAAATACAATTATAGGTTCAGATTTGGACAAAAATGTAAGAGTTAAGAACATGTTATATAAATAAAAAGAAACCCAAAGAAGTGTAAACAATCCTGAAGAAAAACTGAGCGAACAAAGTTGAACAACCAGATGAAGAACTTAGCGAATGAACAAAACAAATAAAACGTAAAGATTTATCTTTAAATAAGTTTAAATTGGCTTAAATCGTTTGTCACAATTTAGTGATTCCGAGGGTAAAAAATTAGTTTATTTTAATTGCGGTGATGAACCCTGAGTTAATCATATAAACGTTATTTTTTTTATACCTCCAAATATTACAAAGGTAGTCACCTCTATCTGTATCATATATTAACATGGCTAAAAATGAATTGCTTTTAGTTCCTATTGTGGAGGACTATGGTTAGCAGCAGTCTATTCAATGACAATCATGGCGGACGCCCTAAATCGACCATTAGATAAACAAAAATACGAGAAACTACTGGAAAAGGGCGTCAAATCTTTTGACAACAAGCTATGGAACGGAAAGTACTATAATTTTGATTGTTCTGCAGAGCAGGCCAATAGTATTATGGCCGATCAACTTAACGGGCACTGGTATTTGGGATGTATAGGCCTGGGACAAAAATATCCTGTAAGTATTTGATTTGATAAGAGGTAAAAATTGAAACATGGGTTCTAGGTTCAGAAAATGTATATTATAAAAAAACGTTAAACGATATGTATACCCTGTTGGCAAACTCGAATCTAAGGTGCCGATATAGACGCATCAGACGGAGATTATTAGTAGCTTTTAACACGTTAAACAGAGAACACGCTATTCTTTACCTCCCACCTTCCATTCTTTAGAACACGCGATCGAAGCATTCTATTCGTCGACTAATTCGACCGCGTGTTCTAAAATGTGGGAGGTAGAGAATAGCGTGTTCTCTGTTTAACGTGTTAAAAGCTACTAATAATCTCCGTCTGATGCGTTTATATCGGCACCCTAGATTCGAGTTTGCTAATAGGGTATAAATATAAACGCAGTTTTTTTTTTGAAGATATAGGATATAAAAATTTTGAAAAATATAATATTCATAACAATATTTATTAAAGGTTGGAGACAATGACGTTTCTTGAACGGCAGTAGAGTTTTGGACTTGCATTGTCTTTATTTGTTTAGAATCACTACGTTTCAACTGGTAAGTATCTCCAGTCGTCTTCAGGTGAATACTGAATAAGTACGGTAACTACAGCTCTATTTATACTAGGCAGGTGCTGTCACCTAGCAACACGCATGACTCCGCCCACTAGTCATGCGTCACAGCACCTGCCTAGTATAAATAGAGCTGTAGTTACCGTACTTATTCAGTATTCACCTGAAGACGACTGGAGATACTTACCAGTTGAAACGTAGTGATTCTAAACAAATAAAGACAATGCAAGTCCAAAACTCTACTGCCGTTCAATATTTATTAAAACTACTGATGTAAATGAAAAAAAAACATTGATTTTTTTTAAAAACTCGACGTTTTTTTTTGAAAAAAAAACATAGGGGATATGTTGTGTAAATTGCGTTTTTTTTACAATAATTAAAAATCTGTATTATCTTGTTGAGTTGTTTAAAATAAAGTGCACTCAACACGAAAATATTTTTACATTTGTCAATAAACATATTTAAAGAAAAAAATGAACATAAAACATCAACTTATAAAGAAAAATAACACAAAAACCTTGTAGTTGCACTATGCAAACGATGTAAAAAGAAAAAGGGTAACCTATAACATACAGTTACAACAGTAAATACTCTTTTTATGCTCTATGCTCTGTGATTCACAGGAAATTCCAGACTGTTACTACTAACATAAAATTGAATAAGTTATATGACCGAAGTTGGTGAGAGAATTTCAGGTCCCCCGTAGCGCAATTGGCAGCGCGCTTGACATGTAAGTAATCGAGAGGTTCTGGGTTCGATTCCCAGCGGAGGCATAAAACTTTTTCAGTTTTAATCGTGTCTGTACGCCGGCAAAAACATTTTTCTATTTAAAAATTATTTACAGACGCCAACATAACTACTTTATAATTTTATTGAAGGATAAAGATAATCTTTATTAAATATAATTTTTAAAAACCTTTTCTGTAATATTTCTAATTTTTTAACTAAAGTTTTATTTGTTCCTCCCCAACCTAAAATTCCGTAATATAAATGAGTTTTAACTAATGCATAATATAATATTTCCATATGTTTTACGTTCAAAATGTTTTCAATGTTTCTAAAAATTGGTAGTAAACTTCTTAATTTTTGAATCAAATATTCTATGTGAAAATTCCAATTTTATTTACTGTCAAAGATTATTCCTAAATATTTTACTTGATTAACTTTCAAAATTTGAATGTCAACATTTATTTTAATACTATTCATAATTTGTGGTAAATTTAAGATGTCGCATTAATTTTGTCCAGGAATTTTTTATTTGCCCGCGTATATCAATTTTTTGTTATTTTAGATTTTTCCAAAAGAAAAAGTCCACAGTTCGTTACAATCCATCTACGACAACAACGTTCGGTGTTTCTGCGACGGCACCATGGGAGCAGTGAACGGTTTTAAAAACGGCCAAGTGGACTTGGTCACCGTGCAAAGCCAGGAGGTCTGGACCGGGGTGACTTATGCTTTAGCTGCCACAATGATACAAGAGGTAAGTGATTGGTGGTTCGGTATATCCATATGGGTTTCTTGAGAGATGCACACGATGCTTGGCTCACTCTGGTGCTCGACCACTTTTTGTTCGACATGTTCATCAACGATATATCTGATGTTGTTTTGCACGCCAGAAGGCGTTTTTATGCTGATGCTCATCATCTTAACATTAATATTGCCAAATGTTGTTACATTCGTTTTTATAAAAAGGTCGCAACCATGTTGACTATAAGAACATACAGGGTGTTATGTTATTGACGCATTATATTTAAATGGGTGACTCCTTGGGTATCCTACAGAAATACTCCATACTTTATATTTTTTTAAACGACCGTCTAAAAAGTTGGGTAAGTACCCTAAAACAAGACCGACGGAAAAAAATGTAAGGTGAAGTGGGGATTAAAAATATAAAAGGTCGCCTTTGAAACCACATAACTTTTTTAAAAACCGAGTAACAGAGATGCGCTTTAGACAGGAAGTACTTAGTGATATTTACAATTACAACAAAATTTGTTTAATTATTTACCCAAGAATTTCATTTAAACAAAAATTTGTTACGAAAATATACCCATATAACGCACTTGCCCCAGGTACTGGGGTAAGTGGGTTTTCAACTTATAAATCGCGTTTGAGTAATGTTATATTCAACTGGAGCAAATGGGTTAATCTATTGCGACTTCACCAACAACAGGCTTTTTTCAGATTAAAAAAATTCCTAAAAATAAAGAAGTTTATATGTTATTTCAACCCTAAGCGAGCTGCCAATTAGTTCTGAACAACCTCCTAAACCCCGTAAGATTTGGCACTATACATCAGCTAAGTGGGAAGACCTAAAGGACCATTTTCGCAACTATCCCTGGCTAAGCGTATGCTTTTCTTCGGATGATCCATCTGTCTGTGCAAAGGAGGTCTCCGACGTCATTCTAACTAGCATGGAGGCCTTTATTCCTTTCTCCAAAAAGCGCCCTTCCAGCGGCAAGCCCTGGTTTAGCAAGAATTGCGAGCGTGCTGTCAGATCTAAAAACCGGGCTTACCGACAGTGGCGTAAAAACCCTACTCCTGAAAATCGCGCCATCTTTGTTACCACCCGAAACCAATGGAAGCAAACGATAGACCAAAGCAAAGAAGCTCAGAGAATCAAAAACAAACTTCTTGCCAGTCCTAACGGATCAAGGTCCTTTTGGTCAGTCGCTAAGGCCGTCAGCCAAAACTTTACAAAGTCAACTATTCCACCTCTAACACGTTCCGACGGCACAATAGCAACCACAGCCGGGGATCAAGCAAACCTACTTGCTGAACTGTTTTCCTCGCATTCCACTGTAGACTTTCAGGAAAAACCACCACCCAACATTCCCTCAGTTCAATCGCAAATGTCTGAAATCGTGTTCCGTCAGCGTCTTGTTAAACGGATTCTTAAAGGACTCGACGTCAATAAAGCTTCTGGTCCAGACGAAATTCCTATCATTGTTCTCAAGACATGCGCCGATGAACTTACACCAGTATTTTGTAGACTTTTCAACTTATCCTACAAAAAAGGAATATTTCCATCCTGCTGGAAGTCGGCGCGTGTCCAGCCCATTCCAAAGAAAGGTAAAAAGACCCTGCCAAGCAACTACCGACCCGTCGCATTGCTTTCAGTAATTTCAAAAGTAATGAAGAAAGCTATTAACCAACAACTCCTAAAGTATCTGGAAGGGCTTAACATTATCAGCGACCATCAATACGGTTTTCGTAAGTCCAGATCAACAGGTGACCTTCTGGCATATGTTACCCATCTTTGGAGCAACACCATCGAACATCATGGAGAATCCCGGGCTGTTGCACTGGACATCTCTAGGGCATTTGATCGTGTTTGGCACGATGGGCTTCTAAGTAAATTGCGATCCTACGGTATGCCTAATGGATTCTGTTTATGGTTAACCAGCTTCCTTAAGAACCGTTCTCTGCAAGTGGCGATTGACGGGTTTCTCTCAGACACCTTCGCCATCAATGCCGGTGTTCCTCAAGGGTCCATATTGTCGCCTACCCTCTTTTTACTGTATATTAACGACCTTCTAGTGAAAACCCAAAATCCAATTTATAGCTTTGCTGATGACAGCACACTTGTCTCATCTTTTACCTTGACTCCCCAAACATCCGCTGCCGACGCACATCTTCGCAGGCAGCATGAAGTATTGCGCCTCAACAATGACCTGGAAGAAATTTTGGCTTGGGGTGACAGTAACCAAGTCGAATTTAATGCTAAGAAAACCCAGGCAGCAGTCTTCTCCAAAAAGGTTAACATTGCAGAACCGGATATAGTCATGGCAGGACACGCAATTCCCCTGGCACCGTCTATTAATTTGCTGGGGGTCAATCTGGGAGGTAACATGTCTTGGCATGATCACGTTGCCGCAATTGCCAAGACAGCTGCACAGAAACTTGGTGTACTTTTCCGCACCAAAAGGTTGTACACACCTCATCAACTTTTGACACTCTACAAAGCCCAGATTCGACCATCATTAGAATATTGCTCTCATGTCTGGAGCTCTGCACCCAAGCACACCCTTCGGCTACTGGATTCCATTCAAAGGAGAGCCAGTCGTCTGATCGGCGACCCCGAGCTGACCAAGACCCTCGATAGCCTGGAGCATCGAAGACAGGTTGGTGATTTGGCTCTCTTTTACAGATATTTCCATGGCAGGTGTTCGACTGACATTGCCCACTTGATTCCACCTAGAGCAATGCAAAACAGAAATACACGGCGAACCGCTGCCGCTCATCCATATGTTGTTCAGCTTAGTACTCCTCGAACTTCATTGTTCAAGAATTCTTTCATCTGGAGAACGTCATCTTTGTGGAATGATCTTCCTGAGGTCGTGTTTCCCAATGAATACAATCTTCAACGTTTCAAGACCAACGTTAATCGCTTTTTTCGCACTCGCACCGCTCCCAGAGCGCCTTAAAGAATTTTTCCTACAGTGCAGGTGTTTTATCATAAAAAAAAAAAAAAAAAGAGATGTCTTCTATAACTTTTTTTAAAACTACGTAATACTGTTTTTAAGTTTTTATTTACTTTATAGTTTTTGCAGATTACGCACAATCTCACTTTTCAACTTCTTAAAACTTTTCACTTTGAATTTCATTAATATAAAAAATGTAAATGGGACAAGTGGGAACTAATCCCCACTTACCCCACTAATAAAAAAAGCGGGGCAAGTGGGAACTATGGACATAAAACTGAGAACCCGAAAAATTGAAGTGTTAAAACAATACAAGAGATGACGTTAGTGATTACAACTTTGAGGATGTAAAAACTTTGAACTTAAGTTTTAAATTAGTACAGATAAAAAAATTTAAAAATATTTGCCGTAACTTGTTTGTAACGAAGTTTAGATACATTTGACATAAGCTGTGTTACTTTAAAAAAAAATATTAAATTTTTTTTAACAATATGTTCTATAAAAGTTCAAAAAACTATTTTATTGTAGTTTTAGTTTTTAAAAGTAATTTTCTTTACAATTATTACAAAAAAAAACCACTTGCCCCAGATCCCCACTTCACCTTACTTGTTCTTGTAAACTGTACTTAACGCCGGAGCTAGATTTAAACGAGAGTAAAAATGGATTTGAAATCAGGTTTATTAAAGCATATAATATAATAATATGTATATTGTGGTGCGGTGCATTTGAAATAAACCTACAATACAATAATGAAGAGTAATTACATAAATAAAACTTATTTGTTTTTAGGGTATGATAAAGGAAGCTTTTAATACAGCCGGGGGAATGTTTAAATCGATGTCGGAAAGGTTTGGCATGCTCTTCGACACTCCCGAAGCTCTTTACGGTGAAAAGTATTACAGATCCATCGGATACATGAGGCCGCTGAGTATTTGGTCCATGCAAATCGCTTGGGAGAATAGGAAAAAATTGGTTAAATAAAATATTTTGGTCAAAATGGCATTCCTAACGAGTAGTACCTGTGGTTGATCACATCTGCTAGCTGTATGTCCCAAAGAATAACATATTTAGTTAGTCCTGTATGATAATAAATAACTTGTAAAATATTGGCACCGAAGAACCAAACTATTTAGAAAAAAAAACACTTAGAACAGTTTGGTTGTAAGGTGATAATATGACATTTTATTTATAAATGTGCTAGTGCACTAAAACTTACTATAAGGAGCTAGGACATTTCTTTTTCGTTTTATCTAAAGAGCGGCCAAATACTCGTTTTTGGGCAGCAAATTACTGTAAAACTTGATTAATAAAAGTAATAATCGAAATTTTGTGCAGTGTGTGCATATTATTTTTTCTGTTTTTGGCTAATTTTTGGACGAAACTAAAAGGGAATATGTATTATACTCTATAGCAATGGCGTATTCATATTAAAGTAAAAATTGTAAATGAAACATTTTTTATGGAAAAAGTGTGATAATTTATAATAAAATAAATTATGCGGGAAGAAGCGAGAATTATGAATATACAAAACGGCACTTAAGGAGTATTTCAAAACCTAAGCATTTGCACCAAAAACTGCTCTTAGATCTACGCTCCTAAAACACATGATTTCTGAAAAAATCATCAATATTGGCGTGGTGAGCGATATTTACTTTATTTTTAATCATGAAAAACCGAGCCTGAAAAACAGTGGTTAGAGTCATACTTATACGTCTTATGTTAAAATTTTGGATTGACACCAATATTCATGTGTGGAATATGTGGCCCCGAAAATTTTTGCCTGCGGCGCTTTCCCGCCTTCTTCACTAAATACAATATCATAAAATACATGTAGTCCTGACTCTCCATTTCTCCAGAAAAACTTACGCCCACAGAGCCCCCCCCCCCCCGAGCATATTTTCAGGCTACGCCACTGCTCTACAGGTTATACACGGAAAAAAAATCTAATAACACAACACTAAAATAAAGAATAATACACTTAACGAGTGCAGTCTAGTGACGCATTCGCCATTGCATATTTTGATCAATATTTCTTATCCTTTACGCCTTATTCAAAAAGGGGCCGAATAGCCGTCTTTGAGTAGTAATAACCTACAGTTTTCAACTAAAAAAATATTTATGAATAAATTAATAAAAGCAAGAAACAAAAATTTGTGTAATTTGTCCATTTTTCTTTTTATGCTTTTATTACTTCATAAATTCAAACTTGTTTTTTGATTTTTGGATAAAAAGTAACGAAATATCGATCAAAAAACGAAATGGCGAATGCATCACTTGACTTGACTCCATAAATGTTAGTTTTACCATTCCTGAAATAAAATAATACTTGATTCCAATACTAGCTTAGATTAGGGTTTCTTGGATCTAAGAATAAAAAATAATTTATCGTAAGAATAGAAATCTATTTATTTTAAGATAAAACATCCCATTTGTATTATATTCTTACGTTAAATTAATTGTATCTGTATAAAAAATTGCAGTATCATCTAAAATAAGGACATACCATGTATATGTATAATAAATGGTTATTTTATTTTTTATTTAAAGGAACGGTCTAGTCTTGATAAGTTTCTTATCAACTTATAGTGATTAAACATTAGAATTTCCATCCAGTTTTGGTGATAACTGTGAAGTAAATCGGAAGTATTTTATTTATTTAAAAACTATTATTATTTGATAAATTTAATAAAATATTATTTAATTATGGTACTGTACGATTAGTTCGTTGATAATCTAAATATTTTATTAATAAAGGATATATTAACGTTTATTTTAGAATTATTTACCTACTAATAAACACGTAAACACATAAAATACTAAAATGATTTTTTTTTTAAATTACATCAAACACTTTATTATTATTATTATTATTATTTTATACAATTCTCGTACCTTTATGTAATTATGTGTTTATATATCAAATTGTTCATTCCTTTTGTTTTGAAAAATCACTCGGTCATTAAAATAAATACTTTCTAATAAAAGTGGTTTCAATGCTTTTTAGCATAGCTAGAACTTAACATTGACTACCCCATTGAGTTTCTTAATAATTCTTTTCTTTCCACTGTCGTCATTGGAATAGTACACATAATTTCTAATAATTTTACATTTTCCGAAAATATTTCACCGTATATTATCAAATTTTAATGAATGTTTCTTTAAATCGTGCACAAAGAAAAAACCAAGTGTATTTTTTTAAAAGCTTTATTATTTTACACATATTTTACAGTACCTACCTACTTATACATACGTCACCACCTAGGAGTATTTTAACGGGAACATTGAGAATATATTCTATCCTTTCCGTTTAATACAATTTAGGTTATGCTTCTTGGGTTATCGGTGTCAATAATTATTGTCAAATAATTAACAAAATTTAGTTTGTTGACGTTTCGATTTATTTCGTTTAAACCATCCTCAGAACCAGTGGCGCAGCCAGAATTTTAGTTCGGGGGGGGGGGGGGGGCCCAAATGGGTAGGGAAAGCAATGAACCAACGGCGCAGGCAAATCGGCGAAGGCGAAAATTTTTTTGGGTACCACGCCCAAAAAACCCTTTTTTTGGACAATCAAAAAAAATTTCAAAATAAAAAAAATAGCTATATTTAAAGAAACTAGTAATGAGTTATACAAATACACTAATATAGGTAATATAAAACAGATAATATACTTGTTAAACAAAAACTTCATGAAATAAGGATAATTGAAAAAAAAATAATAAAAATAACCATAAACTAAAAGCACAACATATTTTTTTGCCTAAAACTAAACCGTAATTCGTCGCCTTTTTTGACAAAATATATTGAATATTTTCATATATCAATGTGGATTTTTTGAAGAATACCTACTTATTAAAGTTAAACTTGTTGTACGCTCTTCGCCTGAATGGTTTCTCGGATATGTTTTTAATCTTTTTAAAGTGGAAAACCTTCTTTCTGCTGAAGCTGTAGTTACTGGGATGATGATTTATTTTATTTAGCGCGTTATTGCTACGTTGCCGTCAAAGTTTTTTTAGAATGCCCAATTATATTTTATATCTTCTTTTATTTAGTTTTCGGGGGGAGGGCCCGGTCCCCCTGCGCCACTGCTCAGAACTATAAATACAATCGGAATTATAAATTTGCTAATAAATCGAAAAAATCATTTTAACTTAATATTGTATTTGTAGTTCTGAGGATGATATAATCGAAATAAACCGAAACGTCAACAAACTAAATTTTGTTAATTATTTAACAATAATTATTGACCGATAACCCAGGAAGCATAACCTTAGTTGTTTAGACTGTTGCCTATTCTTCTTTTCTTAAATTACCATTGCAAGGGTCTATTATGTTTGCATTTGCAAGTTGACCTGCAAGCCCTCTGTAATCCCATAGTAAATTTATACATATAATATCGACGCTTAGAAAAAGAAATCCCTAACACGCCCTTGAGTATAAAATTTAAGCAAACCCTTGATAAAGTAACTCCATTAAAATTATATTCAATTCATCATAACTTCAAAGAAGATGCTTGTAATGAGCATTCTCTGTTTCGTTTTGCTATAACTTTCTTCAGGTCTTCACTAAGACGCTTTGGCAGATTTAGTTCGTCCACGTCTTCTTCTTTAAAAATATGATTTCTTAAGGTTAGCAGGCTTGCATAGCGTAGACTATAAAGGGGTAGAGATACGTAAGCACGTATACGAGCTTCGTGGTTTTCAGGAATAGTTCTCTCTGGATACCTAAGAAAATTTGGTAATAATACATTAGTTATATTGTAGTTCATCAGCTACAATAAGCATCAGTCTAAAGTTTCAGACCAAGAACCGAACAAACAGGAAAATTTAAACTAGCAGTAAGGTAAAACACCCAATTATTGACATTCAACCAATAATTGACATGTTTTAAAATATACCATAATTTAAGAAACCTTTATATCTGACCTATTAATTAAATGCATCAACGCATAGAGACTACAACCTGGCAACCTTCTACCACGTCACATTTTAAACAATATGGCGAAAATCGGCGAAATGCCTGTTGAGAAGACTCATTCATTTCTTCATGTGATATTAAGTGTTATTGCTTATTGTGAATATAAAAGTGCTCAATATTTTTAAAGGTATGTAATCAATAACATATTTACTTTTTTAAACATTTGTGGTATTAGTTAAGCTAAATAAGCCTAAAATTAACCTTTGTAAGATAAAGTAATCCTACAAGAGTGCTCACCAGAAAGAAAAGGGGGATGTCAATTATTGGCTAAAAAAACACACGTTTTGTAATGATTGACACCCCTGTCAATCTTCGGAAGTTTGAATTTTTTTACGGTTTTAATACGGGTTAAAAGTTCGTATTTTTACAATGTTGGCAATATTTGGTTTTTATCTAAATATATTCGCTATCCAATTATTGACACATTATGTCAATATTTCGCATGTGGGGTGTCAATAGTTGAAGAAAATATTTTAGCATATCAAGATGTAAATCACCATCACTCCAACCGAGTACAAATAGTAACCATTTGAAGTGCCTTCTCCCTTTAAACACGTATTATACGGGCCAAATATACCAGTTCGAACAAAAAAGAGGAAGACTGACATAACTCCTTCAGTAGTTACTTCCAGTCTTTGGAGAAAATATGCACAGAAAAAAGATGAGAAGAAAAGGAAACTTGAACAGGAAAAAGCCGAAAGAAAACTTCTTCAAGAAAAAAAGAAAGCTGAAAGGAGCAAGAAAGTTTTAGTCGATTCTGAACCAGAAGAATCTGACTGGACTGACAGCGGCGACAGTCTGGATGATGTCAACATTTTTGATGATCCTAACAAAGATTCTTTTTGTCCCTTAGAATCGATAAATAACATTAGAGTTGGAGATTACGTTTTGGTTAGGTTTTTAGGGGGTAAGAGAAAAGCTACACACTTTAGATATATTTACGTTGTACAAAGTATTTTTGATAAGAAAAAGGAGTTTGAAGCTATGTGCATGAAAGCAGTTAATGAGGAGAAAACTAATTTTAGGATTGATGAAAATGGTGTTTCAGTTTTTCAAAAGAAGCCTTTTTGGGAAAGTTACCAACTCCCAAATTGCTTATATGTAGGTATCTGAAGACAGAAAATATAATTTTGAAAAAAAAGTTGACGTTTTTGAAGCTTAGTTACTTAATTTAAGTTCTACTTATTTTATATACTACTAATATTCGCCCTTTTTTCTTTGACTACTTTAGCCTTAGTATAGCTATTTATGTATCAAGGGCGTTACGGGGACTATAATGCCCTGAAGGTAGAAATAGCCCGAGGGCCTCTGGCCCGAGGGATAGGTTTCTGCCTGATGGGCATTATAGTCCAGTAAAGCCCGTGGTGCATACAATGCTTTATGTTTTACCTAAAAAAGAGTTTTTCAATGACTAATTACATTATTTATTCGCAATATAAAAAATAAGTTGCACCTGTACCTGTATACGTAAGTAGATAATGACTGGTGTTAAGTTTGACTTTGATGTTTCTGTCAGTTAGTCAGTTGGCATTTTTTATTTAACGATTTGCTCAAAATGGAAGAAATTCCACAAAATATAAGAGAAAAGGTCATAAAAGCGACCGAAAATCTTTTGCCAGTTAAATCAAGGCAACAGTATGATCGGGAGTATGGCATATTTGGTATTTGGAAAGATACGAACACAATTCTTCAAATAACCGAAAATGTTTTAATGGCATATTTCCAGGAACTGGTAAGTTATTGATTTTATTTTAATACATATGTTTAACAAACTTTATTATTTTTAGTCGGAAAAATACAGTCCGAACTCTCTCTGGACCAAGTATTCTACCCTAAGGTCTACGTTGATGGTCTATGAAAATATAGACATTTCGCAATACCATCGTCTCATATCTTTTTTAAAAGTTAAGTCGAAAGGATACGTCCCGAAGAAGTCTAAAGTTTTGGAAGGAGAACAAATATTAAAATTTATTAAGAAGGCTCCTGATGATATCTACTTGGTACACAAAGTCATATTGGTAATGGGTGTTTTTGGAGGTTTAAGACGAGATGAGTTGGTCAAAATGACCATTGATGACATTGAAGATAGAGGAACAGTCTTGGTTATAAAGGTACCAGAAACTAAAACTTCAACTTCAAAAAGTTTTACTATCATCGAAGAAGATTTAGGCGCTTTAAATTTAATAAAAAAGTATACAACATTAAGACCAGCTGGAATAAAGGAGCGAAGATTCTTTATTACCTATAGAAAGGGTCGATGTACAGTACAACCCATTGGAAAAAATACCATAGGAAGCGTCCCAACATTGATCGCAAAATTTTTAAAACTGGATAATGCAGAAGCTTACACCGGCCACTGTTTGCGTCGCACATCGTCAACTTTACTTGTTGAGGCAGGTGCTTCGTTTGAAACGCTAAAACAACATGGGAAATGGAAAAGCTCTTCAGTAGCTGAAGGATATATAGAAGAAAGTATTTCATCCAAAAACAAAATAGCCAAAATGATTGCCAATTCAGTTAATTCCGAGGTTAATTCCGTAGCGACTATTGAAAATTCTTTAATAGACTGTTCTTCTATACAAAATAGCGTTAGTGCTACCACCGCTGCTACCATCACAAAAAACACCGACCATTCTATAGTGGGATCAGCTACATTTTCCGGGACATTTCAAAATTGTAATTTTTATTTTGGAAATAAAGTTTAATTTTTAGTATTGTTTAAAGAAAAAATTATTTTTTGTATAAACTTGATCTTTATTGTGAGAGAAATAAAATTGGATAAGCAATAAAATTTCCATATTAGCGCATTAGGGTAATATAAGCGGGCATTATCATAATGCCCGCTTATAATGCCCTAGGTGTGATAGCAGGTATTATTGCTATCATAACATATTCCGTTTCTAAGGTATTATAGATCAATAATAGATAGGTAAAACATAAAGTATTTTTAGTTTCTCAAGTTGTGAATAAATTTGTAAAAAACAATAAATTGTGTCAATCATTGGGATGTCAAAATTTGGGAAAACCTAATTTTCGGCCTGTCAATTTAAGGATTTCCCAATGCAACTAATAATGTTTTTTTTTATTTAAAATTTTTTTAAAGATTGCCGTTTTTTTAAATTCGACGATTTTAATACCTTTTACGATTTGCGTGAAGTAGTTAAATACCTAAAAAAACAAAACTCTTTCTCAGGATGATCAATTTGGAAAAAATGTCTCTAAAACCTGTCAATCATTGGGTGGTTTACCTTACCTCTTTAAAGGTATAAACAAAACATATTTTGGTAAATATCTATTATACGCTCATTACGCCATAATTGATGATTTTTCAGGAACGATGTATTTTGGGGAGTAAATTACGAATCTGAAAACGATTTTATAAAGGCGTATCAATTTCCCCAAAATTTCTTTTCCAATCAAGAGTGATTACTAAAAAAAAACGTGTCCAGCAAAATATATTCTCAAATTAAAAGTGACTTCTAAAAAACAGTAAGAAAAAAATATCTACAAAAAAATTATACTACTTTATAATTTCCAAAGAGACTTCTACAAAAACGTCTCCTTACTTCCAAATTCTTCGAATACCCAAAACCTTTCATATATTTCTGACTAAAATCCTTCAACCCTTCACGTTCCCAAAAATTATCCAAAAACCCTTCATATTGAAGAAAATCTTTCAAATCTGGCAAAACTGTAACCGGTAGTATAATTTTATTGGGTTGGAGGAACCGAAATTTATATTTTGGTTAAAAAGAGCCCCTATCTTATCCTAAATAAAAATAAGGGAAAAAAGTACCAAACTGCATGGAACATAATACGTTTTAGGCATTTTTTTTCTTAATCCTTATACCAGAAAACCATATAAATGCGATTTGGCTTTGGAAACCTAACCTCTAGGAACAGGGACTTTAAGAAGCTCAAAAGCGTTTCCGACGAAAATAGGTAACCTACGCCCCAAATCGCATCAATATTGGCGTGGTTTATCCATATTTTTATCATGTACCTACATAATGTATGTAGGTTTGATAAAAACTTTACCTCCGATTGACACGTAAGGTTTTTTTTACTATATTGAATAAAACACGCAAGCACTACGAAACAGAATAAACGAGTTATGATAGTTGGTTTTTAAAGCTTCAGATCAAAAATGACTTGTACTTGTACAGTATTCACAGTGGTTCTTTACTCGCATCGTGCGTCATATTGCTCAACGATCAAGCGGCGACGTGACTTACAACTCCCCATCTTTATTAAAGGTGAATAAAAACATAACGCACGTCTTCCGGGCACTATTCTATGGCGCAATACGTCGTTGCCAATAAAACATGCTAGACAGGAAAAAAAATCTAAGGAAGAGTTGCAGATTGATTTGACTATTTAACTTTATTATTTTGTGAAGTTTGTCCCGTGTCATTGTATTTTTTATTGTCCATTTTGATTTTTTTACATTTTTGTTCCTTGAAAATGTATTTATTTCTACTAGTTTTTTTTAGAGCTTTTGTTATCGCTCAGTTGTGTTTCCGATAAGGAGTTGAGTTGATATATATGTATTTATTGTAAAAAGTTCTAACTTTTAATGGTATGTCGCAAAAAAAATTACGGTGTTGGATAAAGTCCTCTAAATGAAAATATGCTAAAAAATTAAATATTCATAAAGCAAAAATCTACTATAAAATATTCTCAACTTAAGGATATTAAGAATAATTCTTTCAATATTCACTATTTTTTTAGCACTTCTTTTTACCTTTCCTGAATAAGCTCCCTTGTAGTTTTGGGATGATAAATAAATTTCCCATCAACTTGTAAAACGTCTTTAGACAAAAAATCTTTGGCAACCCAAGGATGTGTCTTGTATGTATTCACATCAATATAGTGAGACTTTTGTAGTATCCTATAACGAACATATTGGCCCATGAAATTGATCCACATTACCTCGACGGTTCGTTCAGTTGTGTTAATAAACCGGACGTAGCATTTCTGAGTGCTATTTAAAGATCGAGGATTCTCGTCGTCTTCTACATTTTCACCCATTATACTGGTAAATTTGAGCTTTTCTCACTTTTGGCCGGTTGTGATAAACTTTTAACCACTGCCGAGTCTTGTCTTACATTCTACGCACTCTCACCCACTGGATCAGTTGGATAGCGTCGTCCCTGATGTATTTCTCAGCTACCCTATAACAGATGTCGCTAATGAGTGCAGCTTTTGCCGATAAAGTAGTCATCTAAAATTTATGTCAAAATCTAATTTTACAAAAAGGGCAAAAGGAAAAGGTGTTTTCATTTTTACGACCTACTTTTTATTAAATTTAAATTAAAATCTTTTTACGTTTTACTAATTCAATGGCAGTCTGTGCTGCAATAGTTGGCAAAGATGTAAGTACATGTATTTACCATTTTTCTTGTTTAGACCAAAAACTCAAATTTCTACACAAAAAAGTTTACTTGTTTATGTTTTTTGACACGTACTAAAGATGGCCGCTGACATTGACGATTGATAACATACGGTTTTTATTTGTAGCATTCGATTCACAGTGTTGCCAAAGCTGTGAAGTGCGTTCAAGAAAAAGCTCGAAGCAAGTACCGAGCATTTGGCAGGGTTAAAAAAAATATAGAAAGAGCTAGGGACTATTCAATTATTTTACGAAAATATTTATTTATTTTTTAGAATTCGCCAAAATTCTTTTGCTGTGTAAATCCAGATGAAGAACTTAATTTTCAATATAAAGTTTTATCTTCGCTGGATATTATAGAAGAAAAATTAAATCCTGCCAACAAATCAGCAAATGAAATGAGGGAACTCTATTTGGGATTGCTTTATGCCTTGGAAACCTGTAAAATGTATCCTTTTTTTACTTCTTCACAATCTTACTAGCTTAGGAGAGCATGGCACAATCCAATAAAGAAAAATGTGTTGCTATATATTTTGAAAATTATATATTTTTTCTTAATTAAAAAAATAGATACGGATATGTAACCAACACAAAAGTAAAATTTATAATTGTGGTTGATTCGACAAATATGGCCCTTAGAGATAATGAAATAAGATCTGTAAGTATAATATCTTTTTCAAGAAATAAAGACCAAATAATTGTTGTAAAGCGAATTGCAATAACAATATTAGTACATCAATTATTGTTTTTTAGATGTTTAGAAAAATTCATTCAGAATATGCGGATATGGTTAGCAATCCATTTTATATTCCTGGTGAACCAATCACTTCAAAGTAAGTTTTTTGTTTTGGACTGGATCAAAAAAGTTTATTAACAATAAATGTTCTTATATTTTTTAGGTCATTTGATTCGAGTATCAAGAATATTATTACAGGAACCGTTTAGAAAAAAAAATGATCTGTTCTATATACATTGTTAATATTAATAAATATTTAAATTAGGCAAATATAATTTTTAACATTTTTGATTTATATTAGACATTTTATTTTTAATTTGAACAATTCAATGTCAACCCATCAAATAATAACTTTGTCATTGTCAAAATTTTTTTGTTTGCCATCAATGGTAGAAATTTTCAATGAAATATTTTGCTGTAAAAGGTGGTTTTATGAAATGTTGGACCCATTAGAGGCGTGTGTGGGAGCGTTCTCCAAGGATAAAGACGAGAAGAGGGATTCCAGAAGTAGTAAAGATAGTCATGGCAGCGGCAAGGACCCTAAGTAAGTCAAAACAATATATTTATAAATCTGGATCTAGTAACAATACTTGGGATTCTATGCAAACGTTCTTAATATTTTTCCAATGTGGCGAATATCACAAAATGTAATTGAATATATATGATACTCGATGGGATGTTTTTTCCAAGGCGTTGAAATTCGGTGGATTTTGAATTTTGTATATCCCCAGCTATGACTACATAACTGGCTATGACTGTGGCTACTCGGCTAGCAAAGATACCTTAGACTTTAGACAGTTTGTCTGAGAAAGATACAAACCAACTATCAACTGATTGCTGACTGGCAAGGGAGGTCAGCAGGGTTGCCAACTTTTGAAAACGTCCAGACCGTATTTCGTACGTCAAATTACCGTATTATGTCAGCCAGGACCGTATCTTCATATTTTAATAATATTAACAATAATAATGATAATTGAAATCAAAAGGTGTGCTCGTTCCTCCCTCAGATCCATCGCTAGACGCGTTTAGCCATATTATCGCTCAATCCTCAGATCCATCCCTAGACGCGTTTCGCTATATCGTAGCTCATCGGTAGGGATAGGATCTGATGAAGGAACGACCGGATGATAATATCTAATAACATACATATTTATTTAATGGATACAATTTAATACGTGACAGCAAACAGAAAATAAAAGAGAGAAGTTTAACCAAAAATAATAATTTTCCGTTATTCTTATATTTAACCCGTCACCGTCACAATAGACACTGAGCCAAAGGATACAATATTTTCTTTCTTTATAACATAGGTACTTTATTTTAAATAAAACTAGTTATAAAAAATAACTTAAAATATACAATACGAAAAATACTGACTTGCTAACAAATCAAACTGTAAATCGCTAGACATTTTTCTTTTACTTTATGTTCACTTCACTTTTCACAGTTTCCACAAAATCCAAATCACTATTTTCCTTGGTCTTAGTCAGCCGTTCAGCGGCAAACGCATGTTGTATCGAACTCGAACGTCTCTTTTTACACCACACATAAGGTTCATAATTGCATGAAATTCTACAAACTGACTTTCGTCAAAACATCGGTTTCGATCTATCGATAATAGGTGGCGCCTGATGCAACATATCGATTAGTGAGCTATTGTAAACCTTTTAAAGGGTTATAATAGGGGTCTATGGGTTCTGGCCAGAATTACCGTACTTTTTAGGTACGGTCCGAGTTTTGGACCGTAAACCGTATTTTGTGTGAAAATACCGTAAAAGTACGGTCAGGACCGTACTGTTGGCAACCCTGGAGGTCAGTCGCCACTGTCCGTAGGCTCCCCCCTCAAACACGTCGCCGTTTGTTCCTGGAAATTTTGATAAAAAGCCGGGGGGGGGGGTTCGCCAAATAATTTCTATTAGCAGTTGTTGGTGTCGCGCAGCGAAGAATCCAAAGAGATATGCCACCTCCCCAGTGGCGGATCCAAGATTTTGTTAAGGGGGGCGACCAAAATAAAAATATGACTGCTAAAAATCTTGCTACTCTCAAGACTTTCAAAAAATATTCGGACACCCTTTACATGCCCGACAATTTTCAAGGCTTAAAGTAAAAAAACACCACCCACTTTGTAAGGCTCAGGGGGCGAAACTGCCTTCGCCGCCCCTTCCCTGGATCCGAGCTTGCACCTCCTTGGATCGCATCCAAATAAAAGTTATCAAGGACCGCACAGATGCCTAACTACCCATAATTCCTCTGTGGTAAAACTGCAATTTTATTAAGCGCCATCTATAGAGAAATAGCCGCATTTGAATATTTGCTATATCCACTAATCAAAATCTGACAGTCACGTGAAAATAACGATCAGCTGTCCTTGCGGGAGTGGTTTGGTGGTGAGTTTTTGGAGTTTTTTTTGTGAGTTCCCTCTCTGAAAAGGTAAAACAATTTTTTTTTTCTCTCTATAACACCCCCGTAAGTGAAAACAGTTCAATTATTTAATAATTAAGGTAACACACCTGCATGTTTTTGATTAAAAATTTATCGATTCGGCTGGGTTTAGAGTACCAAGGTCTTGTCACCCCTGTAATGACCCAAATAGAGGCATTAAATTATTTTCAAAGGGCACATTTTTGAGTAAACATTTCGTTATACTGTTTGTTTAGTGCTATTTTTACTCCCAGTGTTTGTATTAGTCCTTAACATACTTTAATTAGGTATTTATTGTGTAAGTTCATTCCAGCACACTCATCCCTCTAGGGTGGGTGTTCAATCAAGTCCTAAACTTTGACTTTAAAGAGCTGTTAGAAAATGGTTTAAGAAATGTAGTTGTTCCTAAAGAAAAGGCTGAATTTGAATTATTGTATGTAGTCATGTGACTCCTGGTGTGTGATCTTTTTTAAATCCTTTTGATGCATATTGCAAAAAAATGGGTGTCTTAAAAGGCACAAAGTAAGATTGAGTTTTTATGAGACTAATCATATTTTTCTCCTATAAAAAGTTGGTCAGTAGAAATTACAATGACATTTTTGGAGATGTATAGAAACTATAACTTTCCTTATTTTAGTAAATCTAAAGATAACCAAAACCATAACACAGCAGGAACAAGCGAAGACGAGGTGAACATGACAGAATACTGGCTGATTTCCGCCCCGGGTGATAAAACCTGCCAACAGACATGGGAGACCATGAACAACCTTACATCCAAGCAGAACTCCTTGTGTGTCAATTATAAATTTCACATTCCGGATCTGAAAGTAAGTTACAAAGAAAATTTCTTTTTTAAAATTAATTAGAATTTTAATGCAGGATTTTTGCAGTTACAGTACATTGGGTGCATAATATGTATATTAAAAGTGGACTTATTTCCTTATACATTTATGTGGGCCACTTGTTCTTGAGCCTAATATTACATTTCATATTCACTATTTACTTTGTAAATGTATATGGCAATGAATAAATAAATAAATAAATAAATAAATACTTAGTCACAAAATTTATATTCAAATCTTAAAATAACCTTCAAAAATATGTATATTTAGCAGGCACGTTTTCAAATACGTCGCCGCAATTTACGTTCTCATACATACCGTATTGGCAAATTCGAATCTAGGGTGAGACATTTCTAATGCAACCAAGAGAGAAGGCACATATGAGCAAAACCTTCAGTTAAAAAGAGACACCTAACCACTCTTCTACATTTCTGAAAGGGGGGGATATGTGGTGGCCGAGTCGACGTATTGATTGCTCCGTGGCTGCTTCGACCCCTTATTCTAAAGAATGGAAGGTGAGAGGTAGGGGATAGCGTGTTCTCTGTTTAACGTGTTAAACGCTACTAATAATCTCTGTCTGATGCGTTTATATCGGCACCCTAGATTCAAGATTGCCAATACTGTATATTATTTATATAAAAGGTAATTTATGAATAATTTTGAATTACAACCAATTTAACAATATAACCACCTAAAATAATTTTATTCACATTATGAGCTTGGATGATTTTAACTTACTTAAGTTATTCGTAGGTCGGTACTTTAGATCAGCTCGTTGGTCTTTCCGATGACCTCGGCAAACTAGATGGATTCGTTGAGCAAGTGACCCGTAAAGTGGCTTCGTATTTAGGGGAAGTACTGGAGGACCAGCGGGACAAGTTGCAAGAAAATTTGATGGCCAACAACAGTAAGTCATATATTTTTTCTATCAACGACAGACAGTCATGGTTTTTGGTTTGTTTCAATTTGTTTTGGAAAAGGCATGGGATTTTTTCGTTAAATTGGTGAATGTAACTGCGTTTGTGTGTGTTTTTTGAACTTAGAAATGGTTAAAACTATGGATTATGTAACTTGAACTAGGATTCAAATCAAAGAAAAATATGAGGGTTGATTAATATTTATGCACCACAATTTTTGTTACGTCAGAACTGGTGGACTTACTTTTGGAAGTTTTGAGTTTAAACTCTAAAAAATATACTAAACTAGTAAAGAAGAAGTTCATAATCGATAGGTTTACTTTATGAAACTTTATATATTTGGGGGAAAACAAATATAAAACTTTTAAAGACAAGCAATAGTTTTAGGAAATATTGAAATGAAACTTTTGTAGGGTTATGTTTTAATTTGACTGAATTATTTTCTAGAACAGTCTCAGTAGTAGCGACTCCTGCAGTCAAGCCACATACTTTTCGAGCGATATTAGGTTTACTCTTAGCTATTTTGCCTTGGGCATGTTTTACTAATTTTAACACTGAATTTCACATTTAACACTCGATAGGACTAATATTAAAACACACACATACATATTTAAATTTTGAAAATAGAAAATAAGTTATTTCTATTGTAGTGATTGCATTTTTATACAGGTAATAATTTTTTTTAATAAATGTTTTAAGGGAAAAGAGTTCAAAGTGCCTAAGTATATACAATTTAAAATTATCTCTCAGTATTGATAATAAATAAATTAACTTATGTACTTGCCAGGTGCTTGCTATCCAAGGGGTGAACTGCTTAGCGTATTTTTACTAGTGTTTTTTTTTTCTGGGTAAAATACTAGTTTATTTCTTGTATAACATAAAAATGCTAAGATATTTCTGGGAAATAAAAAATAATTCTGGAAAATATATTTTTCTAACTATTTCCAGTATATTTCTTAGCACTTAATACAATGTACTTCTAGTTATTGCAAAATATTATTTTTAGTTATTACCTAGTGAGTATTACTTTCTAGTCAAGTATTACTAGGTGCTACTCAGTATTTCTTGATATTACTAAGTATTAACTCAAATTTTTAAGTAGTTTCCGATATTTTTGTATATTATTACGTAGATTTTTTTAATTGTTGGGAAAACAATACCTTAAAAAAGTTAAATGTTGCTTGCATAAAGATTTTTACCAATAATTATCTAACCCAGCAACTTGACTGTAAAATTAAAAATTACGGTAACCGGGCCACTATTTTATTTGGTTTTGTCCTAAATGTTGCTATCTTACAGGGAGTGCAGAACAGATACTATATTGCCTTTTGATATTTTTTGTCTGTTTATTTTTTTTAATACTTCACTTCACCTCAAAACTTAAATCTAGGATATTGTTCTTTTGGACATTTCTTAATTAATAACTAAGCTAGAGCCCTGCACGGGCCGGAATTTTACGATCCGGCCCGGCCCCGGTGTTTGATCAAATTTGCTTGCAAATTATTTTACATATATTTTAAAAAAAGCACATAAGCAAACCAAGGTCGATCCGCAAAAGCGGCAGGCTACAAAAGTCCAGCAGGCCCGGCAAACCCGAGAGGCCCGAAAAAAATTGTTAGGCCCCCGAAAACCCGAATACTTGGATGATGTTATTGATATTTTACTTATTTTTAAAATACCCTATTTATTAGCTTGTAAAATTTGGTTTTTATTTTATTTACTTGTCTTTTTATAGAAATGTTCCATCTCTCACAATCAATAAAATAAAACAAAAAAAATCTGTCACAAGTTTGCATCTATCTCAAAAACAACCTTCAAAATTTAAAACTCGTATTTTTTCTTTTTATTACCAGCGGAAAAAGACTGGTAGAATTTGTGTGATATATTTTTACAAGAAAGTCGCTTTTAGCTCTTTACCCTTAAATTTTAACAAAAGGTATTTCAAATTTGGGCGTCTTAGATGATTCCCACCACAAACACCACACCCGAAGGCGTTTTTCCTTAGTCAAGAGGAGACAGTTCAGCTCCACTCGCCGCCACATGCGCGCTCTGGGATGCGCCGGCGCTTGCGACGGCTGTCTAGGTCTTTTAGGTACGAGCGGGCGTCCGCCCGAACATGGTCATCGAAAGGGCGGTCACGCCCAATTGGGCGACCAAAGTCCAACTGGTCTGGAAGAAAGTAGTAGCACGGAAGACGAGGAGACGTCGAAAAGCTGCCAAAAGACCGGCAGCGATCGCGGGTCTCTCCTGAGCCAAAAGAGCGGCCCTAGTACAAATTGCTGTGGTTCGTCTCTTGAGACTGAAAGAGTATCGAGTTTAGAGGATGAAGAGAGGGCGCAGGGATTGGACGTTGTTCCCGTCCACAGCCACCCGCTGGTTGGGCCAGGTCAGTCGGTGGCCGTGTCGAGGACCGCGCGGGCGACTCAGCATTGAACGCACCCTGTAGGGCTTATTTTCACGCAGTATTGAGGAAAAGGGCATGAATCAACCATTTATTTGACATAAAATAGTATTAGTTTCATTTAAATTGAATATTTAGAATTTCGGGCTAAAGCAATCATAGTTTTCTCGAAATTTCGCAAATTTAGAGGGGCATTAGAAAAGTTTTCTCCCACACAGTGAAACCATTTATGATATTTTTTTTTTTATCTAAACACCTGTTTTGCAACAACCTTTTTTCATGGAAAATAACAAAAACAAAGGAGCTTTAGTGCTACTTTTTTGGTCGTCCGTACATTTTATTGTTTGAAAAGACAATTCGTCATAAAGTCATTAAAATAAGGGGTGGGTCTTCCAATGGATTTATTCTGAATTTTTTCACCCAACGAAATATCTGAAAAAAATATTTTGGTTTTACAAGCCATATTCCACACAATAAAACACCGTAAACGACAATCGATCAGAACACCGTGGAGTAAAACAATGTCGTGATTTTGTCACTGTTCGGAGGACAACTTTTCTAGTATAGTATTGTTAAAATCAATTGACATAAATAAGAAAACTTATTGACCAAATTGAACACCACCTTATCGACCAGCTGCATACAAAATAGGTTATAATCTCTCGTTCTTCAAAAAGTTCTCGAATACACCGGCACCTGCCAGCAGTTCTTTGATACAATCAGCCAAGGTAATAAGTTATTTTTTTATGTCAATCGGCTTTGAAAATTCTATATCCCTCGTATTTTTATAAATGCATATTTATAATTTCATATACAGGGTGATTCAAAAGTACTTTGACAAAATTTAGGATATGCTTGCTGACATTATTTTAAGTGGAAAGGTTTTAATGAACCAACAGCTTCGTTTGGAAAATACAGGGTGTCCAAAATTAAAAAAAAAAGTAATAATTTTTAAATAATTAAAAAACCAGTAGAGATTTTTAAGTAACATTTGGTGAATGAGAAGGTGAAATGCCTGATTTAAAAGTACAATGTACTCTCAGAGATCAGTGGCGTCGATACAAAATTATTCTCTGATATTTTTTATAAAAATTATGTTACGCCAATGATTTATTTTTAATTTTATTTTTTTATAAAATCTTACTTTACGTGTAATAAAAACGTGATCTGATCGTGGTCATCACCAAATGTTACTTAAAAATATCTACTGGTTTTTTAATTATTTAAAAATTATTACTTTTTTTTTTTAATTTTGGACACCCTGTATTTCCGAAACGAAGCCGTAAAAAAACATGGTTCATTAAAACTTTTATTCTTAAAATAATGTCAGCCACTATATCCCGACATTTGTCAAAGTACTTTTGAATCACCCTGTGTATAAGCAAATTAAATTTTGTTACATCCATTTATAATCTGCGGTTTTAGAATTTCTTGTCAAGAAAGGATTGTTTTTTAGCAATTGCATTATCGAAGATGCTGAAAATATAAGTTTTCAAAAATAATATTTTAACAGTTTTGACTAACTAGTACAATTTCAAACTTTACCAATAAATAATGTACCTTTACAGGTCAGTACTTTTAATAAATGACACATTTAAGGTTGGTAGACAGACAAGAAACTAGTGTATTTTTAGGATATCATAGTATAGTGCACTTTTCCTCTAGAACCAGTTTTTATTTTTTTTTCCTATGGCCTTTTGTTTTGTCCTAAAGGCTGTGTGCAACAGGCGATGTTTTTTGTTTACGAAAATTTAATATTCTTTTAAAAACGATGTATTCTTTAACTTGTTTTATTTGAAATTTACCTAAAAAAAAGATGAATAGTCTTTTAAAACAAAACTACACGTTACACACACCACACCCATGTGTTGGCTTATTCCATGTTAGTCTTTTGTATGCCTTTTTTAGTTTTTTTTAAGGTCAGTCTTTTTACTTAGTTTTTTATCGTAAGCTCGTAAGGAACTGAATAAATTTAAAAAAAAGTTAAGATCCCCATCATCTTCAATTTAACGAACATTGAAATCCGTACAACCATTCTGAAGTGCACGGTGTTATAACTTTTGTTTACTATCCTTAAAAGAATAAATTCAAGTTTGTTTTTAAACTAAAATATACCTGGTGTCCAAAAAAGTTTGCAACATAATATATGAGGAATTTTTTTTATATCGATCTCTTAGAAAATTGTATGTTGGCGCATGTCTTATAAACGTTTAATTTAAATTTTACCTGCGGCTAATAGTAAGGGAGCAAGTGCTATTTTTTCAAAATTGACTTAAGAGTAAAGTATCTTAATTATGAAAAATACAGCAAAATTTTATATGGAAATGTTGTTGCAAATTAAAAACTTACGTACAAATACGAAGTTATCTCAATTTTTAAGTTTTTTTCTTAAATCTCTATTTTTTTCCCTAAACAATACGCCTCTGGTCGATTTTTGTTTGCAGAATTTTAACATAATGACTTAAACGTAATATATAACATATAATATAACTTAACCGTCATAATAAAAATGTATAAAATAGTGGCAAAACTTGTCAATGTTACGAATTTCTTTAGATATTAGCGTGTTGCACGCATATTTAAATACATTTCACCCAACTTATGTTTAAAAATTAGGTTATAAACCAAGTCTATTCATATTACGGGATATAACTAATAAATTATTTGTCATTTCACCCAGTACGCTCATGTCCAAAAACCTACTTGAAAAAATGCATGTAAAACGTAAAGAGTTGGCCGTGAAAACTCAAGTTTCGTATTTGGACTAAGTTATTAATTTGCAATAACATTTCCATATAAGATTTTGCTGTATTTTCATACTTTACTCTTAAAACAATTTCGAAACATCGTCATTTGCTCCCTTACTATTAGCCGCAGGTAAAATCTGAAATATGCGTTTATAGTATTAAAGCATGCACCAACTGTTATCAATAATAAAATTTTCTGGGTTATATGTTGCATACTTTTCTGGACCCACTATTGTTACCGGATTTTTTTTTAGGGTAATTTTAGGCACTCAATAACTTCCATTCTCTTCTAGTTTTCGAGAGATCTTAATTTATTAGGGTATATTATAATTTATACAGGGTGTCAAAAATATCAAAAACCACTGAATATAGTTTTTGTTTTTTGAAAATCCATATACTATGTAGTCAAAACGGCACACCATGGGAAGGACGAAACCGCTTCTTTCGATTTTGACTGTCTTATAAACTGCTGGACAATTGCTTTCCAGCAATAAAAATTTCGCCTAAATTTAACAGTTAATATTTTCTGAACCAGATATGATATCGACCTAGGGTTTTGAATTGTTGAAAGATTTATCCCTTGGGAAACATTTGTCAATGTTGGATTCTCTTTAACTGTCAGAAACATTTTTATACAGGGTGTTAAAGAAGACGATGATGTTTGCTCCAATTTTAATGGCGTGTAACTTTCACAATAGAATTTTTAAATTTTATCACTCTACGTCAATTGAATCACTGGTTCATAGCAAAGAAAGTAATTTGTCCAATTTTTCATATCTGCTATATTTTAAGAAATACCGATTTTTTTGGAAAACCTTGCTTTATTTCAACTTATTGGTAGCTAGATCTCACTGTGCGTTGTATCGTGCAAACTTTGCGAATGATTATTATACCTTATGAAAAACTTGATTATGTTCAGTAACAATAGTTGTACCTAAATGTTGTGATGTACAGTGGCGTACTTATAAACACCTATATGTCTATGATTTACGAGTATCTCACAATTTTTCACGATTGGGGGATCCTTAAAATTAAGTAACGCTAGTTTGATTGTGATGGGATTAATACCTTGTAGGCCCTCCTCGGATGGACGGGGTTTGGTTTGACGGCAGCTAGTGATATTTAATATCAAAGTATCTTTCAATGTAAGTTTAATTTTAGGAATAGTGTTAGAAAGTTAGAAATTAATAAATACATTTTTTCCAAAAATATAAAATTTAAAAGATTATCTTTGTTAAAATTTTGTAAACACACTGTATGATATACTTGTAGTGCGATATGAAAAACTAAAAAAATTTTAAAAAAATTACCTAATCTAGGGGCGAGTACTTTCAAATATAAAACATTCGTGAAAAATTGTGAGATACTCGTAAATCATAGACATATAGGTGTTTATAAGTACGCCACTGTACATCCTAACATTTAAGTACAACTATTGCTACTGAACATAATCAAGCTTTTCATAAGGTATAATAATCACTCGCAAAGTTTGCACAATACAACGCACAGTGAGATCTAGCTACCAATAAGTTAAAATAAAGCAAGGTTTTCCAAAAAAATCGGTATTTCTTAAAATATAGCAGTTATGAAAAATTTGACAAATTACTTTCTTTGCTATGAATCAGTGATTCAATTAACGTAGAGTGATAAAATTTAAAAATAATATTGTGAAAGTTACACGCCATTAAAATTGGAGCAAAAATCATCGTCTTCTTTAACACCCTGTATATAAAATTTTCTGACAGTTAAAGAAAATCTAACATTGACAATTGTTTCCCAAGGGATGAATCTATCAACCATTCAAAACTGTAGGTCGATATCATATCTGGTTCAGAAAATATTAACTGTTGAATTTAGGTGAAATTTTTCTTGCTTGAAAGCAGTTGTCCAGCAGTTTAGATAGAGCAAGAAAAAATAAAATTTTCTTCGGTTTCAGTTTTTAAATTATTTAATTATTTACTGAGAAAATAATTAAACACACTACGCTCTATAAATAAAAACGCATGAAACCACTTATCAACGTCACAATTCCAAGCCATGGCAGCGGCTAATTGCTTGCACTCCTACCTGACTGAGGTCTCGAGTTTGGTTTCCTGTTTCTAAACTGTCTTTGTCTATTTAAGTTATTGAAACAAAGATGCCAATATAATTGGTCGCGCAATAAAAGAATTGCGAGGTTAATGGGATGATCTTATGGAATATTTTTATTATTTAGATGAGGTTCTAATTCAGGATGTTAGTGCTGAATATGATAAATTCGATTATAGTGAAGTAGCCAGGGTGTGTACATTTTTAAACCTTTACTCCTAACTAACTATACAGGGTGACAATTTGAAAACGAACAGCATTTAATATTGCCTCTACCAATGATAGTATGAAAATTTGGCGAAACACGTCAATTGATATATCGAGGGGGACATTTTTTAAGACATTTGTAGTCGTGTTACTTTCAACCCCCTGACCCCCAGGGCACCTACCCCTAAAATTTAAAATGGCAACCCCTATTTATTTTGCCATTTTTGTGTTCCTTATAAAATTCTACATAAACTGTATCATTTTTTTTTCAAAATTGTGATTATTAACCTCACAAATCAATGAAATGTATTTAATATCGTACTTTAATATTGTACCTACCAATACATACATTCCAAATTCCTTTATTTATTTACATTTCGTCTTCGATATCGCCACTAGAAAAAATAAAATAATTACTTTTTGAAAAAAAAAAATTATACAGTTTATGTAGAATTTTATAAGGAACACAAAATAAATAGGGGTTGCCATTTAAAATTTTAGGGGTAGGTGCCCTGGGGGTTAGGGGGTTGAAAGTAACACGACAACAAATGTCCCCCTCGATATATCAATTGACGTGTTTCGCCAAATTTTCATACTATCATTGGTAGAGGCAATATTAAATGCTGTTCGTTTTCAAATTGTCACCCTGTATAAGTTTATTACAGAAACCGTTTCGTCCCTCCTAGATATGCCGTTTTAAACTCTATGTGTGATCTTGGAAAACATTATATTCAGTATTTTTTGAAATATCTGCAAATTTCTAGATTTTTTTGACACACTGTTTACTATTTTACTACATCCTATTTCATAGGGAAAATACTCAAAATAATGAGAACTATTTAAAATCGACACATTTTGTCTACCTACAGTTTTATTCAAATAAAACTGGTTTATATTTCGTTATTCACAGTTTTTTTTTATAAACATCACATGATATGTACATAGGCTTTACGTAACAGTAAACAATCCTAAAACCTTCGGCGCCAAGAAAGACTGACCTTTATCCTTAAACCCAGTTAGATTTATTTGTTACTTAGCTTCTCGCATAAGAATACCGGTCTGGTGGAAAAAAGTTTGCAAACTAACCTACTAATCTACGTTAAAATTTGTAACGGGACTTTGAGGTTATGTCCATGGGTTTCTGTGGCAATTCGATTAGTTCCTGTTAGGTGGCGCGCGGGTTGCAGCTGTTTATATTAGGCTTCTGTAGGCAATTTGGGCACATCTTTGTTTTTGTAGGTTTTGTAGGCTCTTAAATGTTTCAAGAGCAAGGTTTTTTAACGTAATTAATTTTTTGTTTCATTGAAAATAGTCAAATTTTATGTAGAAAGGGGCGTTCTTTAGAGAAATACAGATTTACTCATCGAATAAGAAGACCGAAAGGAGTTTAAATACTATAGAAGTTATTTTAAAGTGTCACTTTCAAATGTCATTGTTAATAAGTTGAGTCATTGTCTTGGCATTTTCGTGCTTCTTCATGTTTATTTTATAAAAAGTTTGATCTAGACTGTAAAAACTGAACTGTATCATAAATTTGGTGATAGCGTAGCGACATTTGACAGATGTAACGCATGTCACAAGTAGAGAACAAAAAAAAATTTTTTTTTTGTTCTATGTCATGCAGAACCTAATGCCAAAAACTGATTTTTTAAAAAACAATAGTTTCCATATATGGTGCAAACTTTTCCGCAGACACTGTATAACGATAAGCTCTTTAATTGTAAAATAAGCGCTCCGTTGTTCCTGAATCTCCAAATAATTGATACATACGATTTACTTCATTTTAAAAATATTGAAAGATGCATGTTACTCGTCATATTTTATGACAGCCGAATTCCTGAAAATATGTTTGAAATATTTATCTTGACATTTGATAAAAGCACAAAAATCAAATGTTTAAAATTTATTTCAATATTTCTCGATAAAAGAATATAGTGGAAGTAATCCAAAAACAATGGTACCCCCTTAAAAAGAAACATTTTTAGTTGTCCAAAATGAATGAAATTGTAAAGAAATCACCAAATTCTCCCAAGATCGTACCTTTTCAGCTTACAATTGCTCGCTTCGTTTAGTAAAAAATAATGCAAAATTACAAAAAAACTTGCTTTAAAAAATCATTAAAGTGACAAACAAACCCATTTTTAACTGTACTAACCACTTTAACCTAGTAAAAACTTGTTTATTTTTGTTTTTGAGTCACCAATACCCACTGCACATTATCAACCACCAAATTGTTTAGGTTAATAAATGTCAATATAGTGTTTTGGTCCATGACACTGTCATCACACTAGCCTGGTTCAACCAGATATTTTGGTTTGACTGAAAAAGAGAAACACGTTTTGGTCAAATCAAAACCCATTTTTGTTGTTTATACATTTTCATGAGTCTCTCGTTTTCATGGTTTTTAGCGTTATTTAGGACATGCAAAATTGTAAATCATAAATTGGCAGCTATTTCGGATGGCGCGCGGTGAGTATAAGCATTATTCATTTTGTCTTCTTGCTTGGCATTTTTATTTTTAGGTTTGTATTAGCTCCACTTCATATACTTTAGCCATAGAATTTTGATAATATCCGCCTCTTTTTCTAACGATTACAAGGTGTCAAAATATATGGAATTCAAAAAAATATAGACTGTGTTCATTAATAATTATGGAATAAATAAAAAGGTACTTCAATTTAATGCTTATATTTTCGTCAAAATTCGATCAATCTGTTACATTGTCTCTTGGAACACTTAGTGCAAAGTGTTTGACTTTACTTTATTAGGTCTTTTTTATACAGGGTGTTGCCTAAAATATTAATCCGTGTAAAATCTGTTGATTTTAAAATTGATGTTTCAAAAATACAAAACAATGAAAATTAAATTTTTTTAGTTTGTTGGTTACAGCCTTATGTCAGGTACTTACTGGACCGGTTACAGCGCAGTACCGTTCGTGTCAAGTAAAAAAAAAATTAAATTTCAAAAATTGTCATTATTGCCAATAATTTATGGACTGAAATTTTTTTTTTCTAAAATTCTTACTTTAATTTTTGTTTTTAAAAATAAATAAAAAATACTTTTTTTGTTGTAAAAATATTTTATTGAATTTGGTTTTATTTTTATTGTTTTAGAATAGCTCTAAATAAGGGGAAACAAAAGTATATAATAGAAAAATACTATAAAATATTATTCTTTCTACTCGTTTTCCTTTAAAATTGCATCACAAACCAATAACTAGGACGATATGCGTCGTTTACAAAACAGCACTTTCAGAAGGAAATTTTTAAAAACTAAGAGTTTCCGACAAAAACTGCTTTGTAATCTAAGCCAAAAATATATAATTCCTTATAAAATCATCAATTTTGGCATGGAGACCGTGTAATAAGGTAAATATATTGATATTGTGCTGTGTTGGTTTTAGATTTTTTTAATAAATGTTTTTTTTTTTTTTTTTTTTTATGATAAAACACCTGCACTGTAGGAAAAATCCTTTAAGGCGCTCTGGGAGCGGTGCGAGTGCGAAAAAAGCGATTAACGTTGGTCTTGAAACGTTGAAGATTGTATTCATTGGGAAACACGACTTCAGGAAGTTCATTCCACAATGATGACGTTCTCCAGATGAAAGAGTTCTTGAACAATGAAGTTCGAGGAGTACTAAGCTGAACAACATATGGATGAGCGGCAGTGATTCGCCGTGTATTTCTGTTTTGCATTGCTCTAGGTGGAATCAAGTCAGCAATGTCAGTCGAACACCTGCCATGGAAATATCTGTAAAAGAGAGCCAAATCACCAACCTGTCTTCGATGCTCCAGGCTATCGAGGGTCTTAGTCAGCTCGGGGTCGCCGATCAGACGAACGGCTCTCCTTTGAATGGAATCCAGTAGCCGAAGGGTGTGCTTGGGTGCAGAGCTCCAGACATGAGAGCAATATTCTAATGATGGTCGAATCTGAGCTTTGTAGAGTGTCAAAAGTTGATGAGGTGTGTACAACCTTTTGGTGCGGAAAAGTACACCAAGTTTCTGTGCAGCTGCCCTGGCAATTGCGGCAACGTGATCATGCCAAGACATATTACCTCCCAGATTGACCCCCAGCAAATTAATAGACGGTGCCAGGGGAATTGCGTGTCCTGCCATGACTATATCCGGTTCTGCAATGTTAACCTTTTTGGAGAAGACTGCTGCCTGGGTTTTCTTAGCATTAAATTCGACTTGGTTACTGTCACCCCAAGCCAAAATTTCTTCCAGGTCTTTGTTGAGGCGCAATACTTCATGCTGCCTGCGAAGATGTGCGTCGGCAGCGGATGTTTGGGGAGTCAAGGTAAAAGATGAGATAAGTGTGCTGTCATCAGCAAAGCTATAAATTGGATTTTGGGTTTTCACTAGAAGGTCGTTAATATACAGTAAATAGAGGGTAGGCGACAATATGGACCCTTGAGGAACACCGGCATTGATGGTGAAGGTGTCTGAGAGAAACCCGTCAATCGCCACTTGCAGAGAACGGTTCTTAAGGAAGCTGGTTAACCATAAACAGTTTAAAGATTTAGATTAGAGTTCTAGCGCGGGACGAAAAATTAGGTTATAATTAGACTTTTAGACCCGAGCCCCCCCCCCCCCCCCTTCTGGCTGAGCCACTGCTTGTGTCTTTGCTTTGAATGCCAAGAAATTTATACATTTTGACAATATAACAAGCGCCACTGATTGGCTAGCAACGTTACTAGTAAAATTGGGTTTCAGTTCATACCTTACATCAAGCTGTGCCCAGCATACAACATAATAAAATGTAATTTTCATTTGCTTTCGATTTTAGAAACATTTTTAAAATCAATGAATTTTACACGGCTTGATATTTTAGCCAACACCCTGTATAAAAAAGACATAAAAAGAAGTCAAACACATTGTACTAAATAGTCCAAGAGACAGCTAAAAATGGTGAATCGATTGATCAACATTTGAAGAACAATATGAATTTCAAGTACTTTTTCCATAATTTAGTGGACGCAGTGTATTTGTAGTAATCCTGACTTTTTTGACTATTATTGATCAAGTTGTAATTGTTCTGTTTTATTGAAAATGAAGGGGATTATTATTTTATATGAATAGGCCACTATCCTGCGTTTTTATTGCAACAATTGACTCAATCGCCACAGTGACATTCTCTAATTGTTCACAGTATTAGCGGAAAAGAGGCGGAAATTTACCTAATAAATCGAGTTGTGACGTAGGGTTCGATTACACAAAATGCTAATTGTGACAATAAATTATTATAAACAAATCTATGGGTTTGTATAACTATAATGTGATCTGTTTTATCAACAGATTTAATTATGTAACATAATTGTTATGTGAGCGATAATATGAGGTCTCACATAAAAAGCTTCAGCTACGTTATTGCATGTATCAGGTCCGCGGAGCATGTTGGGTTCTAATTTTTTTAAAATTTGATATATCGGGTAGTGCAGCCCCATACCGGCTATAGAAAATGTGATGTAAATATTTTTTAACTTCAAATATTGGCTCCTATAATATTCTAAAATTTGATGTACAGGGACATTATTTTAAGTGTCTCACCCGATTGGCGACTTTGCTATCGACCACAATAAAAAAACAATTATGTATTCCCTAATAGCTTTTAGTGAAGAAGCCAAATTTGATGTCAAAAAAATCTATGTTTACAAATTTGACAGATACGACGCCATATTGGATTTTCCTAAATGGCAACCCTACCTTATAGTAAGCCAGCTGCATTCGCCTATTTGTTCCAACATTAAAAATGTATAATTGTCGATATTTATTTTTAGCCGTTCCGGAGATACGAGGCTTCGAAGTTGGTGATTTTGTTATCATCGAATTAACAGAAGCTTTGAGATTAGAAACTCAATTTTTTCTGGAGATACGTAACTTTTATTACGGAGCCACCCATGCTATTGTCACATATGTCAGATGTCAGAAAATGACAGTTACGACGCCATTTTGAATTTTTTTAAATGGCAACCCACATTTATAATTACACCAATGTATTGCATTTCGCGATCCGATTTCAAAAATATATAGTTGTCGATATTTATTTCCAACCCTTACCGAAATACGACCGTATCAAAAACTGCATCGTACGATTATGTGTTTTAAGTATCTCACCCCATTAAAAAATAGAAGCTTTGTGATTAAAAAATCAATGTAATACATTGGTGTAGTTATAAATGTGGGTTACCATTTAAAAAAATTCCAAATGGCGTCGTAACTGTCATTTTTTGACATCTGACATATATGACAATAGCATGGGTGGCTCCGCCATAAGAAATTACGAGTCTTCAGAAAAAATTGCGTTTCTAATCTCAAAGCTTCTGTTAATTCGATGATAACAAAATCACCAACTTGGAAGCCTCGTATCTCCGGAACGGCTGAAAATAAATATTGACAATTATACATTTTTAATGTTGGAACAAATAGGCGAATGCAGCTGGCTTACTATAAGGTAGGGTTGCCATTTAAGAAAATCCAATATGGCGTCGTATCGGTCAAATTTGTAAACATAGATTTTTTTTGACATCAAATTTGGCTTCTTCACTAAAAGCTGTTACGGAATACATAATTGTTTTTTTATTGTGGCAAAGTCGCCAATCGGGTGAGACACTTAAAATAATGTCCCTGTACCTAATTCAATTTTTCTATAAAATCAATAGAGGAGCCAATTAAATATTTGAAGGTAGCAAAATTTACATGGGTTTTCCAGTGGCGGTGCCCCACTAAAGTAGATATTTGTACACAAAATATGTTTCATTCTTTCCTCATAGATAATTTGTGCTTTAAAGTAAAATTTATTTCATTGAAATATTTTTCTAGATTGCAAGTTTCTTCTGATAATGGGCTTTTTCACTAAACTTTTGATTTTGACTCTATCGTATAAAGCAAGAAAAATAAAATTGTCTACGCGTTCAATTTTAAATTCTTCAAATATTTACTGAGAAAATAATTCAACAAAATAAGCTCTCTAATAAAAACACGCGATACTACTTACCGACGCCACAACAATTCTATGCAATCACAGTGGCCGATCGCTCTGTAAATGATAAATTCGGTTATATAGTAAAAAAGTCCATTATCTAGAATATATGAGACATATTGTGTACAAATAATTACTCTACCTTATAGCCAGCTTTCGAAAATAATATTAAAATCACAACAGACGTAATTCTGATACATATAGAATTGTTACACATTTAACATTGCACACACCAGCGTTGAATGTGTTTATTGGTACAATTTCTCTAAAAACCCTATCGTCACACCTCTTGAATTATAAAACTATCTTTTACAGCATGACAAATATGAACTGAATCTAACACCGTCATTGTTTCTTTCAATTTATGATTGTCGAACTGTACTCAAGATGGCGTTGTCATTAAAAACGATTACTTACAGCTTATTTATGAGGTTTGCATGAAAAATTAACACGGACAGTTGTAAGGCATCTGGCAGGAACTTTTGACTTGCCATGTTTCCGTTTCGATAATTAAAAAAATGCAAAGTTTTCCCCCCCAGTCTGATCTATTGAGCACTTTAGTTTGATGTATGATGTCCTAGATGTCTTTAGTACAATTGCAAAGAGTACACGTTTCCTATTATGGCTCTTTTAATGTTGCGTGTGATTATTGTGAGTGTTAATCGAGAACCTTTCGAAATTATAAAAAAAATTAAATAAAATTCCTTGTTTTATAGCGGACCTTCCCAGTTATCTAACAAGATTCCAATGGGACATTGCCAAGTACCCGATAAAGCAATCGTTGAGGAATATCGCGGATATTATAAGTAAGCAGGTTGGTCAGATCGATGCGGATTTGAAAACGAAATCGGCCGCCTACAATAATTTGAAGGGCAATCTGCAGAATTTGGAGAAGAAACAAACGTAAGCGTCATTAAATAATGATTAAATTTACCCGCAGTAATGTAGTGTGGTTGAAGTAAGGTTTAAAACAAGTAATATTAACCAGACGACTTTTATTGAAAGAAAAGAAGTGAAGTCTTTCTCCACCAACATATTAATGGGGATTAAATCAGTGGCGACTCGTGATCTGTTAAGAGACAGTGCTGCAGAGCATAGTTATCAACCAACAATAAAAAATGCGCTTTTATATGTTGTAAATATAGGATAAATAAGCCTGCGGTGGAACACTCGGCGTAGTTTTTCTCGAGGGTATTTTTGTTCGTGGTAGGGTTCGTGGTTCTAGCCAATGAAACCAAAAATGGTTTGGAAAAATCTCAGTTTATTGTTTTTCACACTTCTCCTGTAGGTACTAGAAAAATTTAACATAGTCAGTAATATAGGCCACGTGTGGTGGACAAATAAAAAATTATGGTTATAGAAAAATTTAACGACCAGGCACGTAGTGACTACACTTTTGGTAAAACAAAACTAAGTGGCCAAAAGGCTCGTGATTTTACTAATATTCTTTCGGAAAAAAAAAGACTGAGAACCCACGCTTCTATATCTTTCTCTCGTTCAGAGCAAAAGGACCGGTGGAAAATTTTAACCTCCGTGAAATTAACTGTCAACCAGGTGGGGGTCCAGGCGTCCAATTCAAAACCGACCAATGATAGCCGACTTCGTCACCCGCACTTTACCGGTCGCGCCGCCACACGGCTAACACGTGTACTCGACATGGGCGTAGATATGGGGTTTTGCCACAAGCCACAAAAAATAGAAATATTATCAGAACAGGCGCTGCAGTTCTGCAGCTGTTATACACTAGCCGCCACTGGTGGAAACTTTTGTGAAAACTCTAAATGTACAAAAATTACTTCGATACTTCACAATTAACAAATACATTTATGTTGTCTGGTTAGTTAATTTAATTGTTTAAAATCTTTTTGCCACCCGACATAAGTATTCGATCCTCATTAACCAATTCCATGTAAACAATTTTAAGCTAATCATCTTTTCAAATTTTCAGCGGTAGTTTGTTGACAAGAAATTTAGCCGATCTAGTTAAAAAGGAGCATTTCATTTTGGATTCAGAGTATCTTCAAACGTTACTGGTCATTGTCCCCAAGTAAGTAAAATCTAGAGATATCCTAGGCAAGTGCGGTGCGCCTCCCTTTAAGAAATGAAGAAAGGGTGGGGAGTGTCATAACTTCTTTTTACGCTACTTGTCCGTGCTGGTATTTAACTAAAAATTAATTTTATTATTTTGACTTTAGAAAGTTGACTCTATAGAATAATTTTATTATATTATTATATATTTAAAATACCTAAAAAATTAATATTTTCATTGATATATTCAAAATTACAATATTTAGCTTCTGTATGGGGATATACTTAAACTTAAAACCATTACAAAAATTCCAAAATAAAGTTATTAAATGCATACACAAATTACCACATCTAGAGCTATGTTTACCTAAGCAATAAGTGTAAGAATAGCCGTAGCTATATTGTGCTAAACTTCGCTCTTTGTATGTTTATATTAAATAAAAGACGTCTATTATTAATCTATTCAGGGTGTTACAAATTCGGCATACCAACATTGGAATCTCGGAAACCATAGAAGTTAGAGAATCGGTTAAATTGGGGCAAAGTTGTACAATTCGGTGCTGAATATAATGCCGCTTTAAAAGTTTTAAAATTCCGAATACTTCCGATTTTATTCGAAAAAAAAAAAGAAATTTTTCAAAATCGTTTTTATTTTTCTTTTTGAGCTCATTCGACTAGCTATTTAAAAATAAATGACACTGTCATTGCTACTTTTTCTCCTCTACAAAATGACGTTACTAAACTAAAGATCCGCCGTTTCGTCTCCGAACGGCCAGCACCAACTTTACATTTTTAAATACGGACCTGGATTTTTTTAAACCGATTTTTAAACCCTCCTACCCTCAAAATGTAATGGCGATATTACTTTCGCATAATGATGAATTGTCCTTGCTTATTTTTTTAAATTCATATTTTTTAAAATTGCATTGCAAGGTTGCATTTGGTAGGATAAGGAGAAGATCGGTTGAAAGGGCTGTCGCTAAAATTGGAAGACAAATCGATCGTTGTACTGAGCAAAACGGCAATCTCTTTAAACATTTAGAAAATTAGGATTTATAATTAGTAAATTTAGAATTATTTATAAAATAAATTATATTACTTATGTATGAATATTTTAAATAAAATAAAGTTTTTAATTAATATTGTAATTCGTTGCCAGGACCAGACTGACAAGAAGTGTAAAAAATATGAATTTAAAAAATAAGCAAAGACAATTTATTATTATGAGAAAGTAATATCGCTATTACATTTTGAGAGTGGGAGGGTTTAAAAATTGGTTAAAAAAAATCCAGGTCCCTATTTAAAAAAGTAAAGTTGGTGATGGCCGCTCGGAGACGAAACGGCGGATCTTTAGTTTAGTAACGTCATTTTGTAGAGAAGAAAAGTGGCAATGACAAAGTGTAATTAATTTTTAAATAGCTAGTCGAATGAGCTCAGGAAAAAATAAAAACGATTTTGAAAAATTTCTGTTTTTTTCGAATAAAATCGGAAGTATTCGGAGTATGAAAACTTTTAAAGCGGCATTATAATCAGCACCGAATTGCACAACTTTGCCCTCATTTAACCGTTTCTCTAACTCCTATGGTTTCCGAGATTCCAATGCTGGTATGTCGAATTTGTAACACCCTGTATAGACTCGGGCTATTTACACATTCAAAACATTTATAAATTAAAAATTTGTATTCTAATTTATTCCATTCTTTTAAAAGAAAAAGAAAACAAACATAACACTTCAAAAGAACAAGACATTATGTGACCATAACACCAGACCATTTCAGATTTAGAGTGTGAAAATACGCCATCTGAAAAATGTTAATAATAGATATACTGGAAAATCTATTACCAGAAAAAACAAATCGCGCTGAAGAGAGTTTCATGTATTAAACAACAAATCTTTATCGGTAGCGATAGCGAAGAGAATAGAATAGCTCTAGCCTATAGATCGCAAGGTCACATGTTCAAATCTCATCAGGAGTATTTGACTTTTTTTTTTATAAGAACATTAAATAATTTATAGAATGAGATATTTTGAATTGAAATCTTCCTTGTTGGTTGGATTTTTTAAATTTATGTTTAATACATCTTTCCTTGATTAAATTTTAAAATTTTCATTCTGGTTAATCTAGAAGTCAATCCAGGATTAGTTCGTTCTTTGTGGTCGTAGGAAAAATAGTGTACATTACTCGTGTGAAAGTGATTATTCTAAAACTCGGAGAATTTTCGGCTGACGCCTCGTGCTAAATATCTCCTCGTTTGAAAAGTATCACTTTCATCACTTGTTATGTAATATAAAATTATTACAATTATGTTTTTTATAGGATCCAGTTCCAAGAATGGAATGCTACGTATGAAAAAATTACAGATATGATCGTACCGAGGTCTTCACAGTTAATCATCCAAGATAATGAATATGGTCTTTATACTGTCACATTATTCAAAAAGGTAAGTTATATATAAAAAAAGTATTGTTCTTTGTTTCTTCAAGAATAATTTAACACATATTAAGGTTTATATTAAAAAATAGTCTCTTGTAATTTTTTCTTAACTTTATAATCTAATAATCTGTGATTTTGTAGGTTATTGACGAATTCAAACTGCACGCAAGAGAGAAAAGGTTCATTGTTCGTGATTTCATTTATGACGAGGAACAGCTGGCGGCCGGGAAGAATGAAATAACCAAACTGGCCACAGACAAAAAGAAACAATTCGTAAGTTACCGAATATAATTGTTTAAGTTTTCTATATTTTATACAGATTTATTAACATTTCCTATATCGCCAAATGTATTTAAATCCGTAAATCTCAATATAAAAGCACATTGCAGAAAAATATTTTTAAACGTCGCTTTGCTGTTATAGGCGAGAAAATTCAGCAATATTTGTGTTTTAATAGTAAGAATAAAACTCATGAAGAATAACAAGACCCCAGAACCTGATAATATGCACTCTGAAGCGTTTTAATTTGTCAACGAACAAAATATGAAAACAATAGTCAAACTATTCAACAACATCTATGACACGGGACATTTCCCTGAGGACTGGCTTCGCTCTACCTTCGTCACCCTACCAAAAACAAATAACGCAAAAACTTGCAAAGATTACCGTCTCATTAGCTTAATGAGCCACTTTTTAAAGCTCTTTCTTCGAGTCCTACATACGAGGCTCTACAGAAGATGCGAAGAGGCTAGTGGCAGTAGCCAGTTCGGATTCAAAAACGGTTTTGGAACTAGAGAAGCCATATTCAGCCTACAGACACTAATACAAAATTGCCAAGATCAAAGAAAGGATGTCTACATATGCTTCATAGACTATGAAAAGGCTTTTGATAACGTTAAACATAGTCTTCCAATGTCATGCCTTAGAGATGTGGGATTCATTGGTAATCTGTACTGGAACCAAAAAGCAGAAATCCAACTACAGAACTTAACAACAACAGAACTGTTTGAAATAAAGAACAGTGTTAGGCAGGGCTGCATCCTATCGCCCATGTTGTTCAACTAATATGCAGAAAGAGTGTTTACTGAATCAGTTCTAGATAATCCTATAGGCATTAAAATCAATGGAATCCCCATCAACAATATAAGATATGCAGACGACACGGCAATACTTGCAGACAACGCAAACGACCTCCAGACACTGCTAGACCAGGTCAGTGAAACCAGTAGAAGAATGAGTTTAAAAATTAATATGAACAAAACTAAGTTTATAGTTGTCAGTAGAAACAATGTTCAGTATCCACGGATGCATGTAGATGGAGAAGACGTTGAGCGAGTCACGAAATTTAAATACTTGGGGTGTATGCTGAACGAAGATTGGGACCCAGAGCAAGAGATAAAATGCAGGATAGAACAAGCAAGAACAACCTTCCTAAAACTTCAGAAATTCCTCGTAGATAGGAATTTAAGCTTTGACATTAGGTACAGAATGGTTAAGTGCTATGTTTGGTCAGTTCTCTTGTACGAGGTGGAAGCATGGACCTTGAAAACTGCTTCAATAAACAAAATTGAAGCATTCGAAATGTGGACTTTGCACAGGATGATAAGAATATCATGGCTCGATCATATAAGTAACGAAGAAGTACTCCAAAGAGCAGAATTAATTGATCGTGAACTTTTCGAGTTCAAGTTACCTGTAATTTGGAATTGGCAAGATAATTGGTTTTTGTCTTATCAGGAGGCTTTGTAACTGTCAATTTATGTTAATTGATAAAGGGGCAAAGTCCGTTTTTAATTAATTTATTGTGACATTGACATTGTCTACAACCTATAAGGTTGTAGACAAAATACAACCTTATAGTATAAGGCACTTTCAGGTGGTTTGAAAATTTATTTTTCATGCTTTCTTAAATGTTTGCTTCCACCTGACTAGTAAGAAATTCTGTGTTTTTACACGAAACCCTACTGTACCTACACGAAAACACCTTTCCTGTTATTATTGTAGAATCAAAAAATCAAGTTACCTGCTTTCAAATAGATTGGTTTCATTTTTCATTATTAACCATTGTCAATAATAATGATCAAGGTAGAAAAGACAGATTTCTAAGGTCAATAATGACCGTTTTATGGTCACTGATAGTTATAAATTAAGCAGCATGGTTGATAATATATCAAAATACATAATAACCCTATCTCAAAAATCCAAAATTAGCAAAAAATGTACACTTTAATAAATAAACAAATCGTTATAAATCTAAAATTCAATTTAATCTTTAACTTTTTTTCCCGCATTTCAACTTAAATTCCACATTTTAACCACTAAACACCGGTTATGAAAACGGCGTAAAAAGAATTATAACAATTCATGGAGCAACTCGACATGATTGAAAATTCCTTGTTCAATCAATCACGAATAAAACAAATTGTTAATTAAATAAGCTAAATCACTCTTACACTTTAACTATTTCCACAGTATTTTGTCGGCGCTGTTACAATATAGTATATTACATAACAAGTGATGAAAGTGATACTTTCCAAACGAGGAGATATTTAGCACGAGGCGTCAGCCGAGTGCGGAAATTTTCCGAGTTTTAGAATAATCACTTTCACACGAGTAATGTACACTATTTTTCCTACGACCACAAAGAATTATTAAAAAAACCTTTGATTTGTGAAAAAAATATTTCAACTCTAGAGTGGAAATACAAGGCACACTATTAATTTAAACATATGATGCCAATTTGACGGACCACCCCTATTTATTAAAAAGAACAAATTTTAGAAAGTAGTTTAGTGTTTAACTTATTTATCATGTATTTTTCGAGTGATTTCGAATTAGAGTGTGAAAATATGCCATCTGAAATTATAAAAAATATTAATAATATACTGAAAAATCTATTACCATTCAAAACAAGCCGCACTGAAGAAAATATCATATATTATTATTATATTAACAAAGAATTTTTATTGGTAACCATAGCGTAGTGACTAGAGCTATGGTCTACAGATCAAAAGGTCACAGGTTCAAATCCCATCAGGAGTATTTGACTTTTTTTTTAAAAACATAAAATAATTTATAGAATTAGGTATTTTGAATTGAAATCTTCCTTGTTGGATGAATTTTTAAAATTAAATCAAGGAAAGATGCATTAAATATAAATTTAAATAATTCATCCAACAAGGAAGATTTCAATTCAAAATACCTAATTCTATAAATTGTTTAATGTTTTTATAAAAAAAAAGTCAAATACTCCTGATGGGATTTGAACCTGTGACCTTCCGTTCTGTAGGCCATAGCTCTAGCCTCTACGCTATGGCAACACATAAAAATTTTATGTTTAATATATGACATTTTCTTCATCGGGGCTTGTTTTGACTGGTAATAGATTTTCTAGTATATTCTTAACTTTTTAATAATTTCAAATGGCGTATTTTCACACTCTAATTCGAAATCAATCGACAAATACATGATAAATAAGTTAGACAAAATTTATTCTTTTTAATAAATATTTGTGGTCTGTCAAATTGGCACCATAATGCCTAAATTAAATAGTGTGCCTTGTATTTCCACTTTAGAGTTGAAATATTTTCTTTCAACACGCGTGTGATATTCGGCTGTCTCGAGCCAAGTTAACCGTGTTTTTTTTTCTCATTTTTATAGGTGGTCGTAGGAAAAATCAGTTTCTTTTGTTCGAAAAATAGAAGTACATTATGTGGATGCAAATCCTTTTTTCACTAATTTTATTTATTTTGGTTTTAGGGGCCCTTAGTAAGATGGTTGAAAGTCAATTTTAGCGAATGTTTCTGTGCATGGATACATGTTAAGGCATTAAGGGTGTTTGTGGAGTCGGTGTTAAGGTAAGGAATAGGGCTGGACGCTATCACAAATCTAATATCGATATGCAAAAAAATATCGATATTTAAAATAAAATTTGGGGTCTCGTGGGGCACAGGTCGACAATGACGGTCGTTTCGTACTTACTCGTAAGCAACTCCAGAAACAGTAAAAACGCGCTTTCAAGGCTTACTTAGGAATAAAATAAGTATAGAAAACTCGGCATCGCTGGAATCAACTCCACTGAAGAAGATAGAGCCACCTTTAGGTACTGGATAGATATAGTATGCAATTGGTATTATTTATTTTACCACGTACTTTCAAGTGTTAATTTTTATATTATTGGTTTGACTCTATGTTTACTAATGACACAACTTTTAGAACTATACAGGGTCCTGCACCTCACCTCCCGTCTTCTGTAGCTCACTTATTAATTAAATTAGGATTATGACGTTTTGCAGATTTTACCTGTATCCTAGGGTCATAAGGAAATTTTTTTTTAGATTACATGCCATATATTTTCTTACTTATTTGGATGCATCTTGTAGCTGCCTACATACCCCTAAAATTTACTTATTTGCAGAAAACTCATTTTATCAACTATTCCACCAGTCATTATTATATAATAAATATCAAAGGTGGCTATGAAAAACAAAGGAAGAAAATATATGGCATGTAATCTAAAAAAACATATCCTTATGACGTCACACTTTTTTGGAACACCCTGTATAAACGAAAATATTTTCCTGAAATGCACCCTAGGATACAGGTAAAGTCTGCAAAACGTCATAATCCTAACTTAATTAATAAGTGAGAAGACGGGAGGTGAGGCGCAGGACCCTGTATGTAGAACGTCCCTTAAAATGTTATTGTAGTTTCTATTTCTATTTCCATTTTTTTTTTGTATTTCAGAATATAAGAGTAAGTTTGTAGTGTATACTTTTTTTTTGTCCGCTTATCGCTAATTTTGCTTTCTATAATGTTATTAAAGACACTAAAATTTCTATATTTTTATTTTATTTCATTATTTAAATGTCAAAATGTGACTCTAAAATACCACAAAACGCGTTCTACTCTAAAACAAAGTGTTACTTAACCTCAACCTTGACATACATAAATTTCAAAAATATAGAAATCGATATATTGAAAATATCGATATATTGATATTTTATTTTTTAAATATAGTTTTCTATCTATCGAATTTTTGCCCACCTTTAGTAAGGAAGGTACATTTTTATTATGTACTCCTATTTTTAGAAGATAGAACAATAGTACTAAATCCTTATAGTGAAGTTTATATTTTTTTTCATCATCGTTACTTTTATTTAAATATGTAGGAATTTGAAAATTGCAGTTTAATTGTATTATTGTAAATTTTTTTGTAGGTACGGTTTACCAGTCAATTTCCAAGCAATTTTAATCCACCCTCACAAAAAGACTATGAAACGCCTTCGAGAGGTTTTGAACCAACTTTACGGACACCTCGATGGCAGTGTGGGTAATCAAGGTTCGCACGTAAATGATGTGAGTATCCATTTATTTTTAATTTAGGGCGATCGTATGAGTAACAAAATTTACGACGGCGGCGTCTAATTTTGTAGTTTTTAGGGAAGTCAAAATAAGATTCTGTTTAGAATTTTTAGTTTTGTATGAATTATTTGGTATATCCCAAATCCCAATGATGGGACGTTTATATTAAAGGTCCTAAAAGTGTTCCTTGAATTAACACCATACTTTTGGATAGCTTTTCCTTTCTCTATTTGAACATACGTTGGTCTATTTTTTAGATAATTTTAATTATTTCTACTTGTTCTCCTTTATATTCAAAATTTTCAATTTTTTCGACAGTTAATTATAACTAACTGTATTGCTATTGCTAAATCCAGAAAAATAATCAAGGTTTTTTATTATCTAATGCATCATTTACTTGTTCCATTAGAAAGCAACTAACATTTTGTGTTGATTCGATTTTTTTGAAACCCAAATTGTTTATTAGGATAAAAATGTATTTTAATAAACAATAATTATAAAAAAATCGTAATCAATCAAAGTCAATAGTATATTTCACTTGCGGTTTTAATGCTTTGGCGTTTCTCTTGTTAACCGCGTTGGACAAGTGATTTTAAAATTCCTTAATTCCGAAACCGGCTTTTCCTCACGAATATTGGCTAGATTCATGAAAGATGGACATAGCACTTACCTTAATCAAACAAAATACGCCCTATAATAAAAAAAAAACACGCGAAACAACTTACCGACGTCACAACAATTCCAAGCAATGGCAGCAGCCGATCGCTGAAAACTATCTTACCTGACTGTGTCCCAAATAGTTAGGCATATCCACATATATACATACACTATATTGCCAATACAAGCAGCTGCACACAGCAAGAAGACACCCATCAAAATTCAAAATAACCTGAGTTTGGGCCCGTGGTGCTTGCGCAGTAGGGAAAAAATTAGGCAACCGACACGATATCTAACAGAACCGACTCGCCGTTATTTGTATTCCCATTCGTCGACATCTTTTTTTTTCGTTCCTTCGTGTGTGGTTATAATTTCGAAGTTTTGGGTGTTAATATTTATAAAACTTTACTTTAGATATTTTTTTTGTTAGTGTGTAAGTTGTTAGTCGTTTCCATCTTTTTTTACGTTGTATTCGTTCGGATGTTTCGTGTGTGATTGTGGATATTATTTTTAAGTTTTGGGTACGAATTTGGGTATAAAACTTTACCAGACATTTTGTTATTGTTAGCGACTTCTGCCTCAAGATGGGTAGAAAAAGTGCATGATCCTTTTTTGCACGAATCGCGGTTCAATACCAGGAATTAGGTATTTCAGGTATGTAAAATGTTGGTTACTTAGTTTTATTTGACCATAAACTGTACACACCCGAACTAAACGGGTGAATTTAAATAAAAGCTTGGAAAAATATTTTGAAAGTTGGCCCTGTCAAATGTTTACATCAAGAAGCAAATTTCCGAGCTGCGTAAACTCAACGGACCCTGATCATCTGCCTACAGTGGTGTGTGTTATCATTGAATTATAGTATTAGCAATATAGTGTATGTATATATGTGATATTTACATGTACTTACTCGACAAAGATACGCACTGAACACTCCAATCTGTTAAAAACCCGTCAAGAGATTATTGTTACAGCACCGACGTCGACTGCCGTTAGTGTGTGATTTTTTTTTCTTACGCTCTTGTCCTCGCACATCTCTTTCCGTACTTCAACAGTACAATTGTCTTCTCTGCGTTCTTTCAATATCACAGAGCCGGTATTTATTCGTTCACGTGCTGAATAATAAGTGCAGTATTGTTGTATTTGGTGTTTTTAGAGATCATTTTGTTATTATTTATTTTTCTTGTTTTATACGACAGGGCCAAAATTAAAATTTTAGTGAAAAAGCCCATTGTAATATTATTTTACGTAAAAATACTACTTTTAAAATTATATTTTTTAAGCATAAAAATTTTTTTGTTTCAGACTGTTGACATTCCCGGTCTTGGTTTCGGCCAATCAGAGTACTACCCCTACGTATATTACAAAGTGAACGTGGACATGATAGAAGCCAAAATTTAAAACTGCGCCTTATTTGTATAATAATAATAATAATAATTTTATGTGTAGCTGATTCCTTATAAATAGGTCCAAACAAGATATTTACCAATTTATTCCACTTTTTTTGTCTTTGTATATGTTAACTTTTTTCGTCGGTTTAGCACAAAATAAAGGGAATTTTGGCGACGAACGTAGTTCACAGATTTTTCCTTTAATTTAAATTTACTTAATTGGGAGTGTTTCGTTCACTCGCCGCAGGCTTTGAATTTTGAAAGTTAGAGACCGCCGGGACAATGTTAAAACTTGACAACCTATTTTTGGAGACGAACGCCTGGCTTACTTGAAGTTCGATCGATCCCCGACATGCCGCCGCGTTTAATGTTTATAGCGATTGAAACTCGAAGCAGTGACGATAGAGTGTCGACAAATATGGAGATTGTCGAGGAATTAGTTTTTCGGCAAAATTTCCTTATAATATTTTTACTATTAACTTAGAATGGTGCATTTTTTCCGTGTTAAATTTTGTTCTTGGGTGTTTTAATTTATTTTAAAAGCTTGGTGAATATTTAACTTTTTATTTTTTATTTTAAAATAGTTTTTTCTAATAACAATTTTTTAAAAATTTTCCTTTTTATATTTTTATTGTTTGTTTAGACACTGAAGATATTATGCATTTAACATAAGGCTTTGTTTTATAAGTCTGAAGAAAAAAAGTTGTTCCACTTATTTTTTGGTATGGTTATAGACCAGTGGCGTGCTTAAAGTAGGGCGGGCAATCATTTCACGCTATATGGGGACACGATACAAAAAATACAGTGATATCTGACGTCATCTTGTGAGTAAAATTACTATCGTAACCATGGAAACACAATGAATTTTCTTTGCTTTACTTGGTTACGATAGCAATTTTACTCACAGTATTCTTTGTATCATGGTCATGGGGAAGTTGTTAGTGGACTTTAAAGCAATATTTGAAAAACTTTGCTAATGTAACAGGTCTTGTTCCCACATATTTTTATCTTTAAATGAAAATAAAATATACAACCAAACATACAGAAAAACATTGGTTCCCCTAAAATATCAGACACCAACATTGTTGGTGGTCTGCTGTCGTCCAATGGTAAAAATTAATCTTTACTCTTATTTGTACTGTTGCGACGAAATATTTTTTTATGTCGCATACCTCCTCAACGAATTTTACGCGGTTGTGTACATGGAAGTTCGCCGGCATAATGCTTCCATTACCTATCAACAAAAATGACCTCAATCGGGTATGATTCGGCAGTTTCGAAATTCAATGCGACGCGTCGTGTATGTGCATCAGGCGAATGCGAATCCTCCGCTTCGCGTCAATTTCAAGCTCCAGAATGTTCTAATGCGGGTGATATTGCGGCGCGTCCGTGTCAGCCACAGCGAGCAAAGAAATTGGTGTGTGCCGCTGTGAACTTACGGTGAACAAACATGTGGATCAATTTTTAAAAAATATCGATATTCTCAATCAATATATACATATTTATCGATAATTTTTTTAAATTTTATGTTGGCAAAACGTCAACCTAACAACAAAAATTACGATTTATAAAATTAATGTCAATTTCAAAAACCTCCAATCAATCCACAAAGTTGACGAAAAACGCCAATCCTTTTCCATAAAAATAAATGGATAGCTACACTTTTATTTCTTGTACCAATATTCAAATGCTTTTTTAAATAAACAAGAACACCCTATTTATATTTTAGTAATTTTTTTTAAATACCTCTTTAGTTGTCAACAGTTTTTATTTCCGCCCGCATTCTCATCCTGAAAGATGTACTAGTTTTGAAAAGTTTTTGCCTTACCAGTGCGGAACATTAGATTTGAGAAGTACATAATATTTCAAAATATCTATTCATTTACGATTAATATTGTTAAAATCAATTTGATATTATCACGAGAGTTGCGTGCGCGCGGAAAAGTATCAATTGTCGCAATTGTTAGGAGAATAACTATATTTTATCTAACACAAAATCTACAAAATTTCTTTTTGCAATACTTAAATATAACATAACTAAGGCTACCGGCTTAAAAATCACTTTTGACAATATTATACGGCGCGTAGTTTCTCCCCAATTGTAAAATACAGTATTTGTGCTCATTTTGTAAATATCATGTATATAATATTTGCAAGAATTTAATTTAAAAATAAAATATGATATTGGTCATTACATTTTGCTTGTTATTAAGCAAAATGAAACTATTCCAATTTTAAGTGTGTAATAAAAGTTATAGTCTGATTTTAGTGTTGTTTTACCAGCGCTACAGGGTGTTAAAGAAAAAACAAGATAAATTTACTCATTTTTTTTTTCGTGTTTCACTTTTTATTTAAACATATATAATGAGTTTGTCCTTTTTTCTTTAGGTATTTACCCTGTATTAATAACAAGCAGATTATAACAAGACACTATTATAATACGAAATATTTTGTTGAAATTGAAATTTCAAAACAATAATTATATAGACATTGTTGATGGAAGTTAAAGGTATATTTTAATTGTTTCAAAATGTATTGTTAGTTAAATAAAAAGTTATTTTAGAAGATTTTTGTGTTTACATTAGATTGTATAACCATAATCAGTAGGTTTAGTTGGCTGGTGCTCAATAGCACCCCTCCACTTTTTATTCCATTACATTAACATGTTCGAATTTTCCGTGCCAGGGTCCGATCCCGTAAAGCACGGATAATCGGGGTTCTACTGTAGTTTATTTATTTCTTTTTTATTTTCGTTGAATATTTTTCATATTATGTTCATATCAATAATTTATGCATCATTGTTGCACGATCGCTTGCATTGTAATCGAAACTGAATCAACATGTAAAATTTGAAGGAAGCTAGGAAAAGAAAAAGTGGTTCTAATTTTTTAAATATTTTTTGCCCTGTCCTGTATGCTATTTAACTTGAAGCCATTCTAAGTACATATACTTTTGGCGGTATTTAAATTTTGGTTGTGCAACTCATAGGCGTAGTTAAGGGGGTACTAAGCACCCCCAAAATCTAAATTAGCACCCAAAAAAAAAAAATTTACATTTACTTTTCTTTAAGGTAAAATAAAATACCTAATTAAAGCACCCCCAGTGTTGACCGTCTAACTACTCCTATGGTGCAACTAAAAAAAATCCAAACATTTTCTTGCTTTTTGATCGATATAATAAGAATTTTAATACAAGAAATAACGACTGCATCGATAATGTATTAACCAATCTTAATGAACACACTCTAACAACTGAAAAAATACCCGTCTGTTCACGATGCAGTAAAGTGTACTTTGGAGATAAACACTCCTGGATCCAAAAAAATCGTGTAAATGACAACCTGACAAAATGTCAAGTTTTGAACCTGTCAAAATTAGGCAATCCAACGATGTGTTCAAATGGCGGCTGACTGGCAAATACTGCTTTGTAATTGGTGCACGTGACCATAAAAATAATATTGCTGGTGGCATTTAACGGGTGATTCAATGCTTTTTGCCATCCAACCGCAATACTGAATCACGTAGTTTGGATTCCCTAATATGGACAAATATGTCAAAATGACAACCTGTTAAAATGTCAAAATTATAATATGTCAAAATGTCAACATGCTAAAATGTAAACCTGTCAAAATGACGACCTGTTAACATGTCACCCATAAAAATGCATTGTCATCGGAGCTGAATCACCGTGTAAAATTTCAACTCCGTCGAAAGAGAAGGCATTCGGGTTTTTTTTATCATAAAAATACATTGTCATCACCATGTAAAATTTAAACTGTGTAGGAAAAGAGGAAGGAGTTCGGGTTTCTTCAGATTTTTGTTCGTTCTCGTACAACCATTATTTTTCTATAAATGGATATAAAAGGACAAAGAAAAACGTTTATTTAAACATTAATTTATTAAATACTTCGTTCTAAGGTACACAAGTACTGTCGGTAGTACAAGATGAATTAGAGCTAAAAAATCGTTCTCCGGTAGTACAATTGTTCAATACTACGTAGTAATTCCACAAAGCCAAGTAACACTCGTAGTACTGGTTACACGCGGCCGCTGGCCATGTTTCTCCGGAGGTATCACAAGTTGATGGTCCCGTAACTAAAAAAAAAGTAATCAAAAAATAGTGCAGGTACAGTAAAGAAGTTTTGTTTAAATAGACACTATAAAAAAAATCTCATTATTCTACAATATGTTTTGCAATACAAGAAAGAACTAAAGCAACCGACCCGAATTTTCCTATCTGCCGTTTTCTTTCTCTAGGACGACTCTAGATATAATTCTGCTTTTGAAAGAAATTGTAATACTAAACCCAATGCTTATTTATTTATTTATCTTTAAATGCTCTACGGAAAATAACATTCCAATTGGTAGGGGAAGGGTGTACAAAATGACATAGTGGGGTCAAATGACATAGTACTGTTTTTTCAACTTATTGCGAACTCTCCCGATCTAAACTGTCGTAACGAAGTCCGCCATGTTGTTTAGTCTGCATTAAAGTAAAGAGGACGGTTCATTACACCCAATTTACTTTTCGCGCGGAAAAGTTTTGTTAACAAAGCAACTGAGTGTGGTATTTTTAATCGGCACAGCTCGCAAGGTAAGTTGGCTTACTTGAATTAGGTTTTATGGATGTCTGCTCTATAAATTGCATCTTTTAGATATTTAAAATATTCTGTTTTTTTACCAAAAAAAAATTGTTTTATAAATTGTGTTATGGTCGGGTAAAATGACATATCCTACAGGTGGCTAAAATGACATGGTATGTCATTTTACCCGATCGATTTTTTAAATATGTATAACGTGGTTTTACTGTTTATTGCAGAACAATGCCACGAGACTACGTTAGAAAAACGAACAGGCAATCATGGTCCTCAGCTTCAATGGAAAAGGCTATAGAAGCTGTTGCCACTGGTGAAATGGGATGGCTCAGGGCATCAAAAGTTTATAATGTCCCTCAAACGACACTAAAGAGGCATGCCCAAAATAAAAATAAGTCCATAAAAACAGGGGAAAAACGACTTGGGCGATTTAAATCAATTTTTCCAATGGAAGCAGAACGGGAGTTAGTTGAACACCTAAAGTTAATGGAATCTAGATTTTTTGGGTTAAGGAGAAAGGAGGTTTTACAGCTGGCTTATCAATAAGCTGTTAAAAATGAGTTTCAGCACAGCTTTAATAATGAAAAGAAGAGCGCAGGCAAAGATTGGTTACGAGAGTTTAGACGAAGAAATCCTAACATTTCCTTACGCAAGCCAGAGGTGTCGAGAATTGAAAATCCTCTTATTTTGTTATTTTTATTATTATTATTTTTCTCCTAAAGAAATATGGATTAAAAATGTTAAACAAATATTTTAAAGCAGTAGACAGGAAGGTGAAAATTCTGTCGACGATCGCCTGCCCGATTAATACTAGTTAGCTGCATCTTTTCTATCGGTGGGCGTTAACCTTTTAAAATAAGGTGGTTTTCAAGATTAAGAGCACAAAAAACAGGCGTCTCTAGACGTTCTCGCGCAACGCTAACTGAAAGAATTAAAAGCTTTTCTTTACAAATTTTTATGGTAATTAACGTTAAAAGCTTTTAGGTAATAAAATTTTATTACAAAAAGCACTTTAGCAGCATCCGGCACAAGATGGCCGCTTGACCACTGCCCGAAGGTTCTGCGGGAACCCAATAGAATACATTATCGATATTTTTCTGTTCACTCCCACAATGACCAAGAGGGTGGGCCTTGACCACTACTCTAATTGCAAAAATCTATAAAAAAACGCTCCTATTGCTAAAACGTCAGTTCCTGAAGTTCTTGGTAGTTCTCAGCTAGAAGTTCTCGGACCACTCCGAACGGTCATTCAGACAAATCCCCAGGGCTAGCCACTATGCCCGAAATTAAGTACGCGAGTCGTGAAAAAGTTTCTATAATTCTAATAAAAGTAAAGTTGCTAAATTCTGAAATACTTAACATTCAGAGATACAGTGTTCTCATTATCGAAAACTAGTGCTCAGCGAATACCAGTGAAAATTGTTGTTACTCTAAAGCCCGAACTATGGAAAAGATGCGGACAATTTTAGTTGTACTATGTAAGTTTCCAACCTGTAGAACATTTAGACTCTGTAATCAAGTGTAAGATAAGGACATGCGATATATGCGAAAAGTTCTCCATTTTATAAAAGTTAAATATGCTAATGTACGCAGTACATAATGATGAAGCTATGAAGAGTTGTATTCGTAAAGGGGATTAGGCTATGTATTATTTATCTATATGTGTAGACGCGAGTTAACATAACGGGGCACAAGACTTTTTAGATATGAAAGAACAATAGTGAGATTAATTTAACTTAGGCAACGCGTCAGTGAGTAAAGAACAGTACGCAGTACATGTATAGACATTTAAGGAACATGAAAATTTGAACTTAGCATTAGAATGGAATTCAACGAACTTCACCGCTTGATTTATATAACTAGTGATTATGATTTAGTAACAATAAACGTATTTATAAATGATCCGTGGGTTATTATTTTCTTCGGCCATACAGCAGATTATTAAGAATAAAATTCTCAGGCAAAATATTTAAAACCCTAAAAATCGAACCCTCACTTCTAATCTGTCGCAGCCACTTCGCTCCCTTTCAATTAAAATCTAAGATAACATTCCAGACCTAGAACACCTGAAACCACGTCTGTGAATATGCTAAAATCTTTATTAACCAGTGGCGGCGCGACAATGGTGTCAGTTGAGTAGGGTTTTTATCCTGTTGATATCGGGATTACAATAAAATATTTTCCTGAATTTTATGTATGAAGATAGCTGTCTCAGGGTTTTGAAAAATTGTATTGGATGTTAGTGAACCCTAAAGAAAAAATAGGATATCATTATATCATTATTCTGCTGGTCGAGAAAATATACTCACGTGTTTATTCTAAACCATTAACTTGCAAATTTAATAAAATAAATAATTAAAATGGCTGAAGAACAAGCTAGTACTTCAACTAGCACTGGGACAATATTTGTCGGAATAGACGGGGTACCCAATTTCGACGGCACTACCAAAGTAGAAGATTTTATTGAATATGTAGATACGACAGGGTTAATCGCAAAATGGTCGGATGATCAAAAAGTAGCTGTAGCTCGTTTAAAACTTAGGGGACTAGCTAAACAATTTTTAAATGCTGACAACACTATTAAATCAACACAAGATTGGACAAATTTTTCTACTATTTTACGGGAATACTTTAAAGAAAAATCTTTACCAGGTCAGGAATTAAAGAATTTTGTTGAATGTCGACAAAGACAGGGCGAATCATGTAGGCAATTTTTAACCAGAATAAAATTAATAGGAAATAAAATTAAGGTGACTTCTAGTGATAAAACAGCCGCTGCTGCTTTAGAAAAACAATTTGATAAGGACTTACTACGACATTTCGTATTAGGGTTACTACCACACATAAGAGATAAAGTTTTGTCTGCCCAGGCAAAAAATATTTCAGACGCCTTAGATAGAGCGGAAATAGAAGAAATGATTGATAATCTCAACAAAGTAAAAGTCAAAAATGTTTATGAAATTTCGCAATGCACTTATTGCAAAAATAAGGGACATGAAATCGCCGACTGTAGAAAATTAAAAAATTCTAGTAGCGTAAAGAATTGCTATGAATGCAAACAGCCCGGCCACTTTAAAAGAAATTGTCCAAAATTAAGGCACCTGTATAACCGCTCACAAAAATGGAACACGAGTCGGTCCAACGAGTTTCATCAGCGAGAGAGGCCCGAAAGTTTTCATAGGAATAATTCACGAAATATAGATAGGCGAGACAGGAATTATAATTCTAGCCCCCGCTTCCCCAATAATTCAGCGAATAGGCGTCCGCAAAATAGCTATGGAACAAGGCGACCACAAAACAACTATGATAATAGGCGTCCGCAACAAAGTTGTTCAAATACTAGAGATAACGCAGACCAAAGGGTTAACCAAACAGGGTTAAACGAACAAGCAGCCCACTTCACACCCCGCGGTGGGACTGCAGAAACAAATCAATGGTAAATCAAATAATAAGGGGAGGATACGGAATTTTAATAAGAAAAATGACCCACCCCGTAATATAATTTTTGTAGAAATTAGAAATAAGCCGATAAGAGCCCTTATTGACTCAGGGGCTGCCGTATCCTTGATCTTACCTGAGATTACCCAGGGGTTCGAAATTGACACAGATATGACGTATTGTTTAAGAGATATACAGGGCGAATACATCCCTCAACATGGGAGTGTTAATATTCCTATTAGGATAGGAGAGCACCTCACGTTGACCCAAAATTTTGTTGTGACAGATGTGGCAAGTTTTGACGCCGACATTTTATTAGGAATCGACTTTTTATCTACCCACAGTGCAAAAGTGGACTGGGGAGAAAATTTGATGTTCATTGGGGATGAAGTGATACCCTTACAGGAGGAAGACAAAAGAATAAATACAGTAACTACCCAGAAGATCATGCGCAAAAGTGCGATGGAAAAGGACAAGGGCGAAAATGAATGCAAAAGAGAATTGGAAATAATTCAGGCCGAGATAAAAGATTTAAAAGATTTAATTAGCTCACTTTTGGAGAAAGTGGAGAGTTCCTCAGGAGAAAATAAGAAAACCTTGAAGGGAAAAATTTGTACTGGAAGTTCATCGCTACCGCTAATAGCGACGGACTTAGGAAGTCGGATGGTTAGCGGCCATCCTGATTTTTGCTATCAACCAAATCAGTATGAGGAAATTCCGGACAAGGAAAGGAAGGCTGCAGCTTCCAATTGTATACAGAAGGAACAAATGAAGAAAAATACGTTTTCGAGAAAAAGAGAAGTACACAGAGAAAAGCCTGAAAGAAGAGAAAACTCTAGTAATGAGAATTCGTTGGCAGAAACGCCAGAAAGTACGGCACCTAACGAAACGATAGAATGCGTTAGGGTGCAATTACAAGGCAGTGTACGTCTGCCGCCGAGAAGTCAAATAAATTGCAAAGGATCCCTTAGTAAAAATAGGGGCTTACAGGCCCCGACTATTGTGATCGAACCAAATGAAGATAATCAGGCAGGTATATTAGTAGCCAGAATTTTATGTAAAAACGAGGGAAGGGTCCCTGTCAGAATTATAAATGTTAACCCCTACGAAGTATTTATTCCTAAAAATACAGTAATTGCTTATGCTTTTGAAGCAGAGACGGACTCGCCCCCATGTGAAATGGATGCTCAAACAGTAGCACAAATAAGTAAGGACGATTTTAATGAGATTTTAGAAAAGCTGAATTTAAGTAAGCCATCTACAGAAGCAGAGTGGCAGCTAAGAAAATTGATCGAAGAATACATTGACATTTTTAAGGCCCCAAGTCAAAAATTGACTTGCGCGTCCCAAGTAAAACATCGTATTATAACCGAAGATGTGCCGCCCATTCGTAAGAAGCCCTACAGAGTTCCTTACCACCGTCAAAAGATTTTACGACAGGAAATCCAAAAACTTTTAGCCGACGAGGTGATCGAGAGGTCCCACGGCCCATGGGGGGCCCCTGCGATATTAGTTGAAAAGAAATTACACCCCGGAGAAGAACCCCAATTCCGGCTCTGCATAGATTACAGAGCGCTTAATGAAATAACAGTAAGCGACGCGTACCCCCTGCCTAACCTTCAAGAAACTTTAGACAGCCTTACAGGGAATACCTTGTTTTCTACTATGGATATGGCTAGTGGATATTTTCAAATAGAATTAGACGAAAGGGACAGGGAGAAGAGCGCCTTTGTGACGCCAGACGGTACATATCAATTCAACAGAATGGCAATGGGACTTAAATGCGCAGGCGCGACGTACCAACGATTTGTTAACAGTATTTTCTCAGGATTAATTGGCACCGAAGTATTAGCATTCTTAGATGACGTAATAGTATTTTCAAGAGACTCTATACCTGAACACCTCTCCAGATTGAAAAAGGTTTTTGATATAATGCGCAGAAGCAACTTAAAGTTTAAACCAACTAAGTGTCATTTCTTACAAAAAGAAGCGAAATATTTAGGACACGTAATATCGGGCAACGGATGTGCCACTGACCCCGATAAGACTAAAATAGTCGAATCCTACCCTGTACCAAGAAAAGTAAAGGAAATTCGAGCATTTTTAGGCTTATGTGGATTCTATCGACGTTTCGTACCACGATTTTTTGAAATAGCACAACCTCTTACAGCTTTAACTAAGAAAAATACGCCATTTATTTGGACAGAGAAGCAAGAAGAAGCCTTTCAAACTTTAAAATCTGCATTGATAAGTCCACCTGTATTAAGGTACCCAAATTTCGCTAAGCCATTTATTCTTTCAACTGACGCTAGTAACAGAAGCATCTCGGCGATTTTAAGTCAAAAATACGATAATATGGAACACCCTATATATTATCACAGCCGTTCACTTTTAGATGCAGAAACTCGCTACTCTACAATAGAACGAGAAGCTTTAGCAGTAGTGGAGGGAGTAAAAAAGTTCAAGTACTATTTAACAGGAACGCATTTTTATATATTTAGCGATCATAAACCTTTAAAATATATTTTAAACCTAAAGGACAGTAGTTCACGATTAGCTAAATGGGCAATGTTCCTTATGGAATACAGTTTCACGATCGAGTACCGACCTGGACATAAAAATGCGAACGCCGATGCCTTAACTAGACTACGGGAAGTAACCACTGATGAACAAAATAATCCAGGAAATACCCAGAAAATTTCAAGAGTGCAAATCCACAACGAAGGTAGTCCGATGACTAGCGTAATATGGACGCGTGAAGATATAAAAAGGAAACAACGAGAAGACGAAAAGTTGCAGAATATAATTAGGGCATTACCTGACGATACAGGATTTTATTATTTAGATACGGACGATATCCTTTACGCTACACGTAAAGAACCTGAACGATACGACAAAATAGTAGCTCCTAAAGGTATGATTCCTGAAATACTGAATTTATATCATGACTCTCCAATGGCGTGCCATGGGGGCCAAAAGAAAACCTTAGACCTAATAAAAAGAGATTTTATTTGGGAAGGAATGACCAGCGATGTAAAGCGTTATTGTCAACAGTGTCATTCTTGCAGTATAAATAAAAATACATACCAGCCACCGGCCCAATTACAGAAATTACCGGTTCCCCATTTAGTTTTTGGGAGAATAAGTATCGATATCGTTGGCCCATTAAACAGGACGAGAACTGGGAATAAATATATTCTTACATGCATGGATTACTTGACAAGATTCGCGGAAGCTATACCTTTACCTGATATAACCGCCAGGACCGTAGCCAAGGCTTTTGTTGAAAATATAATTACTAGATACGGCGTTCCCAGGCAGTTGTTAACAGACCGAGGCCAGCAGTTTATTGGAGGCCTATTCACGGAAATATGCAAAATTTTACAAATTGATAAACTGCAAACTACCCCTTATCACGCAGCATGCAATGGTATGTTAGAACGTGCACATGGAAGTTTAAAAGGCATGATAAAGCATTACGTAACTAACGCTAATGACTCTTGGGACGATTTTCTACCATTTGCTCTTATGGCTTATCGCAATAATATTCACGATTCTACCAAGGAGAGCCCATTTTTCCTTATGTTCGGTAGGGACATGGAACTACCACAACATTTAAGTATTAAACCTAGGGAATGCAAGTATGACCTAGATGAAAATTACGCCACTGAAATGCTGCAACGCATGAAATATGCATTGAATCAGGCAAAAGAAAAATTAGAAAACTCTGCTGAATTACAGTGCAAAAGGTACAACGTGAAAGCCAAAAATAAAACTTTTAAGGAGGGCGACCGAGTTTACCTTTATACTCCTGCAATACCTGGAAAATCTACGTTAGCTAGGAAATTCCAACCTAAGTACTCAGGACCGTACCGAATAATTGAAGTTAAGGGCCCAGTAACGTATAAAATTAAAGAAGTCAACGGGCGAAAGGAACAAATAGTGCACGCAAATCGCTTGAAAACATGCCACGGCCCGGAAACCCATCAGAGAGAGGAAATTTTGCAGGAAAATAGAGAAGAAGACACTTCCCAACCAAAGGACGAGATGGGAGAGGCGGAAAGAACCCCTATGATGTATTATGTTCCAGACCCGGAACCAGCCGTCGAAGAAGCCCAGTCAGAAGACGAAATTGATTTACACGAGGAAGATTTTTATGACGCCGAATTAGAGAGGACCATGGATCAAATGGAAAATGATGTACCTCCTACGGACTCGGAATCAGAAAGCGAATTAGACGAAAATATTACTTACCCGGTCCTTGAACCACTTGATAATATTCAAGAAGACCCAGCACAAGTAACTACCCGTAGCGGCCGCACTGTGCGCAGGCCCGACTTTTATGGAGATTACGAATCTTAAGAAAACTTTTATGTTCATATTTATACACTAATAGGCTAGTAAATTAGAAATAAGATGAATTTTAAGAATAAATAAATAATTAAAGTAGCAAAAAAATCGTCGCGGGAACCGTTTTTCCTGATTACACGAGTTAAAACGATGTACGCGCGTTTTAAGCACCGCGCCCTTAGGACGACTAACATTTTAAGTTATTAAAATTAAGGGAGACGACGGTCGTACCCGTGGACGCGACGGCGCCCCGTCTGGAGTCTCCAGACGAGAGGGTGAAAGGAACATTGAACCCAGAAAAGCGAAGACAGTGCCGTGCTGACGATAGTGTAAAAACTCAGTATTATTTAAATATTAAATAATAACTTTATTTTATTTGTGGATATATGTACCCAGGTTATTTAGTTTAATAAATATTTATAAAAAAAAAGAAGGGGGGAAAATAGCGAAACGCGCGCCTCAAATCGCAGAGCACTATAAACTAGAGACGGTCAGTCTCAACGTCAAAAAAAAAATAGTTAAGAGCTTATTCCCTGCTCTTGATCCCGTTCCTGCCGCCTGCAGTGAATACCCAGATGACCAAACCAACAGCAAAGCCAGTGAAGGACTTCCGTCAACAAATCACCATAGACCACTACCTGCGGACAACGTAACATCCGAAGGGTCTCCAAACGAGGCTATGATAGTGAAGTTAAAACCTAAGGAGGGTGCGGAAAATCCTTAGACCGTGAGTGCTTGAGTGACCAATTAACGCGAATTTATGTACGTTATTTTCGTTCTAAGATAAGCATGTCACTAGTATACTAAGGATCATTTGTAATGAAAGGAAGCCAAGCAATTAGTTGGTCAATTTAAATTATAATATTAACTTGAGATTTCAATAGAAATTTTCTTTTGTAAAAATTATTATACACTTGGCTATTTTCAATAGGTATGTAGTATTGTATTTTGTAAATTTGTTTACCCGAGTTCCATACTAGTCACACATTCCCTTTACTATATATACCTAGATTCGATGTGTATGCTATATACACGGGAACTATATTTGTAATAATAATCTAAATTCTCTTGTATTGAACTAAACTGCTTACTAGTATTCAAATCGGAGTAATAATATCTTGGTTCGAATCAAATAAAAGGAAAATTTTCCTAGCGACCAAAAACAAAATTAGTTGTTACTATTTTGTTTTTTTCGAGGGGTAGGACGATTGTCGAGAATTGAAAATCCTCTTATTTTGTTATTTTTATTATTATTATTTTTCTCCTAAAGAAATATGGATTAAAAATGTTAAACAAATATTTTAAAGCAGTAGACAGGAAGGTGAAAATTCTGTCGACGATCGCCTGCCCGATTAATACTAGTTAGCTGCATCTTTTCTATCGGTGGGCGTTAACCTTTTAAAATAAGGTGGTTTTCAAGATTAAGAGCACAAAAAACAGGCGTCTCTAGACGTTCTCGCGCAACGCTAACTGAAAGAATTAAAAGCTTTTCTTTACAAATTTTTATGGTAATTAACGTTAAAAGCTTTTAGGTAATAAAATTTTATTACAAAAAGCACTTTAGCAGCATCCGGCACAAGATGGCCGCTTGACCACTGCCCGAAGGTTCTGCGGGAACCCAATAGAATACATTATCGATATTTTTCTGTTCACTCCCACAATGACCAAGAGGGTGGGCCTTGACCACTACTCTAATTGCAAAAATCTATAAAAAAACGCTCCTATTGCTAAAACGTCAGTTCCTGAAGTTCTTGGTAGTTCTCAGCTAGAAGTTCTCGGACCACTCCGAACGGTCATTCAGACAAATCCCCAGGGCTAGCCACTATGCCCGAAATTAAGTACGCGAGTCGTGAAAAAGTTTCTATAATTCTAATAAAAGTAAAGTTGCTAAATTCTGAAATACTTAACATTCAGAGATACAGTGTTCTCATTATCGAAAACTAGTGCTCAGCGAATACCAGTGAAAATTGTTGTTACTCTAAAGCCCGAACTATGGAAAAGATGCGGACAATTTTAGTTGTACTATGTAAGTTTCCAACCTGTAGAACATTTAGACTCTGTAATCAAGTGTAAGATAAGGACATGCGATATATGCGAAAAGTTCTCCATTTTATAAAAGTTAAATATGCTAATGTACGCAGTACATAATGATGAAGCTATGAAGAGTTGTATTCGTAAAGGGGATTAGGCTATGTATTATTTATCTATATGTGTAGACGCGAGTTAACATAACGGGGCACAAGACTTTTTAGATATGAAAGAACAATAGTGAGATTAATTTAACTTAGGCAACGCGTCAGTGAGTAAAGAACAGTACGCAGTACATGTATAGACATTTAAGGAACATGAAAATTTGAACTTAGCATTAGAATGGAATTCAACGAACTTCACCGCTTGATTTATATAACTAGTGATTATGATTTAGTAACAATAAACGTATTTATAAATGATCCGTGGGTTATTATTTTCTTCGGCCATACAGCAGATTATTAAGAATAAAATTCTCAGGCAAAATATTTAAAACCCTAAAAATCGAACCCTCACTTCTAATCTGTCGCAGCCACTTCGCTCCCTTTCAATTAAAATCTAAGATAACATTCCAGACCTAGAACACCTGAAACCACGTCTGTGAATATGCTAAAATCTTTATTAACCAGTGGCGGCGCGACAGAGGCAACATCTGCGGCAAGGGCACAAGCTTTTAATAGACCACAAGTTGTCCAGTTCTTTACTCTTTTGGAGGATATTATTAAGAAGGAAAATATAGATTTTATGAAGATCTATAATGTTGACGAATCTGCTCTTTCTACAGTACAGCGTCCTCAAAAAGTTTTTGCAACATCTGGCAGGAAGCAAGTTGGTGCCATTACTAGCACCGAGAGAGGATCGCATGTTACTTTAGTTTGCTGCATGTGCACTAAAGGCAGTTACATTCCACCAGCCCTAATATTTGCACGCAAAAACATGAAAAATGAATTGATGGACTATGCCCCACCAGGAGCAATTGGCATCGCTCAGGAATCAGGATGGATGACAGGACCAGTCTTTGTACGGTGGTTACATCACTTTCAAAAATATGCGAAAGCCTCACCGACAGAAAAAGTTCTTTTGATTGTGGATGGCCATTCAAGCCATAAGTAGGGGAGACCGGGGTTGGTTGTTACAGGGGTTGGTTGTTACGATCGATTTAAATTGCGCGCCAAATATATTGCAGCGCCCCCATCACTACAGCGTAATCATTTGGTCCGGCACGACCTTCATACGTAGTTTCAACGTGATCGGGCACGCCGCTCAGAAGTTATTTCAGTTTTTATATTTGTTGGTGTCTTTTGTAAAAATTAATTAAGAAACTATTTTCGTTATAAATCGTCCGTTGTGAATTTGATTTATCTGAGGTTTTGCACAGAGGTTTATGAATATGTAAGTAAGATTTCTATGTATTCTTCGTTTAATTTAAATATAGGGTTAGGTTAATATAGCATGTTTTGTTTATAAGGTGCATCTGGGGCTAGTTGTTACAGTATTTTCGGGGCACGTTGTTACAGTGTAACAACCAGCCCCGTCGTGGATTTAATTCTGAAATTGTTTTATCGTTATAAAATTTTATCAACAGAGATTATTATGAGGGTCTACAAAAGGAAGACAGACAGGGGATATACCTCACAAGAAACCTTCCGTACAGCCGCAATAGAAATTTTGGAAAACAAAAGATCTTTAAGGACCGTTGCACAAGAATTCGGCATTAATTTTATGACATTGCAGAAATATTGCAAGAAAGTAAGCAAAAACGGTAAGTAGTTTAAAAAAAATTAATATATTTTCCACATTTTAAAGTTAAATTTAAAAAAACTAAATTCCTTTTTTTTTGCAGAAAATAATGGAGCAGAACCGACCGTTGGCTACAAAAGAAATCGCCAAATTTTACCAGATTTGCTTGAGACTGAGCTTGCATATTATTTAGTGGAATGTTCGAAAACATATTACGGTCCTTCTACAAAAGAAGCTTGAAAGTTGGCTTACGAATTTGCAGTGAAAAATGATATTACCGTTAATCAAAATTGGCGGGAAAATTTGATGGCTTCCGCTGACTGGTTATCTTCATTACTTAAACGTCATCCAACGTTATCGTTAAGAACCCCTGAAGCTACAAGTCTTAGTAGAGCCACAAGTTTTAATCGGGAGAACGTAACAAATTTTTTAAATTTATTAGAGGATGTTTTGAACAGGTATAAATTTGAGTGTCAAGACATATACAATATGGATGAGACCGGTGTTACGACCGTGCGGAAACCTGACAAAATTATTGCGCAAAAGGGTGTTAAACAAGTTGGTTTCGTTACTTCCGCAGAGAGAGGTACGTTGGTCACCTTGGCATTGGCAGTAAGTGCTAGTGGAAATACTGTCCCGCCAATGTTTGTCTTCCCCCGAGTAAATTATAGAGACCACTTTGTTAACAACGGTCCACCTGGCTGCATTGGAACTGCAAACAAATCGGGATGGATGATTAAGGAAGACTTTATTATTTTTTTATCCCATTTTATTAAACACGTTAGGTGCACAAAAGAAAAGCCGGTTCTGTTATTACTAGACAACCACGATTCTCACCTCTCAATTTGTGGAATTGACCTTTGCAGAGAAAACGGTGTGGTAATTTTATCTTTACCACCCCACTGCTCGCATAAATTGCAGCCCTTGGACAGATCTGTGTTTGGTCCACTCAAAAAATTCATAAACAATTTTAGCGATTCTTGGTTAAGAAGCAACCCTGGGAAGACCATGTCGATATACGACATTCCGGGCATTGTAAGAGAAGCACTACCACTAGCTGCCACGCCCAAAAATATTCAGGCGGGGTTTAGGGTCTCTGGAATTTACCCATTCAATCGGCATATTTTTAGCGACGATGAGTTTTTAACTAGTTTTGTGACAGATCGACCTGCTCCGGAAAATGTTACTCCTGTCGCTATTGCAGATCAGCAAATTAACACAATAGCTAAAGTAGAAATATTATCTACGGGGGATCAAGAGACATCCAAGAAAGTTCTCGATGCGGCTTTAATATTAGGGCCTGCCAAATTGCAAGAAGCTAATCAAAAGAAACCCGAAAAATTGCTTGATGCGGGTTCAGTATCCGGTCCCTCCAAATTACAAGAAACCAATGGTTCCTGTTCAACAAAAGGGCTCTATTTTAATCCATTTACTTGACAAAATACGCCCAAGCCTGGAAGTTTGTCCACATCCCCAAAGCCTGGATGTTCTAAGAGTAATATATATTATAGCCCTTCAGACATACGCCCTCTTCCAAAATCTGGAGAGAGAAAAGTGAACCTAAAGGGTCGAAAGCGCCGCAAAGCTGCTATTTTAACAGATACACCGAACAAAGACGAATTACAAGCAGAACAAGAAAAACGTGATGCCAAAAAAATAAAGAAGGCAATAAAACAGAAGGATGTAAAGAGAAATATCACTGCTAAAAAAAGGAAAGTAGGACTGAGTAAAAAGTTGTGGACCTGGAATCCAGCGACGATGAGGAGGCGGCATGTCTAGTTTGCGCTGAAAATTTTTCAGAATCCAAGGCAGGCGAAGGATGGATAAAGTGCACAAAATGTCATGGGTGGGCTCATGAGAAATGCGTAAACCCAGAATTGTATTTTGTTTGCCAAAACTGTGATTCGGATGATGACTGTCATGATTCTGATGATGACTTTTAGCTTGTAACAACTTACCCCAAAGGTGTAACAACCAACCCCTAAGTGGGGCTTGTTGTTACAGGTTGACAATACTTGTTTGACAAATTGTATTTTTTTTTGGTTGTAGATTAGTAAAATAATATTTTGTTTTTGAATAAGCAACTTTTGGATGTACTATTGTGCCGATAAAAAACTGGGACAAGAGATTTACAAAAACAATGTAAGAAATACATATCCCCTAGACTATAAAAGGTGTCTAGAGCTAAAAAGGATAAACATTCAAAATTTAAAAAGTAACCTAGGTTACATAATGGAATGTTTTGTATTTTTCGATACGGGGTGGTTAAATTTGAGAGACATCATATAATATGGATAAAGTAAATTTATTAGATTTTTTTAAAGTCAAATATTTTATAAATTATTATATTTACCATTACCACAAAATAATAAATAAAGCTAATACAGGTAATAAAATACATTTAATAAAAAGAAAAAAATTGCGAACACAAAGTTTGTCAAAACAACACAAAATTAATATTTGGTCATAGAACCATTTCTGTTTATTACTTTTTGGAGCCTTTGTGGCATACTTAAAACTAAGTTTCTACATAATTCGACAGTTATTTTATCCCAAGCTTGATTTATCCTATGACGTAATTCATCCCTGTTTCTAGGTTGAAAATCATGTTTATACATAGATTTGACCATGGCACCCCAAATGTTTTCTATCGGGTTCAAATCGGGACTCTTCGAAGCCCAGGGAAGAACTGCTATGTTATTTTCTTGGAGAAAATTTTGTACAATGCGCGCTGTGTGTATTGGAGCATTATCATGCTGAAATGTGTAATTTTGACCGTATACAGCGTTTACCGATGGTATCATCACTTCGTTTAGTATATTAACGTATACTGCTGCAGTTAGTCTTCCTTCGACGATTTGGCAAAGTCCTGGTCCTCTATCGCTAATCCAGCCCCAAACATTTATGGAGAAACGCCCACTTTGGTTGGTTTTGTGGGTGTATCTCTCATCATACCGCATGCCGGAAGGCCTATACACCCGAATTCTTCCATTATTGCATGACTGAAAAGTTTTCTCGTCAGAAAATATAACTGTTTCCCATAAATTTATTTGATTAATATATTCATGTGCAAATTCTAACCTGCCCTGTTTATTTATTTCCGTTAAAAAATTTTTATTGGCAGCACAACGGCTTCGTATATCGGAATTTCGAACCCTGTCTCTAGCGGTATTTGCAGAACCTGGAAAATTCGTCTCTTCTTTTGCCTTGATTGCAGTTTCGAAGGGATGATCCCTTAGATAATTAACCAGTCTTCTATCATGATCATCAGTAGAAATTTTAGGGGGACCAGAACCTGCATTCCTAATAATAGTCCCATGTCTTGCTATTTTTTGTTTTGCCAATAGCACGGTATTCTTGCTTACTCCCAGTTCATCTGCAATATCCCTAATAGCAACACTATCTCGCAACCGACTATAAATAATTGCCTTTTGCTGGGGGGTTAATTGTGGCATATTTACAAATAATATATGATTGTATGTTTGACGAGTCAATCATAAAGTGACAATCTTTATTGACATGCAAATTTTCATGACATTTTACTGGTACCAGGCTTGATGTAAAATTATTCTTAATAGTCTAGGAGAAAATAGAAAAATTTCCTGTCCCAGTTTTTTATCGGCGCGATGGTACATCCCAGTTTTTTTTTTATAAAATAAAGTTTTAAACAAAGCTATAAAAAATGTTTTTGTCTAAATTGTAACAACCAACCCCGGTCTCCCCTACTTGGATGCCCTTATTTTTGCAAAAGAACATGGAATTGTGCTCCTTTGCTTACCACCACATTGTACGCATCGACTGCAATCCTTGGATGTGTCATTTTTTGGTCCTTTGAAAACATATTTCGACCAAGAAATTACCAAATGGCTTAAGAGTCATCCGGGAAGGGTGGTAACACAATTTCAAATAAGTGCTTTGCTACATGAAGCATATGAAAAAGCAGCGACAGTTCAAAACGCTGTTAACGGTTTTGCGAAAACGGGAATTTTTCCAATAAATGCAGATATTTTTCCGGACTATATGTATGAAGCCTCTGAAACAACCAATATTTCTACATCAGCCTAGTACGAGCAAAGAAAATAATAAAACAGAAATAAGTGAACAAATAAGTGCTAAAAATCAGATGGAAAGAGATAAACCCACAACTTCAAAGGAAACAAATAGCGTGCTTACCACAACCGTAGCTGATTTAAGTCCGCTTCCAATAGGTCCTTTTGTTTCTGGACAAGGGAAAAGAAAACAAAGGAAGAGGAATAAAACGACCGTGCTAAATTCTACACCAAATATAGAAGAAGCAAAAGAAAAAAACAATCAAAAAATTGTGTCTGAGAAAAGGAAAAGGGCAGTAACTAGAAAAATACAAATTGAAACTGACTCTGAAGAAGAAGACCCTTTCGCAAACGATGAAGAAGACGAGTGTTTGTGCATCTATTGCACTGAGCAATATAGGATGTCAAAACCTGGAGAAATTTGGCTGAAATGCTCCACCTGTAAAAAGTGGGCCCATTCCGAGTGCGCAGGTGTGGACAAAAAGACCAAAGTTTTCATTTGTGAAATTTGTACAGACGTTTAAAATGTACTACTTAAAAAGTTAACTGTGTCATTTTGCCCACCTGGGTGGGTAAAATGAACTTTTTGTAGTGTTTTGTTTAGGTTTAAGCTTTGGAAATACGGTTATGTTTTCATTATTTTTTTATTTAAATACCGACATAGGATTGAATGGTCTTGCAAATCCATTTGTTGTTTTATAAAAAAACATCATTTTTAAATTTAAAAAAATCACTTTACAAAACCCTATGTCATTTTGTACACCCTTCCCCTACATCTAAATAGGTATAAGATTCAATTACTAGCCGCAGCAGAAAAAAAAACAATACATAGTATAAAACAAACAACAGAATAATTGAGTTATACCTAATAGATTAATGTTATGTACTAAGTACTTACCTGCCGCTGTTGTAGTTGCAATCGTAGTAGTGGTTGTAGCAGCAGTTGTGGTAGTTGTAGCATCAGTTGTGGTAGTTGTAGCAGCAGTTGTGGTAGTAGCATCAGTTGTGGTAGTTGTAGCAGCAGTTGTGGTAGTTGAATCAGCAGTTGTAGTAGCTGCAGTTGTGGTCGTTGTGGCAGTAGTTGTGGTGGTTGTGGCAGCAGTTGTAGAGGTGGTAGCAGGAGTAGTAGTAGTTGTCTCCAATGTAGTTGTAGCAGGAGTCGTAGTAGTTGTATCAGCAGTAGTAGTTGTGGTAGCTGCAGAAATCGTTGTAACAGTTGTTGTAGTTGAAGTAATACAACTAAAATATAAATGTTAAATTATAATATAAAAAGATTTTCTCTTCCACTGAATGTGCCTACTTCTCTGTATTCGAGTAGACTACAGAGTAAAATATACCAAGCATTTCCTTATCAAAATAACATGATGACAAGTGGACAAGACATAATTGGCAAACGTCCACTAGGTTCCTCACGAGTTCATGAATGAAAAAGTATAGAGATGGACAAAACAGTTAATTTTAAATAGCAGTTGCGACTGTGATTGTTATTTAAATATAAATAGGTTAGCTCTACTATTTATTATTATTCTTAACATTGATAATGACAAATTTAGTTTTATAAAAATTATTTTAATTAAGAGCGGTGTGTCAGGAGAAAAACGCAAGAGACCATTCTTAGGCAGAATTAACCAGGCTAATCCGAAATAATATCCACATGGAAAAATATCAGTGACGTCCCACTTTTTTTCTAAAAAATATATAACCGCTTCTTCATTTAAAGTTTTAAAAATTATCGGCGATAACGCTGAAACGAACGGAGATATCGAGCTGCGGTTTTAATATTTTTTCTAGCAAATGTTATCTACTTTTCGGTTATCGTATCATAATTATACCGTATGATTTATTTTTTCGGAGTAAAATCAAAAATGTGTTTTTATTACAAATTGCGCCCTCTAGCATTTTTTTAGCACTATTATGGACAACTAAATATGATTGGTCCAAACAGTCTTTAGTTTGCTAAAATCGGATAACTCGTTTATAAGTTACAGCGATTTAAATGATTACACTTTCAACAGCTTCTCCCCCTCTTATTAAAGTCGGTACGCCAATGAGCGTAAGACCAAAATGATGCATAATTGTCCAAGCTTTTTAATGGTGTTATCAAAGATATACCTTAATGTGGAATTTTCGGAGATAAGTAAAATTTTAAAATTTACTTGTCAATTACGCCCTCTTGCGGCAAAATGCGGAACTTAAAAATTATTTCCAGGATTTTCTCATGGCCACTTTAGTTATCATTTTTTTCCCCCGAATTTCTATGCCCAGTAGTAGTAGATACGGCCGGTGGCTATCCATAATGGGACACCCGGTATCGGTATATTGACAAACTTACTTTGTATCTCCGTTTTCTTGGTCGCATGTAGTTCCATCATCGCAGGTATATATTTCATCATCATACTGGGGTACGGTAAAAAGAAACCAGCAAGTTTGGTACGATGTAGAATTGATACATTGAATAAGTTTTGATCCACAACTGGCTTCTACCTCGACATTTGTGAGAAAGAAAATGGCACAAATAAAAATCTATAAACCATAAAGAAAATTACATTTTTTTATAGATTAATTACAAACGCTTTAAGTTTTATTTAATTAATCAAAAAATGTTGTTCCTAAATTTATAATTTGGCCGTAGAAACTCGAGACAATGGTCAAGGGCTTTTATTGCCAATAAACGTTAAGACAAAAAAGGCACCCTTATCTTATTTTAGGTTATATTATATCTTAATTTAAATCCTAGATACTTTTATTGGACTAATTATAAATGAGAATAATAAAGGACCCCGCACAAAGCTTATGGGAAATGGCTTTCGGCTAATTTTTCTGAATTTTTAGTATTTTCTAGATCTTGACGTCCTAATTAAAAGTGTCCATGGCCGTCCTATGACTTAATTTTTGGTAACTTCTTACTTTGAGATTTTATGGATTGTCTGGAGTTTTCACTTGTTTCTTAAAAACTATCAACTTTTTTATGTTTCTTTATTGGTGGAAAAGGAGGCCTTAACTTTTCTTTCAGTTATATAGAAATAATATATGTACAGGATGTTGAATAATTTATAGGCGGAATAAATAATTAATATTATTAAAAAAATTATGAAAATCCAAAAAAAAACAAATTTTAATCCTTTTTTGAATATTGAAAACAAACGGCTAGATTTTGTTTATATTTTAATATCTTGTAGTACTAAGCTGTGGATGAAGAAAAATGGGTATAGGTTGACGTAGAATATATTGCCTGGTATTTTATTTTTCCAAAAAAATTGAAAATTCACCTGAAAACGTAATAAACGACTTTTAATTGATTTATTTAATTAATTTTTATAAAATATTATTAAGAAAATAATTAAAATAGTTATTGTAAAAGAAAATTGTTACAGATTGGCATAATAATTGAATAAATCAATTAAAAGTCGTTTATTACGTTTTCAGGTGAATTTTCAATTTTTTTTTTGAAAAATAAAATACCAGGCAATATACATATTCTATGTCAACCTATACCCATTTTTTTTACACAGCTTAGTATTACAAGATATTAAAATATAAACAAAATCTAGCCGTTTGTTTTCAAAATTCAAAAAATGACTAAACATTTTTTTTTGGATTTTTATAATTTCTTAATATTATTAATTAATTAATCTACCTATAAATTATCCTGTACATATTTTATTTCTATATAAGGGAAAGAAAACTTAAGGCATACCTTTCCACCAATAAAAAAAAATAAAAAAGTTGATAGTTTTTAAGAAACAAGTGAAAACTCCAGACAATGCTGTAACTTAATAAAAAATAAAATTATTTTTATTCGTTTATTTTTGTATTTGATTCACCTAATTTTTGATTTTTCTCTTATTCAAGCTTGTTATACTCGGCGTCACTTGCAACGCAATACAAAATAAGGTGAACTTTAAATAGGTGTTCAAAGATCTTTATTTAGTCATTCTTTAAAAAGTCCAATCTGGGTGCCACCGACAACTACTGTTAGTTTCGTTTGAGAGCTATGGGTCGTGTAGGTTCTTTTTTTTTTATTTCAAATTTTCCAGTTTACCGTTTGGGCGCCAGCTAAGCTAAGGGCTTAGCAAAGATTAAAGAAGTAAAGAAATATTAGGCGAGACCTGTGAAATCGATCACCTGCCTAATCAAAATAAAATACTAAGTGCTTATAATTTCAATCAGTTTATTATAAACATAAGGATATTTGGTTAAATAATTTCAATCAGTTTATTATAAAAATAAGATTAGTTAATTAAATAATTTCAATCAGTTTATTATAAAGATAAAGCTAGTTGATTAAATCTTACAATAAAGAATCAACTTCAATGTCTAACAAAATCAATAGCATGGGTAGCATATGGTTACTAAATATCTAAATTCCTAATAATAGGGGAATCAGTGATCGAAGCTCACCAATTATTTACACAGGCGTAAAAATTGACTAAGAAAATAAGCTAGGAGCCTAGATATAAAATGAAGAGAGAGAGAGAAGTAAGTATTACAGGTATTGAATTTATTGCATTTGTTACATTTATTGCCTTTCTTGCAATTATTGCAACTCCACGCACTGCGCTGTATTGACTAAAAAATAAGAAATTTCAATCCAAATCTAACCTCGTGTAACTCGATTCCTTAAGGGAATTCTACTCTTGCACTCTAACAGCACATACGTTTAAATGTACATGAGCAATGATTTAAAAACTAAAATTTATTTTGAGGTTATACAGTCAATCTGGAGAAATTTACATTAGTGAAAATTTTAATTTAGAAATAAATGAATGAATGAATTTACCAATGTCCAAGGAAATAAGATAAATGTCAACGCCTAGCATATACGTGACATAAGTATAAAAATTTATATTACTTAACACTGCTCTTGCGAGTTTGTGTTAAGGTAGATATCAAAAAATTATTTTTTAAGCTGATTTGCCAATGGGCGTTAAATAGGTTGTGGTTGTTATAATAACATACAAACAAAAGATATAACCGGGGTCCAGGGTTAAACAAAAATCAAAGTTTCAACTATATTCGTAATTCATAGAATAATCAAAAAAAACAAAGGTTTTACTCATCTTATGTCGTGATCCTAAGTAACAAGTTCTGGATTGGGCAGTCAATCAAACCAAGCTTCCAAACGTAAACCAATGATCAAGGCCACACGGTAGGATCATTCAGGTCACATCAAAATCGGAGTACAGATAATTGCAACACTGCCATAGGGGTTGTGAGCTAACACCATCCCCAGTTCTGCTCCCGACGGATCAGCGGTGCTTGACGGCTTCACCCACAGTTCCAGACTTGTCCTTGAAGGTCGGATTTCCCACTCACGGGATGTATATCAAATCCAGGGATGTAAATTGAGGGTTTATAAACAGGGTAATTGAAGGTTCGTTTAAAATACTTGTTATCTTGTTACTGAAGCTACGAAGAAAGTTTGGGTGGTAAAACAAATGACATTATGGCGGACTTTACTGTATCTCAAGCTAACTTTGTTATCAGACTTCCAGGCAAGCATAGAAAGGGCAGTAAGAGTTAAAATACTTACTAAAAACTTTAGCAAGCAGTGATTAAAATCAGTAAAACTGAGGCTAGGTTAGCCAAGAAGAAGATTTAAAAACAAGGCGTGGAAGAAAGTCTGATTTCTAGGATTATGTTGAAATTGAAATGAAAAATATATGTGGGGATGGTCTAAAAAATGTCATTCTGTACTGCATCCCAGTAAGACATAGGTGAGGTAGTCATTTACGACTCTTCATGACTCAGAGTGGTAAGCAAAACCTAGGTAAAGGTATCAAATAAAATTATAAGACTACCTTATAATATTAAGTAGAAATACGTCTTAAAAGACAAGGGGGAAGATTAGCTGAAAAGCATGAAGATTAGCTAAAAATTAACTGAAAAGTAGCCGAAAACTGGCTGACAAGTAGCCAATAACCAGCTGAAAATCAACTGCAAACTATCTGAAAAGTATCTAAAAAGCCTGAAACAAAATGGCCACCGTTAGTGGTTTCATGAACTAAAGAATTTCACAGTTTCAACGTTACCTGATGTTATGGCTTTTTCTTATCCTGTGTTTTTTCTATCCCACAATGGACTAGGAGTAGTTAAATTTAGTAATTTTTCCAATCCGAAATAAATTCGCGACAACATGTGCCAACTAAATCACTAAAGAAACATTCCAATTAAAAAACACAGTGGCCTTCGAAGATTCTAATGAGAAAAGGAACGATTTTTAATTCTCCATCTGGTTTTATTGAAACTGTCACTATAAAAAACTTGACATATTAACCACTAACAACGAAGAGTGATTTCACGTGATCACTAACACTTCATTGCTCGAACAAAAAGGGGGAAATTAGAAAAATTGGGGATTATCCCGGAAAAATCAACATTTTAGAAATTAAGAGGGGCGAGTCTAACCTCTAAACACGTTCACGCTCACAAATTTACGAGAAACTGGGTTCTAATATCGAAAATCGGCTAAAAATAACCAATCGTCAGATAAGTATGCAACATATAGTGCATCATGTATAATTAATTGCCTATACGTAGGTACTTCTAATCTAAAATTTAAAGCGAGATGAAGTAATGTGACTAGCACAGAGTTGTACCTGGTTAAACGCAACGGTTTCTCAAAGTCGACAGGGGCGTAATAAGAAAATTTTAACGAATAATTTGAAAGGAGATAGAATCTTTTGGACATTGTTAGATTACACCTTGATAAGTTGTAAGGAGCGCAAAAAGCTCGTTACAAATACCCCCTCTCTTCAAATAAATAATTTAAAATTTTTAGCAAAGGATAAATTTAAATGCACTATATCTAAACAGTTAAATACAAAATTATATGGCGACAATTGCCTTTTACATAATTCTTAGGTACTAACTTAGTTACTATACTTATACTAATGATGATCCCACCAACTCCCGAGAACTAATAGTTCACTCAGAGTCGTCAGAATCGAGAGAGATATTCTTAAAGGGCTTTAAGTCCTTAATATGATACCGACCGATATTTCTATCGTTCTCATCCAACAATTCATAGATTAAAGAGGAAATTTTCTTGAAAATTTTACATTTGATAAATTTCTTTGCTAACTTTTTTGAAAAATAATTGCCTGCATCAGACAAGATAAAGTTTCGTTTGTAGACGATATCGCCTTCCTCAAATTCGAGGTGTCTCTTTCTTAAATTATAATACTTTTTATTCTTTTCATAAGATTTATTTATATTTTTTGAAACTTGTTCATAAATTTCTGGTAATTTTGAAAGTTCATTCGCCAAGTTCTGTCGATTGTCAAATTGATAGGGTGAGAGATTTTTTCTCTCTATAAGACCATAATAGTCTCCAGAAGTCGGTAAGTTACGTCCAAAAGTCAAAAAGGCAGGGGAAAAAGAAGTGGATAAATGGGTAGTAGTGTTAATAGCATTGCAAATATGGTGCACTTGAACTACTGGTGGGAGCGCTTTGGAATTCCTGACAAATTGGTGGATTCGCCAATTCTGAAACTTGTCTGTTATGGGGAAAAGATTTATTAAATGGTTTTCTATAAACTAGTTCTGGTTCTAGAGTTGATTCAGTACAAAATGGGGGAGCTCGAAAATTTTCGGTTCTCAGTTTAGTGTCCTCTAATATCCTACACAAATTTTTGAGTTCAAACAATGATAAAGGTTGTCTTAAAGCCAATTGTTGTTGATAATAAGGCAATAAATTTCGCATAACTAGTCTCAATTGAACCGTGGGGTCAATAGAATTTAAAAATCTTCGGAATAGATTTTCCATGATAGCTATATAAATCAGAGGTCTTTCTGTAGCGCCCTGGGTTCGAGTTCTGATCTCGTCCCATAAAGCTACCTCGTAATCAATTGGTAAAAAATTAAGTCTTAAGTGAAAAACCAGCTCGTTCCAGCTATGGATAGTACTTCTAATAGAGCGATACCATCTCAAGGCCTCGGCCTCAAACAGCTCATGAGCAAAATTTAATAGATTTTCATTAGAAATTTTATAAGCGGAGCAATACTCTTCGACTTTCTCCAGAAAACTGTGCAAGCTCTGGTTTTTCCCGTTGAATTTAAAGTTTAGTCGATTAAAAGGTGGTGATCTATAATTATCTTGATTAGTAACATTATTAGAATGCGGTGCATAGGGCAAGTTTTGGTTTAAATGAAAAGGAGACTGACTAAATGGGTTTCGAGAAAATGGTGGAGGCATATTAGAATTTAAACTAGCTGCGAAACTATTAGCTATTCCTGAATTTAGTTGTACATTAGGGGGTGTATGAAAATTTTGGAAGTTATAACTGCCACTATGGCTAGTTTGATTATTATTTGAAGTAAAAGGCTGGTTTCTCGTTTGCCAAAGACTATCATGGCCAGGGAATGACGTATGCTCCCACTGGGGAACCAAATTAGACTCATCAGGTCGGGGACAACTTGAAACATGGTGACTAATATGGGGTAGTCTCGGGTTGTGTGAAATTGGTCCTAAAAAATCATCAATATCTTGAGCTATGGAACCATGCATTGCCATTCGAGAACAATTATCTATAAAGTTTGGGTTCGCTCTGGCATTTACTTGACTAAAATTTCTTGAAAAGAAAATTTGGGATTCTGAAACAGGGTTGTCAAAATTAGGTCTGTTTGGTAAGTGACTGTCATTGTCACGGGGATAGGTATTAAATAAGGGATTATGACTACTAGTTCTTTCATTAACCAGAGCCCGAGTCCGAGAGGAAGAAGATTGATTCATAATTTCTTGATTATTCTCGTGTGATTGACTGTTGTCATCGTTTTGTCTTAAATTTCGCAAAGTATTTTGTGGTAAAGGCTCTTCAGCCGGTTGATGGACAATCGCACTAGTAACAACCTCTACCCTAGAGCTTCCAGAAGTACGATGCAACTGCTCATCACCCGCAAAAGATACCCTACGTGACGAGGTGGCTACTCTTGAACTTTCAGAATCATTATCAGAAGAACCTTCATCAGAAGTCTCAAGATGCAATAAATTGACGTCATTATTCTCCGCTGTCTGTTTTAATTTATCTATCAGAGACATAGTTTTAGTTAATAATTCAATCTTTAAATTATCTTCCTCGTCATTAGTAGGAGGAATACAATTTAATCGATTTTTGACATGTAAGAGTCTTGTCATAGTTTTTTTATAATCAATATGACGTTTATCAAAATTAAAGATATTTACCAATCCTTCAAATATTACAAGCTTTCTGCGACAGATATTGGCATTTTGTGGAAAATCTAAGGGTGATATTGGATGGGCGACGATCGAACTATCCTTCTCAGCCTTCATAAACTGTCGTAGTAGAGACTTGAGAGTTTTGACCTTGCAACTAGGGTCTATCTCGATTCCTCTTACAGCAAGTTCAAATACTATTTCGTCCTTCCAGAGGTATTGGGGATCCATGTTTGATTTATACAAATATAATACCAATGCACCTAAAAATTTCCAAGCAGTATCAAAATTTCATCAAACTTGGTATCCTTGATTTAATCAAAGACACTTTAAAATCAATACAGTGGAATTGCAATACGAAAAATTTTAGAATACTGGAAAATGTTGTAATAAATTTTAATTTAAAAGTTTTATAACTCAGTTACTTTAGATATTTTTCAGGCCCCACGTTGGGCGCCATTTGTAACTTAATAAAAAATAAAATTATTTTTATTCGTTTATTTTTGTATTTGATTCACCTAATTTTTGATTTTTCTCTTATTCAAGCTTGTTATACTCGGCGTCACTTGCAACGCAATACAAAATAAGGTGAACTTTAAATAGGTGTTCAAAGATCTTTATTTAGTCATTCTTTAAAAAGTCCAATCTGGGTGCCACCGACAACTACTGTTAGTTTCGTTTGAGAGCTATGGGTCGTGTAGGTTCTTTTTTTTTTATTTCAAATTTTCCAGTTTACCGTTTGGGCGCCAGCTAAGCTAAGGGCTTAGCAAAGATTAAAGAAGTAAAGAAATATTAGGCGAGACCTGTGAAATCGATCACCTGCCTAATCAAAATAAAATACTAAGTGCTTATAATTTCAATCAGTTTATTATAAACATAAGGATATTTGGTTAAATAATTTCAATCAGTTTATTATAAAAATAAGATTAGTTAATTAAATAATTTCAATCAGTTTATTATAAAGATAAAGCTAGTTGATTAAATCTTACAATAAAGAATCAACTTCAATGTCTAACAAAATCAATAGCATGGGTAGCATATGGTTACTAAATATCTAAATTCCTAATAATAGGGGAATCAGTGATCGAAGCTCACCAATTATTTACACAGGCGTAAAAATTGACTAAGAAAATAAGCTAGGAGCCTAGATATAAAATGAAGAGAGAGAGAGAAGTAAGTATTACAGGTATTGAATTTATTGCATTTGTTACATTTATTGCCTTTCTTGCAATTATTGCAACTCCACGCACTGCGCTGTATTGACTAAAAAATAAGAAATTTCAATCCAAATCTAACCTCGTGTAACTCGATTCCTTAAGGGAATTCTACTCTTGCACTCTAACAGCACATACGTTTAAATGTACATGAGCAATGATTTAAAAACTAAAATTTATTTTGAGGTTATACAGTCAATCTGGAGAAATTTACATTAGTGAAAATTTTAATTTAGAAATAAATGAATGAATGAATTTACCAATGTCCAAGGAAATAAGATAAATGTCAACGCCTAGCATATACGTGACATAAGTATAAAAATTTATATTACTTAACACTGCTCTTGCGAGTTTGTGTTAAGGTAGATATCAAAAAATTATTTTTTAAGCTGATTTGCCAATGGGCGTTAAATAGGTTGTGGTTGTTATAATAACATACAAACAAAAGATATAACCGGGGTCCAGGGTTAAACAAAAATCAAAGTTTCAACTATATTCGTAATTCATAGAATAATCAAAAAAAACAAAGGTTTTACTCATCTTATGTCGTGATCCTAAGTAACAAGTTCTGGATTGGGCAGTCAATCAAACCAAGCTTCCAAACGTAAACCAATGATCAAGGCCACACGGTAGGATCATTCAGGTCACATCAAAATCGGAGTACAGATAATTGCAACACTGCCATAGGGGTTGTGAGCTAACACCATCCCCAGTTCTGCTCCCGACGGATCAGCGGTGCTTGACGGCTTCACCCACAGTTCCAGACTTGTCCTTGAAGGTCGGATTTCCCACTCACGGGATGTATATCAAATCCAGGGATGTAAATTGAGGGTTTATAAACAGGGTAATTGAAGGTTCGTTTAAAATACTTGTTATCTTGTTACTGAAGCTACGAAGAAAGTTTGGGTGGTAAAACAAATGACATTATGGCGGACTTTACTGTATCTCAAGCTAACTTTGTTATCAGACTTCCAGGCAAGCATAGAAAGGGCAGTAAGAGTTAAAATACTTACTAAAAACTTTAGCAAGCAGTGATTAAAATCAGTAAAACTGAGGCTAGGTTAGCCAAGAAGAAGATTTAAAAACAAGGCGTGGAAGAAAGTCTGATTTCTAGGATTATGTTGAAATTGAAATGAAAAATATATGTGGGGATGGTCTAAAAAATGTCATTCTGTACTGCATCCCAGTAAGACATAGGTGAGGTAGTCATTTACGACTCTTCATGACTCAGAGTGGTAAGCAAAACCTAGGTAAAGGTATCAAATAAAATTATAAGACTACCTTATAATATTAAGTAGAAATACGTCTTAAAAGACAAGGGGGAAGATTAGCTGAAAAGCATGAAGATTAGCTAAAAATTAACTGAAAAGTAGCCGAAAACTGGCTGACAAGTAGCCAATAACCAGCTGAAAATCAACTGCAAACTATCTGAAAAGTATCTAAAAAGCCTGAAACAAAATGGCCACCGTTAGTGGTTTCATGAACTAAAGAATTTCACAGTTTCAACGTTACCTGATGTTATGGCTTTTTCTTATCCTGTGTTTTTTCTATCCCACAATGGACTAGGAGTAGTTAAATTTAGTAATTTTTCCAATCCGAAATAAATTCGCGACAACATGTGCCAACTAAATCACTAAAGAAACATTCCAATTAAAAAACACAGTGGCCTTCGAAGATTCTAATGAGAAAAGGAACGATTTTTAATTCTCCATCTGGTTTTATTGAAACTGTCACTATAAAAAACTTGACATATTAACCACTAACAACGAAGAGTGATTTCACGTGATCACTAACACTTCATTGCTCGAACAAAAAGGGGGAAATTAGAAAAATTGGGGATTATCCCGGAAAAATCAACATTTTAGAAATTAAGAGGGGCGAGTCTAACCTCTAAACACGTTCACGCTCACAAATTTACGAGAAACTGGGTTCTAATATCGAAAATCGGCTAAAAATAACCAATCGTCAGATAAGTATGCAACATATAGTGCATCATGTATAATTAATTGCCTATACGTAGGTACTTCTAATCTAAAATTTAAAGCGAGATGAAGTAATGTGACTAGCACAGAGTTGTACCTGGTTAAACGCAACGGTTTCTCAAAGTCGACAGGGGCGTAATAAGAAAATTTTAACGAATAATTTGAAAGGAGATAGAATCTTTTGGACATTGTTAGATTACACCTTGATAAGTTGTAAGGAGCGCAAAAAGCTCGTTACAATGCATAAAATCTCAAAGTAAGAAGTTGCCAACTTTAAAAGGTCATAACTCAAAAACTAGTCATAGGATTGGATTACGGCCATAGACACTTTTAATCAGGACGTCAAGATCTAGAAAATACTAAAAATTCAGAAAAATTAGCCGAAAGCCATTTCCCATAAGCTTCTTGCGGGGTCCTTTGCATTAAGTGTCTTTTCCGAACAATATTGGCGCTCTTTAATTTGATATTTGTAAAAGGGAGAAGTAAGTATTTGTAAAAGTGTACGCTGATTTTTCAATGAAATGAAAAGTATTTTTCGTATTTAGCGTAAATTTATTTTTCTATTGTCCAGCGCTTTAGGCCTACTCGAAGGCCATCTTCAGGGCTTAGGTTTCATCAAATCTTGCCAAGGAAACAAAAACATTAATCAAAGTGAAAAGAAAATTTTTAAACAAATTTTCAATGTGTTGGTTTCGATTTAATTTATTTTTAAAAGGTACTTATTTGTTGTTAAAATCGAAACCAACACATTGAAAATTTGTTTTCTTTTTACTTTGATTAATGTTTTTTGTTTCCTGGGCAAGATTTAACGAAACCTAACCCATGGACCGAAAGCGCAAGGCACTAGAAAAATAAATTTACGCTGAATACGAAAAATACTTTTCATCTCAATCTAAAATTTATTATTCTTGGAAAACGCCTCAAGCCTGTCATGTGTCCACTCTTCTGTTCGGGGAGCCGGACGGATTATACTTTTCTGCATTTCAACACAATTTACAAGTGTGTAGGCATCTTCTTGCAAGACATGGAGGAATTATTGACATAACGGGGGACTAGAGTCGCTCATTGTACTGTGGTGTTGGCGGTATCCACTTGCTAACAAATGGAGCCCTTTTAGATTCGTGATCTACGCCCCAAAATACATCTTCCTGAAAAAGTCCTCAATTTTGGTGTGATAAGCGTATAATCAATGCCAAACTTTATTTAGGAGTATAGGTATATTGTAATTACATTTAGAAATTCGTTATAACCTCTTTGATTTAGGAATCTGGACAAAGTAGAAATATTAAAGACAAAGAAACTAAAGGACGGAGCTCCATTTATTTATAGACTATTGCCATAGTAATTTAAAACAACTTGCAGCTGCAAGATCAGGTGCAGATTTTTTAAAATATTTCCGATTATATAGTTGGAGTTACTAGTTACAACTCTAGCTCAATAACAACCTGTATTGATATTTGATGAAATTATGATAGAAAAATACTTACCAAATACCCTTTATTCCCGAACTTGGAACCCATTGTATCTTGCGCTGAAGATTTCAAGATATAACTTGGTATGCAATTTTGTAGCATTCTAATTTATGTTCATTTTTTTGAATGATGATTTAATACCAATATTATAACATTTATCTTTATTGAGTTAAATAACGTTATTTTATCCTTTTATTGAACTGATTTATTTATTGTTATGATTTTAAATCTGCGAGCAAATATTTTTTGGTGGTACCTATATCAATCATCTTTATTTTAGATAATTGAGCGATGAAAATACTAATTGTGATTATAAAGTTTTGATTGTTTTAACTAGTCAAATAAAAAAATAGTTGCCTTTTTGTAAATGGAATTTAAATAAGCTATCAGCGCACGTAAAGGTTGTAAACGCCAACTTTGTATTGGCGCGAAACCGTATTATATTTGCAAGAATTGAGACTCTCACAATTCAGTTATTTTAAAAATATAAAAGCTTGTCCAACGACAGGTTTTTATATTTTATATCACCATATTCCGCCTGTAAGTTTCTTTTAGATGACAGAAGAGTTTTGGACTTCCACTGCCTTTATTTGTTTTGAAATCACAACGTTTCAACTGGTAAGTATCTCCAGTCGTCTTCAGGTAAATATTAATAAGTATAGGTACGCTGAAGTATAACTGAGATGGGTGCAGTCAGTGGCGTAGCCAGAAAATATGCTTGGGGGAGGGGGGGGGGGGCGCTCGGTTTGCGTAAGTAGGACGACATTTTTTTTTCTGGAGAAAGGGACAGTCGGGACTACATGTATTTTATGATATGGTACCTAGTGAAGGGCGAAAAATCGCCGCAGGTGAAAAAGTTTCGGGGCCACGCACAAAGTTTGTTTAAAATTCACCTAACTACTATCAAATTTCGAAAATAAATATTACCTCTCCCCCTCTGCATGGTTGAATTAAATTTTTTTTTTGATATTCCTAGCTGGCTCTTTTTTTTAAAAAAACATTTTTTATATTTGTGAAAAATATGAATATTGGTGTCGATTTAAAATTTTAACATAAGACGTATGTATGACTCTAACCAGTGTTGTTCGGGCTCGGTGTTTAATGAATAAAAATAAAGTAAATATCGCTCACCACGCCAAAATGATGATTTTCAGAAATCATGTATTTAAGGAGCGTAGATCTAAGAGCAGTTTTTGGTGCAAATCTTAGGTTTTGAAATACTACTTCTGCCGTTTTGTATATTCATAATAAAACATTCTCGTTTCTTCCCGCACTATTTTTTATATTATTAATTATCGCCCTTCTTCCATAAAAAATGTTTCAATTAAAGTGTTTACTTTAATTTTTCCCTTTAAAAATAAATACATAATTGTTTTTTTTTGTAATAATATTTTATTGCATTGGGTTATATTTTTGATTTAAATTAGCTGTCAATAAGGGAAAACGGAACAGACAAGTATATAATAGAAAAATACGATAAACTATTATTTTTACTCGTTTTAATTTAAACTAAAAAATTATTTCCTAGCTCTACTGATGAGTCATGATATGACGAAACGCGTCTAGGGATGGATCTGGCGAAATAAAGAGAAATTCTTCTTCTGTATTCTTGTTTTCGGTTAATAAACCGATGCGAGTTAGCGCTGCCTAGCGGGATTCCTGTAATTGTGACGAATGTCTTTACAGGAGATTTCCTCTTAACATTTTTACTTATTTCTATAAGTTTGTTAGAGGTGCTGGTATGCTCAAGAGTGTCTAATAACGATACAGATGGCGCTCCGTGCCACATCTTACTGGTGTGTCCCACCACTGTGCTGCCATAAGCAGCTTTGAGTTCTCTTTGTTTCGTCGGATCCTAGCTCTACTGATGAGTCATGATATGACGAAACGCGTCTAGGGATGGATCTGGCGAAATAAAGAGAAATTCTTCTTCTGTATTCTTTTTTTCGGTTAATAAACCGATGCGAGTTAGCGCTGCCTAGCGGGATTCCTGTAATTGTGACGAATGTCTTTACAGGAGATTTCCTCTTAACATTTTTACTTATTTCTATAAGTTTGTTAGAGGTGCTGGTATGCTCAAGAGTGTCTAATAACGATACAGATGGCGCTCCGTGCCACATCTTACTGGTGTGTCCCACCACTGTGCTGCCATAAGCAGCTTTGAGTTCTCTTTGTTTCGTCGGATCCTAGCTCTACTGATGAGTCATGATATGACGAAACGCGTCTAGGGATGGATCTGGCGAAATAAAGAGAAATTCTTCTTCTGTATTCTTGTTTTCGGTTAATAAACCGATGCGAGTTAGCGCTGCCTAGCGGGATTCCTGTAATTGTGACGAATGTCTTTACAGGAGATTTCCTCTTAACATTTTTACTTATTTCTATAAGTTTGTTAGAGGTGCTGGTATGCTCAAGAGTGTCTAATAACGATACAGATGGCGCTCCGTGCCACATCTTACTGGTGTGTCCCACCACTGTGCTGCCATAAGCAGCTTTGAGTTCTCTTTGTTTCGTCGGATCCTAGCTCTACTGATGAGTCATGATATGACGAAACGCGTCTAGGGATGGATCTGGCGAAATAAAGAGAAATTCTTCTTCTAAAAAATTATTATTATAAATCAAAATTAAAGCGATATGCGCCTGAAACCTTAATCTCATAAAAGTTTTAAAACTAAACGTCTCCTACAAGAGCTTTGTAATCTAAGCCAGGAATACATTATTTAAAGATTTAAATTAATGTAATGCACCTGATTTTTCGGTATCTTCTTTTAGCATATTATTGTTTCTGTGTTTCTTAATCCTTATTTCAAGACCACTCTATACACCTACGCCACTTTTCTAATTTCATACCTGTGCTAATTTCTGTAGTTTTTACTTTTGTTTATGAATGTTAGAAAATTTTTAATATCTAAAAATGTTTGCTTACTATCATGGTTCATCCTCCTTCTCCTATACCTACGGATTTTTAATCTTCTGAGATGATATTAAAATGAGTTCCCCAGTCATGGTTCTTTAAAAACAATTTGGTATTTAAAAAATCATATAATTTATGATATTTCAATTCACAAGAAAAATTGTCATTTTGTAAAGATATAATTACCTTTATTATAGTATAATAATAACAATAAACCAATTATTAACAGAATAAATGAAAAGTGATCCAACAAAGAAAAGAGTTGTCGCAAGTTATCCAACAAAGAAAAGAGTCGTCGCTTGTAGTGGCTGTAGTCGTTGTAGCGATGGTAGTAGTTAGTTCTGTTGTAGTTGTATTAATGGTAGAGGTAGTTGGTTCTGTTGTATTTGTAACGATGGTAGAGGTAGTGGGTTCTGTTATAGTTGTAGTGATGGTAGTGGTGCTTGATTCTGCTGTTGTCGTAGTAGCAATGATTGTTGTGGTTACACAGCTAAAAAAATTTAAATATTTTTTTTAGATTCCTTGCCAGCAAGTTACATAAAGAAATAATTGATCGCTTAATAACAAGACAAAATTCAGATTCTGGAAAGGCCGCCTTCTATAATTGAAAGTGTGGCAAGGCCGACTTTATAATTAAAGATTTTTCTCTTGCTACGACCATTTCAAACTGATTTTCAAAATATTTTAAAATGTCATTATTCAACAGTAAAATTGCCTCTTAAAATATAGGTGTTGATTATGATTTTTATTTTTTTTCTAAAGTAAACGTATTGAAACTTTTACATCTTCAAGCTGTCCCACATATGAAAAAAGAAAATGCGTTTAAAACTACGCAGAAAAATCGATTAAGCTCTATGGTGACATTTATTTGACACATTACAGTTACAATAATAATTATAGTAGTTTGTACAACAAGAAATATAAATAATAAATCTTCGGTCAGAAAATACCAATAGTTCAGTAGACATATATTTTGGTACTACCTTCAAGTTTGGCACCATTTCGTGCACTCTTTAGGAAAAATTGTGTATGCATAGACTTTGGGATAAATGTTTTGGTTTAAATTAAAAAATAAAAAATCTTATATGACAGATTTTCATATTTTTGAAGTATATTTTTAACCCCATGCAGTGTCAGAAAACGACTCGCTAAATTCACATGTAGATTTGGTTTCTTTGTAATTGACCACTGTGATTGGTCAGTTTTATATCCTAACTATAGGAAAGATGTGAAATCATATCTGTTCAGTTAACCGGAATATCCCACTTTCCAATCACTTTAGAGTAAAGGAAAAAAGCAAATTTATTTGAGGGATCTGAGTCAGATTGGATACCCTGTAAATTACAAAGAATAGGTGCTGTTTTATAGCAATTTTGCTGTTTAAATTACTAAAATTATTCAGAAAGGTAATCTAATAAGGCTCTATTGTTTTTTGTATGCTGATGTTTTTATCCATGATTTTTATATCGGAACCTACTCTAAAAACTTTTTATCATAAAAACTTACTTTGCGTCTCCCTCCTCCTGATCACAAGTGGTGCCATCTTCACAAGTATACACTTCAGTGCTGTATTGAGGTATTGTGAAAAGATACCAGCAAGTTTGGTAAGATGTGGAGTTAATACATTGTATATCTTTTGATCCACAGCTAGCATCTGTCTCAGTTTTATTAGACAAAGTTAATAGTAGAAATGGAATCTAAAAAACACATCCAGTTTCTTTTGGTCTGTCTGTATCAGCCTTTCTTTTGATATGGATGCACAACAGGAAAAGGTCATAGCGAACAAACTAAACCAGCACAAAAGGGATGGAAAGCGAGGGGGAAGGCGATTTCTAAATGTGTGTGGTTAGGTATAACTTTTTAAAGAGAAAAAAAATAAACTTTAAGTCCTCCACTGATATATTCAGAAAATTATTCAAAAGTTAGAGTCTCTAAATGTTTCGAACGCATAAGCATTCATCTTCAGGAGAGTTACTCTTTTAGAACTTTAAGAAAGGATAAAAGGTGGACAATGTCCTAACTGAGCTTTGGGTTCATGGTGTAGTTGAAACGAGTTCGGAGATTTAACAGTGAAGAAACATACCATTACAATTCAGGTCTTGAGGAAAACCCTGAAAGTACACACTGGTACAAGGTTGAGAGTTTAAGTCGTTAAAAAATAAAGACGTTCTCTATCTATCTAATCATCCAATTTCTTCCTTTCCCCAATGACTTAAACTCTCAACCTTGTACCAGTGTGTACAGTTTTTTTTTCACTAGACATGAACTTACGCAAGTGTGCTCCAAATTAAATTTCACTGTATAACGATAACGAGATTCCAATAGTGAGCGTCAACCACCCTGTATACAAATAGAAAAATTGTATCAAAACTCTTAAAGCCATGCACTTACCAAATAATATTTTATTCTGGATCTGAAATGCATTTTGTCTAAGCTTGTGAATTAAAACTAGTAAATTAATAATTAATGTATTATTAAGGGTTCATATCCAGCTATTTATTTTGTGATTTAATATCAAATAATACAATGTACTAGGTATTATAAATTTAATCTTATTTTATTATTGAATTAATCAGTTATAATAAAAGATCTGATTGATCTTGGACGTGAATTTTCATGAGTAAATTTACTGTTACAGATTTTCGGTACATATACCTAAGTCCAAAATGACTGTCAGTGATTCACCGTTTTCATATAGAGTGCAGCGGGTTGTACGAAGTTAGAGGAAAAAATTTCATAGTATTTTTAAAATTCTAGTAGAGCAGAAAATGTCTTGTCAGGGATTTTTTTTTTCGTACAACTCTCTATATGAGTACACTATACAGGGTGTCCGGTAACTTATAGGCCGTAGAGTAACTGGAGATACTAGACATCAAACTAAGCCGATTAAGTCATATAAGTTTTTTTGGATTGTTACTCGTTCTAGAGATACAGGGTGTTGAAAGTAAAAGTTTATTCTCGAAAATAAGCCATAATTTTAAAACGGTTTAATGAATCGAATTAAAAGTTGGCAATGTTATGTTTTTATGAGCAAGAAATAAGAATTTGTAGAAATTTTTAAGTTTGAAACTAGAGGGCGCTAGTTGCATACACTGGGCTTCATAAATCTATGATTTTTTTCTTACCTGTGATATTAGGTGTTTTTTAATTATAGTTTCTTAAAGAAGGGCATTTTATGAGTCAAAAAGTGTACTTAATTGATCTTAATATCTTTAACGGTTTTCGAGATATTTCCCTTTAAAGATCCCAAAGCATAGAAAAACATAGTACATAATTAAATTATTATTTTAATTATCAAAAAAAAACTTATACTAGATACTAGAAATCAAACTAAGCCGATTAAGTCATATAAGTTTTTTCGGATTGTTACTTGTTCTAGAGATACAGGGTGTATATAATTTATGTATGTAAAACTAGGCTGGAACCAAACCAATTGTGGACAGGCACTTATTTAAATAAATTATAAATACTTGACAAATGACAGATTAGGTTAATGAAATCGTTTAGTGCCAAGTAACTTTTATTTAACCACGGCAGTGGCTCAGAGGTGAGTTACTGGCATTCGACCGTGGCGACCCGGGTTCGATTCCCGGAGTGGGCATACGTACAATAAAAAAAAGTATGTCTGAAATTAAGTGAATTTAAGAATGCAGGGAAGAGTGTAAAAGGTATCATCTCCCAACCCACCCCATTCACGCCGGTAACCAGGCCGGATGAGATAGGACATCTCCAATCGGTAGGTCATGCAATGGCAAGAAACTAAGGGTTGATAGCCCTTGGGGGGTGTCGCATGACCGAGGATCGTGGTTCGTAATCCACGTTAAGCTGTAGGTCCCCTCGGGAATGGCCCTGGCAGCGAACGAAGAGGAAAAAAGCCGAAAAAGCAAGCAAGCAAGCAACTTTTATCTAATTTCTTTGAAGTAAAAATTTTGTGTTTATGAGAAGTTGTGTGATTGTAGTGTAGTAGTAAAAGAAAAATTGGATATGATTTGTTGTCGACGTCCAGAGTCAAATTATTTCTAATTGGCGGTAAAAAACAAAAGAAAATTGATAGATACAAGATGAATTTTTGGATAAAACAAAGAAGTGGCATAAGGCATATTTATCAAAAAACGAAATGGCAAGTACGTTACTATAGCCCCATAATTCTTGTACTAATTATAGAAGAAATATACAAAGTATTTAAACATAAACAAATATATTTGATAAAGAGGTAGATATATAAGTAGATACTGTGTGGCATAAATAATGTCTTACTTATTTTCTTAAACACACACTAAAGTTTGTGTACATTTCTTAACAATAAATAACCCATACAAAACATTAACAAAATAAAGAAAAAGTCACCCAACACCAAAAAGACTTTTTCGTCGAACTAGACGCCTGAGTAGTAGTTGTCGTAGCGTCAGTAGTTGTTGTTGCCTCGGTAGTCGTCGTTGTTGTTACCTCTGTAGTAGTTGTAGTTGCCTCAGTAGTTGTAGTTGTCGTTGGCTCTGTAGTAGTGGTAGTTGTCGTTGGTTCTGCAGTTGTCGTTGCCTCCGTCGTTGCCTCCGTCGTTGTTGTAGTAGTTGGTTCTGTAGTTGTGGTTGCCTCAGTAGTGGTAGTTGTGGTTGGCTCTGTAGTTGTAGTAGCCTGAGTAGTTGTAATTGCTGTTGTGGTAGTTGAGACACAACTAAAATTTTAAAAAAATAATAATGTAAAAGAGCGTCAAGATAAAATAGAGAGATAGGGTGTTTATATATTCATAATAAATGACGTATCGCTGGCTTATTGTGTATAGAAAATTATTTACATTAGGTATGTAAGGAAGTGAATCGTGTCTGTTTAAAGTTTTGAGACGATTTTCGTTGAATGATAGAAAGGTTTTGGACTGAAAAGTGTAAGGGATCCGATGATGGTTGTGGATTGGACCTCGCTAAAATTTGACGTGTTAAATTTCGGTTCTTGCCAAAATTACAAAAAAACTAAGCAAATTGTTTAGGGTTTTTTTCACTAATGCAAAGGAGGTATCTATATGGGTGTGAGAAAGATATTTTTATGCAGAAAAAAATTGGAAGAAAAAGATATAAATGGAAACCCTACAATAATTAATAGTTGTGTATGGTAAAAAATATTGGAAATTATTTTTTTTCATAAGAATAACTTTCTTAAGTTCTCCATTATCTGTAGAGTCCAAATTTAGAAAGTTTTACAAAACCTTTAACCAATTCAGATCTGAAGATTCCGTGTATTCGCTGATATTTTTGTAATATGGAACTTTTTTATACTTACTTAGTTGTACCGCTGTCTTCGTCACAAATCGTGCCATCTTCACAAGTCTGGTAAGCGCCTCCGTACAAAATGATGCCCCAAAAGGTAGTACATGTTTTGTAGGTGGTGTCGTTATAACAATGGATACCGTTGCTGCCACAAGAGTCTTTAAGTACAAAAACAAAATGTAAATTTTTTTTCACGACAATTAATAATAATAATAATAATAATAATAATAATAATAAATGCCTTTATTTAATACATTAACAAACTTTACAATAAGTGAATTAATTAAAAAAAGGTGGCGGTATCCAACATACGCTGCTTATACAACCACCAGTGCACACTACTGTAAGCACCTTATTTTAAACGGTAAGTCAATACAGTCGTAAATCGAAGGTAGTAAAATTAAAATACGAGAATAGGCTCTAAAACTTGAACATATGACAGTGACATATTATAGATAATTAACAATTTATTATTAATTATTTTAGATTGTCGCTCTTGTTTGTGAAAATAAAAATTATGACCTGGAATCGCTTGAATGAGATCAATTTTTTTTTGCTTTCCTCAAAACTAAGATAGTATCGCCAATACGTCAAGATAGACTTGTAACGAAGTTACATAATTTTTACAGGGTTGTATACGTATCCGTGTTTAACTTTCTTATTTTTCGTCGCACAAAGTTCATTCTTGTTCGTAAATTATTCATATTAATTGTATTGATTAATTTTCTAAAGTTTTCCGTCGCGAAATACCGGGAAATAGCTTTTCTTAGTTTTCCTGCACTCCCCATTGTTCGTAGTACGGGTCGGCGCGGAACCGCCGTCGCCATCGGTACTTCTCGATGTCGCGCGCCGAGTGGAAGGGGACCATCCCGGCTGAGAGCCTTCCTTAGCGAGATCGTGCCGTCTTACAATCAGAGTACGATACTCTCACTCCGCAACCGGTCGACTCTCTTGACTAGCTCCGGACAAATACCGAGACCATCCGGGTTAAAGTAAAAATTAACGGTAAGCAGTAAAATGTAGATTATTAATAGATATTTAAGCCGCCGTTCTATACTACACATTCTGGCATTACTGACCGCTTTCTCACTCACACCTACTGACAATATAATGTTTTCTTTCATTCTGACGCGTATATCGGGTTGTTTTATGGTATTCACATACATAAGACCGGGCTGCTCCAGGTCATCTTAGCCGAGTAGCTCTGTCATATTGTTTCTCTCTCATATACACGTATTAAACCGGAATAATTATTTCTTTGTTTCTCTCATACACGATACCGGACTGCTCCAGGTCATCTTAGCCGAGTAGTTCTGTCTCGTTCTGATTCAAGCCACAGTTCAACTATACGACACCGGACTGCTCCAGGTCATCTTAGCCGAGTAGTTCTGTCTCGTTTTAAATTTCAAAGGCTAAATCGTTCATTTGTATCATTCTCATATCACCGGTTACCACCGCCATTACACTCACACACATGACACCGACAATTTCGTATCTCTTTTCCTCTCACATGCAGAACCGGACTACTCCAGGTCATCTTAGCCGAGTAGCTCTGTTTTGTTTTAATACAACGGGCCGCAAATTCATTTTTATCACCTTTATGCAAGTCCGAGTTGCTGCAGGAACTCTGATTTGCTTAATGTAAATTCAGACCGGGAAAATAGACTATCTGTCTCTCTCATACACACACACCGACACAACATACACAATACCACATACATCACACCGTCCTTCTCTTACTCATACACTTGTAATTTCTATACACTGTTAGATAGCCAGAACGTGTAGGTCCGCGGGATTCATACGCAGTCACGCATGCGTAAAGCAAAATCGATCTACCATCTAAAGACCGCCACTGAACTGCTAGTCGTATTGTCGTTTATCTCTGGAACTTTTTACCGATACCGCTTGACGTAGTAACATCCGCATTCGCAAGTAGCTTTACCGCGTAAACCTTTTCTTTCAAACATAGGCCGCATCCTTTTTTGATATCTGCAAGTCCGTCACCGTAGTCCGTCCTGACCTTTATCCTATTAATTAAGCTGCGACCGCGCTTGCAGATCTTTGTACTGATTTTATTTCCGCGGGTCTATGTATTACTGTTATTAAGTTGACCGCCGGACCGCTTGCGAACCTGAAGACGCGAATCGTTAATTTAATCAAGCCGTCGGACGTCAAAGCCGGAAGCATTTATTTTTAGCCGCGATTAATCAATGACTAAAAGATACAGGACCGCAGACAAATAACGTATACAATCCTCCTCTCTCTGTTATTTCCTTTATTTTAACTGGTAAGATCATTCATTTTAAACCGATAGTAAATGGGGCACATATCAATGTAAAAGTATTTGAATACAAGATGTTTTAAAACCGATTGTTTTATTATTCCTTCGCACCATACGCAGTTGAACGCCTGGATTATTTTCTCCACTGTCTAAAAGCTACTCGAAGGTAACTGTGGGCCTCTTACCACATTAATCCAAGAGGTGGCGCCCGAGACTCCGTTGGAAAAGTACTTTTCGTCCTATAGTCGCATGCAGCAAATCACGCATAAGCGACGTGAGCAATAGATTAGCTAGATAGATAGATAGGAATTAATACGGATTTCACGCAAAACGCCTTTACAGACTGACGATATGTTCATATGAATTTTTCTTATAAAAGATCCTAAGGAAAACAAATAATTACCCACAGAACAGAATCACATTTTAAAACTTACTCGCTCTTACTGTCGCTGTTGCAGTTGTAGTAGTTGTAGCCTCTGTAGTTGTTGTGGTAGGTTCTGTAGTTGTTGTTGTAGCCTCTGTGGTAGTTGTTGTTGCTTCTGTAGTAGTTGTAGTTGTGGGTTCAGTCGTTGTGGTGGTAGCCTCGGTAGTAGTTGTGGGTTCGGTTGCTGTGGTGGTAGCCTCGGTAGTAGTTGTAGTAGGCTCTGTTGTCGTAGTGGTGGTAAGTTCTGTAGTAGTTGTTGTAGCCTCTGTTGTAGTAGTTGTAGCTTCGGTTGTAGTCGTCGCTGATAATTAAAATGTCATTAAACAAAATATTTTCCTTTTCTACATTCCAGCATTTATTCAAGGTTTATTGGTTATTAATTTTTTTTTATCTTCGCCCTAACAATGACAAACAAATTTTTTATTTTATTTTTCAATATAATCTTCTTTGACCTCAACTCAATTGCCCACTTTATTCCAGAGCAGAAAATATTTTCTCTTCTATAAAGAAGTCATATGTGATCAAATCCGGAATATACGGCGGGTGGTTCAGCTCAAGAAAGTTACACTCGCAGAAGATGGGTTGGAGAACTATTGCATTTTATTTCTGGATCCCATCAGTGATGTTCGATATCTTAGAGAAAATTTATTTTTTTACTTACTTGTAGGTTCAGCTGTGGTAGTTGTGGTTATGCAACTATAAAAAAAAGATATAATTAGCTTAAACGTACTACGTATAACAGAAAAAACATGTAATTCAGTTTTAAAGACTAATGCTATTCCTAACTTTTATGAAAAGTACCTACACTTAAGTTTACAGGCAATTCCCTGAGAGCATACAACTTCAATATTTGAACTAGACAGGGTAATTCCTAAGTAAATACTTCTTTCTTAACTGTATATAAAAGAAAACGAAATTTTCAAAACACTTTAAAATAAGAAACTTACATTATAGTTTTACAAAAAGAGTCAAATGCGATCCTGTCTATCTCATCAACACAATGTTCTGCACGACGTAACCACTTCACTATGGCGGAGCGTAATATTATTAACGCCGATTCTGTATTTACATTTTATCAAGACTGTCCGTAAATAAACAACATAACAACTGGTTTATTACTTTTATAATATTCTATTTTGACGTTTTAACAATTTAAAGTAATAAAATACCATATATAGGTACCATATAAACACCACGCGACTAGTTGACAAATAACTGACCGGTATACTGCGTGATTCATTGAAAAAAAAAACATAAACAGACATACCATAGCGTTTTTATAATAATTTTGTGAGCACTTATACTTGCTTATTTTTGAATTATTTGAAAATTCTATTACCCAGTTTAAAAAAAAGTAACACTTTAAGAATCACCCTCTATATTTTTTATGAAGAGGAAATTAGCCAGACTGCAATGAGTTGTAGTTAGAAGAAAAGAAAAATAAGAAACTAAGTTTTTCCGTTCACAAAGATTAAATGCTGCCAAATTTTAAACTTATTAAAACTTAATTTTTATGCTTCTTTACCTGCAGTCGTTGCATGTGAAAAAGTGACAACTCGTTAGGACTCGTGGATATACACATGGGCGCAGTTAGGGGTGATCTAGGGGGTTTAACCCCTCTCCCCTAGGTTGAAATTAGCCCCCGAACCCCCCATTACAGAATATACTAGCTTAAAGCACTCACCATTAGTCAAATTTGCCATCCTTCAATACGAAAAACTAATACAAATATTTCTGTATTATAAATGGATATTGAAAATTTTGCTAAAAGTATCTTTTTTTTTTTGTTTTTTTTTTTGACTATTGTACAACGTTTCAACTGGTAAGTACCTCCAGTCGTCTTTAGGTAAATATATCAAGTAAAAATAACAGCAAATTAATGTTTTCACTCAGATATTTTAATTAAAATACCGAAAGCAAGATTTTTTATGAAAAAAATTTGACGCTTATGAGCATTAACATCATTTAACAACCAATTTAAAAGTATAGTTTTAGTTGAAAGTTGTAGTTAATTATACAAAAGTAGATTTTTTGGACGTTTTATTAAAAGTCGTGACTTACTGCAACCCTTCATAGAAAAAAAGCACTCTCGTATAGAGAATATTAAAATAAAGATATTTATTTGAAAGCGTTTAAGTTACAGTAATCGCAAATAATTACAACAATAAATAAAAATTGAAACAACAATTTAAGTAATTTTATCTCAAAAAATATACAATAAGTATATTGTATAATAAATCTAGATACAGTAAGACCGAGCAGAGAGTAAGATTATGAAGATTATAAACTGATTTAAATAAACATACAGTGTTAAGTTGGCTGCATCTTATCGGCCGCTGTCCGATGGTTTGTTATGGGGTGCGTATTTTTCACGTGCAGTTGTCTACTTTTTGTTAAGATTTAATTTAAATGGCGGTACTTGAATGGAAAACAAATCTATTTCTTTTTTTGAAAGATTACTTACTTGGTGTCTCCACTGTCCTCATCGCAAGTGGTGCCATCATCACATGTATATACTTTCGAATTATAAACAGCTACAAAAAGGACATAGTAATATGTCTTATAAGAGGTAGAGTTAACGCACGAGATCTTTTTCGAACCACAACTAGCTTCTGTTTCCAAAGGGATCGTTAATAATACAAATAACACTGGGATCTAAAAAAATGAAAAGAAACATTTGCGTTTTAGTTCATTATTAAAAAATATTTGTATGCCAAATTTCAATTCTCTAGGTCGAGTGAGAATTTTCTGAGAAAGATAGGGTCTGAGTGCCAGTGGCGTAGCCAGAATTTTATTTCGGGGGGGGGGTCCAAATGAGTAAGGAAAGCGACCAGCTAGTACCGTAGGCAAATCGCCGAAGGCGAAAATTTTTTTGGGGAACAATCAAAAAAATTTCAAAATAAAAAATACATACATTTAAAGAAACTTGTAGTGAGTTATATAAATACACTAATATAGGTAGTATAAAACAGATAATATATACGTGTTAAACAAAAAATTCTTCATGAAATAAGCATAATTGAGCAAAAAAATACTAAAAATAAGGTATATTTTTTATTTATTGAAAAAACAAAAATTAACCATAAACTTAAAGCACAACATATTTTTTTGCCAAAAACTAAACCGTAATTCGTCGCCTTTTTTGACAAAATATATTGATTATTTCATATGTATATCAATGTGGATTTTTTATGAATACTTATTAAAGCTGAACTTGTTGTACGCTCTTCGCCTGAATGATTTCTCAGATATGTTTTTAATCTTGTTAAAGTGGAAAAACGTCTTTCTGCTGAAGCTTTAGTTACTGGGAGGATGATTTGTTATTTTATTTGGCGCGTTATTAATAGCGTTGCCGTCAAAGATTTTTTATGTTGCCCAATTATAGTTTATATCGTCTTCTTTTTTTTATTTCGGGGGGGGGCCCTCTGGCTACGCCACTGCTGAGTGCGTTGTTTATGCATTTATATCTTAAACAATAAAAATGTACTTTCGACTTTTTAGCGATTTCTTGAAAGTGATGTTTTTATTTTATTTACACCTAAATTTTTTGCTATTTTTTATTAATTAAACATTTTTTTCTTTAATGCATAATTTCTTTATTTTCATGCTTTTAAGAAAAAAGCCAATCCTATGTTTACCAATGATCAAATAGGTACAATAATTATTTTAAGGTGCTGCGTTAAGAAGGATTATAAAGATACATATTATGCTTTTATGACTTTAGTAAATGCAACAACACTTTAAAATGCAAACAAAGATATAGGTTACAAGATAACTGTACGTATCTGCAGAAAGTAGAACAAAATTGATATGAACGGCAGTAGAGTTTTGGACTTGCATTGTCTTTATTTGTTTAGAATCACTACGTTTCAACTGGTAAGCATCTCCAGTCGTCTTCAGGTGAATACTGAATAAGTACGGTAACTACAGCTCTATTTATACTAGGCAGGTGCTGTGACGCATGATTAGTGGGTGGAGTCATGCGTGTTGCTAGGTGATGACGCATAACTGGATGAGTCATGCTTGATGAGTCATGCTCGATGACGTCATGCTCGATGACGTCATGCGTCTAACTCTTGGGTGGTCTTATTCTAAGATTACATTTACTTAACAAGGGTTTCCAGACGTTTCTCATATCTAATGAAGGCTTACTAAAGCAACCTGGATTTTGGTGTATGGTCGCAGCTTCCTTAAACTTCCTCTTCCTCCAGTGCGGTTCTTTTTGCAGAATTTCCGCTTTTGTCCACATGATATGATGGCCGTGCGTCCAGGCGTGGTCAGCTGCACCTGATTTTTCGGTCTCTCCTTTTTGGGTGTTATTTCTATGTTCTTTAATCCTTACTTCTAGTGGTCTTAGTGTCTCACCAATGTAAGATTGGCCGCATTCGCAGGGAATCTGGTAGACACAATTTTTCTTGTCTTTCTGGCTTGCTGGTTTCGTCTTCGTTAGGTGGCTTCTTAAAGTGTCTCTAGAGCTGAATACTGTGTTGATGTTGTATCGTTGTCCTAGTCTTCTTATTTTCTCGGATACTCCTTTGACATACGGAATATTGAGTATTGGTTGTATCTCTTTCTCTGCTTTACGTGTGTTTGGCCGATTCTTGCGATTTTCCAATATTGTGTCAATCAATTTCATGGGGTAGCCATTCTTGTTGAGGTCGGTCTTGATGTGGTTAGTTTCTCTTTTGAGAGCTTCGTTTGAGTTGCAGAGAGTAATTGCTCTATCCACCAGGTTTCTTACTATGCCATGTTTTGTGTTGTTTGAGTGGTTTGATGTATAATTGAGATATTGCCCTGTATGTGTAGGTTTTCTGTACACTGAGGTTAGGAAGGTGTTGCCATTTTTCTCTACGTTGACGTCTAGAAAAGGTAATTGGTTGTTCTCTTCTTTCTCCATGGTGAATTTAATTGTCGGTGCAAAGTTATTAATGTGATGTAAGAATTCTCTGAGTTCGTCCTCGTTTCCGTTCCAAATAATGAAGGTGTCATCCACATATCTTAGCCATATTTTTGGTTTCTTCTTTGCTTGTTTTATTGCTTCGGATTCAAACCATTCCATATAAATGTTGGCGATTATGGGCGAGAGAGATGAGCCCATTGGTAGTCCGTCTTCTTGGCTAAAGAACCTGTCTTTTTCCTGAAAATAAGAATTGTTAAGGCAGCATTCCAATAGTTCCATGATGGCATTTGTAGGTAGCGGTGTTCTTTCCTGTAGGGTCAGGTCTTCCTCAAGTCTGCTCCTGATGACCTTAAGTGCGTCTTTTATAGGGACGTTGGTGTAAAGACTTTCGACGTCAAAGCTGACCAATTGGTCTCCTGGTTGTACTTCCTTTTCTCCTATTATTTGTGCAAAGTGTTGCGAGTTCTTTACAAATGACGTACTGTTTCCTTGAAGTGGTTGGAGTAGGGGAAGTAAAAATTTACCTAGTTCATATGTAGGGGAGTTACGGGAGCTTGTAATTGGTCTCAGAGGCATGTTATGTTTGTGTATTTTTGGCAGGCCATAGAGGTGTGGTGATTTACTGTGGTGTGGTGTCAGGCGTCTCCGCGTCTTTTCTGGTATGTACCGCTCAAATTTCTTAAGTGTTCGGTAGACTCTTCCCTCGATTGTGCCGGTCGGATCTTTGGAAATAAGGGTGTAGTTTCCTTTTTGCACAACTTCCTCGATTTTTTGGTCGTATGTCTGAACATCCATGATGACAGTTGCGTTTCCTTTGTCGGCTGGTAGAATCTTGATATTAGGATCCTTACGAAGTTTTGTGAGAGCGATTGTTTCTTCCTTACCGATGTTTCGTTTTGGAGGCCTTGATTTTTCTAGAATATTTCTAACCTTCCATCTAAATTCTTCCGCTTGTGTTTCTCCTATGGTTGTTGAGTCGACGGCGCTAATAATGTCCAATATTGGTATCTCTTTTGGAGCAATAGTAAAGTTTAAACCCTTAGCCATTAGGGATTCTTCTATGGGTGTTAATTCTCTAGATGAAATGTTGACGATGGTTCTTTGATTATGGGGTTGCGTTGTTGGTGGATTTTGACTAACATGCTTTCGCAATTTCTTTTCATGAATATTTTGTTGAGCTGTTCTTACTTTGTCGCAGGTGGCATCAATCTTCCGAAAAATGGGTTCGTGATCCTCTTCCAGTGTATATTCTTTAATTTCCTCAAATCTCTGTTGGATATCTGTGAGTAGAGAAGCTTTCTTAAAACGATGGTAGTTGATTTGGGAGCGTATAAGAGCTTTGCTGGCGTTGTCCAGAATCTTCTTAGCTTGTTGTCCTGGGATCGGTGACTTGATCCTAAAGCCATCTGGAATAATACCTTGGTCCCTTGCCCGTAGTAGAAACTGGATGTGCGTTTCCTCCTTTGTTAATTTTATCTTAGATTTCTCGTAGTTACGGAACTTATCACTTATACCGGGTCCATACCGGGCTTCTAGTGTCTGTTTAAAGGTTGGAGACAATGACGTTTCTTGAACGGCAGTAGAGTTTTGGACTTGCATTGTCTTTATTTGTTTAGAATCACTACGTTTCAACTGGTAAGCATCTCCAGTCGTCTTCAGGTGAATACTGAATAAGTACGGTAACTACAGCTCTATTTATACTAGGCAGGTGCTGTGACGCATGATTAGTGGGTGGAGTCATGCGTGTTGCTAGGTGATGACGCATAACTGGATGAGTCATGCTTGATGAGTCATGCTCGATGACGTCATGCTCGATGACGTCATGCGTCTAACTCTTGGGTGGTCTTATTCTAAGATTACATTTACTTAACAAGGGTTTCCAGACGTTTCTCATATCTAATGAAGGCTTACTAAAGCAACCTGGATTTTGGTGTATGGTCGCAGCTTCCTTAAACTTCCTCTTCCTCCAGTGCGGTTCTTTTTGCAGAATTTCCGCTTTTGTCCACATGATATGATGGCCGTGCGTCCAGGCGTGGTCAGCTGCACCTGATTTTTCGGTCTCTCCTTTTTGGGTGTTATTTCTATGTTCTTTAATCCTTACTTCTAGTGGTCTTAGTGTCTCACCAATGTAAGATTGGCCGCATTCGCAGGGAATCTGGTAGACACAATTTTTCTTGTCTTTCTGGCTTGCTGGTTTCGTCTTCGTTAGGTGGCTTCTTAAAGTGTCTCTAGAGCTGAATACTGTGTTGATGTTGTATCGTTGTCCTAGTCTTCTTATTTTCTCGGATACTCCTTTGACATACGGAATATTGAGTATTGGTTGTATCTCTTTCTCTGCTTTACGTGTGTTTGGCCGATTCTTGCGATTTTCCAATATTGTGTCAATCAATTTCATGGGGTAGCCATTCTTGTTGAGGTCGGTCTTGATGTGGTTAGTTTCTCTTTTGAGAGCTTCGTTTGAGTTGCAGAGAGTAATTGCTCTATCCACCAGGTTTCTTACTATGCCATGTTTTGTGTTGTTTGAGTGGTTTGATGTATAATTGAGATATTGCCCTGTATGTGTAGGTTTTCTGTACACTGAGGTTAGGAAGGTGTTGCCATTTTTCTCTACGTTGACGTCTAGAAAAGGTAATTGGTTGTTCTCTTCTTTCTCCATGGTGAATTTAATTGTCGGTGCAAAGTTATTAATGTGATGTAAGAATTCTCTGAGTTCGTCCTCGTTTCCGTTCCAAATAATGAAGGTGTCATCCACATATCTTAGCCATATTTTTGGTTTCTTCTTTGCTTGTTTTATTGCTTCGGATTCAAACCATTCCATATAAATGTTGGCGATTATGGGCGAGAGAGATGAGCCCATTGGTAGTCCGTCTTCTTGGCTAAAGAACCTGTCTTTTTCCTGAAAATAAGAATTGTTAAGGCAGCATTCCAATAGTTCCATGATGGCATTTGTAGGTAGCGGTGTTCTTTCCTGTAGGGTCAGGTCTTCCTCAAGTCTGCTCCTGATGACCTTAAGTGCGTCTTTTATAGGGACGTTGGTGTAAAGACTTTCGACGTCAAAGCTGACCAATTGGTCTCCTGGTTGTACTTCCTTTTCTCCTATTATTTGTGCAAAGTGTTGCGAGTTCTTTACAAATGACGTACTGTTTCCTTGAAGTGGTTGGAGTAGGGGAAGTAAAAATTTACCTAGTTCATATGTAGGGGAGTTACGGGAGCTTGTAATTGGTCTCAGAGGCATGTTATGTTTGTGTATTTTTGGCAGGCCATAGAGGTGTGGTGATTTACTGTGGTGTGGTGTCAGGCGTCAGACACTTTAAGAAGCCACCTAACGAAGACGAAACCAGCAAGCCAGAAAGACAAGAAAAATTGTGTCTACCAGATTCCCTGCGAATGCGGCCAATCTTACATTGGTGAGACACTAAGACCACTAGAAGTAAGGATTAAAGAACATAGAAATAACACCCAAAAAGGAGAGACCGAAAAATCAGGTGCAGCTGACCACGCCTGGACGCACGGCCATCATATCATGTGGACAAAAGCGGAAATTCTGCAAAAAGAACCGCACTGGAGGAAGAGGAAGTTTAAGGAAGCTGCGACCATACACCAAAATCCAGGTTGCTTTAGTAAGCCTTCATTAGATATGAGAAACGTCTGGAAACCCTTGTTAAGTAAATGTAATCTTAGAATAAGACCACCCAAGAGTTAGACGCATGACGTCATCGAGCATGACGTCATCGAGCATGACTCATCAAGCATGACTCATCCAGTTATGCGTCATCACCTAGCAACACGCATGACTCCACCCACTAATCATGCGTCACAGCACCTGCCTAGTATAAATAGAGCTGTAGTTACCGTACTTATTCAGTATTCACCTGAAGACGACTGGAGATGCTTACCAGTTGAAACGTAGTGATTCTAAACAAATAAAGACAATGCAAGTCCAAAACTCTACTGCCGTTCAAGAAACGTCATTGTCTCCAACCTTTAAACAGACAAAATTGATATGTATATAACACTAAATATAATTTTTTTATAAAAACTTACCAAAAAATATCCTATCCTCGGAGTAACACGCATTTTCTTCGAGCTATAAAAATATCAGTGATTGATTATAAACTAATGAAACTTTGTCATTTTTGCGTCTTTATCGGCATTTTTTCTTTTACAACTGGGTACGTCAAATGGTCCCAATTAAATTTATAGACTTTTAATACCCGGTACCTAATCTTTTTATCAAAATTCTTGTTCTTCTCGTGATTGAATCCTTTTGCAAATAATGTGCATTGTAAATAGTGATTTCACTGCGGTTGTAAACGATATTAAATTTGCTTAATCACAGTTATGTAGTATAGGTTTTTTTCCAAAAAATAAATCGTCCACTTATCGGTAATAATAATAAAAAAAAGTTAATCTCCTGTTATGATGACTGTGTCTGAAAGCGCTATTACGCTGCTCCATGTTGTTTAAGTGGACCCGATCGCGCCACAATTTGCGGTGTTAAATTGCGGTTCTTCTAGGCCCAAATTACCTCTAACGCCCTTTAATTTTCAAGGCTCCAAACACCCATTTTGGACCCGCCCATACCGACTACGACATTTTACTTTAGCTAAAACCCATGTTAAACCACACCAGAGATACAGATATAACAAAAAAGACAGTTTTACACTTTGACAGACTTATAGCCTAATTATGGTAGATATAACTTGAAGAAAAACCGCATGCACAATCCTTGTCAGTCTTATAGTGAAATCCGTCATTTCATGAAAAGGCATTGACATTGCTAAACAAGATTACTGATTTCGCCTTTTAGCGAAACGATAACTTTTAAAAAACGGCGGATCGTATAGAAATAATTATACAGGGTGATTCCTAAGTTGATACTTCCTTTTTAGCTGTGTATAGAAGGCATTAAAATAAACAACATTTTCAAATACCTTTTTTCAAAAAATTTAAAAATAGGCGAGATACAGAAGTAAAAAATCTAAGTGCGGGTCTGGTCATCAAAACGTAGCCTGCTATACTTAATGTTGTTTTTTGTCTTATTAGTCATACATAGTCAGTTATTTATTTGGCGATCTGCTGCGGTGTGTTTTTCTGAAGCAAGTTAATTTTAAATTGGTGACACGGGAAAATGGTAAAATTTGAAAACAATGAACTCGTAGATATGGTAGGTGCTAATTTACTGTGAGTATCGTCAAAGTGCGGCTGCTGCTTCGAGATTATACGCAGAACGCTTTCCCTTGCGGGCTCATCCTACACCCAGAAGTTTTCTTAATGTTATTCAACGGGTAAGTTAGAGTTAGGCAGGACCGTATTTGATCCATTGTGTAAAAAATGAATGTAAATACCTTATTTTTGCGTTTTGTGAAAAAAGGTATTCGAAAATAATGCCTTCTAACAGAAGTATCAACTTAGGAATCACCCTGTATGGTTCATCCAATTACTGGCTGAATGCAAGTCACAACTCGCAAAAACACAATCATAACAAAAACAAAGAATAAGGTATAGGTATGTTACTAATTAAAGAGTCCTGTCAATTGAAGTAAAATTCGTTTTGACAACTTTTGTCATTTCGAAGAACTTCAATTTTACGTGTTAAAAATAATTTGAAAGCGAGAAATAATTAGTTGGAACATATTCGGAAAATATGTCTCATTATTCAGCAAAGGAAGAAATGCTCATTTTAAAGTTTAATTAAATCCTGATAGAATTTTTAAAAATTACGATTTAATTAACGACATGACTCGAATAAAAAATTACGTCAGAAGCTGTGACGTGCGTCCAGCCAATAAATGTACGAACTTTAGTTCACTGTATGACCATAAGTGTTAGGCTTTTCACGAAATGCGCGGCCGTTACATATACAGGGTGTTCCTTAATGATGTGCTAATATTTTAGGGTGTGATTCTTCAAGTCATTTTATAAAGAAAAGTTTATATAAACATATGTCCTAAACGGCTTAAATTTTTTGCTACAGGGTGTTGAATTATTTTTTTTTTTTAATGCGTTTTTTGTAATATCTGCGAAAGTACTTTAGATAATAAATTCAATTTTGGCAAGTGCTAATAGGACATAAAATCATATCTTTTAGTAATAAAAGTTATTTTTTTGTGCCACCAGTGGCGTCTCTGCAAACATTTCCTCTGATATTTTTTAGAAAAAAAGTGGTACGCCACTGACATTTTTCCATGTGGATATTATTTCTGATTAGCCTGGTCAATTCTGCATAAAAATGGTCTCCTGCGTTTTTCTCCTCAGGCACACCGTTCTTAACTAAAATAATTAAACTAAATTAGACGGGCGGAAGCACGCCTATTAAATGAAGGTGGTCATTTCCAACAATTTTTATAAAACAAAATGTATTATCAATGTTAATAATAATAAACAGTAGAGCTAATTTAATTATTTTGATTAAGAACGGTGTGCCTGAGGAGAAAAACGCAAGAGACCATTTTTATGCAGAATTGACCAGGCTAATCAGAAATAATATCCACATGGAAAAATGTCAGTGGCGTATCACTTTTTTTCTAAAAAATATCAGAGGAAATGTTTGCAGGGACGCCACTGGTGGGACAAAAAATTAACTATTATTACTAAAAGATGTGGTTTTATGTCCTATTAGCACATGCCAGAATTGAATATATTATCTAAAGTACTTTCGGAGATATTACAAAAAACGCATTAAAAAAAAAATAATTCAACACCCTGTAGCAAAAAATTTAAGCCGTTTAGGACATATGTTTATATAACCTTTTCTTCATAAAATGACTTGAGGAATCACACCCTAAAATATTAGCACGTCATTAAGGAACGCCCTGTATAGGCAATTAGCGAAACAATATTTCTTTACACTATATGCCGGCATTTCTTGAAACGCCTATAGGCTTTTTATGAAATGCCGGATTTCACTATACGGCTACGACAGAGTTAATTATTTTAAAAACACCACAATCTTCCCTAAATATGTAAAAATAAAACATTGATTATTCACAATAATTTTTATTAAAATTGTTTTAAAATTTTCAAAATACTTTTGTGCAACATTGGCTAAATTTTATAAATACACTTTATTTTATTATAAAAGTAGAACAATAGCAAAGAATCATAATTTACGATTTTTCTAAAAATTTGCAAAAATACACAAAAAGATAATTTTTGATAAACGAAAATTTCTGGGAATAAAAGTTAAAGGAATAAACTGTATGGTATAATGTAATACTTAGAATCATCCTATTTAGAAATAACTTGGTTATAAAGTGAATTGTAAGATTTCTCCTCATATATGGTGGAAAAACAAAATTTCAAGTTTCAAGGGAAATATTAAAATGTATTCTATATCACTCGCGTCATATATTTTTAAATAATATATTATAGAAGAATTTTAGCTTGTATTGTCTTTATTTGTTATTAAATCTCAACAACGTTTCTCCAGTTGAAACGTTGCGATTAAAAAAAATAAAGACAATGTAAGTTGAAAACTTCTCTATCATTCAATTGATATACAACATAAATCTTTGAGTGTTACGTGGAAACATGCTACATCAAACCTTAAAGTAAAGCGATTTAAATCACTGTGTCGGTAATTTGGAAGACCCTCTTTATTAGTAATTAATATTGATATTTGTAATCCATTCTGCAACTATACGGGGTTATAATAAATAAATTCAGTAAAAAATGCCCATTCAACCTTGATTTTTTTGTCACATACAAACACATTTTTTAGAAATTTAACTTTTGATCCAGGGATTGAAACCACCTCGAAGTTATTTGTTTTATATAGAAAGATAATTCTCAATATCGAGTTGCTTGTTGAAGTAGTAAATAGACATATTTCGTGTGCTAATTGATCCCTCCTCCTCCAATCAGAACTATTGGCCAGTCTCGTTAAAAATATTTGATAAGGGAATGGTGCAAATCTTCTATACAGGGTGTTATCGGATTTTTTTTGGATTGTTTCGTGAAAAAAGGGCGTTTTTTAGAGAACTTATTTCAGGTACGGTGGCATTCATTAAAAAGGCGTACCATCCTGCGATAAAAAAAAAACTAGGACAGCAAAATTTCCTTTTTTCTCCTAATCTATCAGGAGTCAAGCCTGGTACCAGTAAAATTTGATAAAAAATTTTACATGTCAATATAGATTTTCACTCTATCAATAATATGTCAAGCACATTTTTCGTTTTGTATTCTTAGGATTGACAGTATGCCGAGGTAATAATTAATACTGATCGAATAAGGGATTTGCAATAGCGCTAAATTTAAAGATTGAGTGTGAGAAGCGCAACCAGAGAGAAATGACAAAATAAGTCGGCACCATTCAGGTTGGGGGGTAAAATGTTGTGACCTAGTATAAATAATAGACCGTTGGCCGGCATGATACCGTGAGAAAAAGGTTTACAACGGCAAACAAGGAGTAATTTATGAACTTTTTTAAATCACATGAATACTTAAAATTTAGAACCAAAAATAGTTTTCCAAGCACAAATTTTTTTTTATAGTTTATAAAAGTTGGCCGGCTTATCCTCTACTTCAATTTTTATTTATTAGAAGAAATAAAACAAAGTTTTAACCACAGATTAATGGAAAAGAAAGACAGAGCTATTTATATTTGTGAGCAACGACATACAGTGGAAACAGCATAGTTGTGAGTACACTGGCGTAGCTAGGGGCGATGGGGCGTGCTCACCCCCCCCCCCCCCCCCCCCCCCCCCCAGGACCCATGAACCATTAATAATACATTATTACAGTGCTGCATTTTGTTTCCGCGCTACAGAAAAAATAACATAAAAAAATAAAAGCGACTATCGGTAGTTTCTTTTATATAAATATGGCACCCAAAAAAATTATTTCTTCTGGGGCGCTTTTTGTTTATCCTGCATTCATGTCGCCAGTTCAACATTGTCAATGCCCCTCAAGACAAAATTCTAGCTACGTCAGTGTGTGAGTATGATATCTCTTTCATTTTCCTGTACCTGACTGTACACTCGGTGTTGACAAAACAAATTCTGCTTTATGAACTTTATTACAGACCCTACACGATCATTCGCATTAATTCTTCGGCATTCTCGTATCAGTCTTGCTTCTAATGACAATTTACATCAGTCTGGCCATTAACAAATAATACTTGTAATTTGTCTCTACAGGATCAGTATTACCGTCAGTCCCTTATTAAGACTGTCAGTTTGAATAGTCGTAGAGCATGATACAAAGATTGCGATATTTCGAGGCTGTGACGTCATCTGGGAAGTAAAAGTAACCCAAGAAACTTTTCTTACCAGGATTCTTTAAATTTGATCATCGTATTACTGTGCTGTCCTTCCCTTATCAAGACTGACAGTCTGAATGATCGTGCAGGGACTGCATATCTCCTTTACTTTTTTATCTGAAGTCTTAAAACGGGTACATTTTTTGTGAATTGACCATAAAAGGTGACCAGCTCATCTTAAGCATATAACTCACCCTGTATATATTTATTCTTAAAAGTAAGACCGTCTATAAAAAATTGATTTAAAAATTAATAAACATAATACTTTGACATTTTTCTCCTACTTCATAAGTAGAGCAGCGCCATCTTGATTACATTCCATAATCGTACATTTTCTAAACAGCCAAGAGGAATGTTAATATAATGTTTTATTTACATACCTCCATGATAGTACATAAACATGCACAAATGTGTATGTAATGCCTTCCTTTTTGGCGGCGCGTGTCATGTAAACAATGCATAGGCTACGAGAAGCAAATATAGTGAACGAAATAAATAATACAGGGAGGCTCTCTCACAACGCAGGATTTCATAGCATCTTAACTACTTAATTTTTAAATATTTTTCAAAAACTGAGTTATAGGGAGGCATAAGTTCTATAATCTAAAATTATTTTAAATTATACAGGGTGTCCCAAATAGTCAGGGCATATCACACATTGTTTTTTAATGGAATACCCTATATATTCTATCATTTTCTAATTCTCCACAAAACTTTAAGCTTATTTTGTATAAAATGTCATGAGATATTGACGTTGAAAATATGGCATTGTCAGACTTTGACAGGCTGTAACTTTGGAATGGTTCAGCTTATGTAAAGAAAAATGGTTTTTATATCTTACTTTTTTATTTTCAATCTAAAAGTAACAACTTTCGGTTTAACATGTTAGTTTTTAAACCAGTTTTTTTTTGTTTAACATGTTAAACCGGAAGTTGTAACTTTTAAATAGAGAATAAAAAACTAAGATAAGAAGGCGAACACCAACCAAGACGTGTTACAGCCTGTCAAAGTTGAAAATGTCAAAAACAATTTCTTTTTTTTTTTTTTTTTACGGTTCGCCGACTACGTAGGCCATCTTGAACCGGTCATCGACCACAAATGTGATCTACCGACTGGGGAGTGTGAAACGGCACCTTCATCCTACGAGATATCCGATCTCATCCGGCCTGTCCGGCGTGAATAGGATGGCTAGGTGTCGATTCATTTTACACTCTATCCTGAGGCAAGAGCACGCCGTGTTCCCAAGCGGTCACCCGCCCAAGTACTAACCGCGCTCGACACCGCTTGACTTCGGTGATCTGCGGGAACCGGTGCTTACTATGTCGACAGGCCCTTGCCTAAAAACAATTTCGAAATGCCACATTTTAAACGTCAATATCTCTAAAAAAAAAAAACATTTTGTACAAGATAAGCGTAAAATTTTGTGGGGAATTAGAAATTAATATATGGGGTGTTCCATTAAAAAAAAGTATGTTTGATATGTCCTGACTATTTCGGATACCCTATATAATTAAAAATAATTATAGAACTAATAATGCCTCCTTATAGGTCTGTTTTTGAAAAATATTAAAAAGTTAAGTAGGTATAGTTTAGATATGCTATAGAACTCTGCGTTGCGAGTGAGCCACCCTGTATCTGGCCCATTTTCATTTATTTTATGTATCTCTAATCACACCCCCTGAAAGTGAGTCGAGAGTACAGTGCCCTACTTATAAAGTATACAATTTTTATAAGTACTATTAAGATTTTAACATGTGTAAATACTTTTTTAAATGAAACGGCTTAAGATAAACAGTAAAAACTTTGCAACAAGACAAAGATGTAAACATTTTTCTTACGGAACAATAAGTATTTTCTTAAAAAATTTGCCGAAAATATGCCATTTATCATGCCCTTTTGTACCCATACTTGCTAAGATGTCTATCTTACTGTATTAAGCATTTTTTTATGTGCGTAAAATAAACGATTTTCATTACAATCTTTTTATCTTAAATATTACTATTAATGTAAAATTGAATCTTAGGTATAATATATGTATGTATATGATTAACATGACTTTAACCTTGCAATATGGGTTCCAAGTCTCGCATGGCTCGCCTAATCAAAAAATTAATTTAGCTAAAAATATTATTCAATTGTTGGGTACACCTAACAAAGGTCGCCCTTCTGGGCAATTCCTTGAGCTTGCCAGCTCCTGTGTAGGTGCAGGCACTCCTTAGACCACCTAGAATGTCTAGAATTGTCGCTTCAACGTCTCCCTTGTAAGGCACCTCGACTGTTTTTCCTTCGGAGGAACGGTACTCAGCTACGCCACCTAGAAAATACACACAATTGTGTATTCATACAGGGTCGGCTTTAAACTTTATGTTTATTTTCTTCCTAGAGTATCACAAACCTTTTCGAAAAACAATTAAAAACACGGCGCGAAAGCAGGAAGTTTAAAATTTTAAAGAGAAGAGAGTACATACGTCATCCTGTTAACTGCGCAATAGGCTTTTTTACTTAATTTTGATTTTGATCCTATCATACAGGGTGGCCCATTTTGTCTGACAAAGTTATATACCGTCTCTACCATTAAAGATATCAAAAAAAAGTTTCTATAAAAGTTGTGAGGTATAAAAAACTATATGTTTTTTTAAACATACAGGATGGTCCAGAAAAGTAGGACAATAAAAAGATACATTCTTTTAAATGGAACACCCTATATATTTTAGCATTCTTTGTTTCCTTTTCCTTACAAAATTATCCATATGACGCCATATTTAGTTTTTTAATTTTTTGTAACGTTGCCAAACAAAATGCAAAATTCTTAAAATTTTGGAAAAAACATGATCGTAAAAAATTACCTGTATTTCTCAATAGGAGTATCGAAAATCGAAAATTTCTTGTAAGCTTCTAAGTTTAGGGATAGAAAAACTGTCTTAAATCTTTAAGTACCGAAAATTTTGTACAGGGTGTTTTCTGTTGACGTCCAAATATACAAAATTTTAAAATACAATAACTCTGTTTTTTCAAACGAAACACCCTATATTTATTAGGCTCGTCTGATAGATATTGTAAGTATCTTTTATTATTGTTAAGTCATACCTATACCTAAATTTACTAGTTTGGGCAATATTTCGATTTTTATTTAAATTTTGGTGAAAAAAACTATAGTTTTAATTTTTCTAGTAAGCCATGACCAGCAAAGTAAAAACAAATGTCATTAAATATAATGTCTTATTAAAATAAATTGATAACCATAGTTAGTTACGTATTTATTTAATTAAATAAAATTTCTTTTTTATTACGCAACTTGATATTGAAAATAAGTTCACAAACATTATAAATATAATAATTATAAATATGACATTATATTCAATTACATTTGTTTTGACTTTGCTGGTCATGGCTAACTAGAAAAATAAAAACTATAGTTTTTTTCACCAAAATTTAAATAAAAATCGAAATATTGCCAAAACTAGTAAATTTAGGTATAGGTATGATTTAACAATAATAAAATATACTTACAATATCTATCAGACGAGCTTAATAAATATAGGGTGTTTCATTTGAAAAAACAGAGTTATTGCATTTAAAATTTTGTATATTTGGATGTTAACAGAAAACACCCTGTACAAAATTTTCGGTATTTAAAGATTTAAGACAGTTTTTCTATCCCTAAACTTAGGAGCTTACAAGAAATTTTCGATTTTAGATACTCTTATTGAGAAATACAGGTAATTTTTTACTATCATGTTTTTTCCAAAATTTTAAGAATTTTGCATTTTGTTTGGCAACGTTGCAAAACAATAAAAAACTAAATATGGCGTCGTATGGATAATTTTGTAAGGAAACAAAAAATGCTAAAATATATAGGGTGTTTCATTTCAAAAAATGTATCTTTTTATTGTCCTACTGGACCATCCTGTATGTTTAAAAATAATTTTAAAACATATGGTTTTTTATACCTCACAACTTTTATAAAAACTTTTTTTGACATCTTTAATAGTAGAGACGGTATATTACTTTGTCAGACAAATGGGCCACCCTGTATAGTGCACGAAAAAATAAAATTTTCTACGATTTCGGTTTTTAACTTCAATTATTTACTGAGAAAATAATTAAACAAAATACGTTCTCTAATAAAAACACGCGAAAGAAGGTACCGACGTCACAACAAAACCAGCAAATGAGCAACCCGGGACAGCCTCCGACCTGACTAAACTCTCAAGGTGTTTCTAATTTGTTTTTTTTCTATTTGAGTTATCGAAATAAAGATAACAATATAATCGATTGCACGACTAATAAAAGAATTGCGCGGTTAATAGGATGACGTACATCCGTCCTCCTATTATGTTGTTAAACTTTCTGCTTTGGCGCCGTGTTTCAAATTGTTTCTAGAAACGGTTTGTGATACTCTGGAAAGATTTTTATTACTTGGATATTTGTTCAATAGGTTCTAGTCCAGAGTATATAAAAAAATCGGTTATGATTTTATTTTAATAAAGCTTGATCATTAGGTAGGTAGATAAGAACAAAATACGAAATGTGCTTATAAGTTACTTTATTCGAATTTTTGAAATTTTTTTATACATACCTGCGTGCTTTTTCATAGCAGTATTTGAACTCATTCCATAAAACAGCTTTAATTTCTTTCCGTCTTTTTCGATGATGTCTCCGTCGCATTGATCATGTCCTTAAAACATTTTTTTTTAAATATTCAATATAAACTTATATCAAAAATATAAAGAAATACCCCAATCAGTTAAAAGCTTTATATACCTGCGAACATTCCTCCTGCCATTACAAAATCGGCACCAGCGCCAAAGGCTTTGGCAACATCGCCAGCGCATGTGCAACCACCATCCTAAACAAAAAAAATTACGGCGATTAAAGTTAGAAAGATACACACACACATAATAATTTACTTCCTTTGGAGGCATCAAAATTCAGTTTTTTTGGTGATATTTCTTTTTCCAAATTAAAATTTGGCTCAAATCAATCTCGGCAGATACGTTCTATATCTTTAAAGATAAGAAATTTTTTTTTAAAACTGCCATTGAAACATTTTGAAATTCGCGGATTTTTCAAGGGAGTTAAAAATTTTTTTTTATCCCAAACAAACATGGACAAGTGGCGGCGGTCTTAAAAAATGGGGGTGCGGGTACTTAAAAAAACATTGACTTTTAACCCGTATAACAAAACGTCTCTCTTGTATCCTTATCTGTCCAACGACTGAATGGAGTTTCCAACAAATTACAAAATATGTCATTAATTGGGTTCATTTTTAAAACACACAACTAAGTAGGTACGTACACTTCTGAATTAACTGAAAAATAAAAAATTTTAATCACCCAGTAAATCACGTAACAACGATATCTATAACCGTAAGTTTCGCGAAGCCTCAAAATAAATACCTTAAGGTTAGGCGAACCACAATGCTAAAACAATGTTGGATACGACTGATCTATTTTTAAATTGCCCTTCATCATAATGCAAATTGTTACATGTTGTTTGCGTGACTGACGTCACGTAACCATAGTAACGGTGAATATCAAAGCCATGTTGGGCGTTGGGCTTCACTTGCTTTAGTGTTTATAATTATTGTCCATCGGAGTTAACCGTGGCCCTATTATGCATAGCTACATTCGGATTAAATTAATATTATTAATTCAAACATAATTATCCTTTAAGGGCTAAAATGGTAGCTGTATTGGTACATTAATATTTAGACTTTCCTCCTGTTTTTTTTTTTTTGGTGAAGAGCCCCTTCACATGACAATCCGCCACTGTACGTTCCTATATTTAAAGATAAGAAAAGCTTTTTTTTAATCCGCTAAAAAAAGATGGGTTCATTGAAAATTTTAAAATTTGCGGATTTTTCAAGGGGTTTAAAATTTGTTTTTTTTTCTGAACATGGATAATTAGCTTCTGGACCGGTTTGTCAGTGCACATTTATGTACTTTAGCTATTGGTCAAGTGTTAGCTGCGGTCATCTAAACGCACGTCACGTTTTAATTGGCTGGCAGCTCTGCAACCGAAACCCGCCCACAAAAATCAATAAATCTGATTTTTTCGATTAAATCGTGATTTTTTTTGTTTTTTTATCAATTTCTGCTGATTTTTCTCTTAAATATGGCAATAATAAACTATAAAATCACTTATTTGGTCTCTATTCGCCCAAAAATATTTGTTGTCTAGATTTACAGTTAGAAAATCTCCTCGGCGACATACAAAATAACTTGTAGTAACATGAACATTTTCGGCAGCGTTCAGCGTAATTTATGAATATTTTTTACGCTGGACTGATGACGATTAGTTATGTTTTTACACTTACATAACATAATGTATCTAATTAACACTTCGTTTTAAATAAACTATCTTCCTGTTTTTTTTTTAAATTTCCTAATGAGTTATTTGCTTCGGCGACTTGTTTTTACAGCAATTTATAATTTAAATTATATCACGATTAAAATTGAAAAAATCAGTTGATTTAAATCGTCGCAATCCTGCTATACAGTACCAGGTTTTTACTGTTCTTACCGAAATAATATGTCCCTGCAAACCGTGCGCGGCGTCGGCACATTCTATCACAGCTGACAATTGCGGATAACCTACGCCCGTCTTCATTCTTGTGGTACACACTGATCCTGGACCGATGCCTACTTTGATTATGTCGGCGCCAGAAAGAATCAGTTCTTCTACCATTTCTCCTGTTACAACATTTCCTGCCTAAAATCACAGCATATTAATTTGATAATAGAAGACAGAAATGTAAACAATAATGGTATATTTGTGGCTCTTACTCTACCTAGAAGAGGTCTAAATCGATAAGAGATAAACACCGACGTTATTTTTATATCAGGCTCGTAGCAAAAACTATTTCTCACAGAAATTTTCAGCAGAAATGTTTAATTTTTTAATTTACCGATTACTTACAATAATTGTGTGTGTGGGAAAACCGGCTCTAACTTGTTTCACATAATCGACAAAATGCTGAGAATATCCGTTGGCGACATCCAAGCATATGAATGTGATTTCCGGAACGGCCTTCAATGTTTCGGATAGCCTGAAAAAAATTATTTCAAAATAAACGGTTTATTTTTACACGAACAATTAATAATTGTGGGGGAATACTCAGGGCCAATCAGTGGCGTATATAGAAGTCATGGGGACATGATGCCCAAGGGCAAAAAATTTTGGAACCCCCGTATACCTCAGCTCAAATAATATACAGTGACCGGCAGAATTCTCGCTGCATATGGGAAAATTTCTTTTTATTTTGATTTCTTGATAAAAGTAAAAAAAGGGACATTTTTAACAGCTATTTTGTATTGTTGTTTGTGATCTTTATATATCCAATATATTGCTAATACATATGCACTCAACCTTTCGCTTCTCTGTATCTCGCTATAGGGAGCGTGGGCATGCGCAATAAGTAATATACACACCAAATTTTAACTAGCTGATGCCATAACGCGTCTCGATATGAGAATATTGAAAAAAAAGTGGAAAAAAGTGGAAAAAAAGTGGAAAAAAAGTTGACACTTATTTCTGGACACTTTTTCCTGGACACTTTTTTCTAGACACTTTTTTTCTGGACACTTTTTTTCTGAACACTTTTTTCTGGACTTTTTTTTTGACACTTTTTCTGGACACTTTTTTTCTGGACACTTTTTTTTTACACTTGAATTAGTAAGGAAACGACCTTTTTAGACAAAGGGCCCCCCTTTGAAAAAAATCAAAAATTGGTTGTAAAGCTGTCGATATGAATTTGGGATATGTTATAGACTAATCCTTTAGCTATTTTTCTGCGCAAACTAGACCCGGCTACGCTATACTGTTAATTTTTTACAGCCGATCTACTGAGCTCAAAAAGTGCGTTTAAGGGCATATCATTCCAAAAATAGCTTTGACAATTGTGGAATAATTGTGGAGTGTTTAAATTACAAGGTTATTGTTGGTTGAGGACCTACCTCTTCATCCATTAGCCGTAAAAATCTTCGGCTTCGTCAGCTGGTTTATGTGCCGGTTTAGCGACTGTGCAACGAAAAAGTTTTAGTTTAAGTGAAACCCGTGCCCGTGGGCCCTTAATAAACTACTGTGGTGGATATACAGGATGTTCCTTAATGACGTGCTAATATTTTAGGGTGTGATTTCTCAAGTCATTTTATGAAGAAAAGTCCATATGTCCTAAACGGCTTAAATTTTTTTGCTATAGGGTGTTGAATTTTATTTTTCTTACGGACCACCTATGAAAAAGAGAAAAAAGCACGATTAACCTGGCTCGAAAGCGCCGAATATCACACGCGTGTTGAAAGAAAATATTTCAACTCTAGAGTGGAAATACAAGGCACACTATTTAATTTAGGCATATGATGCCAATTTGACAGACCACACCTATTTATTAAAAAGAACAAATATTAGAAAGCAGTTTAGTTTATTTATTACAACACAATCGACTTCTTGCAAACCAATCATCCGAATGCCGAAGTTGCTATCTTTGGCGACTTTAACGTCCACAATGTCAACTGGCTTAAATACTCAAACACCAACGATGAGCAAGGCCGCGAGGCCGAATCTTTTGCGATCAGTTCTGGTCTAACTCAACTCGTAGAAGAACCAACGCGGGTTCCAGACCGAGCTGGGGATTTTGCTAGTCTTTTAGATCTCTTTTTAACTTCAAATCCAGACCTATATACAGTCACCGTACAACCACCATTGGGCTCTTCCGATCACAAACTTATTTCAACCCTAAGCGAGCTGCCAATTAGTTCTGAACAACCTCCTAAACCCCGTAAGATTTGGCACTATACATCAGCTAAGTGGGAAGACCTAAAGGACCATTTTCGCAACTTTCCCTGGCTAAGCGTATGCTTTTCTTCGGATGATCCATCTGTCTGTGCAAAGGAGGTCTCCGACGTCATTCTAACTAGCATGGAGGCCTTTATTCCTTTCTCCAAAAAGCGCCCTTCCAACGGCAAACCCTGGTTTAGCAAGAATTGCGAGCGTGCTGTCAGATCTAAAAACCTGGCTTACCGACAGTGGTGTAAAAACCCTACTCCTGAAAATCGCGCCATCTTTGTTACCGCCCGAAACCAATGTAAGCAAATGATAGACCAAAGCAAAGAAGCTCATAACGAGAGAATCAAAAACAAACTTCTTGCCAGTCCTAACGGATCAAGGTCCTTTTGGTCAGTCGCTAAGGCCGTCAGCCAAAACTTTACAAAGTCAACTATTCCACCTCTAACACGTTCCGACGGCACAATAGCAACCACAGCCGGGGATAAAGCAAACCTACTTGCTGAACTGTTTTCCTCGCATTCCACTGTAGACTTTCAGGGAAAATCACCACCCAACATTCCCTCAGTTCAATCGCAAATGTCTGAAATCGTGTTCCGTCAGCGTCTTGTTAAACGGATTCTTAAAGGACTCGACGTCAATAAAGCTTCTGGTCCAGACGAAATTCCTATCATTGTTCTCAAGACATGCGCCGATGAACTTACACCAGTATTTTGTAGACTTTTCAACTTATCCTACGAAAAAGGAATATTTCCGTCCTGCTGGAAGTCGGCGCGTGTCCAGCCCGTCCCAAAGAAAGGTAAAAAGACCCTGCCAAGCAACTACCGACCCGTCGCATTGCTTTCAGTAATTTCAAAAGTAATGGAGAAAGCTATTAACCAACAACTCCTAAAGTATCTGGAAGGGCTTAACATTATCAGCGACCATCAATACGGTTTTCGTAAGTCCAGATCAACAGGTGACCTTCTGGCATATGTCACCCATCTTTGGAGCAACACCATCGAACATCATGGAGAATCCCGGGCTGTTGCACTGGACATCTCTAGGGCTTTTGATCGTGTTTGGCACGATGGGCTTCTAAGTAAATTGCGATCCTACGGTATGCCTAATGGATTTTGTTTATGGTTAACCAGCTTCCTTAAGAACCGTTCTCTGCAAGTGGCGATTGACGGGTTTCTCTCAGACACCTTCACCATCAATGCCGGTGTTCCTCAAGGGTCCATATTGTCGCCTACCCTCTTTTTACTGTATATTAACGACCTTCTAGTGAAAACCCAAAATCCAATTTATAGCTTTGCTGATGACAGCACACTTGTCTCATCTTTTACCTTGACTCCCCAAACATCCGCTGCCGACGCACATCTTCGCAGGCAGCATGAAGTATTGCGCCTCAACAATGACCTGGAAGAAATTTTGGCTTGGGGTGACAGTAACCAAGTCGAATTTAATGCTAAGAAAACCCAGGCAGCAGTCTTCTCCAAAAAGGTTAACATTGCAGAACCGGATATAGTCATGGCAGGACACGCAATTCCCCTGGCACCGTCTATTAATTTGCTGGGGGTCAATCTGGGAGGTAATATGTCTTGGCATGATCACGTTGCCGCAATTGCCAAGGCAGCTGCACAGAAACTTGGTGTACTTTTCCGCACCAAAAGGTTGTACACACCCCATCAACTTTTGACACTCTACAAAGCCCAGATTCGTCCATCATTAGAATATTGCTCTCATGTCTGGAGCTCTGCACCCAAGCACACCCTTCGGCTACTGGATTCCATTCAAAGGAGAGCCGTTCGTCTGATCGGCGACCCCGAGCTGACCAAGACCCTCGATAGCCTGGAGCATCGAAGACAGGTTGGTGATTTGGCTCTCTTTTACAGATATTTCCATGGCAGGTGTTCGACTGACATTGCCCACTTGATTCCACCTAGGGCAATGCAAAACAGAAATACACGGCGAACCACTGCCGCTCATCCATATGTTGTTCAGCTTAGTACTCCTCGAACTTCATTGTTCAAGAATTCTTTCATCTGGAGAACGTCATCTTTGTGGAATGATCTTCCTGAGGTCGTGTTTCCCAATGAATACAATCTTCAACGTTTCAAGACCCACGTTAATCGCTTTTTTCGCACTGGCACCGCTCCCAAAGCGCCTTAAAGGATTTTTCCTACAGTGCAGGTGTTTTATCATAAAAAAAAAAAAAAAAAAAAAACGTATTTGTCGAGTGATTCAGAATTAGAGTGTGAAAATACGCCATCTGAAATTATAAAAAAGTTAAAAATATACTGGAAAATTTATTACCAGTCAAAACAGACCCCGCTGAAGAAAATGTCATATATTAAACTTAAGTAGAAAATGTTTATGGGTCGCCATAGCCTAGCCTAGAGACTAGAGCCATGACCTACGAATCGAAAGATCACAGGTTCAAATCCCATCAGGAGCACTTGACTTTTTTTTATGAAAACATTAAATAGTTTATAGAATTATTTTGAATTGAAATCTTCCTTGTTGGGTGAATTTTTTTAATTTATTTTTAATGCATCTTTCCTTGATTAAATAAAAAAAATCATTCAAGAAGGAAGATATCAATTCAAAATAATTTTATAATTTATTTAATGTTATTATAAAAAAAAGTCAAGTACTCCTGATGGAATTTGAACCTGTGACCTTTCGATCTATTAAATTGGCATCATATGTTTAAATTAAATAGTGTGCCTTGTATTTCCACTCTAGAGATGAAATATTTTTTTTCAGCTCTAGAGTTGAAATATTTTTTTCACAAATCAAAGGTTTTTTTAATAATTCTTTGTGGTCGTAGGAAAAATAGTGTACATGACTCGTGTGAAAGTGATTATTCTAAAACTCGGAGAATTTCCGCACTCGACTGACGCCTCGTGCTAAATATCTCCTCGTTTGAAAAGTATCACTTTCATCACTTGTTATGTAATATACTATTTTTTAATGCGTTTTTTGTAATCTCCGAAAGTACTTTAGCTCTACTATTTATTATTATTCTTAAAACAATGACAAATTTAGTTTTATTAAAATTGTTGGAAATGACCACCTTCATTATTTAATAGGCAAGCTTCCGCCGGTCTAATTTAATTTAATTATTTTAATTAAGAGCGGTGTGCCTGAGGAGAAAAATACAAGAGACCATTTTTAGGCAGAATTAACCAGTCTAATCAGAAATAATATCCACATGGAAAAATGTCAGTGGCGTACCACTTTTTTTCTAAAAAATATTAGAGGACATATTTGCAGTGACGCCACTGGTGGGTTTAACTAAAATATGTGGTTTTATGTCCTATTAGCACACGCCAAAATTGAAAATATTATCTGAAGTACTTTCGGAGATATTACAAAAAACGCATTAAAAAAAAATTTCACACTGCCCTGTAGCGAAAAATTTAAGCCGTTTAGGACATATGTTTAATACGAACTTTTCTTCATAAAATGACTTGAAAATCACACCCTAAAATATTAGCACGTCATTAAGGAACACCCTGTATATAGGGCCCTTTACGAGCCGTGTAATTTATAACCCTCATATACCGGCCCTGTTCACTGTTTACATTATCTACAGCATGATGTGAAATGCGCAAACTCGCTGTATTCCCTTTTAGTCCTTCCTCCATCGGATCACAAATCTTTGTACCTACAAGCTATTAGCAATATATTGGTTATATGTGGAGTGGTTTGTGATTGCCACGAGCCTTCAGATTCTTTGAGATTCTGTGGGATGTTACCTATTAAAATCGTTGTCAGCCATGCCAGAGCTAGCAGCAATATTTGGCAGAACATCTGGATTTTCAGTAGCGAAAGCCTTCCATTCCTCTATTGAGTAGTATTTATGGATGCAGGTGAAAAGACCATGCTGAAAGGATAAAGGGGAACATTTTAAAGAAACACTAAATAATAAACATTCTTAAATACAATAGTAGAGTTTAGTGTCCGTATAAGTAAAATAGAAAAAGTTTTTAGCGGCAGGTGGACAAAGTAGTCTATTGCATTAAAGTACACAAGGACGCCAAAGGTAATGGGTTCCCTGCATGGGGCACAGGTAGACAATGACAGTCTGTTTCGTATTTATCCATCCAAGGACATCACAGCATCAAAATATATTTTAGGGTACATCTTTTAACATATATTTTCTATTATAGGTTTTGTTAGAGCAGCTGCACACGTTGCAAGGAACAAAGCATGCGCCATCGCTTGTTTAACAATAAAAAAGATCACATCCCTTTTCTGTAGAAAAGGAAAATATCTAAAGTATATTTCAGTCAAAATATGTCATCTCATTCACGGTCTAAGCGTTATATAAACGGCTTTTTTATAAAACCAAGGTTTAGTTTGTGACCGCTCTTCTACACAATCCGGTATTACATCCCGGTATTTAATAAAAATGACCCAATTATCATTCAACTAAAATTCGTTTAGCAATGTGCTTACTAATCATCGATTATTTGCTTAGATCGATTAATTTATTGCCGAGTCGCCTAATGGAAACGATAAATCATAATTTAATTTCACGTTTCTATAACTGCGTGTTTTATATCATTTATTTAGGAAACAGAAAAATATTAAATGTATTTTCGAATATAATTTAATATGATCATGAACTTGGCTATTTATAGTACAGGGAAACATTTATATAAGTTTTGTATAATTTACAGGGTGATCCACTAAGGGTGGCGAGCGTCTGTATCTCCAAAACCATATCTGTGGAGTATAAATTTAAAAAGATCATTAATAAACATGGTCAGGATTCGGGCCAATTTAATCTAATCTAATTTAATCTATAGCGGGCGAAAACTTAATTACTATCCAGCTTGTCACGTTCTTATAAAATAATACATTGTTATGAAATTTTGGTAGGTTATATGATTGCTCTGTGCGCACATTTTCAGTAATCAAACGTCTGACTGTAACTTCTGGTTGAACACAACTTTGTTATTTTAAACAGAACACCCTGTATATGTAAGACAGTTTCCGAGAAAATGGCATTGGAAATTGTCAAATTAGACTTTCACATTTTATTCTTATTACAAAAAACAAATCAATAAGTAAAAAATTTAATTCAGTAGTAGTAAATGAGTTCCCTTTCCCCTTAAAACACCCACCAAGGTCTGTGAATCACAGGAGAGGAGATTCCAGACTATTACTACTAACATAAAATTAAATAAGTTATATAACCGAAGTTGGTGAGAGGATATCAGGTCCTCCGTAGCGCAATTGGCAGCACGCTTGAGGTCTAATCGAGAGGTTCTGGGTTCGATTCTTAGCGGAGGCATAAAACTTTTTCAATTTTAATCGTGTCTGTACGCCGGCAAAAACATTTTTCAATTTAAAAATTATTTACACACGCCAACATAACTACATTTTACGACGTTATTATTATCCATCGCTACCTGAGATAAAAATACGAATAAACTAACATAAATTGTTGCTTGTTAATTACTTATACACAGAACCATAACAACTGTAACAACGCAAACAAAGCGGCGCGCGAGGTGTATTTAAAAACTAATAAGTTTAAACATATAAAAGCATAAATAAAAAAAAATTAAAAATAAGTAAAAGAAATTTTGAACACTAGATTTAAAAGAGGCGGTGCCATTAAGATTAGAAATTTGTGGTTTTAATGTTAAATTTAGCAGCACTTCCGGTTAAACAGGAAGTGAAATATATGTGACTCATTCATACGGAATACTTATAAAGAAATAAAAAAATTATATTAAACGTTTTACTTATTCGTTTGGTTTTTGTAAATACAATAAAGTGTGTGGTTAATTTCAAAATTCCCAATGCCATTTTTTCAAAAACTGCTCTTTGCAGACTGCATATTTTTAAAAATATGTATACAGGGTGTTCCTTAATGACGAGCTAATATTTTAGGGTGTGATTCCTCAAGTCATTTTATGAAGAAAGTTCATATAAACATAATATTTCCTACAGTGCAGGTGTTTTATCATAAAAAAAAAAAAAAAAAACGGCTTACATTTTTTGCTACAGGGTGTTGAATTATTTTTTTTTAATGATTTTTTTGTAATACCTCCGAAAGTACAGGGACATTATTTTAAGTGTCTCACCCGATTGGCAACTTTGCTATCGACCACAATAAAAAAAAAATTATGTATTCCCTAACAGCTTTTAGTAAAGAAGCCAAATTTGATGTCAAAAAAAATCTATGTTTACAAATTTGACAGATTCGACGCCATATCGGATTTTCTTAAATGGCAACCCTATCTTATAGTAAGCCAGCTGCATTCGCCTATTTGTTCCAACATTAAAAATATATCGTTGTCAATATTTATTTTCAGCCGTTCCGGAGATACGAGGCTTCGAAGTTGGTGATTTTGTTATCATTGAATTAACAGAAGCTTTGAGATTAGAATCTCAATTTTTTCTGAGGATACGTAATTTTTTATGGCGGAGCCACCCATACTATTGTCATATATGTCAGATGTCAGAAAATGACAGTTACGACGCTATTTTGAATTTTTTTAAATGGCAACCCATATTTATAACTACGTCAGTGTATGGCATTTCACGGTCCGATTTCAAAAATATATAGTTGTCGATATTTATTTCCAACCGTTACCGAAATACGACCGTATCAAAAACTGCATCGTATGAGTATGTGTTTTAAGTATCTCACACCATTAAAAAATAGAAGCTTTGTGATTAAAAAATCAATTTTTTTTGGAGATACGTAATTTCTTATGGCGGAGCCACCCATGCTATTGTCATGTTTGTCAGATGTCAAAAAATTACAAATACGACGCCATTTTGAATTTTTTTAAATAGCAACCCACATTTATAACTACGTCAGTGTATTGCATTTCGCGGTCCGATTTCAAAAATATATAGTTGTCGATATTTATTTCCAACCGTTACCGAAATACGACCGTATCAAAAACTGCATCGTATGAGTATGTGTTTTAAGTATCTCACACCATTAAAAAATAGAAGCTTTGTGATTAAAAAATCAATTTTTGGAGATACGTAATTTTTTATGGCGGAGCCACCCATGCTATTGTCATATTTGTCAGATGTCAAAAAATTACAAATACGACGCCATTTTGAATTTTTTTAAATGGCAACCCACATTTATAACTACGTCAGTGTATTGCATTTCGCGGTCCCATTTTAAAAATATATAGTTGTCGATATTTATTTCCAACCCTTACCGATATACGATCGTATCAAAAACTGCATCGTATGAGTATGTGTTTTAATTCAAATTCAAATTCAAATTCAAATTCCTTTATTCATGTTTAAAATTACAAGAACTTTACATACGTCAATGGGTAATATAATTATTACTATTTAAACCAATGTGGGTACCCAAACTACAATTCTAAAAATTCAACAATTTTACAGTTAAAAAAAATAAAACACAGCAGACGGACAGGTAAAAATCAGTTATTAAAAACATACAATACAAGTTAGACTTTAAGAGTTAAATATACAATTACAACAGATTAAAAGTTGAGCAATTAATTAATCAGGCAGTTACGGCAAGGGAACATCAAATGTATGATCTAGGAATTCCTGGATGGAGTAAAATGAATGGGTTATTAGATAGTTTTTTATAAAGGACTTAAAAGCGGCAATCTCAAGGTTTCTTACAGAAATCGGGAGCTTATTAAAAAAGGTGGGAGCATAGTGCAGCGTCGCGTTCCACGATCTCTGGAGTCGCAAAAAGTCAATATGTATATCTTCTCTACCTCGCGTGTTATAATCATGTCTGTCGCCAACTGATTGGTAGTTTTTCGAGTCTTTTGCGTGTAATAGACACTCGTATATGTACCGCGATGGAATGGTCAGTATCCCTAGATCTCCATACGCGCCCCTGGCATCGGAACGGTAGTCAAGCCCAGCCAGAATCCTCACCGCTCGACGCTGAAGCGCAAACACCCTCTTCATGTGTGCGGAATGTCCCCACGCCAGCAGAGCATAGCAACAGATGGACTGCACGAGAGCATGAAAAGCCACCAGACACACGCACGAATCAACCACCCTCGAGAGCTGCCGTAGTAAGTACACTGCCCTTGATACTCTCGAACAGATGAAATCGATGTGGATATCAAATTTTAGTGTGGGATCCATATGGACACCAAGAAATTTAACTGCCGGGGGGTTTACCTCATCATGAGGTCTGAGACTGAATAAAATTGTTTCGGTTTTGTCCTCATTTAGGCTCATTCGGTTTGCCGCAAACCAATCTCTAAGGGAATTACGATTTTCTTCCATTTTCAGCATTAGTGTAGTGACGTCTGAGTCGTCAACAGTGGCCGTTGTGTCGTCCGCGAAAAGGATCAACCTACCCGTAGTCAGCACGGTCGGCAAGTCATTGACGTACACTAGGAACAGTAGGGGCCCCAGAATCGAGCCCTGAGGCACCCCATGCCTCAGCTCTCGCTGCCCCGACTCTGCCTGGCCGAAGGAGGTCACCTGCTTCCGCCCCGATAAGTAGCTTTGCATTAGGGCAATGCTCTTCCCATCTAAACCATAGAACTGAAGCTTCTTGAGAAGGACAGAATGAGAAATGCAATCGAATGCCTTTGATAAGTCGTAATATGTTGTTCCTACGTACTTTCCATCTTCATATCCCTTCAGGATATGTTCGCACAGTGTATTTATGGCATGTGTGGTAGAGAGCTTTTTTCTAAAGCCGTACTGACAGTTTGTGAATAATTTATTTTGTTCGAAATAGTTGTAAAGTTGGTTTTTAAGGATCTGTTCAAAAACTTTAGATATTACCGATATAAGTGCAATAGGTCTGTAGTTGTTAACATCTGCTTTGTCGCCTTTTTTATGAATAGGGATTATTTTACTAAGTTTTAGACTATTTGGGAAAACGCCCTCAACAATACAAAAATTTATTACCTTTGTTAATGGGGTTATGAGAATATTTTTAACTTTTTTCAGTAGTAATACACTCATGCCATAAATATCTCGGCTACTCTTGTTCTTCAAATTGTCGATCGCATCTCTAACCTCCAGATACGTCACCTGCGTGAAAGCGAAGCCAAGCTCAGGAGGCAGATCCACCGCCCCCAGACGATCCTCAGCAGCTACCTCAGATTCCGGGATCCCGCTCAGTATATTGTCGGCAATGTCTGCAAAAAAATTGTTAAAAGAATCGGCACTGAGGTTAACAACATCAGCTGGATGCCCATTGGGCTCTCTATGCGTGTTAATGACCTGCCATGCCGCTCTCGACATATTACTAGAGTTAGAAATGAAATCAGAGTTTGCTTTTTTCTTAGCAGCGCTAATTGCATCTCTGTACTGTTTACGGTATTTTTTAAAGTTTTCTTGAATCAGTGGAGAACCGAAGATACAATACATTTCACGGAGCAGTGAGAGGTTGCTTCTCATCGTTTTGAGTTCCTCTGTGAACCATGGGATCTCATTTCGATGTCTGGAAACCCTTTTTACTTCTGGGAAAGCGCGATTTAGGAAATCGTTTATTTTAGTAATAAAATTATTACATTTGACCTCCGCAGAGAACCCCGTGAGCACAGCGGCCCAATCGGTGTTCTCAAGGCTATTGAAAAAAATATTCTGACCTCCCCGAGTAAATGGACGGTATAGAGAAGGTACAGGTTTTAGTGTGGATTGATCAGTCTCCAGAGAGAATGAAACACGAATGCTCACCGCACTATGATCCGACAGCAATGGGTTGTGAACGTCAGTATCAAACTCCAGCGTGTCGTGAAAATTAACAAAGATGTTATCAATACAATGATTTTCCCTTGTTACAGTATGTATTTCCTGTTCAAAACCATAAGAATTGGCCAAATCACTGAAGGTGTTTCTAGGCTCATAATCTTTTTCAAAATGAATATTGAAGTCACCATTTATAATACAGTATTTATTGCTGGTTGAAAGTTTTATGAATACATTTTCCATTATTGCTAGAAACACTGAAAAATCACCGTTTGGTGGACGGTAAACTGTCACAACCACCAATTTCCTGTTTGACAGTTCAATTGCTGAAATTAAGTATCTCACACCATTAAAAAATATTTGTAATTTTTTGACATTTGACAAATATGACAATAACATGGGTGGCTCCGCCATAAGAAATTACGTATCTCCAGAAAAAATTGATTTTTTAATCACAAAGCTTCTATTTTTTAATGGGGTGAGTTACTTAAAACACATACTCATACGATGCACTTTTTGATACAGTTGTATTTCGGTAAGGGTTGGAAATAAATATCGACAACTATATATTTTTGAAATCGGACCGTGAAATGCCATACACTGACGTAGTTATAAATGTGGGTTGCCATTTAAAAAAATTCAAAATGGCGTCGTATCTGTCAAATTTGTAAACATAGATTTTTTTTGACATCAAATTTGGCTTCTTCACTAAAAGCTGTTAGGGAATACATAATTTTTTTTTATTGTGGTCGATAGCAAAGTCGCCAATCGGGTGAGACACTTAAAATAATGTCCCTCAATTTTGGCATGTGCTAATAGGACATAAAACCACATCTTTTAGTAATAAAAGTTTTTTTTTTGTCCCACCAGTGGCCTCCCTGTAAACATTTCCTCTGATATTTTTTAGAAAAAAAGTGATATGCCACTGACATTTTTCCATGTGGATATCATTTCTGATTAGCCTGGTCAATCCTGCAAAAAAATGATCTCTTGCGTTTTTATCCTCAGGCACACCGTTCTTAATTAAAATAATTAAATTAGCTCTAATATTTATTATTATTAACATTGATAATACAAAATTTTGTTTTATAAACATTGTTGGAAATGACCACCTTCATTATTTAATAGGCATTATTTCGCCCGTCTAATTTAATTTAATTATTTTAGTTAAGAACGGTGTGCCTGAGGAGAAAAACGCAAGAGACCATTATTATGCAGAATTGACCAGGCTAATCAGAAATAATATCCATATGGAAAAATGTCAGTGGCGTACCACTTTTTTTCTAAAAAATATCAGAGGAAATGTTTGCAGGGACGCCACTGGTGGGACTAAAAAATAACTTTTATAACTAAAACATGTGGTTTTATATCCTATTAGCACATGCTAAAATTGAGAATATTATCTAAAGTACTTTCGGAGATATTACAAAAAACGCATTCAAAAAAAATAATTCAACACTCTGTAGCAAAAAATGTAAGCCGTTTAGGACATATGTTTATATGAACTTTTCTTCATAAAATGACTTTAGGAATCACACCCTAAAATATTAGCACATCAATAAGGAACACCCTGTATAGGGTGTTCTTTAAAATAACAAAGTTGTGTACACTTCCGGTGTGACAGTCAGGCGTTTAAAAACTGAAAATATGCGCACAGTGTAACCATATAACTACCAAAATTTCATAATGATGTATTATTTTAATAATAGTAATTTCGTTGTCAGTATACCGTACATTTAGAATTTAAATAAATTGAAGTCTTGCGTACGCATCGCGTTTATTTCTTCTTGTTCGTAATGTCTTATGTCTGCGATTAAAACAACATTATGTTCACGGAATCTCAGTAAAATAAAAAATAAATTATCTTGTATGTTGGGCCCGTTCATCATAATATCATTTACTGAGTAACCTGTACTGGATTTGGCAGATCCGTCGAATACAACTCTTAATTTTGTAGTAGTGGATGATTCCTTAAAAACACAGTGATGGGGAAGAAAAAACTCTGAATCACTACTTGGGGTGTCTGAGAGAGACATGTGTCCAAGTTGAATATATTCATTCATGAAATCATGATATTGCAATTTTAAGGTTGGGTTTTTCATGAGTTTTTGTTCCAAACTTAGGAAACGCTTTGTTGCCATATGTTTAGAACTGCCCAAGATAGACGGTAATTCTTTGAGTGGAATGGTAACAATAAAACGACCGTCAATATCTTGAGTAATGTTTTGCTTAAAATGGTTTTCACAGTAAGTTTCTTCTTTAGAAAGAAATTTTATTTTTGGACACTCTTCAAGTTCCCAGAATTTGGTAAGTTGCGACTCAAGTTGAACGTTAGTTGTAAAATGACAGTGTTGAACTTGTTTTTGATTAGAAATCAGAATGGGTCCAGAAATTATCCAACCAAGGGTGGTTTTGTGTAAGATAGGTAGTCCCGGGCCAAGCTTAATTTGTCCTATACTTAGAATGTCCCAGAATGTGTCAGCTCCTAGAAGCAAATCAATAGGGGCAGGTTTTTCAAAATTATTATCGGCCAATAATAAATTATTTGGGATTTTAAGTGCCGAGCGATCAACATAAATGTAGGCATGAAATGTTTCTTTCGAAATTGTTTATGGCAGATTTAAATGTAATTGAAACCATGGATTTTATATCATGACTCACTTGATTTACACTAGACACAGAAATATCAATCTTCTGTTTGGGTAGCTGTAAAATATTGCATAGGTTTTCAGATATAAAATTTGATTGACTTCCATTGTCAAGAAGTATTCTACAATCATGTTGTCGGCCATTGTTATCAAAAACCTTGACAATGGCGGTAGAAAGTAATACCTGCGGTTTTAAAGTGCAATCAGGGGTCATATTGAGGTGATGATGGGTAGTTAGAGTAGTAGACTGCGCAGTATTGTTTATTTGTGAGGTGTTTGTAGAAGAACTGACAGGTGGTCGAGGGCTATGAGCAATTCGCTGAGTGGAAGTTTGAGAATTTGTAGTATTTTCAAAATGAAGCATTGTGTGATGAATTTTGCCACACTTTCGACAGCCTGCGGATTTGCAATCCTTGGTAGGATGGCCTGCACAAAGACAATTTACACAGATGCGTAGTCGTTTCGCGGTATTTAATCTATTTAAAGAATTAAGTTTTAGAAATTCAGGACAGCCATATATGGTATGTTCTTGGGAACATAAGTAACATTTTATAGAGGTTGTCTTGGAATGAAAGGTTTTAGGATAATTGTTTCCAGACGGAGGGCGCAATGAAGGTTTTTGTTGTTGTTTTGAAAAATCATTAAAATTGTTCAAGGATTCTAGTACGCGACAACGCTCTTTTAAAAAATCTAATAAGTCGCCCAGTTCTGGTAATATATTTGAGCCATTTTTTGACTCCCAAGCACGTCTTGAATTGATATCAAGTTTTGTGGAAATTAGGTAAATAATTAAATCATCCCAGTGTTGGGTTGGGCGCTTCAAAACTTCCAATGCTCTTAGATGTTTTTGAGTATCATCAAGAAGCTGTCTGAGACCTTGATGCGATTCTTTAATGATCGCGGGTAAGTTAAAAAGTTCTCTGATATGGTTATTAACAAGTAAAGGCTTGTTTTCAAAGCGTTCAGTGAGAAGCTGCCAAGCAATAATATAGTTTGCATCACAAACTTGTAAAGATTTTATTGTATCGGCTGCAGTGCCTTGCAAAGATAATCGTAAATAATGAAATTTTTGTACGTCATTAAGAGCATTATTTTCATGTATAATTGAGTTGAAACTATCATGAAAGAACAACCATTGGTCAAAAGACCCATCAAACGTAGGTAAATTTAATGGAGGTAGCTTGATGTTGCTTAAAGTGGGCCCAGCTGTAACCGATTGGTAGTCACTATTAGCAACCAGCTGTTCCTTATTGTGTAGGGCTAGAAAATTTTTAACACTAGAAATAATTTCAAAATAGCCTTCTTCAAAAGTTAAACGCTCAACGGCGTGAATGGCCTCATAATTTATTTCACAATCAGGATCAGAGGTCTCGATTTGCAACTGGGCGTCACTAAATGTATCTAAAAGTTCTTCAGCTTTAAACAATCGGTTTTCCAAATCTATTAAATTAATAGTTGCATTATCCTTGATGCCATTGAAATAATTTCTAAACCGTGTGAGAGAACTTTTAGCGCATGTACGTTTAATTTTATTAGGATCGGACATAGTAAGTAAGTAAAAAAATAATAAAACAACAAATTTATATTATTTTCTCAATGAAAGCAGTTTTCTACACGCAGGTAGCGCATAGGTGGCACAAATAGTATTTAAACTGTAACAAAGTACATAAGAATAGCGTACTTACGTACTATTCTAAACAAAATGTTAGAATAGTAACTAATAAAAACCAATTTGGTTTAAAGTGTCACTAGTACATTCAAATGTTACCAAAAATTGTGATAAACTTTATTAAATTTATCACAGTAATACACTAATGCATAAAAATGCGTGAAACAGCAATGAAACCGATAAAAGGTGTAAATATTAGTGTATGGAAAAGTACATAAAAGCATTAATTAAAACCTATAAAATGGTTTCAAAATAACCAAAGGTTGTAATAAACTATAAGTATTGTTTGTCAACGTAAAATACACTAATGCATAAAACAGCAGTAAAACCTATCAAAGGTGTAAATTAGTGTATAGAAAAAAGCATTGATTAAAACCTATAAAAGGATTTCAATGTAACCAAAAACTGTAATAAACTATTCAGTTTGCCACAGTGATACACTAATGCATAAATATGCATAAAACAGCAGTAAAACCTATCAAAGGTGTAAATTAGTGTATAGAACAAGTGCATAAAAGCAGTAATAAATACCCATTAAAGGGTTTGTGTATTTACTATGGTACGCAAGTGTAAAAAGATTCTGTAAAATAGTTCAAAACCACAAACAGAAACGTGTATTAGGTGTCATTTAACCTAAAGTCAAATTTAAAATCATGTAAGGAGTCAAAAATCTAATTGTTTGCTAAAATAAAACAGTAAAAATTATGTTTTAATCAAATAAAGGCTTTAAAATGATAAAATGTAAAATGGAGGACGGCTAATAAAAGGAACGCACTGACCTGTATTATCTCCAAAGTTCTTTGTAGCTGGGAAAAAGAGGAGGTATCCGGCTCGAAGGACCAAAATGGAGGGGAAAAGTAAAGGATTTTGAGAATTTCACTATTTGTTTATTTTTTAACAGTCAGATATAATTTCGGATGGAGCTGGTAACCTTTTTAGAAGAATTTAGAAATATTGATGGGATGCTCTGTTAAATGCAGCGTAATCTCTAGTAAATTCCTTTTTCCAATACAAATACTTCTATTCGCGTTATATTACGTAACAAATTTCAATAATTTGAAGTGTAAAAAAATCGTTTATTGATGTTAATTTCACGCTATTTGGTACGTCAATGAATAATACATAAATTTGCAACAAAAGTATAATAAGCGAAGCTGGAGATAAAACATTACCTTTTGACCATGACCATAAAGAAACAAAAAATTGCAAAAACACTTATTTGAGGGGATAATAGAAATAAATAAAAAAAATATATATTTTCACCTAAATTAAATTGTCAAATACAAGAGCTCGTCTAATAACATTTTTTTCCTTTGATTTTTAGTCTCAAAATGACCCTTTGGGATCACAGCGATTAAACGAAATAAGTAATTGATTAATCTTGACATAATCGAAAAAACAATAAGTCGAAATAATTGTAAAATCGAACAATCATAATCAGAAAAATTCCTTTAATTTTTGGCCGCGTCCAAATTACCAACTATTACCTAATTTCATAAATTAGCTTAGTTTAGTACTTTGAATACGGAATATATGGTTACTGACATTATTTTAAGAGGAAAAGTTTTAATGAATTATGTTCTTTAACGGCTTCATTTGGAAAATACAGGGTGTTCAAAATTTAATTTTTAAATAATAAAACATAGATTTAGAGCTTAGTGGTGAAAAACCTAAAAAGTTTAACTAAGAGGATTTTTCCCAAAAAAAATATTAAATTTTTAATACATATTATTGGGACTGACGACATAGAAAAAAAAAGGATATTCAATAATAGTCAAGTTATCCTTCAACAAAACTAACCTTTGAAAGAACCTTGGCCATTTGAAAGGTTCCGACAGTGTCCATGTTTGAAGCCATGACGGGGATGCCATTGTAAGTTTGCTTGGAATTTCTGAAAGTGATTTTTCTGTAAAGGTTGACCTGCGAAAAATAAAGAAAGGCGAAATAAGTAAAATAAATCATATTTTCTCTTTCTTATTGATATTCTGTTTCTATAATTCAACAAATAGGAAAACTTAAAATATTTAAAAAAATCTTCAAGACTTGTTCAATCTTTCTAAGGGTAAGATGCCTTTAATTCTCTACTAACATACAGGGTGGCCCGCTCTTAACGCAGAATTTTATAGCATCAAACTATTCAACTTTTTAACATTTTTCAAAAGCATAATTATAAGCAGAAGGCATTAGAACTTCGTAACTTTTAGAGAATAAAAACTAAGTAAGGAAGGTGAAACCATTAATTAAAAAAATGCACAACATGTTAGGGAAAATTAAAAAAATAATATATCTACAGGGTGGCCCACTCTCAACGCAGGCATAGAATCTAAAATACTTAACTTTTTAATATTATTTAAAAATAGAGTTATAACGAAGCATTAGATCTACAAATTAAAATTATACAGGGTGTCCCAAATAGTCAGGCATATCCAACATTTAAAAAAAATAGAATATATTATATCATTTTCTAATTCCCATTAACATTCGATATATATATATATATTTTGTATAAAATGTAATATGTTTTAATTCAATTGTTTTTGAGATATTGACGTTTAAAATATGGTATTTTCTTCAGACTTTGACAGGCTGTAGTATTGGAACGGCGCATCTTAGAGAAAAATGGGTTTTACCCAATGCATATAAGATGAGAAGAGAATGTTCATCCTATCAACCGCAAGCAATTATTTTATTTAAGATTAGTGCGATCCATTATATTGTTATCTTTGTTTCGATAACTTATAAATAGTCAAAAACAGTTTAAAAACAGGAAACCAGACTCGAGACATCAATCAGGTAAGATCGTTTTCAGCGATCGGCTGCTGCCATTGCTTGGAATTGTTGTGACGTCGGTAAGTTGTTTCGCGTGTTTTTTTTATTAAAGGGCGTATTTTGTTTAATTATTTTCTCAGTAAATAATTCAATATATTAAATACTGAAACTTCTTTCTTGCTCTATACTCTATACCAGTCATACTCAACCTGCGGCCCACCACTTTTCCGACTATGATAAAGGCTACTGAGGACCGTATCGATATTTCTGAGGAAAACCGTTCCTCAATTTTAAATACATCAGGGTCATTTTTAAGTTGATACTTCTTTTTTAGCTGCGTATAGAAGGCATTAAAATAAACAAACATTTTCAAATACCTTTTTTTCAAAAAACTCAATAATAAAGTACTTATATTTATTTATTACACTACGAATTAAATACGGTTCTGCCTAACTTGCCCGTTGAATAACATTAAGAAAACTTCTGGGTGTAGGATGAGCCCGCAAGGGAATGCGTTCTGCGTATAATCTCGAAGCACTTTGCCACACTCACAGTAAATTACCACCTTATCTATTAATTCATTGTTTTCAAATTTTACTATTTTGGTAAATAATTTAAAATTAACTTGCTTCAGAAAACACACCGCACCGGATTGTTCAACACTATTCGTATGACTAATACTAATAAGAGATAGGAAAAACAACAAAAACTATATGTTTTGATGCCAGGCCCGCACTTCGATTTTTTACTTCTCTATCTCGCCTATTTTTTAGTTTTTTGAAAAAAGGTATTCGAAAAAGTTGTTTATTTTAATGCTTTCTATATACAGCTAAAAAAGAAGTATCACCCTATATAACTGCACTGTCAGATGAATTTTAAAAAAGGTTCCAAGATTTAAGGAAAATAGAAAAATGTGTATTGCTTGTACACTGAGAAAATTGTTTTACTAAATTATCTTGTTGAGCAAATATTAGTTATCTTAACAAAAAATATAGTTAATATAACAACAATTCGCAGTAATCTTAACATTCTCGTCATGTAAAACTAAATATAGAAATATAGAAATAGAAATATATATATTACATACTTGGTTATAAATTATAACAAATTGTGTATATATAAATAAAATCTAACATTGTAAATAATTGTCTATAGGGAGTTTTGGGTTTGCACCTAGGGAACTAAATCCCTGTATGTGCAATGGTATCTTAAAAGCACTTAAATTATCAGTAACATTTTGTTTAATTGTTTTAGTAATTAATTATATAAATAGCTAAATAAACTTAATCTAAAATAGTTGCACCAACAATGTGCAAAAGCAAATAAAAATATCCTAAAATATTTGCACAGCTAATATGAATTAAACAAAGAAACCATTATAAACTTATCTCTAGACTAAAACTTTTAAACAGATATCCGTCGGAAAAAGAGAATAGGTTTTTAGAATAAGGCAATGAATTTATGATTGTCTGTATATATAAATGTTCTGCAACGCTTCCTGAATTTTTTAATATTGTTGATATTTTTAATTTCTATAGGTAATATGTTATATATCTTAGGAGCCAGATAACTGAAGAAACGTAAATTGATTGTAGTGTTACTATGTGGTATTCTTAGATGCTTGTTAGTTTTGCTTCGCGTAATATGTAAATGATTGATATGGTTTTTGAGTTCAGGTTTTTTATGAATGAATATTGAGGCTGATAATATATAAAGGGATCGGACATTTAAAATTTCTGCATTGTAAAGTAAGTGGGTTGCGTAGCGCTTGTTTTTTTTATTAATTATTTTCAGTATGTAATTTTGAACAACATTTAATGGTTTTAGCGAATTTTTGTACAGGCCACCCCACGCAATTATGCCATAATTAATTAGGGATTCTACTAATGCTTTATATATGGAGAGTAACAATTTTTTTCCAAAAATTTCTCTTAAGGTATAAAATTTGTAAATTAATTTCCTTATATTTTTTGTTAGGTTTAAGACATGCATGTGCCACTTAAGGTGTTTATCAATAGTAACCCCTAAATATTTTGTGGTTTCTACTTCACAAATAACATCATTTAAGTTATTAACTTCTATTTCACTAAAATTAGGACGATTAGATAAGGTTAAAGAAAAAGCTATATAGTTGGTTTTTGATGTATTTAGTGTCAACTTGAAAAAATCTAGCCAGTGTTTTATTATCTTAATTCCCTGTATAGCATTTCTTTTTACCTCATCCCATGTTGTACCTTTAAAAATGACCGCTGTGTCATCTGCGTACGATATTATTGTGCCATTATTGATATTTATTTTTATTAATGAATTTATATAAGCTATAAACAGAATTGGTCCTAGTACGGTTCCTTGGGGTATACCAATTTTTATAATCAGAGGATCACTTTGGGTATTCGCTATTTTCACTACTTGTTGTCGATCTTTTAGGTAGCTCTCTAAGACATTTAATACGACGCCCCTAACTCCATAATTGCGTAAGGTATCTAGGAGCAAGTGATGCGGTACTGTATCAAACGCTTTTGCTAGGTCGAGGAATACAGCAATGCATTTTTCGTTATTGTCTAAATGTTTTGTTACCTGACTAGTTAATTCATATATAGCGTTTTCAGTGCTAGATCCATTCATAAATCCGTATTGATTTTTTGAAAGAATATTACTGTTTTCGAAAAAATTAGTTAGTCTATCTTTAACGCACTTTTCAAATATTTTGGCAAAATTATTTATGACACTAATGGGTCGGTAGTTACCAATATTGGTTTTATCACCTGATTTATGAATAGGAGCAACAATTGTCATTTTAAATCTGTTTGGGACTTTACCTGTTTTAAAAATTAAGTTTATGATGTGAATAAGGGGTTTTATTATATATTTATGGCAAGATTTTATTATTTTGGTGTTGATCCCATCTGGCCCAGGAGCACAGGTATTTTTTAGCGAGTTAATATGTTTGATAATTTCATTTTCATTAACAGGTTTTAAGAACATTGATGATATATTGTTATTGATTGTTTTTGGCTCGATGTTAGCGGGGTTAATTTGTTGATGCATTTGAATGCCCACATTAATAAAGTAATCGTTACAGAAATTTGCCATATCTTTATCATTAGAAAAGGTCATGTTGTTGTTTTTAATTTCAATTTTTTCATTTGTTTTGGTTATTTTTTGATCAGTTGCATCTGATATTATTTTATAAATCTTTTTAATATTATGAGTATTATTGTCTATTTGTACTTTATAGTAGTTATATTTACATTTTTCAATAATTTTATTAAGGTTATTTCGGTATTCTTTATAGATAGTATTGTCAGCGTTGTTGAAATTTAGAAGAAGGCGCTTTTTTAGCTGATCCCTATGTTTGATAGCATTAATAATACCGTTTGTTATCCATGGTTTAATTTTATTATATTGTCGTGTTTTAACTATATATTTAGTTGTAGATTCATTTAAGATATTAAAAATTATCTCGTAGAATTTTTGGCATGCAGTTTCAGCATCGTTTGATTCCAAAACAGTTTGCCAATCTTGATTTTGAGTTAGGCTTTTAATTTTTTCATAGTCAGATTTTAAATTTGTATAAGTTGTATATTTTGAAGTTGTTTGTGATTTAACATATTCCTTAGTGATGTTAAGCATTATAGGATAATGGTCGGTGATAGCGGAATCAAGAATAAATGATGCGAATTTAACGGAGTTAATTTTTAATTTTTTTCTAACGAAGATATGATCTAAGCATGATGCTGCTTCTTTTGTTACTCGCGTTGGACTATTAATGGCGGGGAAAAACCCAAGATGTCCTAGTATAGATATATATGCATTGGTAGTGTTTTCGAGGTGATTAGCGATGTTTATATTTATATCTCCTATAATAATATCAATTTGATTTGCTGGACTATCTACAAAATACGTTTCTAAGTCTTCTAAAAATGACTGGACATGCGTGGAGGGAGGTCTGTACAAACAATGTATGCCAAAACTTATGTTTTCCAGTTCAAAAATAATTTTTGTAATACTTACCTTTGATCTTAGAAGTTTTTGAGTAGTGAGTCTAGCATTTATATCATTTTTTATAAAAATAATAACTCCATCATTTTTGTTAAGACAGGAATTGTCACTGAACATTTTATATCCAGGTATACTATAATCTCCATTATTCTGCCAACATTCACTTAAGATAATTACATTGCAAAATTTAATTTTGTATGCCTCTAAAAATGTAATAAATTCATTAAAATTTTTCCTTACACTTCGTATGTTTAAATGAAGAATATTAAGCAATTTATTATTTAGAATAATTTTATGTTGTATTAAGTTACTGTCAATTGTCTCTTGTTGAATTACAGGTTGTACCAATTCCAGATCGTTAATTATTTCAATTTCTTGGCTTTTACTGTTCATATCCATAGTCTATCGTACTTTTTAATATTTTTAGAAGGTATTGGTAGGAGGGACATTCAGGGTCGTTAACTTCGTGTTCGGTACTGTAATTTAAATTATACTTTGAATTTGCATTTACACAATTATTGCACTAAATAAAGAAATCTTGTTAAAACTTTATAGTAGACGTAAATAAGCTACTGATCTGTTTTCACTAATGTGTGCATTTTTAGTAACTAAGCATTTAATTCTTCTTGAAATCAAATATATCGCTATTTAATTTTACTAGTATGTCTACTTAAAATAGCATATGATTGAGTAGAATCTAATAACACATGATTTATTAAAATAATAATTCAGTTTAAATTGACAACTTAGTAATATTAGGCAACCACTTATTTATAACAGCATGCAACTTAATAAATCATTTTAAAAATACGGCCTAAACTGACCAATCAGGTGGGTTCCCGCTAGTCACATTACCAATTTCACGGTATTTTACCGGCTTCATTTATTGTTTGTGTTTTATCTTGCTAGGAGTTAGTGTGGGAGTTAGTTTGAGTTCTGTGGCTTGGAGGTAAGGTATCTGTTTTTATTTTAATCATAATATAAAATATTGTTTTTGTGATATGATGATCAGGTAAGTTAGTAGGAAGTAGGATAATCTAATTAATAAAGTTATATAATATATGTATTATTCTTTCTTGACTACCCCCGAAATATTATGTATTATGGTGGATTTAATAGAGACAAATAAAATACCGGAGGTTACCATTAGATATTTATGTTGTTTGTATGCAAGTTAAAATGTCGATGCCTATAAGCTCTTTATTCTTGTTCATAAATCTTATTATTAATATAATATGGTTTTGGTAGGTATACGTACTTATTTTTAGATTTTTGTTTCCCACAATAATAAATTGTTTATTATCGTATCTTCGTATTACAATGTTAGTTTTAGGATTTAATTTTAATATTTGCCTTTTCAGAAATGAGTTGTTAGTGTAAGACGTGGCTAGCATAGTTTGTTGTTATATGATTTAAAAGTTTATGTTAAGTTTATGTTTTTTCTTTATTATTTAATAAGGATTTAAGTTTTTTACCTATATATATAACATTACTGTGTTCCCATTAACATTTCGCAGTGTAAAATACAAGTTTAATGTAGTGTATGTCAAAATTTGTTAATCTTTGAGTCTTATCTGCTAGGAAATGTTTCTGGGACCAGCCAAGAAAACATAGAAACAAAAATATTTGTCATGCCAATGTTTCTGTGGCTACATGTTTCACCTTCTTCAGGGCTAACTAACAATACATCTCCTATTTTAGCCATTCTCGTGCTTAAAAATTAAAAAAAACACCTTTTTAAATTATATCTTAATGTTAAACTTAAAAACAAACTGGCCTGTTGTTTTTAGTCCTGGAGGAAATAAAATAATTTATTTATTCTAAATTTCAACAAAGCAGGTTCAACGACAATTCAAAATATAGCCACCGAAACTTTCAGACTACAAATATTTTTATTTCTATATTAAAGATTTTGTTTCTTATTTAATATTTGACTGTCATGATGAGTGAAAGTTTTCTTTTTACAGGTAAATTATTAATTTAAGTTATTGTTTCTATTTTATCATATTATAGCAACTTTATTGGAGAACGTTCCTAAAAAATATAATTAGAACAAAGTTGTGGTTCAAATTTTTAAGTTTAATTAATACACAGTTAGAAAATAATTTTGTCTTTTATTTCCATTGTAGTCACCTATTTGTTTAATAAGTCAAAAAATCACCCAATAGTTTAAATACAAACAAACTTATTAACTGGGCGAAAATAATTTGGCAAGAAATTGAATACATTTTTACTATTGATTTTTATTTTTTATGATTAGGTAGAATATCTTTTTAAACAGTAGGTACCTACTTACTTATATTAGCGGACTAAACTTTTCCTAGCCTAAAAATTTTATTAAATTTACTGAAAGATCAATAGACAAAATGCTTTTCATTTTTTCCAAGATTTGATCACCCTGTATATTCAACTGGGTATCTTTGCTTGGCTAAAATTACAAGATTGTTTAGTCTAGTTTACTAAGGTTAATTAGTATATTCAACTAAATATCTGATTGTTTTTATTAAGACATTTTAGTAGTTTTTACATACATATATTAGTACCTTTAAATGTTATCACTTAGTAGAAAGAAATTTGCTACTAAGTTTACTAGTTAAATATTATTAAGATTTCTTAGTAATGACAACAGATTTTATTTTTAAAATAAATAGGTAGATTTGTTAGTATTAATAAACCGCCGAATAACTCCTAATACAAAAAATGTCGCATTTAACAAGCAACATAGTTAATTATAATAATATTAAGAGTCTGAAATACTATTCCATTTAGTACCCTTAACAAGTTTTAATTTATTTTTTCTATTGGAGTATAACTAAATCTTTTAGTTATTTTTACTAAATATTTTTAACAAGATTACTTTAGTAAGGATAACAAGACATCTAGGCTGAGGCCTATTCTACTAAGAATTTTTAGTTAATTTAACTAAAATTTTAGTTAAAACTACTAAAAAATTTTCTCAGTGTAGAACACCCATGGCATCTGGGAACGACGACCATCTCACAGCTAGCCTCAGTTTTAAGTTGTAATTTTGCAGAGTTGTTCGATGAGTTCATCGATTTCAAAAACGATACCAACGTAGAAGTTCTATTTAAAGAAAAAAAGGAAAAAAGGGGGAATACGTGGTATTTTGGAGCATTGTCCGGCAAAAATATAAAACCGCTCAAAAAAGTGCCCAAACTCTATTATCACTTTTTGGATCTACATACGTTTGCGAATCGTCGTTTTCGCGAATGAAATACCTACGCAAAAAATGTGAACAGAAACAAACTTACGGACTCACATCTGGATGATGTAATAAGGTTGGCATGCAGAACCAAGCCCCCGATCATGACCAAGTTTTGAAAAAGTGTTCACAATTTCAGAAATCTCGATAAAACCAAAATTTGGGATTGTAAAAGCTCTTTCCAAATTGTATCAACCTTATATTATAAGACTTATATCTTTCTTTGTTATTAAGATAACCATTTATTTTAAATTACGTTTTTTATTAACACCTAAATAAATTTCTATTTTGGCCCGCGGCACCTTTCCTAAAACGTCTATGTGGCCCCTATAAAAAAAAGGTTAAGTATGGCTGCTCTATACGATACGGTCAAAATCAAAATTTATTGAAAAAGTGCATTATCTTCATGATAATAAGTCTGTACTAAAATCGCTGTATTTTTATCGGTGGTGGTTAAAATTTCTGTGGAATGGCTGATTGGAGACCCTAACCATGAACAAACAAATAGCTAATGGCATTATCTTGTAACATATTTAGAGTATTTTTAATGGTAGGTATCATGCTTTAGTCACAGGGCGATTTAAACGGCTCGCTTCGTTAGAACTTTCGGGAAAACTTCTAAATTTATAATTTATTAAACATGGGTTTGAGTTTAAATATATTTTTCAATGTGATGTAACTAAAATATTGACGTTTTCCTATGTAGCTTCCGGTTGTACCGGAAGTAGCTGTCAACTTAATATAATTATGATTATTTTTTAAATATTTTTATTGGATTCTGTTCAAAATTCCAAATACATTTTGTATAACAGAGCAGAGGTCAGATAAACCAAATAGAAGTAGGGATATATTATTGACACACTTAATTATGGGACTTGGAAAAGGCCTGCTCATAGCATATTTTAGGGAAAAACCACTTGCACATTACCCACATACACCCGTGTTATTATTTTTCATTTTCTACGCATTCAAATAATGATCACTTCCTGTTTAACTTTTTGAGCAGTAAATAAAAATTATATATGAAAAGCCATTTTCTTCTGAGGTGTACCGTTATAAAAGATGCTACAAGCTTGCAAACCTTTCAAAACCTTTCAATGATACAATAAGTTATTGGTTTAGCAGATTTTAGTGTGTTGCACACATATTTAAACACGTTTTACCCAACTTGTGTTCTAGTCAAAATTAGGATATATAGAAACCAACTCGATTCATACTACGGGAAATAACTAATCTAATAATGTATTTGTTATTTTCACCCAGTAGGTACGCTCAAGTTCAAACACCTACTTTAAAAAATACATATAAAATAGGTATTGTGCTTTTTGAAAAAAAAAAATAGTGTGTTTTTAATTTCCAACAACATTTATACATTACATATAAAGTTTTGCTGTATTTTTTAAGGTAATTTTCCTCGAGACAATTTCGAAAAATTGATATTTGCTCCCTTACTATTAGCCGCAGGTAAAATCTGAATTATATGCATTTATATAGTTTTAAGCATGCACGAACTTTTGTCAAGAATACAATTGTCTAAGAGATCGGTAATTATAATTTCCCCATATTATATGTTGCATACTTTTTTGGAGACACTGTATAGATCGTTATATAGTGTCCCTGAAACGACGAACGCTATTTTGTGTAAGTAAATAGTTTTGCCTGTTCAAAAAATATTTTCCAATTTATTTTTTAAATGGCAAATATAACTATATCTATTAAAATAAATAAACCTTAAAAATTCAAGGGTAAACGGTGTTAGTACCTACGTAACATGATACATAGAAATTTAATTAATTTTAAATAAAGGACACGTTTTTGGCAAACGCAACAAATCCGCCCATATCGATAAAAAAAATTCATTTAAATTTTCCGCAAATAGCATTTTAGGAATCAATAAGTTTTTGTTATAATTTTTGCATAAAAAACGTGTGAAACATTCAAAACGTGTAAAATATGAAAACAGAAAAATAATATCAATACTTACATCATTGCGACTTTTTATAGTTGATCTTTTGGGCCGTAGTAGCACATCTTTGAAATCAAGTTTAATTTCATTAATTATATTCGGCATTTTTCGCGCTTTTCTTGCAAAATTTTGCTTTACAGCGAGACTGAATAGGAATAGCGTTAAAACCGGTTAAAAATAACTTTCAGCTGACTGCAGGAAGTACGATTACGTCAGAAAAAGCAAATAAAATTCGTTGATTCGGTCCCCACAACGTAATCGCGAAAATCCATTTTAAATAGGAAATTCTACGCAGACGCGGGACTTACAAAATACGGGGGTTTACCAAAAAATTCTAAGCTCAAAATTTTCTGGCAAAAGGTATTTGGGCACAGAGGAATGGCGCTGTGGTTATACGTTCGAAATCGAAAAGTTTTGTTGTTTTTTGTTTGTTCTGGGTTACTGATGACCACTTGTCCTTTCTAAAATTCAGTCAGCTTGCTCTTGCTCTACTACAGCTTAACATGGATTCCAAACCACGGTGTCATGCGACGCCCCCCAAGGGCTATCGACGCTCGGTTTCTTCCCATAGGTCATGCCTACCGATTGGGGAGTGTGTACCTTCTTCCACACCCCACGAGATGTCCGATCTGATCCGGCCTGGTTACGGCGTGAATGGGGTGCGCTGGAAGATGATACATTTACACTTTTCCCTGCATTCTTAAAGCTGCTAAACTTCGGACATACTTTTTTTTATTGTCACGGTCGAATGCCAGTAACTCACCTCTGACCACAGCCGTGGTCACAAAAAAGTTTTGATAGGTTTATACTTTCATTCTCTGTGGCAATCTACTTGGCTTTAATGCTGAAAAGCTTGAAATAAACTGGTTACTCTGTGGTAATCGATTCTTCTAGTAGTTAAAATCCAGTTATCTCTAAAAAAAGAATCAAGAATCTTTAAACATAACCATTACAAAATAACCATAACCTAAAACTCGTCGTTCCAAATTTTTAAATTTCTTTAAAGGTCTTTAATGGTAGTTATTTTTAATTCTAAATATTTAGAAGAAAACAACTAAGGTAATATTGGTCTACCGTAATATTTTATAAAAACAATATGTGTAAAAGCAAGAGCTCTATTTAAACACATCCATTGCATGAATTCAGTAATTATGCAAGAGAAAATAGGGCCATATATCTAAATTAAGGGCTTGTTTACTCTTGATATACTAGCTCAAATCTTGAGCGTATTAGTGAGTATATCGTCCATATTTTTTTTACAGCTACAAAATGCGGATATCTTCATCACTACTAAAATCCCAGAAAGCTCGGTTCATACCCAGAGAACCAGTCCCTTTTCAAGAAATTCTCCCTCTCAAATTAAAAGCTGGCGTTTCGGGTAAAGGAACCAAAATGTCCGAAGTATGCTGCATTCACGAAATGAGTGTAATGTTTGCTTGTTTCAAAGATAATGATTTTCAACAGTCTTTATGCGGTAAGGAAATAGAATCTTTTCAAAAGTGTTATATGAAGAATCTGCAAGATAAATCGCAAAAGAAAGAGAGGGAATTAAAAGGCATTTTAACGCCAGGTGAGAAAAATATGACACCTAAACAAGCTAATATATTGTTACGAAAGTTTCCAAATATATAAGTTAGTTTATAGTATTAGTTTTTAATAAAGGTAGTTTTATTAAAGTTTTTTTTATTTATTTTGTATGTCACATAGCACAGATAAAAATTATCAAAAGAATCCAATAAGTTTGTCAGTTTAAATTAATTAAAGGGAAGGGAATAAATAGATATAATAATAAGGATAGGGGGGCCAACCAACCTTTTAAATTAAATTCTTGTTGAAGAACACATGATGAAGGAACTTTTCGTTCCTATTTTACCTAATTTTTACCACTTTTCATCAGTATGACCTTTTGTTTTACAATATTTAATTTTAAAAATAAAAACTCCCAGACAATACACAAGTCACCCATGTTAATTTAACACTGCACAATGCTAATAGGGTATGCATGGTTTTTATATTAAGTGGGGTTTTATTTTTCGTATATTTTGCTTTTCCAAAAAAACAAGGTTATATTTTTAGGAACATTTTTCAGAAAAAGTTCTTAAAAACGGGCTTTGTACTTTTAGGCTAATCAATGAATGACCTCCAAGGGGGTGTAGAGTGCATAGAGGGGGGGAAACTTTGTGCTTCAGAAATGTGTTTAGGGTAGTTAGGAGATAAACATACTAAAAGTCCCCGCCCCTAGCCCCTTCGCTTCAGGGGCGGAGGGGGATAGAAAGGTTCCTTTTTTTGGTTTTAACTCGATAACGGCGCATCGTAGTGCAAAATATCAACCGATAAAAATTAAAGCTTATAAAATTAACTACAAAATTAATTTTATACATTTATTTGCTACAATGTACCGTTTTCGAGATATCTGCCTTTAAAAGAAGGTCATTTTTTAAAAATACTTTTTGTTACTAAACTAAAAAACGAGCCTTTCTATCCTCCTCTCTCCCTGAAGTGGAGAGGCTAGGAGCGGGGACTTATAGTATGTTTAGCTCCAAAACATTCCTGAAGCAAAAAGTTTTCTTCCCCTCCAAGCACACTTACTTTATTGCCTAGCCTGTTTAATGAAGAGTTTTGGACTTGCTTTGTCTTTGTTTCAACCAGGAAGTATCTCCAGTTGAAACATTGTGATTCAAAACAAATGAAGATAATGCCAGTTCAAAACTCTTCTGTCATTCAAGAAACATCATTGTCACCAACCTTCAAACACACATAAATTTGATATAGAAAAAAACTAATTAAACACACTTTTTTTATAAGCACAATTTTTTAACACTAAGAAAGTAAAGGTTGAACATTTAATCTGAAATTTCATAATTAACAATAGAGTCAATAAACCACCGTGACGACTTATGCAGGAGTTCGTTCATATTATACAGCAACTCCGGAGGATCATTTTCTGGATAAATAATAAAATTACAACACCTGTATGTACCAGCGTGTTCTGGAGCAAAAAACGGACGCACATACTCGCTCTCGCACGTTCTGGTGGCGGGCGGACGATGCAAGACAGTACCCCCTCCCGATTTTATCAGTTTAAGAATGTATTCTTTATCTACTTTTAAGTTATAAACATCCACGGCTTTATTATGACCTTCAATGTAGAAATGTATACCATCGAAAAGCTTTGGCAACTTCAACACTGCACTGGTCATTGACTTTTTAATACCTTTATTCAACTTTACATTACCAGTCAAAAATGTATACTCAGGAATGTTTATGAAATAGTTACCTTCAACATAATCATCAATAGAATCTTGTGTTAAAAACTGTAGACCTTCGAGCATTGCCTGTAGAATTTTAAATGACATTTTGTGAGTTTTTTTAATAACAAAGTGACTCAGCTTTTTTACTTCCATTTTTTCAAGTACCTTAATGTTTTTACACTCTTCAAGCTTCTTTTTTGGAGCTGCATCTATTGTATGGCAGTACAAGTAGATGTTTTTTGTTATATATACCTCAAAAATTTTTAATTCCATAGGAATTTGTGTGGAAGCTCTTAATACCTCTTTAACCAACTCATTTTTTGTAGAATCTATTGGTTTTAAACCTGTGTAATCTATCATATTTTTGTCTGCTCCATAGTTCAAAAGAAGTTTGACCATGTCAATGTTTTCTAATGAAGCTGCTTGGTGTAATGGGGTCACATATTCAGCTCCTGGAATGTTTATCAGACAACCTTTTTGAAGAAGATACTCTATTATTTCCAAGCTTTGACTTTGAACAGCTTCATGCTGGAAAAAATAATTGAAAATTACTATAAGTTCATCAAGAAATTGAATCTAAAACCTATAAAAAATATTGTGAACTTACCAATGGGGCCCAGCCTGCATAATCTTTAATATTTATATCCAACTTATTTTCCAATAATTTCATAACATCATCCAGTTTTCGTTTCTTACAAGCTAAATGCAAAGGAGTCTCACCTTTAGCATTTGTTTTACTTAAGATATTTACAAAATTTACATGGTATTTTTTTTCTCCATGTAAAAATGTGTTGTCAGAAGATCGTAGAGTTATATTGGTAGCAATCGGGTTTGATTTAGTTCTTATAATTTTCTTTTCTTCTGAAGCTCTATTTTTATTATTGTGTATCGTTTCAAGAATTTTACGTAGTTCTAACAACTCTACCTCGGATTCCTTAGCTAAGTTTTTATAATCTAAGTCCATGACTTCATAAAATTCATCACATTTAGGACAATGGTGGTCTTTTTTCGAAGATTTTAAACATTTGCTGCAAAAGTAATGTCCGCACGTTTTGATTCTTACTGGATCATCGCATCTTTTCGAGCACGTGGGACACTGTAGAGAGTTTTCTAATTTAGTTAATAAATTTAAGATACTTGTGGTAATATCCATTTTAATTATTTGATGATATATTTTCACAAAACATAGAAATGTTTACATAGTACATAGCGATTTGAAATTTTCTAACCGTAACCTTATATTTTTTCTAAAATTCGCGGTGAAAATGTATTGTGAAGTTAGCAATAAAATTGTCAGCCCAGGCAGAAACCGCCATTACTTTCATGTAAAGAAGAAAACAATTTTACTACCAGAGCAATTTCATTCATATCATCAGTAAAACATGTATACGAGGAAATAATGAAACGTAATTTTGATTTTTTTTGTTTTATTGTAAAAATATTATTAGAACCTAAAAATAAAATAAGTTAACAATTTAAACCTTAAATATAGTGGGTTTTTGTGCTTTAAAATCGCTTCTGAGTTGAATAAAGTTATGTAGAACAGATTTATCCAAATTAACCTGAAAAAAAAAATAGTTATGTTTATGGTTTAGGCAAAAAAACGGGGGCAAACAGGGCTTACCAAAGAATCTTCCGAGCACACTTGATGCAAGTTTTCAGGCTTCACCAAAAGCAAGTTACAGAGAGCATGCAATGTTTCAAACAGTTCGGTGACTAACCGACCCATGTATTTTGTACAAGATCTGTATTCGTTTAGGTCGCATATTGCAACCATGGCACCTATAAATAATTACTCAATACAGGGTGTTTTTAATGACTTGCTATCCCTTAAAGGCTAAAAATTTTTGCTAGAGGATGTTAAATAATTTTTTTTAAAGCATTTAAGACTCCACTAAGGAAGTACTAGCATAACTTCTTATCAACACACATGACAAAATTGAAAATAATATTTCTAAAGTACTTTTGGAGATTTTACAAAATAACGCTTTAAAAAAATAATTCAACCCTGTGTGACAAAAAATTTACCGCGTTTGCCGTTCGACCATAAAGTTTATACAATTACTGCGTTCGGTTAATACAAATCGGTCCCCTCGGTCTGTCTGGAGTTTTGCGTTCGTTTAATAAATCTGTGACCTCGGGTGTATCTGCTCGGCGTTCGGTATTTGGACTCTAACATGGTAAACGCAACGCGCTCGTTTAGCTCAAATATCACGTGACATTGCATCTGCTCGCTCTTCTCGATTTTTTCAAAACCGAACGCAGTAAATGATGGCAGAAAGTTTGCTTGCAACAATGGAAAAACTCCTATTATTGAGGTATCAAAAAAATTTCCTGAGGAATCAAGTCAGTATGTACAATAACCCAAAAACCAATTTGAAAAATGGCATAGGAGGACCGTCATGGCGGCTATAGTGTATTTCACGTAAGCTTTTAATTTGAATTCCAAGTGACTGACAGTACCGACACATTAAGAACGGAGGCTCCGCAGGCGGTTCCCTAAAAGTGGGTTCTATTTGTTACTACATAAACTTATGTTAATATTACCTGCGGTATTATACTGGAACTGTAGCATATGATCATAAATAGTTCTATGCAATCTGACACCAAGTTCTTCTAATACTGCTGCAACGTTGTTACCGTCCAGATTTGTTTTTATTTGCTTGATAACGCCCGTTATGTATTGAGATACGGCTTTGCAAGCCTAAAAAAATTAGGTAAATATTTTATTTCACAGGTCAATCAGATTTGACTTTGAAATGTACAATGGGCTTTTTCACTATAATCGAATTTATCATATTCAGCACCAGGGTTGCAATAAATCACGATTTTTTTGAAAAAATCAATAACCGATTATTTTGATTAAATCGTGATTCTTTTGATTTTTATCAATTTATACTAATTTTTTCCTTAAATATGGCAATAACGAACTTTAAAATCACTTATTTTCATTATTTTGTCTCTATTCGCCCAAAAATATTTGTTCTCTAGATTTACAGTTAGAAAATCTCCTCGGCGACATACAAAATAACTTGTATTGACATGAAAATTGTCGACAGCGTAATTTATGAATATTTTTTACGCTGGACTGATGACGATTAGTTATGTTTTCACACTTACATAATGTATCTAAACACTTTGTTTTAAATAAACTATCTTCCTTTTTTTTTGAAATTCCTGATGAGTTACTTGCTTCGGAGACTTGTTTTTACAGCACCTTATAATTTGATTTAAATCACGATTAAAATTGAAAAAATCAGTTGATTTAAATCGTCGCAACCCTGTTCAGCACTAACATCCTGAACCGACATATTAGCAAAAAAAACTACCGCAATTGAAATTTGAAATAAAGAATGTTTATTATTATTATTAATTACGCCAAAATTGGAGGGTAGAGAGGGCGAAAAATTATATAGTATATCTAAATGAGGCTTACTATAATATTATGCGTAACAAATAAAAATTACTTACTGGTGATGAAACAGTATCAAAATCGTCCGTCTCAGGTTTAAAATCGCTTTTCTTTTGATCCGCTTGTAAGTAAAGTTTTACCCAAGTTGTGATTGCTGTTAAACATCTAAAAACAATATTTTTAAAATTATTTGTATACTTAAAATTATTATAGGCCTGTATGTTTTTCTAGTTGAATAATTTGGGGATCAACTTTGCTGCAATTCTTTTTTTTACAAGATTATTACTTCGAAATCAAAGTGCTGTTTAGGGCTTTTTTTTCTTTGTCGCCCTGATCACCGTTTCCTCGGTTGGGGGCATCGGTAAGGCACGCTCACTCACCGATCTTCAGGGTGCGACATTCAACATTGTTAAAATTTGCAAATGTTGCAAATACAATCCGCATATTTTGTAATAAGTGTTTCTTTGTCTAACTCAAAGTTTTAATTGCAATAGCATGCATGATTCACGGAGCTGTTCGACTGTGTTTCTATAAATGTCTATTGAACGTGATTGAACCACTGACAGATTGAACGCGAAGTCGACGAACGGATTTGTCTCTTTTTAACTTCCAAGCGCGCGTATGTCTGTTTCGCTCTTAGTATCCATTTCATTTATGTAATATAATTTAATATAAACCCATAAGGTCAACCGTAAGCTAAAATAAGGCCGAGCAGAGCGCTTCAATCTGTATTGAGGAGTTTTCGCATGAAACACTTTGGAATATTTGCATTTTTCAAGGATAAACATTTTTATTTGTTTTGAAAAATAAATTAATTAAGTGGGTCCAATTTATAGGTGGGTCATTGACCAAATGATCTTATGGATAAGCCGCACCTGGTGGTAGTTACTTATTACATTTCATTTAACATATGTATAAAGGTAGAAATGACTAGTGGCAAGTTTATGAATTAGCGTCAACAATAGGAAAAAGATAAAAGCCAAGTCATACAAAGCCCAGAACTTAAAACTTCATTCTCACAAACTGAGCCACAGGGTATAAGGAAATCAGGACGGGAAGTAAAAGACAGAACAGTGACACTTCCAAAACTTTGAAAAGCCAACGTCTAATTTTAAATAAAATTTAATATATAATAAAATTATATTACCTGTCTAGGCCGACGTTGATCTTCCGCTCAATGTCTTCCAATACAAACTTCTTTTTTTGAATGCAGTCGTTATAATTTGACGTATTTCTAAAAAAATAACAGGTTACCAATATTCTTATGGTACTCTATGAAAACTGTACGGAAGCACGACTTCTCTTGAGAAAACACATTAATAAATTACCTAATTAGAATTATAAAAACGCATTCTGGCAACTACGTCGCTGACTGTGTTGCCAGGGTTGCAATAAATCACAATTTTTTTGGAAAAATAAATAAATCTGATCGATTAAATCGTGATTTTTTTTTTAAATATGACAATAATTAACTTTAAAATCAGTTAGTTTCATTATTTTGTCTCTATTCGCCCAAAAAATATTTGTTGTCTAGATTTACAGTAGAAAATATCCACGGCGACATACAAAATAACTAGTATTGACATGAAAATTTTCGGCAGCGTAATTTATGAATATTTTTTACGCTGAACTGATGACGATTAGTTATGTTTTTACACTTACATAATGTATCTAAACACCTCGTTTTAAATAAACTATCTTCCTTTTTTTTCTATTCCTGATGAGTTATTTGCTTCGGCGACTTGTTTTTAGAGCAATTTATAATTTGATTTAAATCACGATTTAAATTGAAAAATATCATTTGATTTAAATAATTTGATTAAATTGTCGCAACCCTGTTAAAAAGCTTAACTTACATAACCAGTGGTACGACCAAATCCATAAACTGCTTTTCCGCCAGATGAGTGATGTTATTACTTTGATGTAGGATAGTAAAGAAATAAAGCTCTGGAGGGCTCTTTGCTCCTTCCACTACCGGAATAGCCTGGAGGCCCAGCTCGACGGCGTAATCCACGTGTTCAATTAGTAAACTGTTGATTAAAGTGTTGAGGATTTTCGAGGCATTCGTGGCCCGTTCTTCAGGTTTTGACAGCTAGAAATACGAAGTGCCATAATAGTGCGGCAAAGTAAACTATTGGTAAACACAAAACAAATGAATCGAACTTAATACCCGTTTTTATGAAACTTTCAATTCGTAAAGTGGATTCAGATCGATTTAAATACCTCATGAAAACGTATGAATTAACAGTTCCTAAAATTTGTCTATGGATAGTGAACAAAAAACTACCATCATCCCTAAAACTAGACCAAGCAAACCAACCAAAGTAACCTTTTTTGATAAAACCAATACTTACCAGCTGACATCTTAAAAATCCATTTTTAGTATCTTGCAAAATCACAATTGCCAATTCTTCAGAAAGAAACGTTTCTCCACCATAGTTCTCTATTTGAGCAATGTTAATATTTGCCCTAGTCCCTATTACTGCTTGTAAGTCCCTCCTCAAGTCTTGAAAACTAAAAAATATCATCATAAATACTTATTTTAATGGGTTTTTCACTTATAACCGAATTTAGCACTGAGATCCTGAACTAGAACTATATTTGATCATGTTACCTAAACCAACTTGTATCATTGAAAAGTTTTAAAAGGTTTGCGACTATTTAATTCATTTTTATTATGAACCCATGGTTAAGTTATTTTATAAAAATATGTTAAAACTGCGTAAACAAAAAATCGACCAGAGGCGTACCGTTTAGGGAAAAATAGAGGTTTAAGGAAATAATTAAAAATTGACTCAAAAATAGTGTTTAATTTGCAAGAACATCTCCCCATTTTTTTTTGTATTTTTCATAATTGAGGTACTTTACTCTTAAGGAAATTTTGAAAATGGCATTTGTCCCCTTACTATTACCCGCAGGTAAAATCTGAAATATGCGTTTATAGTTTTTAGGTATGCACCAACTTTGATTAAGAATAAATTTCCTGAGAGATCGATAATAAAAAGGATTCCCATACTTTTTTGGACACACCGTGTAATATTGGAAAACTCCGTGTTGCCGTCCATGTTATGTTTTTCAATAATAATGTTGTCTACCTATTATTCAGGCTCTAGAAACCCAGATATCAATCCCATTGCAAAGGTTGGGCTGCATTGAAATTATTTTCAACAAATTTAATGATATTCATCCCGACAACCATGATCAATAATTGTGGATAAAGATTCAAGATTGTTGGCTTCAACTACCACTAGATTATTGTCATACTTTTGTAGTCTCAATGCCCGGGAGATTAAATTCAGTGATAAAGAAGAATGGAGATGCCACAAAATATTTAAAGTTATTGCTTTGCATTCGATTGCATATAGATACTTTTAAGTTTTACAATAAAAATAATTTCTTAAATGGTTTAATAAAAAAAAAATATAAAGGTAAAAACCCGGTTTATCAAAATTCAATAAAAAGTTAAAAGATTTCAAAATAGTGCCCGGATTTTCATGCCCTTAACTGTACATATTGACATAGGTTTTGCTATTACTTACCCTCCACTCTGAATTTGCTTTTTCTGGTGGTTTTTTCGCTCATAATATTTTTGTAAATTCGCTGCGCAACGTTCTTTCAAACACTGCAGTTCAATCCTACAAAAATATAAAGTAAGATGGATAAAATGTCATATTATGTAAATCAGAATCTTCTTTCTTTCGCATAATTTCGCATATTCTCACAAAAAAAAATCCCATAAAATTATTACAATTCCCTAGCTGTCTAAAAGTACCTATAGAAAGAATAATTGACTGTCGGCCAACTTATTTCAGTAATTTTGGAGTCACGGTCTTGTTAACTTAAAACATGTTCACTCGTATTCACTAAAGGATTTTTAATTAATTTAATTAAAGTAGTTGTTTTTTTTTATGATAAAACACCTGCACTGTAGAAAAAATCCTTTAAGGCGCTCTGGGAGCGGTGCGAGTGCGAAAAAAGCGATTAACGTTGGTCTTGAAACGTTGAAGATTGTATTCATTGGGAAACACGACCTCAGGAAGATCATTCCACAAAGATGACGTTCTCCAGATGAAAGAATTCTTGAACAATGAAGTTCGAGGAGTACTAAGCTGAACAACATATGGATGAGCGGCAGTGGTTCGCCGTGTATTTCTGTTTTGCATTGCTCTAGGTGGAATCAAGTGGGCAATGTCAGTCGAACACCTGCCATGGAAATATCTGTAAAAGAGAGCCAAATCACCAACCTGTCTTCGATGCTCCAGGCTATCGAGGGTCTTGGTCAGCTCGCGGTTGCCGATCAGACGAACGGCTCTCCTTTGAATGGAATCCAGTAGCCGAAGGGTGTGCTTGGGTGCAGAGCTCCAGACATGAGAGCAATATTCTAATGATGGACGAATCTGGGCTTTGTAGAGTGTCAAAAGTTGATGAGGTGTGTACAACCTTTTGGTGCGGAAAAGTACACCAAGTTTCTGTGCAGCTGCCTTGGCAATTGCGGCAACGTGATCATGCCAAGACATATTACCTCCCAGATTGACCCCCAGCAAATTAATAGACGGTGCCAGGGGAATTGCGTGTCCTGCCATGACTATATCCGGTTCTGCAATGTTAACCTTTTTGGAGAAGACTGCTGCCTGGGTTTTCTTAGCATTAAATTCGACTTGGTTACTGTCACCCCAAGCCAAAATTTCTTCCAGGTCCTTGTTGAGGCGCAATACTTCATGCTGCCTGCGAAGATGTGCGTCGGCGGCGGATGTTTGGGGAGTCAAGGTAAAAGATGAGACAAGTGTGCTGTCATCAGCAAAGCTATAAATTGGATTTTGGGTTTTCACTAGAAGGTCAATATACAGTAAAAAGAGGGTAGGCGACAATATGGACCCTTGAGGAACACCGGCATTGATGGTGAAGGTGTCTGAGAGAAACCCGTCAATCGCCACTTGCAGAGAACGGTTCTTAAGGAAGCTGGTTAACCATAAACAAAATCCATTAGGCATACCGTAGGATCGCCATTTACTTAGAAGCCCATCGTGCCAAACACGATCAAAAGCCCTAGAGATGTCCAGTGCAACAGCCCGGGATTCTCCATGATGTTCGATGGTGTTGCTCCAAAGATGGGTGACATATGCCAGAAGGTCACCTGTTGATCTGGACTTACGAAAACCGTATTGATGGTCGCTGATAATGTTAAGCCCTTCCAGATACATTAGGAGTTGTTGGTTAATAGCTTTCTCCATTACTTTGGAAATTACTGAAAGCAATGCGACGGGTCGGTAGTTGCTTGGCAGGGTCTTTTTACCTTTCTTTGGAATGGGCTGGACACGCGCCGACTTCCAGCAGGATGGAAATATTCCCTTTTTGTAGGATAAGTTGAAAAGTCTACAAAATACTGGTGTAAGTTCATCGGCGCATGTCTTGAGAACAATGATAGGAATTTCGTCTGGACCAGAAGCTTTATTGACGTCGAGTCCTTTAAGAATCCGTTTAACAAGACGCTGACGGAACACGATTTCAGACATTTGCGATTGAACTGAGGGAATGTTGGGTGGTGGTTTTCCCTGAAAGTCTACAGTGGAATGCGAGGAAAACAGTTCAGCAAGTAGGTTTGCTTTATCCCCGGCTGTGGTTGCTATTGTGCCGTCGGAACGTGTTAGAGGTGGAATAGTTGACTTTGTAAAGTTTTGGCTGACGGCCTTAGCGACTGACCAAAAGGACCTTGATCCGTTAGGACTGGCAAGAAGTTTGTTTTTGATTCTCTCGTTATGAGCTTCTTTGCTTTGGTCTATCATTTGCTTACATTGGTTTCGGGTGGTAACAAAGATGGCGCGATTTTCAGGAGTAGGGTTTTTACGCCACTGTCGGTAAGCCAGGTTTTAGATCTGACAGCACGCTCGCAATTCTTGCTAAACCAGGGCTTGCCGTTGGAAGGGCGCTTTTTGGAGAAAGGAAGTGTGTGTGAAGTTGTGTTTTCAAGGAGGCATTATTTTTATAGGCCATATGACGTTTATATATTAATTTGATCGTTTGCAATTAATTCCTTGCTGTTTTTTAAAGAATAATTTTAAAAAATATTTCCGATACAAAACTTTGTAGATTAATTCTGACACTTCTCATTTTAAACCCATTTAAACTTAGAACGGTTACTTTAGGACGGTTTTAAACTTAGAACTCTTTATACGGCTGGTTCTGTTAACATTTTTATTTTTGATTATCGAATTTAGGGGAGCCGAACGACGCGACAGTTTGTTAGGTTATTATTTTTTAAACAAAAAGTGTTAAGTTCTGGTAAAAGGTCGATGATGCAAAAGATTAAAGACTTATTGAAAAAATAAATATTCACAAAAAGTATATTAAATTTTAGTTTAGAAATTACTTACTGGATATAATCGCTGATGTACTTGTTGAAAATATTGGTTGTAAGTTTAGTTAGGTAATTTTTGTCATTTCCCAAGTTGTACACACTTAATTCGTTTGAAAAAAGGTTGGTCCTAAAAAAGAAAAAAGATAACGAAGAAAACAAACAATTCAAAAGTTTTTCTGATGCTTTTTTTTGTCATGTTAAATTGTAGTTCTCGGCCCGCAATACCAAAAAACTAAGCAAAGTATTGTTTTTTTTTTCACCAATGAAAATATGGTATCTATGTGTTATTTTCATGCAAAAAAAAAATTTGAAGAAAAATATATAGCCTAATGATAACCCTAAAAATAATTACTAAAATTCATTGTATTGTAAAAAATATTGAAAATTTTTTTAATAAAAATAACTTTCTGACACTGCAATATCTGTAGAATCCTAATTTAAAAACGCAATAAAAAAAACATGGCCAGGATTCTGGTCAATAGAACGCAATGTTTTCTTAATCTTGATTAAAACAATGCTTACTTTGAATAAAGCTCATACAAAATCTGCAAATATCCATAGCTTCCAACTTTTGCTTTAAGTTGAGATTCTATATAATCTGCAAGCTTCAGCTGATACAAATTCAACACAAATTTTGCCATAACTTGTTCAGGATTGTTAAAAACCTCTTTGATTATTTCATAGTTGTGTTTGCATAGAGGTACTAAATGGGCAAAGACATCTTTACTTAACAGACAACCCTAAAAAAAATTATAAAATTGAAGTAATGCGGCTTGCAAATGTAATTTATGCCACAGTCAAAATTGCTGGTTAGTTTAAAATTTTTATATAACCCAACATTAGAGGGTTGACATTTGGTATGGGGGTTAGAACCCTTAAGTAGAAAAAACTCGAAAATTGTAATTTTTTCAATCTTGAGGAGGTATTAAATAATTGTGATAATCCTTTTTTGCTTACTGCCTGGCTTTGATCAATATATGCATCCACACACTGACTATAGCCTTTAAATTGTGACAATACATTTGCTATAGCTTTCATTCTAGTAAGGTCTTCTTTACTCATGGCTCTGACAAACTCTTCAATTAGGGCCTTTTCGATGTCCGAGTAGGTTCTTTCAATTTTTCTCTTTACAGTTTCAAACCTGAAAAATAGGCATACAGGTACATTTTTATTTTAATAAAAGCTGTAATTTGGGTAGGTTTATTAAACATTTTCTATTCTAAGCGTTTTCTTTTTGGTTTTAATATTTTAACCCATTTCAAGTACATAATTTTGATAAAAAATTTTATCTGCCGCTACTTTGTAGTGACCTTGATTTGTAGATGCTACACTTACTTGGGGGATGGAAGATCTTGAGATATCAAAAATAATTTTTGGATAACATCAGCGGCTTCATCAATCTACCAATAACAAAATTATTTAATAAAATATATTAGACAGTTTAAGTATTTTTTTAAAATATATATTTAGGTTAAAGCTTAGGTATACCTAAATTCTAATAAAAAAATATTAGTGATTATATATTTAAAAAATATATGGAACAGCAAATACACAACAATTCCAAAAATATTACGTACTCTGTAAGGATCATTAAAAATTGAACTTGTCAAAGGTCCATTAGATAAAAATTCACTCAAATGAGACAGAAGTTTTTGGGCATCAACCACTCTAGCTCTAGGACCGTTTACGCTATCCAACTGATCACCCAAATGTAAGACTTTGGTTGCTACATGATTTATTTTACTGTCTAATTCTTGGAAAGTGTCTATTGATTGCTAAAAACAATTGTAATTTAAAACAGTATACTTTTTTTTAAGGCCTTTTTACATTAGGTGCAATTGAAAGTGCAAGTAAATGGTCTTTTAAATGGGAAAACTTGCATCAGCTGATTAAAATGTGGTAAAAGCGCATGTTTCCAGGCAATGTTTCTTGAAATTGCACCTAATGTAAAAAGCCCTTTATACCTACACAAAATTTCGGATAACAATATTGTTATAATACCTTGTTTTGTTCTAAAAGTGTGTATATTTCCTGAAAAAACATTGCTTCATCTTCTCGTACTGTAGATTCAAGTCTTTCACATTTCTTCTGCTGTCTTTCTTGTAGTAATGTTAGATCTCTAAAAAAACAGCTCCACATTATATATTGTAAGGGTACCTAGCAGCACTCTCTAGGTATTTTATATAAAGCTAGCACGTAAATTATTAATAACTGCAAGCAAAAAATGTTTAATTCTGTGCTGCCTTACTTTATAGCTTGTACAAATGAATCGTGTAGCATTGTTGGGTTTAGATCACCTTCATCCCCTTCGGTTTTTGTTTCTGCAATAGTTCTCCACGCTAGACGCTCCACAAACTCCTCTGCATCAAAGGGCTCCTACAAATTATGAGTTTTTTTACATCCTTTAAAATTTGTTTACAAAAATTGACTTATTATCTTACCTGCTCTAATTCTTTCATATATTGTTGCATCATCTTGAAAGTTAGGTTTTAGTTTTAAACAATTTGTTAAAAATAATATATAAATTCCTTTTTACTTAATATATACGCTATACCCCCATTAACAATAAATACGCCCTAAACTAAACTCATTGCCCGAGCTCCATAGTCCATAAACCACAATTCAAAAACAGAGATTTTAAAAGCAAGAAACAGCTGATTGTCATAGTAATTAGGAATGGGCCATGAGTTCCAGTGTAAACCACCAACGGTATCGACCTATTTTGTGAATAATAACAGTTTTAGCCCACGCTCCAAACACCTTGAATTAAAAAAGAAGATAAGGCGAATTTGCGTATGGTATTCGGATTCGGTAAACGCTACCAATAACCAATAAAAATGTATTTTTTTTCTTAACATTTATTTAACTTAACCTTACATTATAGATAAGATTGCTTTGTAATTTTTACTGTTCTTTTAAAATAATATTATTTTCCAATCTTTGCTTTAACTGTTTGTTTATGTAAAGTTATATTTAACTTGACCAAATTTTAAACAAATGGTAAATTCCCCAAAAAGACTAGTTCACACAATACGTTAGCATAATGCCGGAATTAAAAGTGACCCCCTTGGGGGCAGGTCAGGACGTTGGGAGAAGCTGCATATTGCTCTCCATGGGGGGTAAAAACATAATGCTTGATTGCGGAATGCATATGGGGTATGTGGAATGAACAGAAAATAAACAAAATTGGTACTAACATTGTCTATTTTCAGTTATAATGATGAGCGTAGGTTTCCAGACTTTTCTTATATTACACAAGATGGTCCCCTCACGCCATACATCGACTGTGTTATTATATCACATTTTCACTTGGATCATTGTGGGGCGCTGCCCTATATGTCAGAAATGGTGGGCTATACCGGCCCCATTTACATGACCCATCCTACCAAAGCTATAGCTCCTATTTTGCTTGAAGATATGAGGAAAGTTTCTGTAGAGAAAAAAGGTAGAGAACCCATTCATTATTTACTGATTTAATAGAGAATTAGAGGTTGATAGTTTTGTGAAAAAAGATTAATATCTTTTGTTCTTTATTTATAGGAGAACAAAATTTCTTCACCTCACAGATGATAAAAGACTGTATGAAAAAAGTTATAGCTGTGACTTTACATCAGTCTCTAATGGTGGATACTGAGCTTGAAATTAAAGCCTATTATGCAGGGCATGTTCTCGGAGCGGCCATGTTTTGGATTAGAGTTGGATCACAATCTGTTGTTTATACTGGAGATTACAATATGACTCCAGATAGGTAGGTAACGGCAAAATATTAAATTATTTAACAAATACATAGTACTTTAAACTTAAGGGGAAAATGAAAGAACTGAATTTAATATTGATTTTCTTTAAAGTACTATTAGGTACCCTCAAATAAAAAAAAAATATTCAAAGGTTCAAACATTTGTCATGTAATAGACTTAATTTAGGGCTTTCATTAGGAGAAAATATCATCTAAAAATGACTTATTTACACCATAATATAAATTAGGTACTGTATATTTTGAAAATGATAGTTAAATCTGAGAAACACAATTTTTCTCAATATCTTAAAATTAAAATAAGTTCTATGTCCAAATTTAAAGAAATTCAGTGAGAGCAGAAAGCAAAAAATCGATTTATTTTACATGCTGTTATAAAATCGTTTATATTATATAGAGGGTGTCCATGAATCAATGAATTGACTGTACAACACTTTACCACAAATTCCTTAACCAAAAATAAGGCGATCTAGGCAAACTTACCTATATGCAATGTTGCTTCGTTTTGCCGCTACAGGGCGCTAAAGTTTTCAAATTAATATTGTTTTCTCGGAATAATTTCTAAACGCCTTTATCGATTTCCACTAATTTTGGAACTAAGAATGACCACTATTAATAGGGTGTTTTGACGTATGCTCCATCTTTTTTTAATAGCTGCAAATTTAAAAAGGGGCGTGTGATTGGTAATTAAAAGTTCTTTTTTTTGTTACCCCTCATATAAATGACTTAAATTATTTCTGACACTAGCTGACTTCACGTTGAAACTTTTTTGTCTCTTGTAAAAATTTAGCCAGACATGCAGTTTCTCGACAAAAAATTATTTACGATGCAAAACATGAAAAAGTTTTGAACAATTGTTATAAAAATCACACTAGTTGGTAGTTATTTAGAATTAAATTTTTTTTCCCGTTTTCTCGTTCTGAATAAACAGCAATGAAGAATTACAAGGTATGGTAAATAATTTTTTTGTCGAGAAACTGCATGTCGGGCTAAATTTTTACAAGAGACAAAAAAGTGAAGTCAGCTAGTGTCAGAGAAATAATTTAAGTCATTTATACGGGGGGTAACAAAAAGAGATGCTTTTAATTACCAATCACACGCCATTTTTGAATTTGCAGGTATTAAAAAAAGATGGCGCATACGTCAAAACCATAGACATTCTTTTATGTCTATGGTCAAAACACGCTATTATTAGTGGTCATTCTTAGTTCCAAAATTAGTGGAAATCGATAAAGACGTTTGGAGATTATTTCGAAAAACAATATTAATTTGAAAACTTTAGCGCCCTGTAGCGGCAAAATGAAGCAACATTGCATATAGGTAAATTTGCCTAGATCGCCTTATTTTTGGTTAAGGAATTTGTGGTGAAGCGTTGTACAGTCATTTCATGGACACCCTGTATAAAGACATTTATTTATTAAAAGGCGGTACCCAATTTCACAATAAAATTTTATTTGTTGTGCAATGTTACATTTATTTTCGAAACAAAACAAATAATTTAACAAAATAACTGTCTTATAAATATGGATATTTTTAGGGATTTGCTTGGAATTATGTTTAAATTAATTTATTTTAATCAGTTTTGAGGTGTTTTTAAAATAGATTCGTGCATTTAAAATTGTCAAAAATTTTACATGTAGCAGTAGTGACTTCTAAGAAAAATTGCTAACCACGCAGAAAAAATAAGTTAAATAATTACACAAAAACTTTTACTTTTAGTATGGACCAGTGTCCACCCTAGCCACCCCTTGGCGCCGTCACTGGCGTTTAGATTTGTTTCCCTAAAAACAGCTTGATATATTTTTGTTGTTTTTTTAGGCAAATAACAATAAAAATGCATTAAAGTCATTTCTTTAGGGAAACCAACCTGAATGTACGATTTTCCGACAGTTTTATATGCACGAAACAGTAGCGGCGTTAGGGATTTTGGGGGAGGTAACTATGTGGAACAATGCGCTTAAAAAAACAATTTTCATAAAATTTACATTTTATAATCTCAATATTTGAAACATTGGCCTCGAGAGCACTTATAAAATCTAACAGAATGGATTATTTTGGTAGTTTAATAATTCTAATTACTATAAACAGCGTTTATGACCTTAAACTTTAACTAGGTATTATTCCTTTTAGTTTTTTTATAAATAAATGATTGGATTTTATATCTTTGATTTTGTTTATTTTTAGGCATCTTGGTGCGGCCTGGATCGACAAATGTAGACCAGATCTCCTTATATCAGAAGCTACATATGCTACGACTATAAGAGATTCCAAGCGATGTAGGGAAAAGGACTTCTTGAAAAAAGTTCATGAATGTACTGACAGGTAAAAAAGGTTACCCTTATTATATTTAAATCGTCACAAGCTTTAATTTATTATTAATATTATTACAACAGAGATATCGGATATATTTTTCGATTGCTCATTTGATACCCTATAGACTGGAATGTTGATCTCTCGTTTAAAATTGCAAATTGATCATAACTAAAATCGTCCAAATTTTCAGCTTTCTACATTATGTCAAAGAATTAATGAGAAATATAAGTAAATAAATAAATAATGTCAATATTATATACTCGGCGAAGTCAAGTGTGACTGCTCTACCCAACCGAGTGCACTAGTAGATTAAATATTTAAATAGAACAAGATACAAATAGATTAATACTAATTCTCATAATACATAGTATTTAAATTACCCACATAACCAAATTAACTTAAAAGAAAAAATATGCCAATATTTTTTACACTATTACGAATAAGACATACACCAAAGCAACGGGAATGGCTATAAAAACAAGGGTTTGTGCACCCATTGGGAGAATTTTAAAGTGTAGAGGCCTTTACTTGACGGCATGTTTTTTCAGACGTTACTTTTGGTAGAAAGCACCCATCGGGATTTTCAAAAGTCGGCGCCCATGCACCAGATTCAATTTGTGTTATTTTTTATAAATTTTAAAATCGAACTTTAAGAGTGAGGTCTAGTGACGCATTCGCCATATCGTTTTTTGTTCGATATTTCGTTACTTTATCCTTTTATCCAAAAATCGACCAAATACCCATATTTCAAACATAATTACACAGACAGTGCGTCTACCTTTTGCATTAAAGTACACAGGGACTCCAAAGGTAATGGAATCCCTGGGGCACAGGTAGACAATGACAAGCTGTTTCGTTCTTGTTAGAACTCATCAGAAAGTCATAACCCGTAAGCGACCCCCAGTACAGCGAGCCTGTTCTTTCAAGGCGTTTTTAAGAAATAAAAACGCGATGAAAACCCAGTAACGCTATCATAAGGATTGTACTGGGGGTCGCTTACGGGTTATGACTTTCTGATGAGTTCTAACAAGAACGAAACAGCCTGTCATTGTCTACCTGTGCCCCAGGGATTCCATTACCTTTGGAGTCCCTGTGTACTTTAATGCAAAAAATAGACGCACTACTCTGTCCGCTTGCCGCTAAGCTTCTGTTGTTTATATATTTTAACGGACACTAAATTCTACTATTTTATAATTACTTACCTACAATTTACAGTTAAACAAGTTTGAATTTATAAAGTATTAAAAGCATAAATAAAATGGACACATTTCACGAATTTTCGTTTTTTACTTTTATTAATTCATTAATCAACATTTCTTTAGGTCAAAACTGTAGGTAATTTGCTATTCAAGGACGGGTATTTGGCCCCTTTTTGAATAAAGCGAGAAGGATAAGAAATATTGATCAAAACATGAAATGGCGAATGCGTCATTAGACTTAACTCTTAAAAAGGCAATTATACCAAAAACATTTACTGTATATTAATATTTTTTTTTATAGAAACAAACAATTTATAAATTATTATTATAACTTTGGGCAATGTTGCACAATTCTATGCATATTTATGACACACTCACGCTTAAATATACGAGGATCGCTAGAAAAGTTATTTACCTAACAACAATGGTGCAAATAATAAACAAGAAACTTTTTTCGATAATTTTAATTTTTTACCATAAATTCCTACTACGTCATCCCTGTGTTGTGACAAATAAAAAAAATTAAAACACATATACGTGGATACATGGTCTGTATGATAATACGATTCCATACCATTTAACCAGATATAGGATACGATTTTTTCTTAAATTAAATTTTAGTTTGAAAAGTTAATTACCCCTTTAATTTTTTTTTATAATCACGAATTTATCGTTAAGGGGTCAAAAAAAAACATGAATTTTTCAGATTTTTACAAATAATAATACTTTTTAAGGACAAAGACCCCCTTTAATGTAAATGTATCTGTTAAAGATTTTTAAACATCGTACCCGTTTACAAATTACATTTGACATTGACAAATCACAGAGTTGACAAGTCCAATCAATGCTGATGTCCGCAGCATCACCTGTTGTATTCCAATGATAATTTACCTCACATATATAGAACCAATCAGAACGCAAATTTTCATAGCAACCACCTTGGTAACGCGGTCTTACCCGATAAGGCCTACCGCTAGCTCGGTAAGACCACTGTAGCTTTTTGTCAAACAAACAGTAATTTATTTCAAGAAATCAAGTTTAATAAATAAATATTATAACCCCTATAAAATAAAAGTGACACACAACAGTATTTGAGGTGATTTTGGGGCATAAACTTAACTTAATTTTGACTTTTTTAAAGAAATGTTTTATGACAAAAGGTATGCAAGATTAAACCCAGTGTGCTTTGCTTTGACGTGAGCTTAAGAAATCTTGGAGTTTTCATGGCAACCGTGATGAAAATTAGTCTTGGATTTTTAATTAATTGTTAGTTGTGGCACGTTTATAAACTTAAAAGTAAATCATAATGACGTGTTTGTATATTTTCCTTTATCACAAACGGCTTTTATTTCGGATTCAGTAAATTATCCAATAAAATACACCTCTAGAAGCGGCGTCTTATCTTCATACCGTTGTTTTTCACTCGAAACTAGATTTTCTAAAGGCCTTTTTACATTGGGTGCAATTGCAAGAAAAAATTGCCTGAAAGCATGCGATTAAACCCAGTGTGCTTTGCTTTGACGTGAGCTTAAGAAATCTTGGCGTTTTCATGGCAACCGTGATGACAACGAGCGAATTTGATGTTTGACGTTCCACGCGTCTGATTTAGTCTTGGATTTTTAATTAATTGTTAGTTGTGGCGCTTTTTCATAAACTTAAAAGTAAATCATAATGACGTGTTTGTATATTTTTCTCTATCACAAACGGCTTTTATTTCGGGTTCAGTAAATTATCCAATAAAATACACCTCTTATCTTCATACCGTTGTTTTTCACTCGAAACTAGATTTTCTAAGAAAATTATCACTCAATGTAATTTTTACTTATAATCAAAGATAAGACCCTCGAGCCAAAGCTCTCGGGATCATATCAGATTATAAGTAAAAATTACATTTCGTGAAAATTAGTCAGAAAATCGATTTCTTGTTAAAAACAGCGGTATTACCGATAAGACGTCTCCTCTATCGGTATATTACTGTTGAATAACTAACCGCAATCCTATTCAAATAAACTAAGATCGGGTTGTCCGAAATTGTTCAAACTCCGCATGTTCACTCACCACACAGAGAGCCCAAGAAAGTCCCCCTACGACCCCTCTCTAAAGTCAACAGGGGAGCAAATATTTGAACAGTCTAAAACTTGCATGGGATTTCCTATGTTTCCAACCACGATGCACCACCCGATAGACTAATCTTTTTTTTATTAACCTGGCAAAGAGACCCTTTCAAAATATTTTTTTTAAGTTGTTTGTTTCGTGCCTTGGCTTTTAAGTACTAGTACTGAAAAAAAAATTCAAGAAACGCGTTGTTAGTGAAAAATCTTTACTTGTGTCCCTCGTACATTTTTACTGTAATTTGAATTTGAAAAACAAAGTTTAGTGCAGTAGCGGCGACGGAAAAATTCAGACCACGCTAAAACTGTTAAATTTCGGTTCTTTTTGGCTCAAATTACAAAAAAACTAAGCGAATTATTTGAGTTTATTTGTTTTACCAATGGAAAGGTGGTATCTATGTGAACGTCGGAAAGTTATTTTAATGCAGACCAAAAATTCGAAGAGAAAGATAAAGGCAAAAAAAACCCTGGAAATAATTTCTAATGTTGAGTTGCACAAAGAAACTTAATAATAATTAACTAACCAACACGGTGACATTGGTAGAAATAATTTTCTCACAATCATAGTAAATGTTGCATATCAATGTCATAAATATATGTCACAGTCACACTTACTGGTTTGTTAATTCTGGTTAAAAATCTTTGTGCAACCCAACATATATATTGTAGCTATTGTGAAAAATATTAAAATTTTTTTTTATAAAAATCCAAATAAAAAAAATAAATCATTAATAAACATGGCCAGGATTTACTTCAAGAGAACGCAATGTTTTTAATATATATAGAAATAATTTTACATGGAGCTGGTAACGTTGGAGACAAATAGTGGTTAGATGCCTTTAACATGCTATAAAGCCGATGATAGGGATGGGGGGGGGGGGGGGGGGTAATCGGTGGTATTCGATTACAATATTCCATATTCGTGGATGCGACGACTACTTTGTTCCCTGTTTTGAGGGTGCAGTGGAACGGTTCCTTAAAAAATTCCCACTCTCTACAAAAATTAATACAACAGTACGGAAGAGACAGGAAAAATACCGCGTGAGTAGTAACCACTTTATTTATCGTGGAGCGCGACGCGACGGTACGTTACAAACAAATACCGCTTTAAAATAACAGTTTAGAAACAGGAAACCAAACTCGAGGCCTCAGTCAGGTAGAAGTGCATCGTTCACAGAGCGATCGGTCGCTGCTATTGCTTGGAATTGTGACGTCGGTACGTAGTTTCGCGTGTTTTTATTAGAGAACGTATTTTGTTTATTTATGTTAATAAATAATTTTATTCTTTCTTACTCTATAGGGTCAAAGTCAAAATTTAGTGAAGAAGCCCATTACCTAAACGCAATATGGGTGGGCACTTTTAGTTTCAGGGTGTGCTTGTGCCCACCCTGCCTTTCTATCGCCGCCACTGGTTTAGTGATGCATATCACATTAAAACCAAGCCAACATTTTTAAATTTCCCAGTAATTAATGTTTTAAAAAATGTATGGTGGAAAGATTATTTGATAAAAATGAAACTTATTTACAAAGATAGCGTTTTTATTTCAAGAAAACTTGTATTGATTAAAAATAAATAATATTGTAAACATGAAAATTATAATATTCGGTTAGTATCGTGACTTTCTTGATTCGTCATTTCTTTTTTTATGTATGTATTAACCCCAGATCTTCTACGTATCGGTATCGTCACGTTACAGTAAAAAGTATAAATGGCAAACGAACAGTATTTTGAATTGCATTCGCGAGTTAGTCGTTTTAGGGTATTGAGCTTAAGTATTTTTTTAAGTGAGTTCGCGAGTGCCACTGGTTAATTATCAGTTTTAAAGAATTTGCTGACAACAAGATCACCTTAAGAACAACACTAGAAAAGTACTCAAAAATTAAACAACAAGAAAAACCCTCTACAGAAACGCCAAAAAATACTCAGAAGCAATTCCATCAAGAAGCGAACTCTAACAAAGAACTCACAAAAAAGCAAGTACTTTACTTAGAAACAAATCAGCAATCGGTAGGTGGTAAAACCGAAAAACTACCGCCAATAACTCTTGACAGTTTTACAAATGCAAACCACGTCGACCAAGAAGCCAAAATTGCACATTTTTTATTTATCTTCGTCGGCAAATATCCAGAAAATTAAAGCGGCTTGGAAGTCCGTTTTCCCTTCCTCCAGGGACGAAATTGTAAAAACAGATTGGGGATTTATTCTTAAAAGCTACACAAGCAAATATACACTTACAGTCGCCCTTAAAGATTTGAAAACTGCCAAAATCATCACAGGTTTCCAAGAGCCAGAGGAGGAAAGATGTTATTCCGCTATACTTTTGAACGTTGACAAAGAGATTAAAGATGGAGAACTAAGTTTAGAATTGACGAAACAATGCATTGACCATCATTTCTGCAGGCGAATAATATCTAGGGCTACAAATCAGGCGTCTGCCCATGTAAGAATCCTTATTGAAAGCACCCAAAGTTTTGAGCGGCTGCTAGCAGTGGGGGTGATGTTTAAAGGAAAGCATTATAAAGCAAGAAATACAAGTACCAACGGGGACCAGTAAAACCATGTGATTGGGTCAGTTGCAGTAGATATTTAGAAAAGTTTATTATCTATTTTTTAAAACGTCTTTACTTTGTGATGATCCCAACATAGTCTCATTGCTTCCAGATATTTAAAACCTGAAAGCCAACCGAAAGAAATCTAAATGCACTAAATCTCTTTTGCCTGAAGAATATTTAGGGATCTAATTCAAGTGGTATGTTCAACGTTATCATCTAGAAATGTTTAACTTTTTTTTCGTCTACCCTTTCGTCCTGAGAACTTGGAGTTTATGGCATCCTCAATAAAATGCTTACAAGATCATATAAGCCAATTGAAGCAATGTCAATACCTTTCCGCACACAATGTGGGATCTGGTAAATGCGGTATTTTCAAGAAAGTGCTCTAGAAGACCTAAGTACTTATTAAAGACATTTTGTATAATCCTACATTATGTTACAATACATCGAAATCAGGATAAAAGTGAGATATACATTCTAACTCTTATTTAATGAAATTATGTCATTTTTTTGCTATTTAACTAGCTAGAAAAAAAATTCGTTCATTTTGGTATTTTTTGCTTTCTTAAAGGACAGTGATATGCACTTGTTTGATCAAAATTAGAGGCGATATTTGATGACAGCCGAACCTCTCCAACTAATTTTGAAATATTTATCTCGGTATTACTTCAGTATCTACCAATAAACAAACATTTTTTGATATAAATGATAATCTCAGTAGTTTTTGAATAAACATGATAATTCTGAAGCACACCCAAAAGTGATGATAGACCCTTGAGCGATTTTTCTTGAAAAACTGCCAATTTTAAACGGGTAAACGTCTTCATTTTTTCTTCTATATATTTTTTTATAATTAACAGCAGGACAAAAAGTTTAAAAAAATTGTGATTTTCAGTAAAACAAGAAATACAAAAGAACATTTTTTTTATAATAGTTAGAATAGTGACGAAATATCCAAATAATTCCAATAAATAAGGAATTTGTCACAAAAATATATGGGGACCTTACACGGTTAGTAATCACACAGAAGACTAAACTATATAATAACGCTAACATTATTATTTTGACTTATTTAGTAATAAATTATATTTGGTTAGGATTGAAAACCGTAATACTGATCGTGTAGAGTCTCCAATAGAATATACCCTAGTTTTAGTTCCTTATATATTCTGTCTAGACAATAACCGGTAATACCTAGTTGTGTTCATTTTTTACACTGTGATACGATTAAAATAAGTTAAACGTTTGCATTAATTTTTTTCAACCATAATGATTGTTTGTTTCAAACAATTTTACTTATTTTACTAGAAAATAACGATCTGTATAATATATGTTACATTAATATGTATATTTTAATACCTCTGTCGTGTGGCTTATTGCAAATTAGTCATTTTTAATTTAGGAATTTGGTAATTTCTCTGGCATGATAAAAACTAAATATATGATGTTATAAATAAATGTATTCGTGTACCTTTTACAAGAAACAATAAATGTTTCAACATTTACTTTGTGTTTAATTGTATGATAAAAAAAGCTGCCAATACCTTTCTGGCTTAACAAGTTTAACCAGAAGGTGACGTTTTTAGTGAGAATGAAAAACTGAGAATAATGTGCAAGTGGTTTTCCTACAAATTATACCATAACCTGTCAAAGTTTAAATATTTTGTAGAAAAAAGACACTAAGTCTCGGCTTCAAATAAATATTGTTTTCTGTTTATTCTTGTTACATGTCTCACCTCCTTATAAACAGTTTTAACAAAACTACTATTGTCTTTCTAATTTGATTTCATATCAAATCTATTACGATATCATTTTCAGTATCTTATTATGAAAAACAAAAAACATATTTTAACTTTGTAGAGTTTGTTGGTTACTGGTCAATAATAAACCTGAAACGGTCAAATTATTTATTAGTCAACTTACTTTTATGAATTTATTTTTTTTTATCACGGAGGATCTATCTAGGTTTATAGGCCTGAAGATCACCTAATATAGGTCGAAACGTCGACTAATAAATAATTTAATTGTCTAAGGTTTATTATTACATTCTTTATTACATCTTTCCTTGATTAAATTTACAATATTTCATTCTGATTAATCTAGAAGTCAATTCAGGGTTAGTTCTTCCTATGATATATAAAATATGAAAAAGTTAAACTACAAATAAAGGAAAAGCCTATTGACAAACTATGAAACCAGATTAAGTGGAATATAATCCTAAGTATGCTAATTTCATTACGAGAGTTGATATTTTTTTTCAACACTAGTGTTGAAATATTGTTTCCACAAATCAAAGGCCTTTTTAATAATTCTTTGTGGTCGTAGGAAATGTAGTGTACATTACTCGTTTGAAAGTGATTATTCTAAAACCCGGAGAATTTCCGCACTCGGCTGATGCCTCGTGCTAAATATCTCCTCGTTTGCTTACATTATTTATTATCCAACAAACTCTACAAAGATAAACTTACCTGTTTTTTTTATATTTTAAAAGTCGGTAATATTATTAGTCAATTTTTTTTTTAATTTCCGAGAGAAGACCAGGACATTTGACACAGAGGAATAATAAGTGAATGCAAGTCGCTGGACATTTGATAAAAATGCCATCAACCTCTTTTATAAACTTTATAGCCATCTCTCGATAACTTTGCCAGCCAGATAATTTCTATGCAAACAATTATTGTCTCAACATAAAAATTATCTGGCTGGTAAAGTTACCAGAATATGGATATTTGTGCCGCCAAGTTTAATACCTAATTTAATTTTTGTATTTTTTTAGGGGTGGTAAAGTCCTAATCCCAGTTTTTGCCCTAGGGAGGGCCCAGGAACTATGCATTTTATTAGAGACGTACTGGGAACGGATGAACCTGAAAGCACCAATATATTTTGCCCTGGGACTGACAGAGAAAGCGAATAACTACTACAAAATGTTTATTACGTGGACGAATCAGAAAATAAGGAAAACTTTCGTTCAGAGGTAACGTTGGAAATAAGCAAGAACAAAAGTCGATTCCGGATCTGTTCTAAATTAAAAGGACAACTGAATCGATTCCTTTAATGTTTCATTGTCAATTTCTTCAATATTATATAGTGTGAAATCTGTTTTTGGCATTGGGTGCTGCATGACCCAGAACACAAGAAAGATTATTTATTTATTTATTTATTTATTTATTGACGGGCAAACCCAATTACAGTTTTTACATAGCAAACTAACTTTAGTTTTTTTACTTAATAATGTAACAGATTGAAACTAACTCTATCTATATTAAATTATAAACAATAATTACAGCAAAAGTCGAGAAACATTTCGCTTAAAAGAGGCGAGGGAAGTATTAAAAAAATCATAGCCAATTCTATTTCCGTTGTTAACAATTCTGGATATAGGAGAAGATTTACCATAGTTGCATCTGTGATGGTCAAGAGCAAAAAGAAAATGATTTCTGGTGTCCCTAGGTGGAACTCGAAAATTAATCCGATATAAAAGGTCAGGGCATTCGATTATTCCATTGACTAATTTAAATAAAAAATATATATCACACTTGATCCGACGATCAGAAAGTGAGTCCAAGCTCAGTCTTCGCTTTAGACTATCACAGGAGTCAACAGGTAATTTAAATTTTTATGAAATGTATCTAAGAAATTTGTTTTGAACTTTTTCAATGTTTTGGATATGTATTAAATAGGATGGTGACCACACACAAGAAAGGTATTCCAAACATGACCTGACAAGAGCCTTGTAAACCGTATTCAAACTAATAATATTCTGTAAATCTCTAGTATTTCTACACATAAAACCTAATAACTTTAAAGATTTATTGACAATGTATTCATAGTGAATATGAAAATCCAGTTTAACATCTAGGTGAATACCTAAGTCACACACAGTGGTAACTCTTTCCAGAATACAATCATTTATTTTATAGTCATAGTTAAGTGGATGCACCGTGCGATGAAAAGTCATTATTTTACATTTTTTAATGTTTAAGTCCATTTTATTTCTAACACACCAGTCATACACTCTGTTTAGGTCATCTTGGATTCTTAAAGCATCATACACTGACTTAACTATGGCAAACAATTTTAGATCATCAGCAAAAAACAGAGACTGTGAAAACAATATTTCCAACCTCAAGTCATTAATAAATATTATAAATAAGTAGGGACCCATTATAAATGTTTACTTTTGACATGCGTTACACCTCACCTGGCAACTGTTATTTGAAAATTTCAAATCATTCAAAAACTTCGTCTTACAAAGGACTTTCACAAAACAAATGCAAAAAAAAACTTTTCTAGGGACACTATAATGACCTGCTAATATTTCAGAGTGTGATTACTCAGGTCATTTTATGAAGAAAAGTTCATGTCCATAACGACCTAAACTTTTGTCTACAGGGTATTGAATTATTGATATTTTTTACAAAAAAATGGTACACCACTGGCATTTTTCCATGTGGATTTTTTTTTTAAATAGTCCGGCCAATGAGTTTCTTCACTAAATTTTAATTTTGACCTTATCGTATGGAGCCAGAAAAAATAAAATTATCTATTTAAGTTATCGAAACAAAGATAACAATATAATCGGTCGAACTACTGGCAAATAAAAGAATCGCGCGGTTTATAGGATGAAATAATATGTACCGGGTGGTCAACTAAGAATGACCGCCGGCCATATCTCAGAAACTAGTAATCGTACAGCATCCGGGTAAATTTTTTTATGACAAAAGTGCCCAAGAGAAAATGCTGGAAATTATTTTTAGGTTCCGCATTTTGCCGCAAGAGGGCGTAATTGAAAAGTAAATTTTAAAATTTTACGTATCTCCGAAAATTCCACATTAAGGTATATCTTTGATAACACCATTAAAAAGCTTGGAAAATTATGCATCATTTTGATCTTATGCTCATTGGGCTACCGACTTTAATAAGAGGGGGAAAACTGTTGAAAGTGTAATCAGTTAAATCGCTGTAACTTTTAAACGACTTATCCGATTTTAACAAACTAAAGACTGTTTGGAAAAGAAATGTATGCACTTTCACCAATCGTATTTAGTTGTCCATAATAGTTCTCTTCTTCAAAACAAATGCTAGAGGGCGCAATTTGCAATAATAACACATTTTTTGATTTTACTCCGAAAAAATAAATCATACGGTATAATTATGATACCATAATCGAAAAGTAGATGAAATTTGCTAGAAAAAATATTAAAACCGCAGCTCGATATCTCCGTTCGTTTCAGCGTTATCGCCAATAGAATAATTTTTAAAACTAAGCGATTATATATTTTTTAGAAAAAAAGTGGTACGCCACTGATATTTTTCCATGTGGATATTATTTCTGATTAGCCTGGTCAATTCTGCATAAAACTGGTCTCTTGCGTTTTTCTCCTCAGGCACACCGTTCTTAATTAAAATAATTAAATTAGCTTCATGCATGCCTATTAAGTGAAGGTGGTCATTTCCACCAATTTTTATAAAACAAAATTTTGTATTATCAATGTTAATAATAGTAGAGCTAATTTAATTTTATTATTTCAATTAAGAACGGTGTGCCTGAGGAGAAAAACGCAAGAGACCATTTTTATGCACAATTGACCAGGCTAATCAGAAATAATATCCACATGGAAAAATATCAGTGGCGTACCACTTTTTTTCTAAAAAATATATAATCGCTTAGTTTTAAAAATTATTCTATTGGCGATAACGCTGAAACGAACGGAGATATCGAGCTGCGGTTTTAATATTTTTTCTAGCAAATTTCATCTACTTTTCGATTAGATGCTGTACGATTACTAGTTTCTGAGATATGGCCGGCGGTCATTCTTAGTTGACCACCCGGTACATCTCTATTCATCTTATAATTTTAAACTTTCGCGCCGTGTTTTTATATGTTTCTAGAAAATGTTTATGATACTCTAGGAAGATTGTTATTTTTAAGTTATAATTTTAATAGGTTTTAGTTCAGGATGTTAGTGCTGAACATAATAAATTTGATTACTTATAGTGAAAAGTGCATTGATCAGGCTAATTTGAAGAAAAAACCATCATTATAATTTTTTTTAGAAATATGTTTGATTTCAAACACATCAAACCGTTTGATAGACAGTTCATAGACAATCCAGGTCCCATGGTGGTCTTCGCCACTCCCGGTATGTTGCACGCTGGTCTCAGTTTGCAGATTTTCAAAAAATGGGCTCCGAATGAGAATAATATGATTATTATGCCTGGTAAGATTATTGGTTAAAAGAGAGAGTAGTATAATTAATTCAAATATAAATTTAGTTATTTTCGGTGGCGGCTCTTGAAAACACGGATGGGTTCGCAAAGTTTGTAGGTAATAGAAATATTTTAAATTTTAGTAATACATTTTTTCCTTACAGCTCTTGTCAAAAATGACAAGAATTTTTTCAACAATTTTTTACGCATGAGTTAGGAACATTATTTTTTCTACGACCGTATATACAAAAAAGTATACCAACCCATTATTCAAAAATTATTTTATTTCAACATACATACAAAACTTTAACTAAAAACTACTAATTATTATAAATATTAATATTAAAAACACAATATTTATAACTTCCGAAGTAAAAAACTATCTAATAAGGTCAAAATTGGCATTATTTTACTTTCCCGCACTAGTGCGGGAAAGTGACACTTTCAAAACTAAAATGCGTGCGGGAAAATGGGTTAAACATTTTTTCATATTTTTATAGGTTTTTGCGTACAAGGAACTGTAGGTCATAAGATCTTAAATGGAGCAAAGAAAGTGGAATTTGAAAATAGACAAGTCATAGAAGTTAAAATGTCCGTGGAGTATATGAGCTTTTCTGCTCATGCTGATGCTAAAGGTAATTAAATTAATAAATATTGTAGTTCGTCCAATTACTGGCTAGATGCACGTCACAACTCGCAAATACATAATCACAAACCAAAGTAGATCTGTTATTAGTTAGAGGGCGCTGTCAATTGATTAAATCGTCTTGATAACCATTGTCACTTCGAAGAATTTTAATTTTACGTGTTAAAAGTGATTTGAAGTGAAAAATAATTAGTTGGTACATATTTGTGTCTCGTCTTTATTCAGCAAAAGTAGAAATACCCATTTTTAAGTTTATTTCAGTCCTGACAGAATTGAAAAATATACGATTTAGTCAACGACATGACTTAAATCAAATATTACGTCAGAAGCTGTGACGTGCAGTCAGAAAATATGTTGAGGGGAGGCTCAGTGGGCGTAAGTAGGAAATTTTTTTCTGGAGAGAGAGACTACATGTATTTCGTGATTTTGTACTTAGTGAGGAGACGGAGAAGCGAAAAATTTTCAGGGCCATTCCCAAAATTCGTTTAAAATTCACCCAACTACTATCAAATGTCGAAAATAAATTATTATCAGACCCTCTCTGCATGGTTGGATTAAATTTGTTTTTGTGAATGTTTTTTTACTTATTTTTTTTTGTATTTCTAGGGCTTTTTATTTTAAAAAGGAAAAACATTAATTAAATTTGTGTTTCAATCCAAAATTTTCACATAAGACGTAAATAACTCTAAACCCAGGGGTTTTTTGGCTCGATTTTTCATGTTTAATGGTAAAGTTATTATCTTTTATACGCTCACCACGCCAAAATTAATGATTTTTTTTGCAAATGCTTAGGTTTTGAAAAAAACCTTCTTAAAGTGCCGTTTTGTAAATTCATAATGAAGCATTTTCGTTTCTTCCCGCACTACTTTTTTTATTGTAAATTATTACACTTTTTCAATAAAAAAGTATAAAAAAGCTATTTTTCTATTCTTTCAATTAAAATATTTACTTTAATTTTTCTCTTTAAAACTAAATAATTGTTATTTGTTTTTGTTGTAAAAATACTTTATTGCGTTTGGTTATATTTTTGTTGATTTAAAATAGCTCTAAAAAAGGGGAAACGGAACAGACACGTATATAATAGTAAAATACTATAATTTATATTCTTTTTACTTGTTTTCCTTTAAAATTGCATCACAAACCAATAACTAATAATACGCGTCCGTAACCCTAATATCTTATATACAAAACAGGACTTTTAGAAGGAAAATTTTAAGGCGGAACTTTGTGCAGCAAAAAATATATTTGCAAGAGAGTCTCACCCGAAGTGGGCATACTAGCGAGCTTATGACGTGGTGAAAAATATTCCGTAAACATCGACACACACTGAAAGCACGATGCAAGGCGGTAGGTTCTTTATTATGCTAATGAGTTTTGGTTGATTTTATTTCGGAGACGAGAAATTTGTTTTGTGGAAAATAAGTACTTGTTATTGTATTCTTAGTTAAAATAATGTACCTAATCGTTATAGGGATATATCTTTTAAATTTTGTCTTATTTTATTATTAAAGCTATAGAATATTTACAAAAAATAAAATTAGGTAGAGCAGAAAGTTTGAAGTGTTAATTAATAATAGGTATAAAACAGCGGCGGCGCCAGGGGGGGGGGCCACTGGCCCACCCTAGAAACATGAGTGCCCACCCTGGTGCCCCCCCAAAATTGATGGATCCGTTGTGTAAGGGACTTAGCTATAAAAGTTTTGATGAGTGGTTGTATGGTATTTTGAAGAGAACGATGACCTTTTTTTTTCAAGACATCACTTAGAACAGAGGAAGGTTTTGTTTGTCCGCTGGCCTATAGCGTTCTAGAGCGACCAGGAGGCCGCGACCTTTTTTTTTTTTAGAAGTCACTTTTATTTTGGGTAGTGCCCACTCAAAAATCACCGAGCCCATTTGTGCCCTCTCATCCCAAAAATCCTGGCGCCGCCACTGGTATAAAAGCACCTGCAAACAGGGTGTTCGTGTTCCACCGGGAACCGCTTCGAACTATATATGGAAAACTATACATAAGAAAATTTTCAAAATTTGCCATCGTGGTAATGCTGATGGAGACGACCGGACTAAAAAAATTTCATTAATGGTGGTACTTCCGGTTACGCCGGAAGATAGTGTCAGCTAGGGTAACCAGACGCTGTGGCGTGCCTTTTATATTTTTTTTTCCTCCCATCATCAAACGTGCTTTCTAAAAAAAAAGGTCGCCCCTCTCTAAGGCAGCTGTACAGTTATTAGGCGTCCGTCGTGTTATTGGAAAAGCGGGAGTTTTGTTTAAGTGCGTGGGAGGCGGGAGGTTAAGTAAAAAAGCGGGAGTATCCCGACTAAATCGGGAGGGTTGGCAACCCTAGTGTCAGCGTGTTTAATTTAAATAGAACATCCTATATATTATTACATTTTTGCATTCTACGTAAGATTCTAGGCAGATTTTGTACAGGGTGGAGACTTTAATTGGAATAAATTCGATATTATTAAAACTGCTGAATAAGTTACGCCTACAAAATTTAGTATGTATGGTTTTGAAGCACGCGGAATTGAATTATAATGTCGGCGCAGTTGCCAGATTTCTTAGCTTTGCGCTATACGTAGTAATTTTAATATTTTAAATGGAATGCCCTATTTATTTTTATTGCAGTGCATTGGGCGTGTCCAATTTAATAAGATGCCAAATTAACAAAATTCTATCTTCACTAATTGCTGAGCTATGGCAATACTGTAATTCCATTAAAAAGTACCATGAGAATTTCTATTTTTAAAGTTTAAGTTAAATAGGCCATTTTGAAAAGACAAGAACTTTTCTTGAATCTTGTCAATAACTTAGTAACTATGGAGATAGACAAGCGTCCTGGTACTTTTTAAGGGAACTTCAGTGTTGCCATAGCTCAGAAACTAGTGAAGATAGAATTTTGTAAATTTGAGATCTTACTAAATTTGACACTACCAATTCACTGCAATAAAAATAAATAGGGCATTCTATTAAAAATAACAAAATTACTACGTGTAGCGCAAAGCTGAGAAATCTGGCAACTGCGCCGCCATCATAATCCAATTCCGCATGCTCTAAAACCCCCACATACCAAATTTTGTAGGCGCAACTTCAGCAGGTTTAATAATATCGAATTTATTCCAGTTAAAGTCCCTACCCTGTATGCCTATACCTATAAATATCTAAGCGTTTTTGACATATTTGAATTTTTCTGTTAAGAATGACGTTTGCAAGCCTTAAAATAATTATCAATTTTTTCTATAAAGAAGTCTTATATTTATTTAATTTAAGCGGGATTCCTTGTTATAAAGGACCTGCTTTATTAGATTTTTTATAATATTTTGATAACTATTAATTCAGGGTGTTTAAACAATAAGATTGAAAAAACTGCAAAAAGTCTAAATTTTCAAAGGGAAACACCCAAATTTTATAATTACTTTTAGTTTAGCATTAAAAAAGGGTAAGTTTGTATATCCCAAAAATGTTGAACACTATTAATAAGCACATTGTGATGGCTTCTGTTTTGCGGATATCGATTGGCAAATGTGTCCCATGTTCTTGATATAACTTTAACACATTCTCCATAAATAATAAATAAATTTAAATAATCTTCGTTTGTATGTACAATTTAAGCGCACAGGCATGACAATTAATGATGTTTTAATGGTAAGTGACAGCTTCATAAATTTTTCTCGCATTTGATTGTTTTTCAACGCCGTTATAGCCAACTAAAAGTAACTAAACTTAAAATCTGCAACAAAATCGCCATATAAAAATATTAAGTTGGCAATGTTTCTAAAAGTAAAATTTTTTGGAATATACAAACTTACCCTTATTTTAATGCTAAATAAGAAATAATTATAAAATTTGTGTATTTCCATTTGAAAATCTAGTCTTTTTGCAGTTTTTCAATTTAATTTTTAATCGTATTGTTTAAACACCCTGTATTAATAGTTATCAAAATATTATAAAAAATCTATTAAAAATATCTAAAACGCTTAGACATAGGTATAGGACATGGTATACAAGATACCTATGCCTAAATTCTTGCGTAAAATGCAAAAATGTAGTAATATATAGAGTATGCTATTTAAAATAAGCAAGTTGACACTTACTTCCGGTATAACGGGAAGTGCCACCATTATAAATATATTTTAGCTCGATCGCCCCCATCAGCACTAGCATATACTGTCAAATTTTCAAAATTGGGAGGCACAGGCCTATCCTGAAACTAAAGGTTTTCAGCATTGGTTATCAAATAGTTCGTAAGGTCAATAGTTTTTCAATCAAATTATTACAAATTTTTCACCATGTTTATTTATAAAACAAAAGATAAGTCCCGCTGGTTCTAGGATTTGTTGACTGTGGTTACTAACTCGCGCAGTATTTTGTCCGTCGCGTTCCGTGCCATTATAATTAATTTTTTTTAAAAGTGGTATGTCTTTGACGATTAGTTGCGCTGCACCTTCAAAAGAAAAAAAAGAAAGTACCTAGATTTTTTTTTAGTAACACAGAAACAACAGGAGGTAGTACCGTATCGTCGCGCCAATCCGATACAAAATCACGGTATTAATGTTTCTTATAAACATAAAGTGATAGGGGGGTAGCCAAAAAAACGTGTAAGTTCTCAAAAGTTAATTCTATAAAATAAAATACTTCGCAGCCTTTTCTACACTTTTTCCACCGTTCAAAAGTGACTACAAAAAAAACAAAACTTTGCGTTTTCAAGAACTTCTATCAAAAGTGATTCCTACAAAAAAAAATGTCGCAGTCGTTTCATAAACTCCCCCTAACAAAAGTTAGTAAAAAGTATATTTACCCCCCCCCCCCCCCCCGCTCCCCTTTGGTCAAGAGACAGGGGCAACTGCCCTCTTAATGGACGCCCATGCCTAACAAAAAATTGTATTTTATTACTCTGCGTGGCATACTGTCCAATTTTTATTTATTACCTACCTAGCTTCTTAGAAGCATTGTCACTATACAGTAGTCTCGCTGCACCAAATTGTAGCTGCGAGCCAATAACATGAACAGATAAATGTCATGTGACCAACGCCAAATTCGTGCCTGACAACTACTTTTAAATCGTTAAACCATGGATAAAATAATAAACACATTTCACCTTTAAAATGAATTTATATTTTAACAGGTTTAGACAGAAGCTCACTGTATAAACAATATATAGAGCCTGTATAATAAGCATAAAATATAAAAACAATCGAATAGAAATAGATTCATTATGCAACAGTTGGTTTCTTTACTCACTAAGAACCTTCATAAATGGCTTTATTTTATTGCACCTATCACCCTTTACCAAGACAAATTAAACTTTAATTTTAGATCTAAGAGTTAATATACCAGGGTTACCATACATCCTGGGATTTGTCGTAAGTTCCCGGTGATCCAGTTTGGGCCTCTAATACCGATAAGCTATTTACCTTAGTATATTTTGTTCACTATCAAGAGAATAACCCATTTCGATAAAAAACGAAACAAAAAATTCAATATAGCCCATTTTTGATTGCAACAAATCGACTGGATTTCGTTCAATTCTTATCCTTACCTAACATGAATAATAAATTTTGAAAGCCCAAACACCAGTTTTGACAAAATGGTGAACGCGCCTTGAACATTTTGCCCTGCGGCGCATTATAAACCATCCCGGTCTAAGCCGAAAAATGTATGGTAACCCGGAGTTAATAACATAACTACTAGTTACGTCTTTTTAATATTAACGCTTAGATATTCTGTTATTGGCACAGACAATTCAAAAAGGAAAACATAAAATTTAGCCCAAAATTACCCCCGAAATTACTTCTTGTTCGACCACCTATAATTTTTTTCCGTGTATCATTATTCTCTCTGGATGTAAATTGTTTCACGTCAGCCGAGACTAAATTCAGCTGTATATAGGCAACTTCTATAACATGACAACAAAATTTACCTAAAACATGAGTTGCGCGCTGCAAGATAACGGACTTATTACGACATTGTTTTGTCTCAATTTTTGAAGTCTTAAAGATAAGACATGGAAGTTCTAAGGTACATGGCTATTTTTTTGAAAAAAAAATTCTTAGCTACGATATTAACCTTGGAAAAGTGCCTAAAAATACGCACCTTTAGTGGGCATTTTCTTATACATATTCTTATTTTTTTCAAAAAAGGGCTTTGTACCTTAGAAATACAAACATTCCTTTATTAAATTTTAAATTGTCCCGACAAATATTTCAAATAGCCTTTGCAGAATCCTGCAGTAGCGAAACGGTGTTTTTCATCCTCTAAATTTGCGCGTGGTAGAGCCTTAAAAACTAAACCTTTCCGACCAGAACTGCTTCGTAATCTAAGCCAAAAATACATTATTTAAAAATTTAAATTAAGAGTGAGACGAAAAATTAGGTTGTAATTAGACTTTTAGACCCGAGCTCCTCCACCGCGTACATCCACCCGCATTGTACGGACTTTAGCATTGTTAATTTCATATGTATAAAATGTAAAAAAAAATTCACTTTTCCCTTTTTTAAGGAATTATGCAGCTAATCCAATATTGCGAACCTAGAAATGTCATGTTGGTGCACGGGGAAGCAGAAAAAATAGCTTTTCTCAAAGAAAAGATCCAACAGGAGTTTAACATTAGTTGTTATAACCCAGCGAATGGTAAGTCATCATTTTTAGGAAGAGCGTGCTCTTTTGTATGTTGTATCAATGAGGAACAAGCATAACAAGCAACTTTATGATGTTGCGTTAATGTTGTCCAGTAGTTTATATTTTTGTCATTGGAAATAACATTTTATACTAAATAAACTTTCAGGCGAAACAAATATAATTCCTACGCCGGTAAAGATCCCCATAGACGTTGCTTTGCCATTACTAAAATCGGAAGCAAAAAAGTTCAATGCTTTGCCTCCAGACCCTAAGAGACGAAGAATATTGCACGGAGTGCTGGTGATGAAGGACACCAACGTTTGTCTAATGGACGTAGATGACGCGTGTAAAGAGGCCGGAATCAATAGGCATGTGATAAGGTAAGGACCATCGAGATAAACGAGAAGGCGCTATTACCATTTAATTTCGTCTGCGAGAAACGGATTTATAAGGACCTGATGAAATTTATTTTTAACAATTTTAAAATACAAGTTGTGTTTATTTCGCACATAGAAAATAATTACCTGTAACAATAAACAAATGGTGAAATTGCAGTTAAGCGGCTAGTCCTAAAAAGGCCAAAGCGGCTTTAACTTAATTGTAAATTGATTGTTTTTACATTTTTTTTTTGTTATTTAATAATTTAAATAAAATTGCAACTAAACAAACCATAGGTAACAATTAGCAACCAACGTTTATAAATACGGACCTGCCTGCCCTTTATTTATACTCTTATCCACAGCATTTCTGCGGGAACAACTTCCCACGGCACAAGAAACAATTAATATCTATCACACAGTAGCAATAGTTTTACACAAAAATTGAAAAACTTCTCATAACATCAAAAACCACCTCAATTATGAAAGATCGAACAGCTGACTATACAAATGAGAGAAGTGTCGTACCAATATGGCGTAGGTAGGGTCACTTTTACTCACGTAATGTCGCCTCCTGTACGCCGACTGTAAAATGTTTTTTCCGAAGCCAAAAGTGAAGGCACAAATAAATTAAGAACCAATACTAAAAATATCAGTTTTTCGGAAGCTATTCGGAATATTTACAATTTTTTTTTTCGCTAAATTATTAAGCCCCAAAATACGCAAACAGATTTCGAGATTGCCTAGTATGCGCACGAATTTGTAGCACCCTGTATTATAGCGTTTTAACTTTGTGAATGTGCTAATTTTCAAACCATTCTATATTCAGTAGTTTTAAAAATATTTGCAATATTCCCTACTATTTCGACCTCACCCTATACTGTACCTATTTCCAGATTCACCTCGACAGTATCCATAAACGACAGCGGTCCTAGCCTGTCGACCGCCCACAAACTGCACACCTTCCTCAAAGACAAGCTCCCCCAGTGGCCGGTAACCTTCTCCGAGGGGGAAATATCCGTGGAGTCCGTCCTGGTGAAAATAGAAGGGGACGACGAAGACCCACAAAAAACGGTGTACGTGTCGTGGACGAATCAGGACGAGGATTTGGGCAGCTACATTTTAAGTATGATCAATGTGATGGGGCAGTGAGAGGCTGTAAGTGAATGAGTTGTATGAACCAGTGCAGGGGTAGGGGGGCAAGGTACTGACCTCGAGATATCTAAGATGTTGTGGAAATTACTTATTTCGCTTCTACTCTGCAAATTTTTTTTTTTCGTTTAATTTAACAGGAATTTTAAAAAGTACCAACCTTTCCGGTGAAACGATGCCATGATTGTAGTGCAAATACTCAAATAATCTCGAAACGTAACAACGGTCTTACTTCTTTCACAAATACTTTGACCTCCAGCCACTGTTTCCACATGGAGACAACATCTCCTTAAATAAAGCTAGGAAAAAATAAAAACAGACAGGGTAATTTTTTTTTTGAATATTGTCGGGAGTACACAGAATTTTCCAAATTGGTCAACGGCTTGTTAGCCGTCTCCAAATTGGGTATCTTTGCCCCAATTTAACCTTCCCTGTATCTCTTATCGTTTACGAAATCCAACAGGTGAGAGTTGAATTTGTAACATGATGTATAACGATGTGAGATGCTGCAAATATTTCTCCTATTGAAGGTTTTTAATTTGTTACCAACCAAAAGAATAGGATGGTCAATGTGTATGTTAGTCGTGGACACGTAAATATACAGCCAGTTCCAGTTATAATTGTTTCTCTTAAATCTCCGCGAGCTGTTTCCTGAGTTAAGAGATTTTCAAATAATAAATTGGCAAATGTATTGTGACAAAGGATACGTCCGTGCACTTAAACACTGAATTTGGAGGATTAAGACGTTTCATAGAATCATCACCTTAAATTTTTTTAAAACGGAGCAACATTTTGAATTTTAAAAAGTCTTAACGTATTTTTTTCCAAAAATGTCAAACAGATAGGTAGACCGCATTTTTTTTTTCACAATTTCGCCGGTACCGTATCCCTAATATTTTTTAAATTCCTAATGATGAGACTCAAATTTAGAACATTATATATGTATATTTTATATTATACAAGGTGATTCCTAAGTTGATATTTCTTTGTTAGCTGTGTATAGAAGGCAACATTTTCAAATACCTTTTTCAAAAAACTTAAAAATAGGCGAGATACCGACGTAAAAAATCTAAGTACGTTATTTTGTCTTATTAGTCATGCAATTTACGGATAGATCGTCAGTTATTTGGCAATTCGCTGCGGTGTGTTTTTTTGAAACAAGTTATTTTAAATTGGTGACACGTGAAAATGGTAAAATTTGAAAACAACGAACTAATATGGTGCTAATTTATAGTGAGTGTCGTCAAAGTGCGGCTGCTGCTTCGAGATTATACGCAGAGCGCTTTCCCTTGCGGGCTCGTCCTACACCCAGAAGTTTTCTTAATGTTTTTCAACGGGCAAGTTAGGCAGGACCGTATTTGATTCGTAGTGTAATAAATGAATGTAAGTACCTTATTTTTGAGTTTTTTGAAAAAAGGTATTTGAAAAAGTTGTTTAATTTAATGCCTTCTATACACAGCTAAAAAAAAAGTTCAACTTAGGAATCACCCTGTATAAACAATATAATATAAATGCATAATACCTTCCTCCGATTGCATGTATGTGATAGAAATAAAATAAACAGTTATGTAATTTTTATAGGAACTAATTAAGCTTATCTATGTAGTTAAAATGAGTAAAAATTACGTTTAATGTTTATATTTAGTTTGGATATGTGTTTTGTTACCTCGGCAATAAATTAATGTTTTTTTAGTAACAAAGTTGTTGTTTGTAACTTTTGTGATATTTGTAACGTTTTAGGGGTACAAATGTTTATTAAATTCTCCGTAGCCCAATGAAAAAGGAGATTATATTTGTTTGTGTTTAACTTTTTTTTGGTTACGAAAGTTTAAAAAAAAGCCAAAAGGCAGGGTTGCAATAAATCACGATTTTTTTGGAAAAATTTATAAATCTGATTTTTTCGATTAAATCGTGATTTTTTGATTTTTATCAATTTATACTGATTTTTTCCTTAAATAGGGCAATAATAAACTTTAAAATCACTTATTTTCATTATTTTGTCTCTATTCGCCCAAAAATATTTGTTGTCTAGATTTACAGTTAGAAAATCTCCTCGGCGACATACAAAATAACTTTTATTGACATGAACATTTTCGACAGCGAGCCGCGGCTTTCCTGTCGGAACAAGAAAATTCGTTCGTCTTTATAATTTGCGGTTGACATTAGACGGATCATTTCTTAACTTATACGACATTTCGTTTTAAATAAACTATCTTCCTTTTTTTTTCTATTCCTGATGAGTTATTTGCTTCGGCGACTTGTTTTACAGCAATTTATAATTTGATTAAAATTAGCTGATTTAATTAAATCATGATTTAAATCGTCGCAACCCTGCCAAAAAGTAATAAACTATTTGTGTACGATTTTTATTAAGACTGATATGATCGTGTAGGGTTTCCATATTCCAGACCCTACACGATCATTCTAACTGACGGTCTTGATAAGGAAGTGACTGATCGTGTAAAAGCAAATTTTAAGGATTGAGGACTAATGTAAAGTCTTATTAGAAGCAAGACTAATGCGTGAATGACAAAGGATTGATATCCCTCGGGACGGTCAGTCTGAGTGTACGTGTAAAATCTTCATAATACTTTCGCCCATACCATAATAAATAAACATACTAACTAATCTAAGTAAGTTAGGTTTTACGTCGGTACTGTAAAGTAAATCGCACAGTAAACAAGACCGCCGTGTTTATTTTCTACAAAAGTATACATTGCGTAATGAGCTCTTGAGTTTATTAAAGAATAATAGAGAGTCGTAGGCAGTTACTAACACAAGCGTTGGTGATAAAGGACAAAAGGTACTTTCGATCTCTTTACAAAGTAACAGTATACAGGGTGATTCCTAAGTTGATTTTTCTGTTTTAGCTATGTATAGAAGGCATTAAAATAAATAACATTTTGAAATACCTTTTTTCAAAAAACTTAAAAATAGGCGAGATACAGAAGTAAAAAATCGGGCCTGGTAATCAAAACGTAGCCCGCTATTTATGTTGTTTTTCTTATCTTTTATTAGTCATGCAATTTACGGGTGGTGTTGAGCAATTCGCTGCGGTGTGTTTTTATGAAGCAAAATAATTTTAAATTGGTGACACGTGAAAATGGTAAAATTTGAAAACAATGAACTGGTAGATACGGTAGGTGCTAATTTACTGTGAGTGTCGTCAAAGTGCGGCTGCTGCTTTGAGATTATACGCAGAACGCTTTCCCTTGCGGGCTCATCCTACACCCAGAAGTTTTCATAATGTTATTCAACGGGCAAGTTAGGCAGAACCGTATTTGATTCGTAGTGTAATAAATGAATGTAAGTACGTTATTTTTGCGTTTTTTGAAAAAAGATATTTGAAAAAGTTGTTTATTTTAATGCCTTCTATACACAGCTAAAAAAGAAGTATCAACTTAGGAATCACCCTGTATTTTCTTTTTAGTTTTAATAAAGATTATCGTAGGTAAAGTATGGTAAGTAATTCGAGTTGTAACTTTCCGTGCGGAATATACTATTTACAGCACTCATTACGCAATGTACTATTAGTTTCCCTAACACTGTTATATCATGTATTTTCGAACAACACTTGACACGTAGATATAAATCGAGTGATTCATCTGAAAGTGTAATTTATATATTTAAAAGTGCCCTATATAGTTATAGGACTAAAAAAGTATATGGTAGAATTTGATATAATTATCTATTTTAAACTAGCGCGTGGGAACGGTCCTCATTGATATTCATTCATTCAAGTTCATGATAAAAACCTTCAGTGGGTAGGTTTATTTAATTCTATATACTAGTTTGTTTATGTTTACTAATTTAATATATTCTAGCAGGTATACATATTGTTACGCGTTATTGGTTATTGCGTATAAGTAAACCAATATGAAAATTGTAAAAAATATTGTTTTTTTTAAATAAAAATAGCTTTCTGACACGCCAATATCTGTAGAGTTCAAATTTAAAACGTTTTTAAAATTATGGTAATAAGCGTGGCCAGGATTCGGGTCAAGAGAACGCAATGTTATTGGTCTAGACTAGATTAATATATACAGGGTGCGTACAAGGGGATCTCGAAGACGAAGATGATGGTTAAATTGAGGCAACGTTGCGTATTTTGGCGCTTAATAATTTGGTTAAAGAAAATTGTAAATATTACGATTACCTACGGAGATATCCAAAAAAAAATTTAGGTTTAGTTTTTATGCCTTCATTTTTGACTTGAGAAAAAAATAGAAACCAGTTTTTCATAGCGGTTTTTATGTTTTACAAGATGACGTTATTAGTTTTCAAATTCGACGGTTCGTTCTTTAGATACCAACCTCAAGTCAAGGAACTTTCTGAAAATCGAAGAAATCGTCCATATTTCTCAAAGAGACCGGATATAGATTTAAAGGAAAAAAGGAAAGACAGGAACAGACCGAGACTTTGTTGTCTTTCCTTTTTTCCTTTAAAAAGGAACTTTCTTATGATCTCCAAGAAAATAATTTTATTTTTCAGATACGTTTCGTTTCTTCAATTAAATTTTTATTTTAAACTTGTTTTTTTTTAAAGTAGCTTTTGACCTCCTAAGACTAATGACATACGACACTTTTTTAAGGCAATTCTTAGACCTCTTTCAGACGAGGACGCTGTATCCCAGACGCGTGTATCTCAGATACAGAAAAAGCATGCAGTTAAATTGTAGCTTACACACGGCATTCGACGCCGCATACAGTATCGCGCGACAGAATTTTTGAATCTTGACAAATCAGCCGCCCGGCGGCTAAGGAGTATCCGAGATACAGAATTATCATGGTGGCTTATGGACCTGTTCAGACATGCATACTTTTGCGACGCAAAAAGTTCCATTTCAGAGGCGGCCAGTATTTATTCAGAAGTGATAGTGAGTAGTTGAAAAAACCCGAACAAACTATGGATCGTGCCGTTTTCGATAACGAGAAGTTTATTAGTTTGATAGAGCCAAATTCTTGTTTATGGGACACTAGTCACGAAGATTATTTTGACAGAAACAAAAAGCAACGATGTTGGGTGGAAATTGCCAAACAAAATGTTGTTCAGCTCTTCAAATGATTGTGGAGACATTCGATAATAATTAAAAAACTTTGTAGTGTCTTGTTATAAATCTTGATGAAGTAAATTATATGCTCCCTTAGCTTCCCTTAATTCTACCATAGGATGAACCCACAGAGTTCGTCTCCTTTTAGGTTTTTTTCTTTTTATTAGATATATACCATAACATAACGCACTCTTCAATATTCATGATTAACGACTGCACCGCACTGAAGCTTGTTAAGAAATGTGTAATAAAAAAGTATCCCAAAGAAGTATCTGGGTAGTATGCGGCTGTGATTCGGTATCTCGCATACAGAATCCCGCATACAGTATCCTCGTCTGAAAGAGGCCTTTATGCTCTAGAAAAAAAAAATTTCAGAAACAAATATTGATGCGGATATCTAAAAAACGCCGTATCTGAAAAATAAAATTATTTTCTTGAAGCGCATAAAAAGGTACCTACTCTTGGTTTTCAAAATAATAAATATTTTGTAATAAAAAAAACAAAAATTAATTTTTTCGGTTGTTTTCTAATATCTCCCGGAAGTCATCGGAATTTTTAAAAAACTTTTTTTTATAAATTATTCAGCATTAAAATATGCAACTTTGCCTACATTTAACCAACTTTCTATCTCTTATAGTTACCGAGATAAAGTCCGTACAATTACTAGCTGGATGCACGTCACAGCTTCTGACGTAATTTTTGATTCAAGTCATGTCGTTGATTAAATTGTGTATTTTTTCAATTCTGCCAGGTTCTACCCTTGTTAAATAATAAAAAATATTTTCAGAATATTTTTCAATTAATTATTTTTTTCATTCGAATTACTTGTAACACGCGTAAAAGTCCTTCGAAATGACAACGGTTGTCAAAACGAATTTTACGTCAACTGAAAGGACCCTTTAATTAATAACAGACATACCTTATTTTTTGTTTCTGTATTTGCGAGTTGTGACGTGCATCCAGCCAGTAAATTGCGTGAACTGTAGCGATGCTACCGCATTAAATTTGTAACACCGTAAATTCATTATCTCTTTCACTTATACATACGTGGATTAAAACTTAATTGGAAAGTGAAAACTTTTAGTTTTGCCTTTTTTTTTCACTGTTTTGCTTAAATACAAACTTCAATCTGGTTTAAGTATTCTTTGAACATCGGTTTCATATTTTAACATCAATTTACTATGCTTCAAGTTACTGTTAGTGACTCATCGCTTTCATATCGAGAGCAGCGGGTTGTACGAAGTCAGAGGACAAAAAAATCATGAAAATAAATACTCTGCTCTATTAGAATTTCAAAAATACTCTGGTATTGTTTCCTCTAACTTGGCACAACCCGCTACACTTTATATGGAAGCGATTAATCATTGACAGTTTATTTTAATGTTTCAAATTTTATGGCGATCTATTTTTTTAATTCAATTTTTATTTGTTGTTAGAAAGTTTGTTTGTTGAGGATCAATATGAACCCAATGTCTTAATAAAATTCTTTCCCTGATCAGATAAGGCATTTTTACTAATTTAAGACAAGTTTTTAAACTAACAGATACATTTCAAAAACCAAAACTTTTGAAATTGTATATACAAAATGGGGCAAAAATATTTTTAGAAATAAAAATACCAACAACTATTTAAATTTTTATTACAATAAAGACTATAACTACAATAAAAACTTTCTCTCTAGGTACAGCGTTTTTAACTTTTATACAAAAAACACACAATATATGGAAAAACCATTACTTTCTTACAAAACTAGGAATCACAGTTGAAACATTTTGGTTCACCAACATTTTTCTTTTATAAATTTTATCACTGGAACCATAAAAAATGTTTAATATTTTACAATAATTGTCCTTACAGGGTGAACAAAAAATTTGAAACCTAGTAAATTCAAATATTCTAGTAAGGAAGTTGCGTCCAGGTTTATTATTTGGGAAAGAAAATTTCTTGAGCAGATTGACCATCATTTTGTTACTAATGTCACAGAATATATAGCTACTATATATTCTGTGCTTTATTTATTTTCTTTCCGACGTTTCAGTCGGAAACGTCGGCAATAATTAAAGCACATCAGTAATAAAAAAATAGTCCAATCTGCTCAAGAAATTTTTTTTACCAAATTCAAATATATTAGATCTCTAAACTTTTTGAATAACCTGTTAGGAATTTTTTACATCTTAAGGGCAGTCCAAAATATTCCACAGTTGCTTAGATTTAACAAAATAATAATAATTAATAACCATTGTGGTTTATTTCATTAAATTTATTTATACAAAAATAAAAAAAAAACAATCCTAGGAATAAATTAGGTAAGCATTGTAAAAAACACATAAAAAAATTGTACTTAAATACCTATCAATGTAACAATAAACAATAGGTCTAGTTAAATTCTAGATCTGTTAAAAAAATCCATTTTAAATAAGCACAATATTACAATGTTTGAGGGAAAAATAGCTTTGTTCATAAGGATAACCTATACGTTTGAGTAGAGTCCCCAATTAGGCAATCCAACAATGTGTCAAAGATGGCAAATACTGTATTGTAATCGGTACGTGTCCATAAACATTATATTAATGGGTAACTGAATGTGTTTGCCCACACCTGCCATATTGAATCACATGGTTTGGATTCCCTAATAGAGCAATTGAAACCATTAGGAATTATTATTCTCTTTTTTGTGACATTGCTTTGGAACAATGCTATTATTTGCAGAAGTTTTAGAGAAAAATGCATTTGCATATTGCTCCATTCAAAAATATTTTAGCACAAGCAAGAAGTGTTATAATTTTAATACATATTATACTATTTAAAAGGGAGTAAAACCATATGGAGAGTTGATTTTCTTTATCGTCAAGATAATAATTTAAGCCAATTAAACACTATCCACTTGTGCCAAAATTTTGGAGAACCTACAATTAACTAATGTCAGTAAAATGTTAAAGACCTATTGATTTTTTTTAAACACAAAAACTTTAACACCTCTCATAGAGTCACACAAAAAAGTCTTGCATCTATTATATGAAAAAAAAATTACACAGGATCCACATTAGTTGGAGGAGATCTGTGCCCATTAGTCTTCGTAAAATCCCCAGAACCCTCTAAAATGGGACTCCCTGATCTGCTGGACTCACTATCACTGCTAGAGGAGGAACTAGAACTACATGAGTCACTCGAATCCGTTTCAGAATCCTCAGAATCAGAGTTTAACTGCTGCGCTTCCTCTAATTTCGATTTTAAAAGATCATTTTCTCGCTGCAGTCCCTCTTTTTCACTTTTATGCTTTTCAAGATCCTTTTCCAGTCGTTTTATTTTATCTTCGAGATCACGGTACTTCTGAGAAGAGCGGTTGTCCAAGGAAAGGTACTCTTCTATCAGTTCTTGCTTTGACATGGTTTGAAGCTGTTCGGTTTGAACACTTTGGTACTGAGCATTAAAATCTTGCATTAGAAAATCGTCCTCGTCATCTGGAGACGAATAGAACTCACCGTCAGAGTCTACGCTAAAGCTAGAGTCTCTTGTTCGAGTAACTGTAGAAGTAGAAGCCTGGTCTATGTTTTTTAAACGTTCATCGAGTTCCTCAAACCCTCCATGGTCTTCCAGAAGAAATTGGTTGTCATTATGAGGAGCTTCAGGCTTTATAATACGTGGTTTCATTACTTTACCATTCTTCCTACCCATTCTGCCATATTTCTGATAAGGAGCCTTGCGTTTAGATTTCCCGCGTCGAGTTTTTCGTTTTTTGGGGGGCACGTCGCTGTCGGCCAACTTCGGATCGTGTTCGGGCAAGGTCGTTGCGCGCGCACCATTTTGTTGGTCGACGACGTCATCTTGAGGAACAGCGTCGACCGATTTTAAATTATGTTTTTCACTTTTAATCACTTCACTTTTTTCATTCATTTTCACTTATTTCGCAGTGATTATAAATTATCTTTTTGCTGAATCGTTCACTCTGGACTCTTGTCTGGGAACACTCGGAACAGTAGAGGGAGAGTAAATGTACACGACTGAAGCGAAATCGCCATTTTATTATAGTTTTATTGTTGATCGTTTGAGGGCGCTACTGCCGCTGCAAGGTGTAGGGAGCAAAGTAGGGAAAATTTCCCTCTTCCTTTCAATTTGTGCAGTGTTGCCGCTTAGACGCCCATATTGGTAAGCTTTGGAAAAATTATGCATTTGCAGCTATAATTTTAGTGTAGGTACCTATGTCGTGTTCAGTTATTTAATTTTTAAAAGAAATTCTTAGTCTTGTTTCTAGTAATATCCAAACATTTAAGTCTTATTTATTTAAAAAAGCGTCTAAAATTGTTTGCCTTATTGGATATTTGAAATATATTTTAAAATAATTGTTTCCAATGTGTCCCCATAATAATAACCCCGCATCCTCGTCCTAAACTAAAGATGTTCTTACACGTAAAGAACTCTATTGCAGACCCTACACCATCCAATCGGACTAGCAGTCCTGAATGATTTCAATCTATCATCATCATCATTAATTTTCGCGTCAGACTTTTTTACATCGGTCCTACCATCAATCCTTGAAATTTGCCCTTACACGATCAGTATTACACTCAATTGCTGTCATTCCTTTATCAAGATTAATTGTCAGTCTGACTGATTGTGTAGGGTCTGCTTATGTTATTGTGATGACCCAGTTTTCATTTTTGTCCTTATCGAGATAAAATAATCAATATAGCCGAACGACGACAAAATAGACTATTGGTAAAGAACGAAAAATAGAAAGTTCTATCGCATCTCTTAATAAAAAAAGTTACAGGAATTAATTAAATTATGAGTGCTGATTGGTAATGGTAATAATAAATTTAAATTATAGATGTTGAAGAAGACCGAGATATTCAGTGCAAAAATTGACACCACCGCATCAAAGAGCATCTTTTGTTTGCCACGATGCAATGTTGTCAAACTGGAACCTATTTAACCCCATTTGATATCAAACGTATTTTCTTTGTTATATTTTTATTCTTTAAAGACCTACGCATCGAATTGCAGTTATGTTTCTTCTATCAATTCATTTGATTCTTTGTTATTTCTGTATTCTTTGAAGTTGTGGCTACGCTATTTTCACGTAGACCACTGCTGGGGAGCATCGAGGAGTTTTTGTCGAGTTAATGATTAGCGTTATTTGTTAACGTTGGTTTCACACCATACCACATTATTATATAAAACCAATATATTGCTATATGGCATATACAAGACCATTATTGAGTTGGTTAATTATTTTAGGATCTCCCCCTCTCTCTCGTTGTCGTTGATAGAAATCACCAGAAATCGATCATGAATAAAATAACACTATTTATGTCCAACCGGTAATACATAGGCAATATAAAAAGGCCGAAAAAGCGATTTGGCTCAACCGGGGCCACCGGTGAAAAAAGAATATATAATATTCATGTGAAGTGAAGTGGCGTATTTAAAGGTTCTCTCTGTTCAGCTCGACAGTCCCCCCCCCTTTAATACGCCACTAGGTGCAAGCACCAATTACGTCGCAAATTATACGCGGTTATTTCAAATAATGGAAAGTTATAAGACATTTTATCAGAACCAATTTGCTATAAATAATAATGTCCTTAACTTAAAATATATTTATATTTAATACAAAAATACCCCCGGACCCCTCCCCTCCTAAATAGGCCACTGGGCATGTGCATGCGGTCCCCACAGGCGTAAAAGTCAGACTTGATTGGTCAAAAGTCAGCTGATTGACATTGATTCCGTTAATCAGCTGACTTTCGACCTCGGTATCACGTCTGATAGAATAGGTATGCTGTCACGCTTAAGGTATAAAATTTACATGCATAAGGATCTGATCTGATGGTGTCAATATTTTCCATTATAGTTTCTTTACCGTTTACTATGCTTAAACTTTCTCAAGAGTATCGACGTTAACACAACAAAAACAGCCACGGAAAAACTCTTTAAACTGACTGTAAACAGATTACTATAAAGCTATCTCTTTTCTTTTATGGCGATAATCTGATCTTGCATCTTTATCTTTTACTTTATATTTTCTGCATAGCTATCTATTTATGTTGTATCTTCCATGTTTCGTAATTTATGTTTGGTCTTGTCAGCCTTGTAAACATTCAAACATGTATGTTATTTTTAGAATTATATAAGAAAAACCTAAATAAACAGCAGTCGTATTTTTAAATAAATTTATATTATATTATGTAGGATGTACCTATATTATTCTGTTTGGGACAAGAAGAGACAACAAGGAGACAAAGCTTATAAAAATAAATAGCCCGAAATCGTTATTTTTTTGGTACTCGTACCGACACCCGCCTCAAAGGCTGCTGCCAAGGAAAAACTCCAGGAAAGGAAATATCTAAAAAGCTTTTGGAATCAACCTATTCCGAAAAGCGTATATACTTTTAATCAGTGGCGTATTTAAGGGAGGGGGGGGGCTGCAGCCCCCCCCCTCCCTCGCCTAGGTGCTCGGGTCTAAAAGTCTTGTAGGAAACGCTTAGTTTTTAAACTTTTCCTTCTAAAAGTCCTGTTTTATATAGCGATTAAGGTTTCGGACGCATATCGTTTTAGTTATTGATTTATGATGCAATTTTATAGGAAAACGAGTAAAAAAGAATAATACCTATTTTATAGTATTTTTCTATTATATTGTCTGTTCCATTTTCCCTTTTTTAGAGCTATTTTAAATCTAAAAAAAATATAACCCAATGAAATGAAATATTTTTACAACAAAAACAATTAGGTAAGTATTTATTTTAAAAGTGAAAAAGAGGGACTGCAACGAGAAAATGATCTTTTAAAATCGAAATTAGAGGAAGTGCAGCAGTTAAACTCTGATTCTGAGGATTCTGAAACGGATTCGAGTGACTCATGTAGTTCTAGTTCCTCCTCTAGCAGTGATAGTGAGTCCAGCAGATCAGCGAGTCCCATTTTAGAGGGTTCTGGGGATTTTACAAAGACTAATGGGCACAGATCACCTCCAACTAATGTGGATCCTGTGTAATTTTTTTTTCATATAATAGATGCAAGACTTTTTTGTGTGACTCTATGAGAGGTGTTAAAGTTTTTGTGTTTAAAAAAAAATCAATAGGTCTTTAACATTTTACTGACATTAGTTAATTGTAGGTTCTCCAAAATTTTGGCACATGTGGATAGTGTTTATTTGGCTTAAATTATTATCCTGACGATAAAGAAAATCAACTCTCCATATGGTTTTACTCCCTTTTAAATAGTATAATATGTATTAAAATTACAACACTTCTTGCTTGTGCTAAAATATTTTTGAATGGGGCAAATATGCAAATGCATTTTTCTCTAAAAACTTCTGCAAATAATAGCATTGTTCCAAAGCAATGTCACAAAAAAGAGAATAATAATTCCTAATGGTTTCAATTGCTCTATTAGGGAATCCAAACCAGGTGATTCAATATGGCAGGTGTGGGCAAACGCATCCAGTTACCCATTAATATAATGTTTATGGACACGTACCAATTACAATACAGTATTTGCCATCTTTGACACATTGTTGGATTGCCTAATTGGGGACTCTACTCAAACGTATAGGTTCTCCTTATGAACAAAGCTATTTTTCCCTCAAACATTGTAATATTGTGCTTATTTAAAATGGATTTTTTTTACCAGATCTAGAATTTAACTAGACTTATTGTTTATTGTTACATTGATAGGTATTTAAGTACAATTTTTTTTTATGTGTTTTTTTTAAAGAGAAAAATTAAAGTAAAAATTGTAATTAAAACATTTTTTATGGAAGAAGTGTGATAGAGGTAATTTATAATAAAAAAAATAGTGCGGGAAGAAACGAGAATGCTTTATTATGAATATACGGCACTTAGAAGGAGAATTTCAAAACCTAAGCATTTGCACCAAAAACTGCTGTTAGATCTACGCTTCTAAAATACTGTATACCTACATACATATTATGTGAACATTTTGGATTGACACCAACATTCATATTTTTCACAAATATAAAAAAGGTTTTTTTTTTTAATAAAGAGCCCAGCTAGCAATATCTAAAAAAAAACATTTACAAAAATAAATTTAATCCATCAACCATGCAGATAATTTAATTTTCGAAATTTGATAGCAGTTAGGTGAATTTTAAACGAATTTTGGGCGTGATGGCACCGAAAATTTTCGTGAAATGCATATAGTCCCGACTGTCCTTCTCTCCAGAAAAAAATATCCTACTTACGCCCACAGAGCCCCCCCCCCCCCCCCCCCCGAGCATATTTTCTGGCTACCACTGCTTTTAATGTCTCTACTGCATGGTGTCAATTTGATTTGATTATTATTGTTCTTGGGTATTCCGATTTTTAATAGATAAAATTAGTTCTTATGCTTTTCTACTCTGATTTTATTTTAATACAATAATATTTTATCGATATAAATAAAAAGTAGACACCTCAACTCGATAGATTATTATATATTACTTTAGTGTATCCACAGACTTTATCGATGGTTAATCTAGAAAAGTCTATTAAATATTAATCAGCTTCCTTTCACATTTTACTTTCTGCAACTTCGAATCCTCCGATCATGCCACGATTCAAATTATAAGAAAGATAAAATATCCGACGCCACCACTGTTTCACGCAGCCTTTAACCTTCTTCGTACTACACTGGTGATTCGGGTATCTTCGGAAAATGCTCTTTTGTGGCTAGCTTCACGAGTCGCTTATTTTTTTTTGATGGATTAGAGAGAGGAGTTCTATCCCAATCAGCGTTGCCAACTGGTCGGTAATTATCAGAATCTACCATATTTTACATTTTAACAGATTTTCTAGTCGTTAAAAAAATTTGCCGAGTTTTGCAGCAGGAAGAAAAGTAACATTTGTTTTTTTGGTGAACAAGACACCCCCCCCCCCAAGAAAACTGGTTACTTTTTTTGGCAACGCGTATATAATTTTTTCTGCCCTACCTCTAAAGTTTAAGTCACAGGTTTATTTGTAATCAACAGCGCAAAACAGTTTTGAAAGTGTTAATTGTGAGCCGATTTGAATTTTATCATGATTTCATTTGTTTGATATTTCCTTCAGGTTCTTGGCAATTTTGATAAAAATATCAAGTCCCCATTATGTACATAACCTTTTGCCTTTTGTATGCCCGTTATATCCATTTCCTGGTATATTCATTTGGATTTGTCTCAATAATGGTTCCTTTGGAAAATACCTTGCTGGTAGTGTTACATGGATATATCCAGTGCAAGAGTATCTTTATAATATATCAATCTATTATTCCTCTGTGAGAGAGCAGCTGGCTGGAAGCTAGAACTCATAATGCATTCTCTGTGAGACGGTTAATGTCACAGAGGAATTAAAGGTCAAATTTGCTAAGATCTGTTGGCTATTATCAAAACTATTTTCCTTCTTTCTGTTTTAAATGGACCAATAGATTCTCGGTTTTTTTTATATGTCATATTCAGTGAAATTTTAAAATAACGGTCCGAACGGTCGACTGTCAGAATCTGATTTTATATTCTTGAGCTCCATTTTGTAAGTCGGTAGTATTATTTGCTCAGTACTTACACTACTTACATTAACCAAATAAAAAAGATTTACGAGTTAAATTAAATAACTTTTGACCTTATGAGTATTTTTGTTGTGACGTGACGTTTGTGTTATTTGAGTTTGCCATCGTTTTGTGTTGTATAGAAGTCTCACAGTTCTCGCTTCTCAGGTTTGTAGTAAACTTTTTTCTTTTTAATAAAATACCTTATTTGCTTATATTATTTAATAAAAACATGTAAATTACTTTGAAGCTCTTATTCAAGATTACTTTGGAACAATTAATTAAAATAAATATAGTGTATAGTTCCTCTATTTTGCTCTTTAGTTTTCTCATTTTTTGTTGTAAAGAATTTGCTTCATTTAGCATAAAAAAATGCACGGTATATAAAAAATCTTATTGTGGCTGGAAGTATGCCTAAGATTTTACATGGGCCGCATGGGCGATTAAAATCTTGAGAATGATTCGCCTTACAGGCAAAATGTCTTATTATTAAGGCTATAGGGTTTTATTTATTTTTTCCATATTTTAACACACAATTTCAAAAACGCTTTACATTGACGTCGGTAAAATGACTTGTAATAATAATCTTAATATATATTTGAATTTAAATGGTACCTACCTACTTTTTGAATGCTCTTTAAGAAATCGTTTTTTTTTAAATAGGGACCTGATTTTTGTGTGTAGCTTTTGACCTCTCTCAAAACTAATGTCACTAAATTGTAAGAGTACTAAGGCAATCTTTTCGCTCCTCAAAAATTAATAATTTTTTTTTCAGATACAATCCTTGATCTAAAAAAATATATAGCAAAAGAACTACCCTGAGAATGGGCTCTTACAATAATTTAGTGACACATTATTAGTTTTGGGAGGTCAAAATCTACTTAAAAATAAAAAAAAAATTAAGTCAATGTTGGTTTTTCCAAATATAGTCACTATTTTTTTTGTAAAAAAAATTAATAATACAAAAATTGATTCTTTCGGTTCTTTTTCGGATAGAAGCTCAGTAAGTTATCGGATTTTTTAAATTTCTTTTTAAAAAACTATTTAGCCTTAAAATATGCAACTTGGCCTTTATTTAACCAACTGTCTATCTCTAACTGAAACAGCAATGCTAATGCATTGAATTTGTAACACCCTATATAGTAATACTTACTTACTTTTTAATAATTTTTCCTATTCCTGTTTACAATGGTGTCATAACTTTTAATTTACAGAATGAGTGATCCATGTTCAGTAAAAGTGGCAGTCCGTGTTCGACCACTGGTCATTCAAGAAATATCTAAAGGCTGTAAAGAAATTATTGAAACAATCCCAGACAATAATCAGATTGTTATCAATTCAAGTGACAAAGCCTTTAGCTTCAATTATGTTTTTGGCACCGGCAGTTCCCAAGAGGAATTGTATCAAAAATGTGTGCAACCAATATTAAAGAATTTATTTGAAGGTACGTATACTACTACCCAATGACAGTCAACCAGGGTAGACCAAGCATTTTATTCATAAAATTTTTTTGATAACTTGAAGGCACATTCATTAGATTTTCTTGATGTATTCCAGTTAAACCATCACACGCACCCCCTCATACGTCACACCCGTAAGTGTTTATATTCCCGGATATTCACATCAAGAAAGCAGGATTGGATGAAATAAAATATACAATTTTATGTAATACAAAAAACCATCTTCTATTGTTACTAACAGATGTACATATCTTTTTAGGATTAAATGTGACAATTTTTGCTTATGGACAAACAGGGTCGGGCAAAACCCATTCCATGGGCACAACATACAATGGGGAGGGTAACATGGGTGTTATCCCCAGGGCAGTCAATGAAATTTTCACTCATGTTAAAGACCATTTTGCCATAGACTTCACCATCAATGTGTCTTTCATGGAATTATATAGAGAAGTTTTGTACGATCTTCTGGCACGCAAGCCAAGAGATCAAAGTGTTTTGGAAATAAGAGAAGACCCTATTAAAGGTAGAACAATTAACGCTTTTAATTTCGAATTTATAGAAAAACTGGTTGGATATTATTAAGGCAACTTTCCAAGTTTTACAAAATCCTACATGCAATTTTTTAGCAGGACGTTTCGTTTTTTATGTACCATTGTCAAGTTTTTTTTATTTAAATACGGACCTGGGTATTTGTTGACTTTTTTTTAATGCTTCAGTCTCAGTAATCTATTGCTGATATTGGTTTTCCATAATAGTGACGTATCATGCCTAAAACTAATCTTAAAATAATTTCTAAATATTTTTAATCCCGACCTGACTCTTTCAATTAATCATTTATTTTCAAAGCTTTATTTACAAATTAAATTCCAACTTAATTTAATAAGTAATCAGTAATTCCTTAAATGTTCAAATATATTTCCGTTCTCTCTCTCTGAGGTCATCTAATGAGCCATTCAACGTAAATCACATTGTATACTGGCCCTTTTTTTAAGGTATATACATCCCAAATCTGACAGAAATACCAGTTGAGTCAGCTAATGAAGTGCTAGACGTGCTCATAAAGGGCTCTTTGGGTCGAGCTACAGGCTCTACCAACATGAATACTCACAGCTCAAGAAGTCATTCGGTGTTTACCATAAATATTGCTATGCAGCATAAGACTGACAAGTAAGTTGAATAGTTGTGTTCTTTTTTTATGTTATATTAAAGTTATCTAACGAAATTTAAAGTTAATTTTGTGTGAATGGAATGGGGTATTCCATATAAGATTTAATTCACCTCCGTTATCATCAGCCTCCTCCGTTATCATCAATGGTATGATGATAACGGGAGTGGTATAACGGAGTTGACAGAATTACATTATTTTTAGCTTTAAAAATATAAAATAAAAAGTAGCTTGTTAAGATATTTAAAAGTACACTTTCATGCCAATTTAATTCTACGTCTATTAACTAAAAAATGTTGGTAACGGTTGCGGCCAACAACCTTTATAATTAGTTAAAATCGACATTGAACACGCTCTGCTTGCAAAAAAATCAAGTACACTTTTTCATGGTTGGTCTCATATTAAACATGATGTTGTAAAACTATTCTCCCTGTAGTAAAGCAGTAAGTGAGTGAGCATTAAGTGTAATTTTAATTTTTTGTTCGATAACAGATATGACCGTATTGATTGGCGACGTGCATAAATCTTCGAATAAATTAACCAGACCTTAAAAAATATTTTAAAGTTTAAAGGTGAACCCAAGAATATGTGATAGAAATTAAAAAGTAAGCCATATATTTTTTTTTTTTTTTTTTTATGATAAAACACCTGCACTGTAGGAAAAATCCTTTAAGGCGCTCTGGGAGCGGTGCGAGTGCGAAAAAAGCGATTAACGTTGGTCTTGAAACGTTGAAGATTGTATTCATTGGGAAACACGACCTCAGGAAGATCATTCCACAAAGATGACGTTCTCCAGATGAAAGAATTCTTAAACAATGAAGTTCGAGGAGTACTAAGCTGAACAACATATGGATGAGCGGCAGCGGTTCGCCGTGTATTTCTGTTTTGCATTGCTCTAGGTGGAATCAAGTGGGCAATGTCAGTCGAACACCTGCCATGGAAATATCTGTAAAAGAGAGCCAAATCACCAACCTGTCTTCGATGCTCCAGGCTATCGAGGGTCTTGGTCAGCTCGGGGTCGCCGATCAGACGAACGGCTCTCCTTTGAATGGAATCCAGTAGCCGAAGGGTGTGCTTGGGTGCAGAGCTCCAGACATGAGAGCAATATTCTAATGATGGTCGAATCTGGGCTTTGTAGAGTGTCAAAAGTTGATGAGGTGTGTACAACCTTTTGGTGCGGAAAAGTACACCAAGTTTCTGTGCAGCTGTCTTGGCAATTGCGGCAACGTGATCATGCCAAGACATGTTACCTCCCAGATTGACCCCCAGCAAATTAATAGACGGTGCCAGGGGAATTGCGTGTCCTGCCATGACTATATCCGGTTCTGCAATGTTAACCTTTTTGGAGAAGACTGCTGCCTGGGTTTTCTTAGCATTAAATTCGACTTGGTTACTGTCACCCCAAGCCAAAATTTCTTCCAGGTCCTTGTTGAGGCGCAATACTTCATGCTGAGGAACACCGGCATTGATGGTGAAGGTGTCTGAGAGAAACCCGTCAATCGCCACTTGCAGAGAACGGTTCTTAAGGAAGCTGGTTAACCATAAACAAAATCCATTAGGCATACCGTAAGATCGCAATTTACTTAGAAGCCCATCGTGCCAAACACGATCAAAAGCCCTAGAGATGTCCAGTGCAACAGCCCGGGATTCTCCATGATGTTCGATGGTGTTGCTCCAAAGATGGGTGACATATGCCAGAAGGTCACCTGTTAATCTGGACTTACGAAAACCGTATTGATGGTCGCTGATAATGTTAAGCCCTTCCAGATACTTTTGGAGTTGTTGGTTAATAGCTTTCTCCATTACTTTTGAAATTACTGAAAGCAATATATATATATATTGTATAAATTGTACTCGTTTCAAGCGATGTATTAACAAAACACTGGTAGGCGACACGACACGCTTTATTAGCAAATTTTGCAAAGTCTGTCGCAAGTGTCGCCTACAGAGCTTCGTTCTGTCGCTGGCGACACGTGATGTAACCAATAGAAAATTGGTATTGGAGTCACATATCAAAATACTCATTTTCTATTAGTCACAACACGTGTCGCCAGCGATAGAACGAAGCTCTGAGAACTCGGCTTAACAAATTGAATAGAGAAATTCTAGATAATATGTCTGATTATGATTTTTAAAAAATTTTCAGAAACCAGAATAAAACTGCCAAACTGCACCTTGTCGATCTGGCTGGCTCAGAGAGACCAAAAAAGACTGGGGCTCAAGGAACGACTTTTAAAGAAGGCATCGACATTAACAAGGGACTGTTTGTCCTTGGCAACGTTATCAGTGCCTTGGGCGACGAAAAATTACAGAATGGATTTATACCTTATAGAGATAGTAATTTGACAAGACTATTGAAAGGTAAGGACATTTTTGAGAGCAATACAATACAACCGTTAATCTAGAATATTATGAGAAGAGTTTTGGACACAACGTTTTAACTGATAAGTATATCTCCAGTCGTCTTCAAGTGAATACTAAATAAGTATAGGACTTAGGAAACTATACTTTAATCGTAACCTATACAAGTGACCCTAAAGAAGATAAAATAAACACAATTATTATATTATAAATATTTAAAATCAGCTTATTACCTTAGCCGCAAAAATAACGCACAACCAAAAATTATGCTAATTTTCAAAGTTGATTTTCTCGCGAACCGATATATTTCGATATTTTTTTTTTAACTGAGCTTTTTTCTTTGGTAATTGCACTGTGATTTTTATTCAGATTTCAGTTTTAGGCTTACAGAAGGTGCAAAACTATAGTTATTTTACGTTAAATTTCAGACACCTTTTAGCGAGCATTAGCAACAACAACGGATGCATGATGAATTCATTTGCAGCCTCATGCAGTGGCGAAGCCAGAAAATATGCTCGGGGGGGCGGCTCGGTGGGACATTTTTTCTGGAGATAGGGACGGTCAAGACTACATGTATTTCATGACATTGTACCCAGTGAAGAAGGCGGAAAAGAGCCGTAGGTGAAAAATGTTCGGGGCCACGCCCAAAGTTCGTTTAAAATTCACCTAACTACTATCAAATATCGAAAATTTATTATTACCTCTCCCCCTCTGCATGGTTGGATTAAATTTGTTTTTGTAAATGTTTTATTTTGAATTTTCTTTTGATATTCCTAGCTGGCTCTTTATTTAAAAAAAAAACATTTTTTATATTTATGAAAATATAAAAATTGGTGGCAATCCAAAATTTTAACATAAGACGTATATGTATGACTCTAACCAGCGTTTTTCGGGCTCGGTTTTTCATGATTAAAAATAAAGTAAATATCGCTCACCACGCCAAAATTAATGATTTTTTCAGAAATCATGTATTTTAGAAGCGTAGATCTAAGAGCAGTTTTTGGTGCAAATGCTTAGGTTTTGAAATACTCCTTCTTAACTGCCGTTTTGTATATTTATAATAAAGCATTCTCGTTTTTTCCCGCACTATTTTTATTATAAATTATCACACTTCTTCCATAAAAAATTCAATTAATTGTTTTTTGGTTTGTTGTAAAAATATTTTATTGCATTGGGTTATATTTTTCTTGAGTTAAAATAGCTCTAAAAAAGGAAAAACGGAACAGACAAGTATATCATGGAAAAATACTATAAAATATTATTCTTTTTACTCGTTTTCCTTTAAAATTGCTTCAAAAATCAATAACTAAAACGATATGCGTGTAAAACCTTAATCTCTATATAAAACCGGACTTTTAGAAGGAAAAATTTGAAAACTAAACGTTTCCTACAAAACCTTTGTAATCTAAGCCAAGAATACATCATTTAAAGATTTAAATTAAGGGTCCAAACGGTCGTACAAAAATTAGGTTGCACTTAGATTTTTAGACCCGAGCTCCTAGGCTGGGAGGGAGGGGGCTGAAGCCCGGCAGCCCTCCCCCTAAATACGCCGCTGGCCTCATGCTTTCTAAACATTTTGTTTTTTTAATTTCTCTGATATCTGCAATATCGAAGAAAATACACAGTTTTGTGTATATTAGGTATTATTAAATAGTAATGTTTTTATTTTTACTCCAGTTTTTATATATTTTTTTAAATTTCGTTTTTTATTCGTTTTATAGATTCCCTTGGTGGTAATAGCCTGACGTTGATGATAGCCTGTGTCAGCCCGGCAGATTATAATCTGGAAGAAACTTTGTCGACGCTGAGGTACGCCGACAGGGCGAGAAAAATCAAGAACAAGCCTGTGGTCAATCAGGATCCCAAATTGGCAGAAATAAACGATTTAAAGAGACAGATAAAGCAGTTACAACTGCAAATTGTCGGCCAAGGTAAAAAAAACTGGTTTTTGTTGAAAAAAAGATGAGCGGGGGAGGGGCTTTGTCTCTCTTTCAATCCTTTTTGTCTTATTAATTTAAACTTTTTCTTAATGCACTTTTTTTTTGTTTTGGATAAATTTCGCACATCCCAAAGAACGGTGTATAAAAAATATTTTAAAAAAAACGCTGGTCAGTAATTTTCTATTTAGAGTATACAGGGTGCTAGAAATTCGTGTGCGTACAAGGGGATCTCGAAAACGGTAAGAGATGCAATGATGGTTAAATTGAGGCGAAGTTGCGTATTTTGGGCTTAATAATATGGTAAAAAAAATTGTAGTTATTCCAAATGCTTTTGGAGATATCCGAAAAAGATCGAAATTTTCATTTTTAATTTTTAATTTTTTGCGCTTTCATTTCTGACTTGGGAAAATTTTTTTTTACGGTTCGCCGACTACGTAGGCCATCTTGAACCGGTCATCGACCACAAATGTGGTCTACCGACTGGGGAGTGTGAAACGGCACCTTCATCCTACGAGATATCCGATCTCATCCGGCCTGTCCGGCGTGAATATGATGGCTAGGTGTCGATTCATTTTACACTCTTCCCTGAGGCAAGAGCACGCCGTGTTCCCAAGCGGTCACCCGCCCAAGTACTAACCGCGCTCGACACAGCTTAACTTCGGTGATCTGCGGGAACCGGTGCTTAATATGTCGACAGGCCCTTGCCCAGGGAAAAAAATAAAAAACACTTTTTCATAGCCGTCTTTTATGTTCTACAAGATAGCGTTATTAGCTTTCAAATTCGACGTTTTATTCTTAAGTTACCAACCTCAAGTCAACTTTTTTAACTACGGACCTGAAATTTTAAATACAGTTTTAGGGATTTCTAAGCTTTAAAAATTTAATACAATGTACAATTTTTTGAAATTTTAACGTTTTGTCATGTAATAACACATTTTTCAAATTATCTTTTTCTTTTCATTACGGTCCTGAACATTTAGAGCCAAACTAAAAAACAAAAGATTTCTGATTTAAAAAATCGATCCATTTTTACTCAAAGAGGCCTGATATTTGATATTCTGCAAGAAAAGGGACCGAAACTCTCGGCCTTAAATATTTTTCTGTCTGTTTATTTTTGTTACGTGTTTCGCCTGAAACTAGTATCATCAGATCTTCTAAACAGTGTAAAAAATTTTAAATTGTTTTTGAACAGACATCACAGTAACATAACTAGACTAACTCCAGTTAACTTTTCTTCACTCGAGAGCATTATTTTTTTTCTGTTTTACAGTATTTCAGTCTAGGTCTAAGGCAAAAAACCATAGGACTTAAGATATACGTTACATTAATAAAACAAATAAAATACTAATAAAAAATAGAATTTCTTCCCATGCCTTAAAAATTTGCTTACTTTCTAGAATAGTGTGACGGTAAATCTTATTGAAAAAATAAACGGCCCAAACACCATAACTTCCTGTAATGTAATTTTAATACTTAAGTAAGTCTAAAAATAATCGCCAGGGCCGAAATAGTAAAGAAAGGATAATTTTAAATACTAGTGATGTGTTATACATGATGACAAAACGTTAAAATTTTTAAAACCTTTAAATTGTATTAGATTTCCAAAGCTTAGAAGTCCTTAAAACTGTTTTAAAAATTCCAGGTCCGTATTTAAAAAAAAATTAATTGAGGTTGGTATCTAAAGAACGAAACGTCCACTTTAAAAGCTATTAACGCCATCTTGTAGAACATAAAGAACGGCTGTGAGAAATTGTTTTTTGTTTTTTTCCTGAGTCAAAAATGAAGACGAAAAAGATTAAAAACCAAAGCTACAAATTCGTTTTTTTTTCGGATATCTCCAAAGGTATTCGGAATATTTGCAATTTTTTTTCACCAAATTATTAAGCTCCCAAATACGCAACTTTGCCTCAATTTAACCATCTTTCAGATCCCCTTGTACGCACACGAACCTGTAGCACCCTTTAGATGATGTGATTCTCCTTAAATTTAATTCCCTTTTAGGTGGACCCATTATTTCTTCATCAGAAATCGAGAAACTCAAAACAGAAAACGGACAGCTCTTACTTAAAATCAAGGATCTTCGAGTCCAACTTTCAGCTGCTCTTCTCGACAAAACCGGCCTTCACGAGAAACTACTCATTCTACAGAACGCCAACGAAGAATTGAACAAGAGACTTTTGACATTAAAGGATGAATGCAACGCGACATTTAGTAGAATCAGCGTAGGCGTCGCGAACAACGACGTTGAAGGTGTGAAAGAAAACTTATACAAATTGCAGGAGATTCAGGAACATTTCAATGTGTTGCAAAATAACCAGATTAAAACGGAAAAAGAAATAAGGTATTTTTTTAAAGAGAAATTTTACGCAAGAAAAATGATCGTATCGCAGGGCAATGTTAAGTAAAAAATTTATTGTTAGTAGAATTTTTAAATACAGGGTGATTCCTAATCCTAAGTTGATACTTCTGTTTTAGCTGTGTATAGAAGGCAATAAATTAAACAATTTCAAATATCTTTTTTTTAAAAACGCAAAAATAAGGTACTTACATTCTTACATAAGGTACATACGGTTCTGCCTAACTTGCCCGTTGAATAACATTAAGAAAACTTCTGGGTGTAGGATGAGCCCGCAAGGGAAAGCGTTCTGCGTATAATCACAAAGCAGCTGCCGCACTTTGACGACACTCACCGTAAATTAGCACTTCATATCTACTAGTTCATTGTTTTCAAATTTTACCATTTTCACGTGCCACCAATTTAAAATTAACTTGCTTCAGAAAAACACGGCAGCGAATTGCTAAATACCACCCGTATGATTAATAAGAGATAAGAAAAACAACATAAACTATTGCGGGCTACGTTTTGATAACCAGGCCCGCACTTAGATTTTTTACGTCTGCATCTAGCCTATTTTAAAGTTTTTTGAAAAAAGATATCTGAAATTGTTTATTTTAATGCCTTCTATATACAGCTAAAACAGAAATTTCAACTTAGGAATCACTCTGTATATATTTTTTTTAGTTTATCCTAAATTAAAATATCTGATTTCGATTTGGGGTTCTGATAATTGTAGTAGTTTCGGGCTCTTAAAAAAAATCATTATAAAATGCATTTATAATTTACCTTTCCTAAAACCCACTAAAAATTTGTATAAACCCAATGGATATTTGGATATACAGGGTCCTGCAATAGTGGGTCAGGATTCTATACGAATTGAAGTTAGGAATTTCATTCATATGCAGACTGTATCATAGAGTGTATTTCAGGAAAATATATTTCCATATATAGGGTGGCCCGAAAAAGTGTGATAAAATTTTTTACAATGAAACACAAGTATTTTATTGCATATTTAGGTTTAAATTGGACTCTTTATAATTGTCCAAAATTTTATTTACTTTGCTTTGGTAGTTTAAGAGTAATAAACTAAAAACTACTGCGTCTATATCCCAATCTATTGGCGGCACAACTGCGCATGTCGGGCGGCTAGCGTGATAGCAGGATATTTGAAATTTACATGGGTAGAAATGAGTTCAATTATTACATATAAAATATAATTGATATAGCGATTCGGTGTTCTATTCATATTTTTAAATCAAACACTTAATTCTCTTCTTTTCTTTTACGTTTTAAGGAATGAAAAGATGTGGTTAGCGGTGTTGACAGTCTACTATTTGTAATTCCTACTTTTTGTTATGACGGTCATAGTTAGAAGAAATCATAAGGCTTATTGTTGTTTTTAGTGCATTAATACCAGAAATGCATGGCATGTAATGGTCTTTAAAGGTGATCGTTTAAAGACTTTGTGTTTTCTTTTTATGTGAATATGAAATATTTGTTTTTGTACATTTCATCCCACAGTTTGTACACACATACACAATACAATTTAAATGATGACGGTTAGGTTTTTACTTTACAGGTGCTTAAAAGCCGCCACAAAATAGTGAATATTTTGAGACAGCCGCAGCTGTAACAAAAGAGACTGATTAATAACCTGCCCCTCCATTTTAATTATGCCCCACAAGGCTACAATTAACAAACTGACAAACTGTTCTTGTAAGAAAACTTAACACCTCGACTATGAATCAACACCGTGACATACAAAAATAATTAAGTCCATTTCTACCTATATTTTAAATATCCCGCCATCACGCTATCCGCCTGACATGCGCAGTGTGCCGCCAATAGGTTGGGATATAGACGCGAGCAATAAAAGTTTTACGGTCTTGGAATAAAAAATTAAAATAAATCATCTAAATAATTTTTTTAAATTATGAGATTGGGTGAGATATATGACAAGTGGGGGGAGGGAGATATTATGAATCTAATTTTTGGCGTCTTAATTTTTGACTTGGAAAAAAAGCAAAAAAAATTGATGTTTTTTAAAATTTTGTTTGTGTTTAATTCATAAAACTTATTATTTCGTTAAAAATAGTTTAATTTTTTTAATTTATAGGGATCATGAGGAAACGTTTACTATGCTTGTCAACACCGCCAAGAATTCCGGAGAAGCGCCTAAAGAAATCCAAGAAAAAGAGGAATCCCACACTACAAGACAAATGGTATTGAATTCCGAGTTGGAGGAAATATCTAAAAAGTTAATGATGAAGGAACAGCTGGCAAGGCAATTGGCGACTAACACGAGGTATGAATCAATATATTTAAGTGGATCAGACAGCGGTAAAATTTTCCGTGCTAAATTGCGATGTTCTTGGCCCGAATTACAAAAAAAACTAAGCAAATTTTTAAGTATTTTTTTTCACCAGTGAAAAGGTGGTGGTATCTATGTGGGTGTGGGATAAGTATTTTTATGCAGAAAAAAAAAATCGAAGAAAAATATATTATAATTGAGCTCTCTTTTTTACTCTTTGAAATATTCGAAAAAAACTAAAATTATGTGTTTTGTTTTTTAATTTATCTGACTTATTTTAACCGCTACAGAAGAACAAATATCAAAATTGTTAAAGCAACTAGTTTAATTTTATACTACCGTATATTACCTATACTTATTTTCCCTTAGATACATGGTCGATGAGCAGGCAATAGTGGATACTCAGTCGAAAATCGAGATTTTAGAAAAAGAAAAAGAGGAGCTGATACAACAGTTAAGAAATGTAAAGACAGCAGAAAATTCCAATAAAATTTCGGAACAGAGAAGAAAGAGAATGCACGAATTGGAAGAACAACTAAAAGAATTAAAGAAAAAGGTAATTGTATTTTAATCAAGTTTTAGAAGACGTTATTTATAGCATTCGGCTGAACCGTAAACGTTGTATAAAATGTAGTTTATAATAATATATTTCGCGTTGGTGTTATACCTGATGTCCCACGGCCGGTGTCTCACCTTAATAACAATTTTTGTGACATTAAAAAAAGGGACAAATGGCACATTGTGGTATTCTAAAGGTCATTTAGAATAAAGTAAAAGAAAAACAGGGTGAAATTGACAGTTGATGTCGTTTCCGGTTAAACCGGAAGTTCATATATGACGAATTAATTGTCTTAAAATGTGTTTCTATGAAAAAATAAAAAAGTTATTAACGTGAGCCACCCAGGTGGGACACCCGGTGTGTCTCAAAAATCAGTTCCTTTTTAAATTTTGATAAAGGCACTAATAAAAAAAGAAAGTATGTAAATAATTATTGTATTAAACAGGTTTATTTTCTAATTTGTAAAAGAAAAGAACACCGCGCAATAAAAAAGTATTACTCTTTTTTAATTTTCAAGGTGAATGAACAATCGAGACTGATCAAACTGAAAGAAAAGGACGAGCAGAAAATCAAACAGCTCAATCAAGAAATTATTTCCATGAAATCCACTAAAGTTAAATTAGTGAAACAGATGCGTGAAGAAACTGATCGATTTAGAAACTGGAGGCAACAGTCAGAAAGGTATATTTTATTTTCTTCATTTTATTCAAATTTTTAAATAAACTTCATTTTATACGAAAAAACGATAACCAATGGAAGGGGAGTATTAGTTTGTGCCTATTTCGAGTATATTGTTTCATTTTTAGGCAGAAAACTTTTTAGTCTCCTGGTAGAGATCTCGTAAATCGCGGAAAGAAATAGCTTAATATCAAAATGCGAAATGTTTGCAACTTTTAGCAAACAAATTACTTTAAAATTATTTAAGCTGCAGTAAACAGTTGGTCCAAATTGGGGATAGAAACGGTTCGGAAAAAGAACTAACGCTGGGAAACAAATTTCAACTTTTTTTTGTGTCTTGAACAAAACCTATTTGTAATTGTGCAGTAGTAGTCGGCTAACATCTTACAGTTCCATTTTCCCTAGTACCTTCTTTCCATGGTTGAAATATCCCGGTGGAACTTCTCGCCGTACTCATCACTTACAACACCACAATTTACCGGAAAGTAATCCAGGAAATTAAAACGACAGTTGGGCACCCAGGTTTTTATAGTTTGTGCTTTTATGTTTCCCAAAAAATTTGTTGCAACTATTTTAAAGGCATTCTATAAATTTTTCTTTCCTGGCTCCAAATACTTACTACTATAATATATATAAATATTTCGGTCAAATGGTACAGCAATGACCATTCGCATTAAGAGTATAATATATATATAAGTGAATATTATAGTATGTATATTAATTACTTTGTCAGCAAGATTATGTCTTTGGACAATAAAGCATTTTAAAATAAAGTAAAGTACTTTCTCGGTGTCCAAACTTTCTTTCTGTAGTGATACCATTGTCCCATTCGCAATGGAAGCTGCAATATTGGGTATAACCTTGCTGCATTCCAAACAAAATCGCCACAAATTTGCCATTTATATCATTCATATTGTATGGTCTCCAGTAACAATATTTCCTTCATGCGGACTGTATGACAGTAAGTAACACAGCTTTAAAACTTACTTTTGAGGAATCAACGGAAAGTGTCCAATCTGTTGGATTATAGTCAACAACAATATGTATATTTATGTTCAACATATACAAGCAACTCCAAGATGAATAAAGCTTGAGAAAGTACGACGAAACGTCGTTACATTAAAATGAGTTGTTTTTTGTGTAACCTTGTAAACTCAAGAATTACCAAATAAAAATTAATTACAAAGGTTAAGAAACACTTTATCAAAAATATATTTATGTATTTACCCCCTTATAAAGTACACCTGGTATAATAAATCCAGGTATTTCTCTGTCGAATTTGTAAGGGCGGGTAGCTTATTTTCATAATTAGCATGGATCTATAAAACCGGAGCCAGCTAAGACTTTTGCATAAAATTATTAATTAGTATAATAGTATAATAATGTGACGGGATTGATCTAGATTATGGCACTGTCTAGTATTATTGAATTACGTATCTAACTGGTAGCGTTTAAGACTCAATGGTAGCGTATCCCTAGCCGAACCTCTAGATCCTTCCCTTCACAGTGAGTTTAAAATATATATTCCGGAAATAACTAATTATGCTTTCATCGCAAGAGCACTCTGGTCGTGTCGTGACATTTTCCCTTAGATTGTTAATTAAGGTGTTAATTGATATTATACGACTTACCAATTGGGCCTTCACCAGATATATGCCGCTCTGCCTCGATAGTCCTTGGAAACGGCGCTGCCTACGCGAACGCGAATCGTTCACTCTTGTGAATCCCTATCCCTTTTATTATAGTGAGCAATAAAACACTGTATTTTTATGACACTTAAAATCTATTAACAACAAGAGATAAAAGAAAAAGAAACTTTACAATATTAAACTTAAGATGTGTAAGAGAATAAAGAGAAGTGTGAAACCCCTGATGAAGAAACCCCGCAAGAACTATTTAGTGACAATAAAGAAACCCCAGAAATTAAACTCCAGACTAAAGCGTTAGTCTAAAACAAAGCCAAGAGTAAACCCTGATACTTAATCCCATCTTTGCCCTTTTAAATTAGGATTCACTTTCACAAGCGAAACAACCACGTAAACCTGAACTGTTTATAAAAAGGAAACTCGGAACTGTCGCGTAAGAATAACCTTTCGTAACTTTCCCGTACAAACTATCCCTTCGAAACCTTTCATTACGAAAACGAACTTGGAACTTTCCCGTACCAATAACCCCGAGAAACTCCCTTTTTCAGATTTTCCAATATCCGTTCTGACCTCTTGACCATCTAACTACCCCCCCCCCCCCCCCCCCCCCACTTTACCCTTCCCGGACCAATCCGGGTCCTCGTTACTCGTTGGCAATTTGCCTTAGGTACTGAGAGATTTAACCAATAGATAATAGATGGCCCCAGTCTCACGATTTGAGAATAAAATACTAACCTTCTCTCTAACTTACTTATTCACTAATTTATACAAAGGTACTAGAGATAGTATACCTAATTAACCTAAAGTACTAAGTCAAATGTGTTTAAAAAACCCATTTAAACGTTATGGGAAAAAGCAACACAATTGCACTTAGCCTCTTACAACCTTAAACGGATCGGTCAAGATTCAAATTCAGCCATCAACTTCCTCATATATTCCATTTTTTTATCACTATCAATATATGATTCATAAACTATAATATACGCGAAATGGTCATAAAAGGCCCTCCGGCTCATTTCTAGGATAACATAACATGTGTTGACCATCGCTTGGGTTTACAGGCAGTTAAAAGTATAATTTGCCCAAAGAGAAAGTACGGCAAACCTTTCTTCGAATTATTTTCATATGACCCTAAAGTGTCGAAATGGATTTATTTATTTCTTGCAAAAAAATAATTTTAGTTGCTCCGGTTAATAGGAAACACATGTCTTCTGGGGGTAAACGTGATTGTTACAAAAACCCGAAATAAGAAGACAACCAAAAATTACGTTCTATTACAATAAAATAAGTAAGATTTTTGCTATTTTAATCTCAGAAACATTTTTGGTGTTTCCCAGTGTAATATGCGGAGTTCCACAAGGATCAAGGACTTTATTATTATTTTTAAACAAAAGAGCTTAGCGGCAAGCGGACAGAGTAGTCTATCTTTTGCATTAAAGTACACAGGGACTCCAAAGGTAATGGAATCCCTGGGGCACAGATAGACAATGACAGGCTGTTTCGTTCTTGTTAGAACTCATCAGAAAGTCATAACCCGTAAGCGACCCCCAGTACAGCGAGCCTGTTCTTTTAAGGCGTTTTTAAGAAATAAAAACGCGATGAAAGCCCAGTAACGCCATCGCGTTTTTATTTCTTAAAAACGCCTTGAAAGAACAGGCTCGCTGTACTGGGGGTCGCTTACGGGTTATGACTTTCTGATGAGTTCTAACAAGAACGAAACAGCCTGTCATTGTCTACCTGTGCCCCAGGGATTCCATTACCTTTGGAGTCCCTGTGTACTTTAATGCAAAAGATAGACGCACTACTCTGTCCGCTTGCCGCTAAGCTTCTTTTGTTTATATATTTTAACGGACACTAAATTCTACTATTTTATTATATTTAAAGTAAAAATCAGATAATTAGACGCCAGACTTTGTGGCAATTTTATTACATTACAACTTTGTAACAATTATTATCCTTTACAAATAGGGAACTTGCTCGTGTCAAGCAACAAGACCGCAAAAAAGAAACCGAAATAGCAAAAATGAAAGTGGCCCACGAGAAGCAAAAGAACGTGCTGAAGCGGAAGTTCGAAGAAGCCGCTGCGCTTAATAAAAGACTGCAAAGTACTTTATTAAAGAGAAAGCAGGCCCAGGACACGAGGTTCACCGGAAAAGTGGAAAAAATAGCGTCTTGGGTAAGAGTGCATTTTTATAGTTTTCGTCCATTGACACGTGACTGCTGTTCTATGTATGCTACAGTGTGTCTGGAATTCTAGTTATCTACGTTTGATTTTTATAATATTTGAGAAAAACCAAAAATTTCCGATTTCGTTTTTCATCATTAAACCAGTATATTTGACGGGCCAAGTACTGTCACCGTCTTAAGACACTTTATAATTTTAGTTGCACCGTTAAATTTATTTATGGCACAACATGGGGATACGTCGCTTGTACATTTTGTCTTAGTTTTTCATTTTTATTATACAGGGTGTCCGGTAACTTATGGGCCGTAGAGTAACTGGAGATACTAGACATCAAACTAAGCCGATTATGTCATATAAGTTTTTTCGGATTGTCACTTGTTTTTTTGTTAATTTAATTATTTACTATGTTTTTTTATGCTTTGGGATGTTTAAAGGGAAATATCTCGAAAACCGTTAAAGATATTAAGATCAACCAAGTACACATTTTTGAGTCAGAAAATGCCCTTTTTAAGAAACTATAATAGAAAAACACCTAATATCACAGGTAAGAAAAAAAATAATAGATTTATGAAGCCCAGTGTATGCGACTAGCGCCCTCTAGTTAGAAACTTAAAAATTTCTACAAATTCTTATTTCTTGCTCATAAAAAAATAATATTGGCAACTTTCAATTCGATTCATTAAACCGTTTTAAAATTATGGCTTATTTTCGAGAATAAACTTTTACTTTCAACACCCTGTATCTCTAGAACGAGTAACAATCCGAAAAAACTTATATGACATAATCGGCTTAGTTTGATGTCTAGTATTTCCAGTTACTCTACGGCCCATAAGTTACCGGACACCCTGTATATCCAGTCTATTCATTCACATGACACCAGACTTTATAACAATTCACAGCACAACAAACTTTTACATCTTTTAGACACAACTGTGCCAGAAGGCTCTATAACATCAACTTGCCGTTGAAAATTATTTGTTTATCCGCAAGGCCCACAAACATTTAAATAGTGTGAAATTTAAAAAACCGAAAAAATCTATTATTTTTTAAACTGAAATCGAAACGGCGAATGACGAAACGCTATTCCGTGCGACTGGTAGATTCCCTTAAATGGTTATCCTCTTTGGCGTCCGGCAAATCGGTCTGGTTTTAGGGGTACTCACCCACCTTTTTCATTAATTTCATTCATTTAAGAAAAATACAGTATGAAGTGTTTCTCTAGGATGTCCAAGTAGTCACTGACTTAAATATGTGTCAATTCCGTAACACTCTGTAGTATGTAGCGAGGAAAGTGCTTGAAAAGGAACTAAAGCTATATATAGCAGAGATGATAGTTTCTTCAATTTCGATTTTTATCGGCTTATAAGACTGAATCAGTATTTATCCGTTTCATCTAATTCATTCTATTCTTATGCCGAATGACATTTAACTTTTTTTCATCAATGAATATTCAATTTAAGATTTGTTTACAAATTGCCCGCAAAGAAAGTCAATATTCTGCTTTATAGTTGAAGGAAGAACTAGATATGTACGTCAACTTAGTAGAAGCATCGACGACATTATCTGGTCTGTTGGAAGATAGAGCCACTTTGCAGCATCAGCTCGACGAATTAAAAAATGATCCGGAAACGGCCTCTAGTACTGAAATCAAGAGCATCGAGGAAGATATTGAATTAAGATCAATTCAAATACAAGATTTGCAACAGAAAATCCTGGATTCCGATGAGGGTATGTTGAAGTTTATGTAATGAGCTTTTTTCACTAAATTCATCAATTATTTACTGAAAAAATAATTCAACAAAATACACTCTAATAAAAACACGCGAGACAACTTACTGGTGACATTTTGCAAGCCAACAAAATCCCGCTAATTCATTTTTCAGGCCGTAAAATCTTCGCACCAGATTCTCGATTCGCTGGAAATATTTACAATTGCCGCTGAATACGAAACAGGTTTTTACAAAATTGTTTGTGTGGATTAAGAGAAAATCACGTTTGAAATAGCGTTTAGAGGGATTTTGTTGGTTTGCAAAATGTCACCTATGTCCCGACGTCACAACAATTCTAGCTCTAAGCAATGAGAGACGCAGTCCTACCTGACTGCTGTCTCGAAGCTGTTTGGATGAATAAAACACTTTGTCTATGGTAATTGGTTTAAGATATGAACCTTAACAAAAAAATATACTGATATCAGTAAATGGACCGACGCGTATGACCGCCGGCCATATCTCAGAAACTAGTAATCGTACAGCATCCGGGTAAATTTTTTTATGACAAAAGTGCCCAAGAGAAAATGCTGGAAATTATTTTTTAAGTTCCGCATTTTGCCGCAAGAGGGCATAATTGAAAAGTAAATTTCAAAATTTTACATATATCCGAAAATTCCACATTAAGGTATATCTTTGATAACACCATTAAAAAAGCTTGGAAAATTATGCATCATTTTGGTCTTATGCTCATTGGCGTACCGACTTTAATAAGAGGGGGGAAGCTGTTGAAAGTGTAATCAGTTAAATCGCTGTAACTTTTAAACGACTTATCCGATTTTAGCAAATTAAAGACTGTTTGGAAGAGAAATGTATGCACTTTCACCAATAGTATTTAGTTGTCCATAATAGTTCTAAAAAAAAATGCTAGAGGGCGCAATTTGCAATAACACATTTTTTGATTTTACTCCGAAAAATAAATCATACGGTATAATTATGATACCATAATCGAAAAGTAGATGAAATTTGCTAGAAAAAATATTAAAACCGCAGCTCGATATCTCCGTTCGTTTCAGCGTTATCGCCAATAGAATAATTTTTAAAACTAAGCGATTCTATATTTTTTAGAAAGAAAGTGGTACGCCACTGATATTTTTCCATGTGGATATAATTTCTGATTAGCCTGGTCAATTCTGCATAAAAATGGTCTTTTGCGTTTTTCTCCTCAGGCACACCGTTCTTAATTAAAATAATTAAATTAAATTAGGTCTACTATTATTAGTAACATTAATAATGCAAAATTGTGTTTTATAAAAATTGTTGGAAATGACCACCTTCACTTAATAGGCATGCATGAAGCTAATTTAATTTAATTATTTTAATTAAGAACGGTGTGCCTGAGGAGCAAAACGCAAGAGACCATTTTTATGTAGAATTGACCATAGATATACCTTAATGTGGAATTTTCGGAGATATGTAATATTTTGAAATTTACTTTTCAATTACGCCCTCTTGCGGCAAAATGCGGAACTTAAAAATAATTTCCAGCATTTTCTCTTGGGCACTTTTGTCATAACAAAATTTACCCGGATGCTGTACGATTACTAATTTGTGAGATATGGCCGGCGGTCATTCTTAGTTGACCACCCGGTACTGCCCGACCCTGTATTCAATTTAACATTTCAGACCGACACGATTATTTTCTTTTCGAATCCGATTTTTTTTAATTATTATTTTTCTCGGATCTTAGAAAGTAAGGCCAAATCAAGGTTCGACACAATACAAACAATGGTAGAGGCAAAATACGCCCTCAGAACTTTATTCGACCAGGCCGCTGACTTTCATAAGGCGGAAGTGACGACGAGGCGTGAATTATCTGAAGTTCGAGAGTCGCAAAAGGAATATATGGAAAAAATCGATGTCCTAACAAAAGAAATACGGAACATGGAAGATAATTTCGCTGAGGTACTGGCCAATCAGGAGAGGTCTATGCAAGAAAAAGTAGGAATTCTGTTAATGCAAATGAGGGGAATTAAAAATGAAGGTAATAATAAAAAATTGAAAAGGGAAAGTCTAAATATGCTTTTAATGTCAGAAAGAAACATCTTAATCGATAATAAATATAAAGCTTTTAGAAATTTTAACTTACAATAAAATATAATATAGTAAAAAATAAAATATAGATTAAATATTGAAAAAGAAGAGATAGAAAGCTTTTCAACTCCGTCAATTATATATATATTTTTTTAAATTTGGGCGTGTGTTTGTAGTAAGTATAACAGGTTATTATTATCAAATATTCAATTACTCTTAATAAGCTTTTTTCAATAATACTTTTTTCTATCTTAAAATTTTATATTTTTTAAATAAATATTTTCAAAAATATAATCTAAATGGTAATTATATTTGAATGATAGAAGAGTTTTGGACTTGCATTGTCTTTATTTGTTTTAAATCGCAACGTTTCAACTGGTAAGTATCTCCTGTTGTCTTCAGGTAAATACTTAATAATTGTATTTTATTTAGAATCATAAACTATGGATCTTTTTACAATACCTGAAGAATGGATATATTAAAACCTTCTTGTATTTTACCCACATACAAGATACAGGTTTGAAAATAGTTTATTAACTAATTTCTTTTGGCTTGTTTAGATGTGAGTCCGGAGTCGGAGCTGCTTAGTCGATGTCAAATTCAAAACGAAAGGATTGTGCATCAAGAAGCCACCATAGAAGAACAAGAAAAAACCATCTCTATTCTAAAGCAGCGATTGAATGATATTCAGGTTTGTATAAGAATTTTAAGTAATTTTGTGTTAATAAAGTTTGTTTTTTTTCAGCGGGAAACTATGAGAGATAGAGATATTCAGGTATCTATAAAATTTTAAAATTATTTTTTTATTTACGTCCATAAGACAAGAAAATTCAAATACAGGTTGTTATGGAATAGCCTTATTATAAATAAATGGATGACTCCTTGGATATCATAGAAAAACACTCCATACGACAAGGAGGACAGACATTCACCATCATTAATTGACATTTTAAATAAAAACAAATAAATACACGTCATTCTTGTCTTGTTACTCTTTCTTTAGAACTCTTTCAGTGGCGGCGTGGTCAAGCCATAATACCAGAAAAACCAGTGGTTAATTTTCTGGTTGATTATAGTGATATTTAAAAACATTTTTCCCTCGAATGATTTCATATCAGGATTTCCGCGTTTAATTATATTGCGTCAATTCCATAGCACCCTGTATTTATGTTTTACCAACAAAAATTTTAAAAACATTTCATTCAAAAAATATAAAGTCAAAATAAGAAAAACAGATAATTTTAATTTTTTTTATTATATCTAACTTCAAAAAACTGCGCTTATGTTAACTATTTATGATTTTAAATAAGTACTAAAAAAAATTTTCAAGCATGTTTTCAGTGAATCGAAGAATAAGTTCATTAAAAAAGATAATATAAACATATTTATTATATTATTAATATTTGAAATATTATTGCTATTATTTGACAGCTAGTTCGATTTTATATAAAATGTTACTGATTTGATAAAAGAATTATCTTTAATTTTAGATGAGATACCAAGATCCAAGCACTCCAGTTCAACCCAAAGTCAAAAAACAGAAAGCACCAACACTAAAAGTCGAGAATTGCACGGTTGTTAAAGACGATGATGACATAGTAAGTAATCGCGCACAGCATTTTGCATCACGTAGGTATTTTGTTCAGATAAATTACCACAAATCTATTTACGTTTCCCCTTACAAGGACGCCCGTTGTTTACAGGATAAGAATTTACAAACGACAAATATGATTTTACAATAATGAATTTATGATTTTATAAAGACCACCTAATATAATACCAAAAAGAAACACCCGAAAATACTAAGCGCTACAATCTGACAGCAAAGCTGATCAAAAATTCAGTATCTTATTTCAATTCATCGTTCAGCAAATTCGATTGTGTTATAACTAAGCCTATTTCAGAAAAGTTATAAGTTAATTTTTTTGGAACATACAAGCGAAGGAAGCGGTAAGTCCGTCGCGCGCACATCCCTGTGATAAACTAATGATGACACCAGTTCATTTAAACACCAGTAAAATGAGATATTGATGTGATTCAGCATGCATAGACCTATTATTCAATAAATAGTTTTAATCTATGAAGTAATTTTTATACTGGTTCTAGAGTTGGACACCGACATGCTGTTTAAAAGTTTTTTTTTTAATTTGCAGCTCGACGATGATTTACAAGAAGACGTTGTTGACGATGACGTCGAGAACGACCCCGACTGGAGAAAGACGCCTTTAGGAAAACGAATAATTGCTGAGAAACGGAACAACAAATTGTTGAGGGCCAGTTTTATGCCCCACACTAGAGGTACGTACAGTGGCGTATTTATGGGGGAATTGTCGGGCTTACCCCCCCCCCCCCGGAGCCTAGGAATTTGGGCCTAAAAGTCTAATTGCAACCTAATTTTTCGTCTCACGCTTGGACTCTTAATTTAAATCTTTAAATAATGTATTCTTGGCTTAGATTACAAAGATCTTGTAGGAAACGTTTGGTTTTTAAACTTTTCCTGTTTTATAAAGAGATTAAGGTTTCAGACGCATATCGTTTTAATTATTGATTTAAGGTGCAATTTTATAGGAAAACGAGTAAAAATAATATTTTATAGTATTTTTCCATTATATACTTGTCTGTTCTGTTTTCCCTTTTTTAGAGCTATTTTAAATCAACACAAATATAACCCAATGCAATAAAATATTTTTACAACAAAAACAAAAAACAATTAGGTAGGTATTTATTTTTAAAGAAAAAAATTAAAGTAAAAATTTTAATTAAAACATTTTTTATGGAAGAAGTGTGATAATTTATTAAAAAAAATAGTGCGGAAAGAAACGAGAATGCTTTATTATGAATATACAAAACGGAATTTAAGAAGAAGTATTTTGTGTACGCTATATTTTTTCTCTTTCAGATAATTTAATGGGTTCGAAAAGGTCGTCGGACGGTGGTTGCACCTGCAGGACAAAATGCAATAACACAAGATGTGGATGCAAAAAACTTGGCCGGAGTTGCGGTAGTTCGTGCAAATGCAGCGATGATGCGTGCATAAATAGGGGCGATGAAGAAGTGTCGTCCACAGATGGCGGTGTAAGTAAATTTATGTTGTTTTTTTAATTAGATCAAAAAAATATGAGACCGATAAATGACGATGAACTTGTCATCACATGCACTAATTACACAAAAATAATAATTCTAAACTTAGAATAAAGTGTTTATGGTTTTGTTTACTTAGTCCTTGTGCATCTCTCATTTTTCTTTAAAACTTGTATACGTTATCTAGCTTTTTTTTTTTAGAGAGACTCCACAAACTCAAACACCTCTGATGCTGCTTCAACGGGAGACTCTGAAAGTACATTTAAGAAACCAAGGTAAGTAACCAATATATAAGACCTCCAAACTGTTTTTCTCCCTCTGTAAAGTGTCGATTTTAATTAAATTGTTTCATCAAGAACAAGGAAACCGCACGTAGAATTGACCGAAATATACAGGGTGTTACAAATGCGACGTTCGCCATTGGGATCTCGTAAACGGTAAGAGATAAGCAATTGATTACGACGTTTCGTATATCGGGTACTCTCCTCAGGTATACTGACCTGGATTTTTAAAGCAGTTTCGTAGACCGTGTATAACAACGTTCGGACCCCAATAATAACACCTTCAGTTATCTTCGTAAACGGTAGTAGATACATCTATAATTAAGTAGCGGCAAAGTTGCACATGATCTGAAAAACTTCATTAACGAATCCAGGTGCGTATTTCAAAAACATACCCGATGGATGGAACCAGAAAGACGAAACGTCGTAATCAATTTCTGACAACAAATTATAGAAAATAAAAATGGAATTGTAAAATAATTTTTTGTTTATCTCTTTAAATAAAGCTAGGAAAAAATAAAAACAGAAATGAGATTTTTCGGTTTTTTTCGAATATCTTCGGAATTTTCCAAATTTGTCAACGACTTTTTAATAGTCTCCAAATTGTGCATCTTTGCCACAATTTATCCTTCGCTGTATGTCTTACCACCGTTTACGAGATCCTAGCGGCGCATTTGTAACACTCTGTATAGTGTATACAGGGCCCTGCACCTCACCTCCCGTCTTCTATAGCTAACTTATTAAAAAGGTTAGGATTTAGATATTTCGCAAACTTTACCTGTAACCTAGGGCGCATTTCAGGAAAATATTTTTGTTTATACAGGGTGTTCCAAAAAAGTGTCGCGTCATAAGGATCTAGTTTTTTAGATTACATGCCATAAATATTCTTACTTATTTGAATGCCTTTTCTAGTTGCCTTCATACCCCTAAAATTTTAATGAAATCGGTTCAGTATTATAGGTGAAAAGAAATAAACACTAAGAAAAATCAGTTTTGCACCACTGGTATTAAAAATTAATAAAAAATAAAAATAATGCATCTTTATTAAAATTATATAAAGGTACTTAATAAATAGGGTCGAACAGTCTCGTTAACCAAGTTTGATTAATACGAATTGTACAGGGTGTCCAAAGTTTAGTGTCAAACTTCGCAAACTTTAAATCAATTTATTTGGGCTTTTGTCACTTTAATACCAATAAATTGTTTTGCAAAGTCGCCTTCGATATTTATTTATAAAAATGACTGGTGGAACAGTTGATAAAATGAGTTTTCTGGAAATAAATCTTGATGCGTTAGAAATTGCGATAGGGTTGTATTTAAAACAAATATTTGATTTTAATTCTGCATCGAATGACATAATAATATACATCGGTTCCAATTTGAAATAAGAAAAATAAATGGTGGCTTTGAAGTTTGCAAATTTTTAAACTTTGGACACCCTGTACGATTCGTATTAATCAAACTTGGTTAACGAGACTGTTCCACCTTATTTAAGAAGTACCTTTGTAAAATTTTATTAACGAACGTCATTTTTATGTTTTATTAATTTTTAAAACCAGTGGTGCAAAAAAATTTCTTAGTGTTTATTTTTTTCGCCTATAATACTGAACCGATTTCATTAAAATTTTAGGGATACCAAGGCAACTATAAAAGGCATCCAATTAAGTAAGAATATGCATAACATGTAATCTAAAAAAATATATCCTTATAACGTCACACTTTTTTGGAACACCCTGTATAAACGAATATATTTTCCTGAAATGCGCCCTAGGATAGAGGTGAAGTCTGCAAAATATCAAAATCCTAACTGAATTAATAAGTGAGTTATAGAAGACGGGAGGTGTATAATGTAGATAAGTTGTGTATGATAATAATTTGTGAATGACTCCAAAGATGATATTATGTATATTTTTTAAGAAATTATGTTTCCAATCTATGCTCGTTTATTTTATCCAGCAATTACTTTATTAAGGGAACTAGCCGCTCCAAGTCTATCCCTAATCCTAGAACCAGACGAACGAAACCCGATCCCCAATGCCCATCCCTCGACTCGCCGCCGTTCCTCGTATTCTTTTACAAAAAGAAAGACTTGGTGTCCATTGTAGGTTTCCCTTAAGGTTTGCGAGTGATCGAGAAAGAGATTTTTAATAATTTTTTCTTTTTTTACAGGGTTGATGATGATGAATTGGCGATGCCCTTCACGAAAAGAGTGAAGAAGAAGAGACAGTTGTTTACTTTGGATTAAGTGTTATGTGTTGATAGTAAAGTTTATGTAATTGTTCATGCTTGGTTGAGAAAAGTTCCAGGTAACTGTAACTAAAGTGGAACTTTTTTTTAGCTAGCATCTGTATATGTACAGCAGTCACAAAAATCGTCCGTCCATTCACGACACAAACTAATAAAACTGGGTTTTAAATCCATATTTTGTACCATTTATGGAATTTGAAATGCAAGTTCTTGTTTACATATTCCATAATTAATTGTGTATAAGAGATATGAAATTTTTTTAAAGTTGTGGCAAAGTTGCACAATTGGTGTTTTTTAAAAATTAAAAAATTCCTAGTAATTCTAAAGATACCTGGAAATAAGCGAAATTTTGAAAATTTATTAATATTGTTAAATTTTTCAATCGGTAAGGGGCTACACTGTGGGGTACACTGTGTGTACAAAAAGTAGGAATGTTAAAACAATTACTTGGATTTACGGTGTGGCCGATATGTGGTGTATGTACTAAACTAGAGTTTCTACTTAATAACCCGCTTTTCTGTAAATTAAAACTAATTTTTACTATAAAATTTCAAAATTAAAAAATAACTAACTTGATGATCTACTTTTTCATCCAAATGTCTGTTCTTAGAATTACGAGCTCTTTCGAAATGCGGACTAAAACATCCAGGTGCGTATTTAAAAAAAAATAAAGAATCATCATTTTGTAGAGGAGAAAAGGTGACAAAAAGTGCAATTATTTTCAAATTTTTCTCTCGATAAAGATAGAAAAAAATAAAAACACATATTCAAAATTTTCCAGATGTCTACAGAAATACAAGGAATTTTCTGAAATTTTTAAAGCAATTTGATTGATCACCAAATTATGCAACTTTGCCACAATTTGTCTTATAGTTTTTAAGATCCCAATGATAACTCTCGAATTTGGGACACACTGTACTACTTTTGATGACACTCCCGACGTCAAAATCGACCTTGAAACGACCTATTTTGCCGTTCGGAAACTGCCATCAACCGTTGTACACGTCTTTTCAGGACATCCAGTATAAATTTACTTTGTTGTGCTTTTAGTATAAATATTTTTTTAAATTGGACGTAATGGTGGTTATTTGTACACAAAATATGTTTCATATAATGCTATAAAGGAAAGCCGGAAATAACAATGGAGTTTCAAAGATGATTCAGAAAAAACCTTAAAATATTTCAAGTAAAAAAAAATCCATTCAATTTTACATTATTTCTTAAAACCTTATTTTCAAAAATTAGCTTGGAATTGATTAAAAGATCTTTCTTTAAATGTGCCTTTTCACCATAATCCAATTTATCATATTCAGCGCTAACATCCAGAACTAAAAATCTATAAAAAATAGATCTCAATAAAAATCTTACTAGAGTATCGCAATTATTTTGTAGATTCTTTTTGTCTAATATTTCTGAAAATTTAAGTAACGTCGTTGTCTGGCTTTTTCTTTAAATTTACCAACATATTTTGGGGGCAGTATGGAATTTATTTGTGTGTAAATATTTTTAAAGGCTGAAACATTAGTGTTAATTTTTTCAAAAGATTTAATAGGCGATTTTTGGAAATATTTAATAAAGAAATTGCTATGAAATACAGTTCCTAAGATAAATGACATTTAATACAGGGACAGGGTTTTAAAACGTCAATGTATTTAATTATTTTAAAATGTTGAACTTTGAGTCTCATATAATGTGGTGCAAGAATTTTCTATAAGAAGTTGCATTGCTCTATTGGGACTTATAATGGATACACATTTTATTCTCAATATCTTTTCTTGACATATTATTTTACTTATATATTATAATTTTTTAATATTTATTATTTTAATAACAAATGATTGTATGTGAATTCCTAATTGGAATCTGATTATTATTATACAAATTTTTTTAACTACTTTTTTAAAATAAGTTATTACAATTGACTCTTAATTATGATGTTTAATATGTATGTATTTATGGGTTACTGCAACTACGACGGAGTAAAATAGATCCAGCATTCCCTTTTATCACAACAAGACATAATATGCAAACGTTCACTAGGTTCCTCATGATTTCATGAATGAAAAATATGGAGATGGGCAAAACAATTTTAATAACTATTTATTCTTGTGCTTGAACCATTAAATAAAACAAGATAAATTTTGTTTTAAAAAAATATTTATTTCTTCAACATTTCACAAAATTTAAATTTTCAGAAATCGCAAAAAAACAATTTTTGAATATCTACAGATTCTTAACTCGATAATTTTTGAAAAGCAACCGCTCTTCATCAAGATCAGAGCACAACATGAGCACAACTAAGGATATTTTTTTTACATAAAGAAGAAAAACATAAATTTGTTTTAACATTTCAACATATTATTTGAATAATTCAAATAAATTTGGTTTTAAAAAAAAAATTATTTCTTCAACATATCGCAAAATTTAAATTTTCAGAAATCGCAAAAAACCAATTTTTGAATATCTACAGATTCTTAAATCGATAATTTTTGAAAAGCAACCGCTCTTCATCAAGATCAGAGCACAACATGAGCACAACTAAGGATTGTGTCACTTTTGTTGGAGAGACTATGTTCAGTCTAGAAACTTCAAAAATGACACAAGCGCCAAGTTGAAACAATTTTGTTGAATGATGTACGCTTGTTCACTAATCTACTTTATGGGATTAACTCAAAAAATGGAATAATATAATGAAAACGGAGAAGTTCCAATAACCATTGATGAAACAAAACAAATTTTCCGAAAAACGTTTGACTTCAGGCCGACAATGGCAACATTAAATAATTTAAAAAAAACAATTATTGAAATGAAAGACGAGTTTCTCAACAACGATGATTTAAACACCAATAACCCGATAATGGCCCTAATTTATCTTCTTATATTTTTTAATTCGGAACTTGATTTAAATTTTACTAAGTCGGGGTGTTCCCTTTTTAGGGCACGGAACGTATATAAGAAAATTTTTAAATGTGAGCGTGTAAAGGAAGTCTATGTAAAACAGTTAAGACGGACATTGTGCCAAGTGGCATTTATGCACAGATTAAAAGCCATTAAAAAAAAGTTAAAACTGAAAAAACTTAACAAACGAGACTTTACCGAGGAGAATGAGGCGCGGTTCAAAAAAGTGTTAAAAAAATTTATAAAATTTTCTGTAAACAAACTGTCGACCGTGCGCCCACTCGCTGAGCCGTCGACTTCATCAGCCGTGCGCCCACGCGATGAGCCGTCGACTTCATTACCATCTGCTGATGAGTCGACAGTTCAGCTAGCAGACACATGCTCGACTGCTAAACAGCAACCTGCCAATGAGATGGACGTATCTCATCACCAGGCTCCTGATGCAATGGACGCATTGCATCAGGAGCCTGCTGATGAGATGGACGCATCATCTCATCACGAGCCTGCTGTTGACGCATCTGATAACAGTGAAATCATTGATAAATCGTTATTTGTAAAAGTTAGTAGGAAAATTGTTTCGTCAACACCCAATGAGCCGTCGACCTCAAAAGACCAGCGTATTTCTCCCACAATAAGCTCTTCAAGCAACGAATCCACACTTCATAGACCCTTTCAATTAAAAGACAAAGTGTGGGCTAAAATCCGGGGATACCCACATTTTCCCGACATTATCTTTGACATAAACAGACGCGGTTATCGGGTGCAATTTTTCGACAAATACAAAACACAGGGAAATGTCGGCAGCAACCAAATCTTTCACTTAGACAAATATAAACCAGAACAAATCCAGACGAAATCGATAGCGGTTAGACGAAATTTTTTTTATCAATATAACAAAGTGTTAAACTTCGAATAAATTTTTCAATTTTTTGCCGTTTTATTGGTTTCCCAAATGGCCGTCGACCGAAGTCCTTCAGCCATGGTAAATTTTACGTACGCCAGACTCGATGGCCATTTGGGAAACCAAGTCGTTTTCGATATTTCAAATTCCATTTTTTGAGTTAATCCCATAAAGTAGATTAGTGAACAAGCGTACATCATTCAACAAAATTGTTTCAACTTGGCGCTTGTGTCATTTTTGAAGTTTCTAGACTGAACATAGTCTCTCCAACAAAAGTGACACAATCCTTAGTTGTGCTCATGTTGTGCTCTGATCTTGATGAAGAGCGGTTGCTTTTCAAAAATTATCGATTTAAGAATCTGTAGATATTCAAAAATTGGTTTTTTGCGATTTCTGAAAATTTAAATTTTGCGATATGTTGAAGAAATAAATTTTTTTTTAAAACCAAATTTATTTGAATTATTCAAATAATATGTTAAAATGTTAAAACAAATTTATGTTTTTCTTCTTTATGTAAAAAAAATATCCTTAGTTGTGCTCATGTTGTGCTCTGATCTTGATGAAGAGCGGTTGCTTTTCAAAAATTATCGATTTAAGAATCTGTAGATATTCAAAAATTGTTTTTTTGCGATTTCTGAAAATTTAAATTTTGTGAAATGTTGAAGAAATAAATATTTTTTACCTATGGCTGAAGGACTTCGGTCGACGGCCATTTGGGAAACCAATAAAACGGCAAAAAATTGAAAAATTTATTCGAAGTTTAACACTTTGTTATATTGATAAAAAAATTTTCGTCTAACCGCTATCGATTTCGTCTGGATTTGTTCTGGTTTATATTTGTCTAAGTGAAAGATTTGGTTGCTGCCGACATTTCCCTGTGTTTTGTATTTGTCGAAAAATTGCACCCGATAACCGCGTCTGTTTATGTCAAAGATAATGTCGGGAAAATGTGGGTATCCCCGGATTTTAGCCCACACTTTGTCTTTTAATTGAAAGGGTCTATGAAGTGTGGATTCGTTGCTTGAAGAGCTTATTGTGGGAGAAATACGCTGGTCTTTTGAGGTCGACGGCTCATTGGGTGTTGACGAAACAATTTTCCTACTAACTTTTACAAATAACGATTTATCAATGATTTCACTGTTATCAGATGCGTCAACAGCAGGCTCGTGATGAGATGATGCGTCCATCTCATCAGCAGGCTCCTGATGCAATGCGTCCATTGCATCAGGAGCCTGGTGATGAGATACGTCCATCTCATTGGCAGGTTGCTGTTTAGCAGTCGAGCATGTGTCTGCTAGCTGAACTGTCGACTCATCAGCAGATGGTAATGAAGTCGACGGCTCATCGCGTGGGCGCACGGCTGATGAAGTCGACGGCTCAGCGAGTGGGCGCACGGTCGACAGTTTGTTTACAGAAAATTTTATAAATTTTTTTAACACTTTTTTGAACCGCGCCTCATTCTCCTCGGTAAAGTCTCGTTTGTTAAGTTTTTTCAGTTTTAACTTTTTTTTAATGGCTTTTAATCTGTGCATAAATGCCACTTGGCACAATGTCCGTCTTAACTGTTTTACATAGACTTCCTTTACACGCTCACATTTAAAAATTTTCTTATATACGTTCCGTGCCCTAAAAAGGGAACACCCCGACTTAGTAAAATTTAAATCAAGTTCCGAATTAAAAAATATAAGAAGATAAATTAGGGCCATTATCGGGTTATTGGTGTTTAAATCATCGTTGTTGAGAAACTCGTCTTTCATTTCAATAATTGTTTTTTTAAATTATTTAATGTTGCCATTGTCGGCCTGAAGTCAAACGTTTTTCGGAAAATTTGTTTTGTTTCATCAATGGTTATTGGAACTTCTCCGTTTTCATTATATTATTCCATTTTTTGAGTTAATCCCATAAAGTAGATTAGTGAACAAGCGTACATCATTCAACAAAATTGTTTCAACTTGGCGCTTGTGTCATTTTTGAAGTTTCTAGACTGAACATAGTCTCTCCAACAAAAGTGACACAATCCTTAGTTGTGCTCATGTTGTGCTCTGATCTTGATGAAGAGCGGTTGCTTTTCAAAAATTATCGAGTTAAGAATCTGTAGATATTCAAAAATTGTTTTTTTGCGATTTCTGAAAATTTAAATTTTGTGAAATGTTGAAGAAATAAATATTTTTTACCTATGGCTGAAGGACTTCGGTCGACGGCCATTTGGGAAACCAATAAAACGGCAAAAAATTGAAAAATTTATTCGAAGTTTAACACTTTGTTATATTGATAAAAAAATTTTCGTCTAACCGCTATCGATTTCGTCTGGATTTGTTCTGGTTTATATTTGTCTAAGTGAAAGATTTGGTTGCTGCCGACATTTCCCTGTGTTTTGTATTTGTCGAAAAATTGCACCCGATAACCGCGTCTGTTTATGTCAAAGATAATGTCGGGAAAATGTGGGTATCCCCGGATTTTAGCCCACACTTTGTCTTTTAATTGAAAGGGTCTATGAAGTGTGGATTCGTTGCTTGAAGAGCTTATTGTGGGAGAAATACGCTGGTCTTTTGAGGTCGACGGCTCATTGGGTGTTGACGAAACAATTTTCCTACTAACTTTTACAAATAACGATTTATCAATGATTTCACTGTTATCAGATGCGTCAACAGCAGGCTCGTGATGAGATGATGCGTCCATCTCATCAGCAGGCTCCTGATGCAATGCGTCCATTGCATCAGGAGCCTGGTGATGAGATACGTCCATCTCATTGGCAGGTTGCTGTTTAGCAGTCGAGCATGTGTCTGCTAGCTGAACTGTCGACTCATCAGCAGATGGTAATGAAGTCGACGGCTCATCGCGTGGGCGCACGGCTGATGAAGTCGACGGCTCAGCGAGTGGGCGCACGGTCGACAGTTTGTTTACAGAAAATTTTATAAATTTTTTTAACACTTTTTTGAACCGCGCCTCATTCTCCTCGGTAAAGTCTCGTTTGTTAAGTTTTTTCAGTTTTAACTTTTTTTTAATGGCTTTTAATCTGTGCATAAATGCCACTTGGCACAATGTCCGTCTTAACTGTTTTACATAGACTTCCTTTACACGCTCACATTTAAAAATTTTCTTATATACGTTCCGTGCCCTAAAAAGGGAACACCCCGACTTAGTAAAATTTAAATCAAGTTCCGAATTAAAAAATATAAGAAGATAAATTAGGGCCATTATCGGGTTATTGGTGTTTAAATCATCGTTGTTAAGAAACTCGTCTTTCATTTCAATAATTGTTTTTTTTAAATTATTTAATGTTGCCATTGTCGGCCTGAAGTCAAACGTTTTTCGGAAAATTTGTTTTGTTTCATCAATGGTTATTGGAACTTCTCCGTTTTCATTACAAGGCAATTCCTTGATGGCTTTGGAAATTTTTCGCATCTTGCTGGGATTGCCATAAAAGTAATGGCAATCCAGCTTCTGTTGCGCCGCCATTTTATTATTTTTTAAAAAATTTTAAATTTAAATTTGGCCGCTCTGCCCCGATCACCTGTAACAAAACCCGTTCCTGCATTATAACAAAATTAAAAGCTTCAAGCCAGTTTTTCCATTTTCCAAGTAAGTGTTCATATACATGTCATACCAAAGAATGTTCTCTATAAACAATTTTATGTCGGCTCGGCAAAAAAGTACTTTTATGCTTGGTCTATTTTACTTGTTGGCTTAATGGAAGACCCATTTTGTGATATATTTAAATAAAAAAATTTTACATATACATTTATAAGTTATATTACTATTTTGAGGACCCTACACGATCAGTATTGTTGAAGTATTACTTATTACCATAAACTGAGTAAGACTTTCCACTATTAATTTGTATAGGCGGTAATAATGACGCGATATTGACAGTGACGTGCATATGATATTGACAAAAAATAACCTTACCCTAACAAAATAGAATTGGCATAATATTATACTATATTTCAAAAAAATGCTGTTCATCTGGAGAACTCGACCAGTGCTGCACTCTGCTACGGGGTGGTTGAATTGTTGGCACGATCATTTCTGTCTTCGGTTTACATAATGAAGGTTGCGAGATTCATTTATCGATATTTTTAGTTTTTTATTAATTTTCGACAGGAGCAAATAAGGCTGGAAGTCCACAATTTTTATCCATTCGTATTAAATGAGGTATTTCCTTTAAATTGAGTATTTATTGAATGTTTTAATACATACAGTGTGTCCCCGCATCGACGCATGAATAGAAGGAAGAGACTAACATGTTTTTGAGTTGAAACTTCATCTTCTGGGGTTCAGCCCTGCTTGAATAGAAACTAATTTGTGTCATAATTTTAGGTTCGAAATAATCATAATGAAAAAAATCCAACGGGGGAATCGTGCACCCTTAAATACTCTATATCCTAGTTATTATTTCCAAATATCTAGAAATGACACTCGCAAGACTACAATCCTCGTACAAAGTCAAAAATTTAGGAACCGCTTTGGATGCAAAAAGAAACGACGGCAAAGAACGTAGAAAAAAAAATATTAAAGTATAAGTTTTATAAAGCATCATTTATAGCACGCGTTCATATTAGTGAACGAAACGCTTGCGGCGAGTTTTCTAACGGAACAAGTGCGCTAATTACTTTATAAAACATGTCAAAAAATATATATTTAAAAATAAAATAAGCCTTTCAAATTTTGTAAAAGTTATCTGTGTTGGCCATATTGTCGCAAAATTAGTTAATTACTTTATATTTAATATTATTTAAAAATATGGAACAAGATGATTCAACTCCCTCCGAATTCAGAGATATTGCAAATAAGACATTAAGGGCAATCTTATGCAAGACTTCAAGCTGAGGGTGAAAATAGAATTTTTACGCGTATTATGTATGTTATGGTTAGGGGAAATTCAGTAACAGAAGGCAAAATGGGATTATTTTACATGCGGTGATGTACTCTATGTAAAAAAAACAAAAAGAGACTGCATGTACAGTGTATTTTTAAAAACAAGCAGAACTAAAAGTACAATGCTGTTGTACAACACCTAATCTTAAAAAAATAATGATCTCTTAGCCTACCTATATGGATGGTTCCAATAGAAAATATAATGGTAACAAACGACCTAATCTAACTTAACATTAGGTAAAATAGGGTTACATTTGTAAAGTATAACCAAAAGAATCCCTCAAAATAAAAACAAGAACTGAAAACATTCGGATAATTATTGATTTGATTCTTAAATTTGAAATTGATTTCTTGACATTAACGACAATAGCTATGGAAGAATTTGATCTTTCTTATACACGTGACTTTTAAAGTCATTTTGTTTTTCTCCCTTGCTGGATACTACACTGCTTCCACATGCTTTTTCTTTACTTTACTGGTAGGCGCATTGGGATTTTGTCCCTTATAAAAATCCTTTAGCAATTGCATGGCTTCTTCTGCCCTATAGCCTCCTTTAACAATTGTACAGGGCTTTAAAACGTGCGCCACATCAAATACGGTACTGCCACCAAACCTATCATTCTTGCAACCGAAAGTGACGCTGTGGACTTTTAGATCGTACAATGCCGCGATACACATTATACAAGGTTCTACGGTAACATAAACATCGATTTTTTGAAAAACTTCGTTTATATCTAAAGATTTTCCTTTGCAATAACCGACTATGTGGTCTATGCAAATCATTTCAGCATGCCGAGTCGCGTTTTTTGTTTCGTTAACCTCATTGCGTCCGACCGCTAAAACGTCATTGTCAAGAACGAAAATACAACCTACAGGGACCTCTTGGTTATCCAGGGCTTCTTTGGCGTATGAAAAAGCCTTTTCCATGAATAGTTTTTCTTGTTCAGTTAAGTTTATCACAGAAATAGTCTCACTTTGTTCAGAATTTGACGTAGACGTCATATTTTTGCCTTTGCAATCAATGTCCCTATTGAAAAAACTGAAGCAAATTGTTTTCTTCTAAAAATTTCTTTGCTTTTTCCGGCCAGTTGTGGTTGTTGACAGTTCTAGGACTGGGATGGGGTAGACATACCACAGGGATGTTTCTGCTAGCCGTTCTCAAGACGAGTTTGGTGCGTTTTTCAATATATCTACCAATTGGAATTAGAATTTCAGGTTGTAAGACGTTTATGACATCCCAGTAGAATTTGTCACAAATTACTTCTAAGTCTTTGCAGTCCTGAAACAAATAAATTGCTTTAACTATAGTGAAAATAAAAAAAGTAAATAAAGTGCTACTTTTTCCAATGTACTGTCAAGTTTTATAGCAATAAAATGCATCATGGTATAGTTCTATAATGAACTGATTTGCACAAGGATCTTGGATTCTATTTTGACTTTAAGTTTTTATAGCATATTGATAATATAGCTTAGCACCTTGAAAATTCTAGGAATCATTATTAGACTAAATTCTTGAAAAATGTTTATGCAATAATCACAAAATATACATTATGTAAGTCACTGGTAGTTCCAAAACTTTGGTATGCATGTACTCTTTGAGATCTACATTACAAATTGCATATTTCTAACTTATTTATTTACATTTTAACAGATATTATTCATTAATATAATTTGTTCGTCACTGCTTTAAGAGCATAGTAAAATACCTTAGAGATGTGATCCCTAATTAGTAAAAATTGGGTACTTGGAACCTCTTTTAAATATATACCGGTTTATTAAGACATGATTTCTTTGACCCTGACTGTACCTTGATATCAGCAGGTGTCACATTTTTTCCACCAGCGTCCATAAAGGCAAGAGGACAATAATTATATACAAAAGCATTTGTAAAGAACTTTTCAGGTGTCCCACATATCTCGGACCAAAACTTCCAAAATCTATCACCACTCTGTTCCTTTCGAGTACAACTAAATCCTTGAATAGGTCTATAAGGACACTCGACAGAAGGTTTTTGAACGTTTCCTTCAATTTGAAGCCAATTTTTAACCCAATTGGTGTCTCCAAAAGGAACTCCTGTTTGGCACATTCCAAATGGGCCTGGATTCATCCCAACAAAGAGTAGTTTTTTTGAAGTCCTGCAATACTTTTTAAAGTATAGTTCGCAGGGTTCTACGGCGTATTCTGTAGGGTTATAAACGTATTTGATCTCTGGCTTCAAACTAAAAAAATTTATTGCATTCAAGGTATTGTTTAAGTTTCGTTGGATTTCCAAAAGTTGACCAATTATTGGATTTGGTAGATCTCGATGAAAGTAAGGAAAATACTTTGAAATTTCTTCTGCAGGGCAGTTTTGCAGCGACAAGTCCAAAAGTTCTTGATTCTGGTCGACTGATTCTTCCTGCTTGTTTGATATGTACGGGGTCTCGAATAACTTTTTTCGAAGCATTGTTGCTGACGAAATGAAGAATTATCCCATAACTTTTACTTACGTGTAACAATTTCGTAAAATCACTGTGGTTATCGCTTATCGTATTTTTTTTTATAATTCCAGGTTTATGAAATATTTGGGTTGAAGAAATAATAATGGTGAAATTAGGTACGAATTGCTGAGGCTTAAAGAGCATGTCGCCACACAGAGGAGTAATTAATCGTCTTTCGTTATGATGAGTCGAAGCTGTTAGCCAGTGTTGCCACAAAATTTTTTTGAATCGTAACAGATTAGCTTAAAAACCGTAACAGATTTACTAAAATAGTAACAGCATTATAGAATATCTCTTCTTCCAATCCAAAGTAACTTCTAAAAAAAAAAGACAGCACCCCTACACAACATACGCAAAGGACAAACAACAAGCCTGACCTACCCTACCCCTACACAACGTACGCAAACGGCGAACCCGAACAAAAGTGATGACTAACAAACCAAAAAAAGAGGTTCTTTCTCCTCCTACCCAAAAAAAATCACACCTCAAGAAAACGTAACAGATTACAAAGGCGTAACATCCTTTAAAAACGTAACAGATCTGATACATTTGTAACAGATCGGCAACACTGCTGTTAGCCCTTGTCGATACAGCCTAATTGGTGTGTAAGAAGAGGTTATTCCTCTTTTCTTGTGAGTGGGCTATACTATTTTCCCGCCAAAAGTGACAAAGAGTTAGAAATGAGGTTAAGTTATCTACCGTTTAAATATCTAAAAAGGGTTTATGATTACATTTCAAAAATATTGAGTTTACAATGAGATTTTAATGATATTTCCTATAAAGTAGCTAAGAATTGAACAAAATGGTCTTACAAAATTCTGGCAAATATCGAGCCGAAAGGCCAGAAAAGTCAGAACAATCAACAAGCACTGATGGAGCCCCAACGTTCAGGTTTGTTAAAACATTGTAAGTATTTTTTATTTTTTATTTACTACGAAAACATTATTTTAGAGAGGAAAGCTCGGAATTCAGACTACGACTAGTGCTGGAAAATGATGCCATCGATGCCAAGTATGGTTTTGAAAGAATTAAAGACAATACTGAGAGGACTGGGTTTCTTCTAAACATGCATTCTGTAAGGTCATTTCTATTTGATAGTAGGACAATTTAACCACTGACCAGTGTTTTATAATTTAACTTTACCATCACAGAGTCACAAAGAAAGCCAGAGGGAATAATTTCATAATGTTGTGTGTCTGGTTGGTTTTAAAATGTTTGCATTTTAATTAATTGACTCATTTTATTAAATTTCTGATAATGAGACTGTCGTTGTGAGTTAACACTAAGTATGCCTGTGTTTATGCACTCACTTAAAATAGTAAAAAGATATTATTATTTTTAGAGTGAAATAATTGATGAAGATAAGAGACTTTGTGGAGCTGTAGATTACTACTTTATGGAAGAAGATGGAACCAGGTTCAAAGTTTCTTATCCTTTTATGCCCTATTTTTATGTCTTAACTAAGAGGGAGCTTATACAAGAAGTAACCCAATATCTTTCTAAGAAATATTCTGGAGTTTTTGGGAAAATTGAGACCGTTGCTAAGGAAGACCTAGATTTGGTATGACTATAATGTTTTCACTGAATAATAATAACTTGACTGTCAAAGTTATAACTTTTAATTTGGGTTCAGGGTAGGACGTTACTTTCTGTTTTGATTAAAGAATGTTCGTTGCACAGAGCTTTTAAATTAAACAACATTGATTGTATCATAAATGACATTGGCAAAAATGATTTGCTCACAATCAGAATGGCTTGGTTAGCTTAAATCTTGATTTACTAATCAGGCCATTTTGACTGTCATATAAATGACATTGGAAGACAGTATTTAGATACTCATAATTAAAGGTTATTTATAAGTAAATCGAGAATTGAGCTCACCAGTCCACTCTGATTATGAGAAGAGCATTTCTACCAATAGTATCACAGTCAAAGTTGCTTAGTTAGTACAATAATAGTTTATTTCTAGCCAAACCACTTGATTGGACTTAAACAAAAATACATTAAGTTGTCTTTCTATAATCAAACGGACTTAATTAAAGTAAGAAAAGAGTTATTAAGAGAAGTTAAGAAAAATCGGGCTAGACAGAGCGAAAATACTTACTACACAGAGATGTTAACTACACATTTAACAAGTAATATGACTGGACATATCACAGCTAAAGCTACCACTGATCAAATGGAGAATATCATAGATATCAGGTAACATTTCTTCTTACCTCAATAGTAGGAATTAGCCTATACCGATATTTATATTGGTTATCAGCATAAAAATATTTTTTTTTTAAGCCAAAAAACCAAAGATTGTACTCTCTAATGTTATCAACTATATAAAATTTTTGTCTAGTACCACAGCCGCACTTTTCTCAAAAAATCGTCGAAATGGGCGGTTGTTGTGTTTAGGTTTTTCCTTTACTATTTTCATTATTTTAGAGAATATGATGTACCTTATCACGTCCGCGTTTCCATAGACCTGCGCATCTTCTGCGGTTCTTGGTATTCTATCAGAGTGAGGGGTGCCTCAGAACCGCCGATTATCACGATCAGGAACGACATTATTGAAAGACCAGAGCCTATTGTGTTGGCTTTTGATATTGAGACTACGAAGTTGCCGTTAAAGTTTCCGGATGCCGCCTCGGATCAAATAATGATGATATCTTATATGATTGATGGACAAGGTACGTTTTTTTTAAAATATATTTTTAGAATAGTGATTAAATTCCTAGACACGATTATGCGCGGTTAAATTTTGGTCCTCTCGTTTTGTCGTTTGTTACTAATTCTTACAATTTTATTCTTGGCAACAGTTTATAAAAAAACATTAATTGTCTAAAGGCCTTTTTACATTAGGTACAATTTGAAGCAAAATTGCCTGAAAGCATGCGGATTGATGACATGTTAATCACCTGATGCAATTTTCCTCATTTACAACTATCATTTACTTGTAACTACTATTTTGGTTTAAAATGGTCTCTGCTTTTAATAAAAAATTTTCCATATGAAGCCGAAACTATGTCACTGTTTTTATTTTTTTTTATTTATTTAGGTTTTTTAATAACAAATAGGGAAATACTGTCGGCGGACATAGAAGATTTTGAGTATACTCCAAAACCAGAATTTGAAGGAAAATTTAAGATTTTTAATGAGCCAAATGAAATGGCTTTATTGCAGAAGTTTTTCGACCATATTATAGATATAAGACCACACATTTTTGTAACTTATAACGGGGATTTTTTCGATTGGCCTTTTATTGAAGCAAGAGCAGCAGTATATGATTTAGGTAAGTTAGTCAAATAGCCCTTGAATGTCGAGTTGAAACATTGTCAAAACTGTGGTTTTATTCATCATATTTCCCTACCTCCACAGGCGTTATACCATGTATCGGATTATCCTTTTTTGCAATATTTGACCAGCCAACATAGTTTAACATAACTTTTTTTTAGATATGAAACAAGAAATCGGATTTTCCCGCAGATCAGCAGATGGAGTTTTTTGGAGCAGACCTGCCATGCATATGGACTGTCTGTGTTGGGTTAAAAGGGATTCTTACTTACCCGTTGGGTCGCAGAATTTAAAAGCGGTAGCAAAAGCGAAATTAAGGTGAAGTTCAGTTGGTTGTTTATTTTTCCAAAAAAAGAAATGTAACTTTTTTTAAAGTAAAATGTAACAGTGTTCTTGGGAATATCCTGTCACATGCTCCCATTATTTAGTCTCTGATCGAACTTTACATAAGCTTTTTTTAATCAGAAAGTAGGCATCTGCTTTAGTGCTAATTTAAAGAAAACTGAAAAATCAATATTTTGGAGATGTACCTAACCCTTTTCTTTCGAACGATGGATATGTATTATTACAATTTAACAAATATTTCATGTAACTTTTTAGATACGATCCTGTTGAACTTGACCCCGAAGAAATGTGCCCTTTAGCAGCGTCTGATCCCCAAGTTTTATCGAATTACTCAGTGTCTGACGCGGTAGCCACGTACTACCTGTACATGCAATACGTGCACCCTTTTATATTTGCCTTGTGTACGATTATTCCGTGTGAACCTGACGAGGTTTTAAGGAAAGGCTCAGGTGTGTTAAAATTAAGAGGTGACCATTTTTCCTACGACTACCCATGAAAATTAGAAAAAAAGCACGGGCTTGGCTAGAAAGCGCCGTGTATCACACGCGTGTTTAAATATCAAGGCATACTATTTAATTTAAACATATGGTGCCAATTGGACAGACAACCCATATTTATTAAAAAGAACAAATTTTAGAAATCAGTAATTGTAAAGTGTTTAACATATTTATCATGTATTTGTCGAGTGATTCAAAATAAGTTTATTAAAGAAGATAATATAAAATTATAAATATTTTAAAATTAACGTTTTACACTTTATTGTTTTCATGATTACTTAAGATAATCCCTAATAAAATGAGACGTCTTTGGCAGAAAATTGACTACATTTAAATTTGAGCTCATTCAGAAACCTTCCCAGTTTCATTTAGTAACAACTGGAACTATACATTTAACCTCGTCCTATCTTGCGCTTATATATTTTTATATAATTGATTGAAAATATTATTGGCTTGTTAATTTTAAGGTACTCTTTGTGAAGCATTACTAATGGTAGAAGCATTTCATGCCAGTATCATATTCCCGAATAAAGAAGAAACCATCTTAAATAAATTAACTCACGACGGGCATGTGTTACATCAAGAAACGTATGTCGGGGGCCATGTAGAAGCATTGGAAAGTGGGGTATTTAGAGCTGATATACCTTGTAGATTCAGGTAAAGACTCACACGTTTAAATTTAATTAAATGTTTTATAGCTGTAGAAGTTGGCGGAAAACCGTGTATGGAGTAACGGGAAATGTAGTTTGTTAGTTGCTTTACTGTCTGCACGTTGCATTATTCGTTCATTACGTGCATTGGCGTATTTAGGGGGGGCAGCATTTCCACCAAAAACTACGCTCCTAAATACATGATTTCATCAATCATCAATTTTGGCGTGGTGAAACTATATTTACTTTATTTTAATCATGAAAAACAGAGCCAGAAAAAACGCTGGTTAGAGTCATACATACAACGTGTTATGTTAAAATTTTGGATTGACACCAATATTCATATTTTTCACAAATATAAAAAATGTTTTTTTTTTTAAAAAGAGCCAGCCAGGAAAATCCAAAAAAAAAAGTAAAAAAAACATTAACAAAAACAAATTTTAATAATTTTGATGAAATTTGTTAGTAGTTAGGTGAATTTTAAACGATTTTTGGCGTGGCCCCAAAAATTTTCCGCCTTCTTTAGTAGGTACAATATCATGAAATACATGTAGTTCCGACTGTCCCTTTCTCCAGAAAAAAAAATGTCCTACTTACGCCCATTCAGCCCCCCTTCCCAGCATATTTTCTGGCTACGCTACTGACTACGTGCACTCATGCTTTTTCTGGCTCCAAATTGCATTCAAGCATATTTTCCTAAAATTACCGATAATTATCAATGGACGATTATTTTTTTTTGCGTGCGTTCTCGTTTATATATTTAGTGTAGGTCGGCAACATAGTGTTGCGATTACCAACTTTTTATTACTACAGTGTGTAAATTCTTATTCTGGGAACAAATAAAAAAATTAATAGTTTTGTCCAGGGTTTTTGGTGAAAAAACTGAAATTCGTATATTTTAATATAGGATAGTTCCTGAAGCTGTTGACAGCTTGATCGAACAAATTCGCAAAACTCTGGAACACGCAATCGTGGTCGAGGAAGAGGTCCCGATGGACTGCGTCACCAATTTGCAAGAAGTTATTGATGAAATTAAGGGACAATTAACAGCATTAAAGGTAAGTGTACCATTATGCGGGAAACCAGGGGTTGACTAGCCTTGGAGGCGTATTATAATAAAGATACCCATGTTAAACAGTCCCCTTATGGGACTATTAGTTGATTTACAGTCAAATTTACACGCATTCATTTAGAAAACTTCCAAGTTGCATTTATTAACCAACTGTAACGTTACATTTGAGCTCTTGTTGTCTTGCGCTTATACCGATAATGATATATCTATACATGCTTGATTCTCATTAGCCCTGATGCAGTGGCCTAGCAAAAAAATATGCTGGGGGGGGGGGCTCAGTGGGCGTAAGTAGGACATTTTTTTTCTAAAGAGTCACGTAACTACTATCAAATTTCGAAAATTAAATTATTACCTCTCCCCCTCTGCATGGTTGGATTAAATTTGTTTTTGTAAATATTATGATATAAACTTTTTTTTAAATTATATTCCTAGCTGGCTCTTTATTTTTAAAAAAATATTTTTTATATTTGTGAAAAATATGAATATTGGTGTCAATACAAAATTTTAACATAAGACGTATGTATGACTATAACCAGCGTTTTTCGGGCTTGGTTTATCATGATCAAAAATAAAGTAAATATCGCTCACCACGCCAAAATTGTGGATTTTTCAGAAATAATATATTTTATTATAGTAGATCTAAGAGCAGTTTTTGGTGCAAATGCTTAGGTTTTAAAATACCCCTTAAGTGCCGTTTGGTATATTCATAATAAAGCATTCTCGTTTCTTCCCGCACTATTTTTTTTAATATAAATTATCACACTTCTTCCATAAAAAATGTTTCAATAAAAATGTTTACTTTAATTTTTCTCTTGAAAAATATATAGGTACCTAATTGTTTTTTGTTTTTGTTGCAAAATATTTGGGGTGGGGGGGAGGGGGGGGGGGGGGGGGGGGGGGGTGTTGCATCCAATAAGAGAACAAACAAATACATTTATTTTCCAGGATCAACCTCTGAGATTAGAACGGCCCCTAATTTACCATTTAGACGTGGGTGCCATGTACCCCAATATCATCTTAACGAATAGACTGCAACCTTGCGCGATGGTGAACGAGACCATCTGCGCGTCCTGCGATTTTAACAAACCCGGAGCGGATTGTCAGAGGAATATGGCTTGGATGATGAGAGAAGAATACAGTAAGTAGCTTTTGGCGATTTACTATAAGAAATACTTTATTAGATCCTTTGTATTTTTGTATAAGAAACGGATCAGCCTTTTTATATGGAATAATAATAATAAGTTTATTTTTAATATTTATAATATAATAAATGTGTTTATTTAACTTCTTCAATAAACTTTTTCTTTGATCCCCCCGAAAACGTGCTTGTTAGAGGCAAATCTTAGTATTTTAAATATTAAAATATTTTATTTTAAATATTCGTTAATATTATATAAAAGTTAAATTGCAAATAAAAAACGTTTTAGTATACTTATGTGTATAATGGCGCCTGCAGTTGCTAACAGACCCAAAAGTAACAACTTCAAAATTGATTTCTGCAATATTAGAGGGCTTAACACTAACATCAATTCAGTCCACCAGCACTTACAATCTTCCAAGCCTCATGTGCTTGCACTGACCGAGACAAAAGTCAGAGCGTCAACGAACACCGTCAGCTATTTATATCCTGGATATGATTTTCACTTCCGTTTTAGACGCAACTTTGGGGTCTGTCTGTTCATTCGAGATGATCTTTGCTGCCAACGGGAGGAAATACTGGAACCGAAAGACTTTGATGTAATGTGGTTTAAAATATCTTCACAAAAAATCACTAAGTTTATATGCTGCCTTTACCGTCCTCCAAGCGACATGCATTACAGGGCCCTCTGCCAACACAATCGACTTTTTGCAAACCAATCATCCGAATGCCGAAGTTGCTATCTTTGGCGACTTTAACGTCCACAATGTCAACTGGCTTAAATACTCAAACACCAACGATGAGCAAGGCCGCGAGGCCGAATCTTTTGCGATCAGTTCTGGTCTAACTCAACTCGTAGAAGAACCAACGCGGGTTCCAGACCGAGCTGGGGATTTTGCTAGTCTTTTAGATCTCTTTTTAACTTCAAATCCAGACTTATATACGGTCACCGTACAACCACCATTGGGCTCTTCCGATCACAAACTTATTTCAACCCTAAGCGAGCTGCCAATTAGTTCTGAACAACCTCCTAAACTCCGTAAGATTTGGCACTATACATCAGCTAAGTGGGAAGACCTAAAGGACCATTTTCGCAACTTTCCCTGGCTAAGCGTATGCTTTTCTTCGGATGATCCATCTGTCTGTGCAAAGGAGATCTCCGACGTCATTCTAACTAGCATGGAGGCCTTTATTCCTTTCTCCAAAAAGCGCCCTTCTAACGGCAAGCCCTGGTTTAGCAAGAATTGCGAGCGTGCTGTCAGATCTAAAAACCTGGCTTACCGACAGTGGCGTAAAAACCCTACTCCTGTAAATCGCGCCATCTTTGTTATCACCCGAAACCAATGTAAGCAAATGATAGACCAAAGCAAAGAAGCTCATAACGAGAGAATCAAAAACAAACTTCTTGCCAGTCCTAACGGATCAAGGTCCTTTTGGTCAGTCGCTAAGGCCGTCAGCCAAAACTTTACAAAGTCAACTATTCCACCTCTAACACGTTCCGACGGCACAATAGCAACCACAGCCGGGGATAAAGCAAACCTACTTGCTGAACTGTTTTCCTCGCATTCCACTGTAGACTTTCAGGGAAAACCACCACCCAACATTCCCCCAGTCCAATCGCAAATGTCTGAAATCGTGTTCCGTCAGCGTCTTGTTAAACGGATTCTTAAAGGACTCGACGTCAATAAAGCTTCTGGTCCAGACGAAATTGCTATCATTGTTCTCAAGACATGCGCCGATGAACTTACACCAATATTTTGTAGACTTTTCAACTTATCCTACAAAAAAGGAATATTTATATCCTGCTGGAAGTCGGCGCGTGTCCAGCCCATTCCAAAGAAAGGTAAAAAGACCCTGCCAAGCAACTACCGACCCGTCGCATTGCTTTCAGTAATTTCAAAAGTAATGGAGAAAGCTATTAACCAACAACTCCTAAAGTATCTGGAAGGGCTTAACATTATCAGCGACCATCAATACGGGTTTCGTAAGTCCAGATCAACAGGTGACCTTCTGACATATGTCACCCATCTTTGGAGCAACACCATCGAACATCATGGAGAATCCCGGGCTGTTGCACTGGACATCTCTAGGGCTTTTGATCGTGTTTGGCACGATGGGCTTCTAAGTAAATTGCGATCCTACGGTATGCCTAATGAATTCTGTTTATGGTTAACCAGCTTCCTTAAGAACCGTTCTCTGCAAGTGGCGATTGACGGGTTTCTCTCAGACACCTTCACCATCAATGCCGGTGTTCCTCAAGGGTCCATATTGTCGCCTACCCTCTTTTTACTGTATATTAACGACCTTCTAGTGGAGACCCAAAATCCAATTTATAGCTTTGCTGATGACAGCACACTTGTCTCATCCTTTACCTTGACTCCCCAAACATCCGCTGCCAACGCACATCTTCGCAGGCAGCATGAAGTATTGCGCCTCAACAAAGACCTGGAAGAAATTTTGGCTTGGGGTGACAGTAACCAAGTCGAATTTAATGCTAAGAAAACCCAGGCAGCAGTCTTCTCCAAAAAGGTTAATATTGCAGAACCGGATATAGTCATGGCAGGACACGCAATTCCCCTGGCACCGTCTATTAATTTGCTGGGGGTCAATCTGGGAGGTAATATGTCTTGGCATGATCACGTTGCCGCAATTGCCAAGGCAGCTGCACAGAAACTTGGTGTACTTTTCCGCACCAAAAGGTTGTACACACCTCATCAACTTTTGACACTCTACAAAGCCCAGATTCGACCATCATTAGAATATTGCTCTCATGTCTGGAGCTCTGCACCCAAGCACACCCTTCGGCTGCTGGATTCCGTTCAAAGGAGAGCCATTCGTCTGATCGGCGACCCCGAGCTGACCAAGACCCTCGATAGCCTGGAGCATAGAAGACAGGTTGGTGATTTGGCTTTCTTTTACAGATATTTCCATGGCAGGTGTTCGACTGACATTGCCCACTTGATTCCACCTAGAGCAATGCAAAACAGAAATACACGGCAAACCACTGCCTCTCATCCATATGTTGTTCAGCTTAGTACTCCTCGAACTTCATTGTTCAAGAATTCTTTCATCTGGAGAACGTCATCTTTGTGGAATGATCTTCCTGAAGTCGTGTTTCCCAATGAATACAATCTTCAACGTTTCAAGACCAACGTTAATCGCTTTTTTCGCACTCGCACCGCTCCCAGAGCGCCTTAAAGGATTTTTCCTACAGTGCAGGTGTTTTATCATAAAAAAAAAAAAATATAAACGCAGTTTTTTGAAGATATAGGTATAATAAAATTTTGAAAAATATTATTCATAATAATATTAATTAAAACATTTCCAAACATTTTTTAAGTTATCTGTTTCCAATGTCCATACTTTTATTTCGACTTTATATTTTTTTAATGAAATATATTTTTTAATTTTTGTTGGTAAATAATCGTTTAAATAAAAACATAAATATTTGAAATTTTTTTGTCCTATGGACTTATTTATTTTAGGTTTTATGGCTATTTCATTTTTATGACGTGTATTATGATTATGGTTTTTAAACTGTATTAGATTTTTGTTTTTAAATATGTTTATTAAGATGTTATAAATGTAAAGTTGTCTAATGTTCATTTTTTTGTTTCAGAATATAATTTTATTAAAAGATAAGGTTAATCTTGATTAAATATAATTTTTAAAAACCTTTTCTGTAATATTTCTAATTTTTTAACTAAAGTTCTATTTATCCCTTCCCAACCTAAAATTCCGTAATTTAAATGAGTTTTATCTAATGCATAATATAAAATTTTCATATGTTTTACGTTTAAGCTTTTTTTAATGTTTCTAAAAATTGGTAAGTAGTAAACTTTTTAATTGACAATGACAATTTGCTATTTAAGTTTGAGGCTTCAAAAATATCAGTGAATCTTAATCAAATTTGAATTTTGCTCTGTTTGTTTCGCTGATATTACATCCAAATTACGCCTCGCTGAAGATGAACGCATAAAAATTTCGATTATTTTGGATTGTGAAGATAAAAATAGAAGTCATAGGGAAGTCCGTGATAATTTCATAGAAAAATACCCAAATCGCCGGTCTATTAGCCAATGGACACTGTCTAGAGTAGCAATTAATTGGAGAACTTCCCTTACTATTACAGATATAGTCTTAAAAGTGGTTGTCCTGGTATACCCGAGGAGAAAAAAATAAATATGTCACTACAGAGAGATTTTCAAAGCTCTAGCACACAACTAGGGTGTGACTACAATCCCCACCAGACCACCGTGTCTACATTTAAAAAAAAAATAGAAGTTTTATCCCTACAAACCAGTAATTGCACGATGATCCTGATAGTCGAGAGCACTTTTGTAAAATAATGATTGAACTAATAGATAATCACGCATGAATTGTCTAAAGAATTGTTTTTTTTTAGATTTTTTAAGGTTTTCTTTAATTGGTCAGGTTATTAGACCAAACTACAGATACTGGCACAATCCTGGGCGGGCATTGTTGAAAATACGGTAATCGGGCCATTTTTTTATGAGAGCCTTATTAGAGAAAGATATCTAAATTTCCTGTAGGGGCATTTCTCTAGCTACGCTACTAATGTTTAGCTAAGTAACTGCATTGCAAAATGTTTGTAGTCGCGTACGGAAATAATGTTTTTATTTAAAACAAATAGTATTTTTCAGTTTATATCTTTCTTTTCAGTGCCTGCCTCGCGAAACGAATACCACCGAATTCAGCAACAATTAGAAATGGAGAAATTTCCTCCTGCAAATCCGGGAGGACCTCAAAGAGCCTTCCATCAGTTGAGTCGACTGGAGCAAGCGGAATTAGAGCAAAAAAGACTGCAGGTAATTATTAAAAAGAATTTTAATTTACTTGTAACACATAGTATTTTTGGCACAAAGGAGTGCGGTAAAATAAAAATATTTTAAATTCTACCAGGAGGCTCTTGTGTAAGGAAAAAAATGAAACGAAAAAAATGTCACACTTTAGTTCTCAGGTGACAATGAATCACACCGTCGCATCGGCCCTTCTCCAAAAGTCGTTCTCTTTTGTGCCTTCTCTATATGGAATAATCTTCCAAATCATGTAAAGGCTTTATCCTCTAACCGATTTTCTAATTACCTACATTTAACAAATGTAAATACAGCAACAATGGTTGGTCAATAGGCTTATTTGGTCAAACCTCAAATTTCCCTCTTAACTCAAGTTTTATAAAGCATTCACAATTAGTTAATTCTGAAAATTCACGGCTCGTCCGAAACGCGAGGAAGTGACATCATTAGCTGCCATAGCTCGTCCACTCGACATTGAGCAACGGTATTTTTGCAATAGCGTTGGGAAATAGACGCGAGTCAAAAAAGTACCCTGGTGACAGTATTATGACTATATTGATTTTCATTTGTCAAATAAAAGTGTTTAAATACATATGTGTCTCGTGATTTTTAATCTTAACAATTGTTATTCTTTTAAATAGGTTTACTGTAGAAAAGTTTACAAGAAATTAAAAATTACCAGAGTAGCCGAGAAAACTACAACCATTTGCCAGAGAGAAAACTCCTTTTATGTCGACACCGTCAGAGCATTCAGGGATCGAAGGTTTTTTTTTTAATTAATATTAAAGTCACGCGAATTAAAATACATTACTTACTTAAATAACAATATCTACTATTACACCACATAAAATTACACCGTCAAATCGTAACATAGTGTAGATAATTCAAAGAAGCTGTCCATTTTCTCTAAGAGAAATATAAAGAAAACATAATTCTGGTATTGATTATATTTTCGTAAGAACAAAAGAAAATTTAGTGCATTTTCAATATCAAATAACAGACCATTACACAACCGTTTTACAAAAAAAAACGTATTGATAATAAAATTAATAAAGAACTTTTATTAATGTATAAAAATGCATTAATTATTATAAATTAAAAGAAAATAGATTGGACAAATTATTACAACGAATTTGAAAACTCTAATCAAGATTGATTCCATATATTAATTTTTTTATTTTAAGTACATAACTATAAAGGCGAGTTCGGTTATTCATCGCGGATGAGTTGAAAGAGAATACAGATTTAAAACAGCTGATCAGCAGATTACTCCCAGGTTGTCGGTAATTACGGAACGGTTCATATTCATTTGACAAACAGGATAACCTCACTTTTGTCCTTTTATGATAAAAATGGATAATAATTTGTTAATGTTTAATTCCAATTGTTAAAATCGGCCATAATTTGATGATGAATTGAATTGAATGAAATTATTAACCCAACTTTCTTAAGCAATATTTGTCAATCAGCTGACTTGCTTTTATCCTCGGTTTCCTCTGTCAAAAACCTCCGATGAAAAAGATGACGCTCCGAATCATCTGCCCCGGTTTAAGCGAACGCAGATAAATGTCAGCCGTCAGCTCTGAAACGATTAAACGAACGACATTTTAACAATCCGAGGGATCGGAGACCTCGCCAATGATTAACCGAACTCGCCTATATACACCAATTTCACCCATTAGCCATTTAAACCCTGGTTTTAGGTTTAGATTTTAGAGAAGAATGCGAATTTACTTTATCTTATATCTCACCAAGTATCCCCAGGTAATAAAATACACACGCAAAGTCACTGTCTCATAATATTTTCTTTTAATAATGTAGAGGTTATTGTAATATGAGAAAAATAATGAATTTTAATGGTAAACAATTATATTTTTTCCTATTATTCTCCTAACCAGAACCTGTATTTTCATTTGTCCAGATACGAATACAAAGGTCTTTCAAAAAAGGCCAAGCAAGCAGTGTCGGATGCTGTAAAAGGCGGCGACGCTTCAGAAATAAAATCAGCGAAAAACAGGGAAGTTCTATACGATTCCCTGCAATTAGCCCATAAATGCATCCTCAACTCTTTCTATGGATATGTCATGAGAAAAGGAGCCAGATGGTACAGTATGGAGATGGCTGGAATTGTGTGCTTTACCGGAGCTAATATTATTACGAAAGCCAGGGAGATTATTGAGCAGGTATGTGCAGTGTCCGCGAAAAGTTTGCAGAAGACACTTTTTTATGTGTTTGCTTTTAAAAAATCTGTTATCAGTATTAGGTTCTGCAGGACCCAGAACAAAAAAAAAAGCCTAACACTTATGACGCGCGTTACATTTATCAAATGTCATTTGAAAATATCAATTTGTGGAAAGTGTCATTTCTTTAGTGATACTAAATAAAAGTTAATAGTAAGTATTGTTTCTTATCGTATTTTGAGTTTGAATCCAAATTTGCCAGATGCTCTTTTTTTTTTTTTTTTTTTTTATGATAAAACACCTGCACTGTAGGAAAAATCCTTTAAGGCGCTCTGGGAGCGGTGCGAGTGCGAAAAAAGCGATTAACGTTGGTCTTGAAACGTTGAAGATTGTATTCATTGGGAAACACGACCTCAGGAAGATCATTCCACAAAGATGACGTTCTCCAGATGAAAGAATTCTTGAACAATGAAGTTCGAGGAGTACTAAGCTGAACAACATATGGATGAGCGGCAGTGGTTCGCCGTGTATTTCTGTTTTGCATTGCTCTAGGTGGAATCAAGTGGGCAATGTTAGTCGAACACCTGCCATGAAAATATCTGTAAAAATCACCAACCTGTCTTCGATGCTCCAGGCTATCGAGGGTCTTGGTCAGCTCGGGGTCGCCGATCAGACGAACGGCTCTCCTTTGAATGGAATCCAGTAGCCGAAGGGTGTGCTTGGGTGCAGAGCTCCAGACATGAGAGCAATATTCTAATGATGGTCGAATCTGTAGAGTGTCAAAAGTTGATGAGGTGTGTACAACCTTTTGGTGCGGAAAAGTACACCAAGTTTCTGTGCAGCTGTCTTGGCAACTGCGGCAACGTGATCATGCCAAGACATATTACCTCCCAGATTGACCCCCAGCAAATTAATAGACGGTGCCAGGGGAATTGCGTGTCCTGCCATGACTATATCCGGTTCTGCAATGTTAACCTTTTTGGAGAAGACTGCTGCCTGGGTTTTCTTAGCATTAAATTCGACTTGGTTACTGTCACCCCAAGCCAAAATTTCTTCCAGGTCCTTGTTGAGGCGCAATACTTCATGCTGCCTACGAAGATGTGCGTCGGCAGCGGATGTTTGGGGAGTCAAGGTAAAAGATGAGCAAAGCTATAAATTGGATTTTGGGTTTTCACTAGAAGGTCGTTAATATACAGTAAAAAGAGGGTAGGCGACAATATGGACCCTTGAGGAACACCGGCATTGATGGTGAAGGTGTCTGAGAGAAACCCGTCAACCGCCACTTGCAGAGAACGGTTCTTAAGGAAGCTGGTTAACCATAAACAGAATCCATTAGGCATACCGTAGGATCGCAGTTTACTTAAAAGCCCATCGTGCCAAACACGATCAAAAGCCCTAGAGATGTCCAGTGCAACAGCCCGGGATTCTCCATGATGTTCGATGGTGTTGCTCCAAAGATGGGTGACATATGCCAGAAGGTCACCTGTTGATCTGGACTTACGAAACCCGTATTGATGGTCGCTGATAATGTTAAGCCCTTCCAGATACTTTAGGAGTTGTTGGTTAATAGCTTTCTCCATTACTTTTGAAATTACTGAAAGCAATGCGACGGGTCGGTAGTTGCTTGGCAGGGTCTTTTTACCTTTCTTTGGAATGGGCTAGACACTGTGAAAATTGAAAGAACGCGGACAAGACACGAAGTACTGAAATAAATATGCCCGGGCAAAGGCTTAAGAAAAATATGCACATAATGGCATTCTATGTGAGGTGCTGTAAGTATAATCTGTTGGTGGTTTTTTGCTGGTTAAAGATCAAAGAACTATGAGGCATTCAATGTGTATCATTGTCACATACAGGTGAATAAAATGCCAGTTATATCTCTTATCAATACGGTCAATGTCCGTGCTGGGGAACTATCTTCAGAATGAAGGGACTTAAATCAAAAGGTGGCTCATGTGCTTGATAAGAACAACGTCAATGTATTACAAACCTATGTGATAAATGGTAAAGTCCGTACAATTACTGGCTGAATGCACGTCACATAACTCGCAAATACATAATCATAACAGAAACAAAAAATAAGATAGGTCTGTTATTAGTTATCAATTGACATTGATAAATTAATAAATTCATTTTGACAACCTTTAATTTCAAAAAACTTTAATTTTACGTGTTAAAAGTTATTTGAAAGCAAAAAGTAGTTAGGTAGGATATTCTGAAAATATGTATATATTATTCAGCAAAAGAAGAAATGCTTATTTTAAAGCTTATTTAAATCCTGAAAAAACAACAGCCAGTAATTGTACGGACTTATTAGTTTATTTGATAACTAAACATTAATTTCGTTAGTTTGATTCGAAATAAGGATTGTAAATAAACTGACACAAAAACTTAAAAAAAGTTACAAAAAAACAAAAACTTGGATTTCACCTCAAAATATGATAAGAATTAAGGTTTTCTTATAACTTTTTTCGTAACTTTAAAAAAATTACACTTTCGCCAGTTTGAAATTTTGAAATGACAGGTGACAAGATAAAAATTATAAGCTTTATTGGTTTTGGGTCATGTAGAATGCAGGAAACATATTTTCAAAGAACAAATGCATTGTCCAATGTTATGATTATGTAATGTCTGATTTTTATTTTCTTTTTAGGTTGGAAGGCCTTTAGAACTAGATACAGATGGTATATGGTGCATTCTCCCCGCGTCCTTCCCAGAAAACTACACCATCCTTACGAACCACGAGAAAAAGAAAAAATTCGTCGTCTCTTATCCAAACACTGTACTCAATGCTATGGTAAGGAAATTACGTCCAAGTTTAAAATTTCAAATGACATAAGGCATTAGAAAAATTTGCAATTTACAGTTATTTAAAATAATTTATATATTTAGGAGGTCACTAACCAATAAAAACATATTTTTTTGGTTGGTTACCATGCAGTCGGAATTATTTTTTTAATATCTACGGTGTGAGAGTGAAGTTTGATACATTCGCCATATCATTTTTTGAACAATATTTCTTATCCTTTTCCCTTTATTCAAAAAGGGGCCAAATACCCGTCTTTAAGTAGCAATTACCGACAGTTTTAAACTAAAGAAATTTTGATTAATAAACTAATAGAAGCAAAAAACTAAATTTTGTGAAATTTGTATCGCAAATATGGCTGTAACTAAGTACACATAAATAAAAAATATTCACGAGAGAACTCGTTTTTCGACATTTACTGTTACTGTTTGTGTTACTGGGTGGCCTGAGCTGCTAGGGCTATTCAGCCAAATGCCGTTGTCCCTGGTCGAACCAGGCTTTGCGGGTCGCTGTAACTATAAGGGAAAAATTATTCGGTAAAAAGTTTTGTTATAAAGCACTCAGAATCGGTAATTTTAGGAATTTCTACTGGATAAGGAGGTAAGTGTTGCTGCGAGAATGGGTTCTAGGAACCAAACAAGTGTTGAACTACTATTTCTTTGCAAAGCCACCAAACACCTAGGATTGCTACAGGTTTAAATTGCTTACATGCAGGAAGTCTGAAAGATGCTTAATGGGCGAAGCAGTGGTGAATTGAAAAAGCAAATCATGAAGTGTAACTGGGGATGAGGAAAAGCTTTCTGTTATGAGTGAATAGAAATTGTTTGTATTAAAGTTGCATGACAAGAGTGTATGAAGTAGGGTACCTTGTTCTCCACAGTTGCACAGGTCTTGTTGTTGAAGTCCAATTCTTTGCTTGTGTGTGGGAATCAGGCAGTGTCCTGAGCGTAGTCTGCAGAGAGTTACCACTTGCTTTCGTGTCAGGTCTTTGTGCTTCCTAAACCATGGATTTCTGTACGGTTCTTCTACTGACTTTACATACTCCCTTCCCTTAGTCCTACCTATTTCTAAGAATTTCTCTTTCCATTTGCTCATGTAATACTCCCGGATTTTAGGCAAAAACACTTTGTAGTCTGCTTTTGGTCTTTCTGTTGGCTCCTTTAGTCTTCCCTCATTAGCCAGCCGGTCTGCATCCTCATTTCCTCTAATATTTGTGTGACTAGGTATCCAGGCCAGATCTATATGAGGCTTCTCGAGTAGTTTTCTTCTTGTTAGGATTACCATTTCTTCATTTCTTGCTGCGACCCCGGCAAATTTTATTTTTTCCAGTGCGCTCCTCGAATCCGAAATGCAAGAGATATTTTGCAATTATTATGAATGTCCCACTTATAATGGAAACAAGCTTATATTTTCGGTATTTCTCAATTAAATGTTTTGAATTTTAATGTGGTTTCGTGTGATCTTAGGAAGCATTTTTTTATTGTTAAAAATTTTAGTACGGATTTATATAGGTTATAAAATAATAATTCACCTTTAGCGATTATTAGTATTCATTTTCGTACAACTAAAAGTTTCGGTATTTAACAAATTCTAAAGTTTCTATCTTATTATTGTGGTCTGTTAAACTGTTTTTTCAAATTAACATTTCAACCTTTTTCTTGTCAATAGATTGTGTTTTTTTGAGGGTGCTAGATTTAGGGGCTTAGCACCCCCGAACTATCGTTATCGTTATCGTTTCTGTTAACAGTTTTAATTTTTCTACTTATTTATCGATGTTTTAAAGGCTAGTTTTCGCAAAATCTAATATTGTGATATAGCTCGAATTGTGTTTATGTGTTTTTCGTTAAATAAATAATTGCTTGGTGCTTAATTAACCAAATCACCTGTGGATTAAGCCGATAAATAAATTGGGTTCTTTAAACTCTGATAAAAACATCATAAAAAAGTGTTTATTGTTGTTTTCAAAGATATTCAGTTCTGCATTCCGTTAATACCTTAAATTTAAAAGTGTTTATTGTTATTTGCAAAGATATTTCAATACTGTACATTCTGCAAATTCTCGACAAATTCCTTAAATTTTTCCGGAATTCCATCTAAACGATAAAAGTGAATAGTTTTCATTTTTCTCGTGGAAATATTCATTATGCCACAGTGTTATGATTGTATGAGCACTCTAACTTCAGATGACATAAAAGCAAAAATTATCTGCGATACCTGCAACAACTCGTTATGTCAAGCATGTTCAGGCTTGACCGCCTCTGAGGTAAGGGTCATGCAGCTAAGCAAGAGAATGTTAAAATTCTTTTGCGAAAAGTGTGTTAGCTCCAACGATGGAAATGTGCTGTCAGAGGATCTCAATAAAAAAATTGAGTCCTTAAAAATTGAGTTTATGAAGGCGCTAGCAGACGTCAGAACTGGCGTTGAGAGCTCGATTGACTCTGTAAAAACGGATATTAAAAACATCACCACTACAAATAAAGAAGTCATACATATGTTTTCTTCTGGAAATCTTCCGCGGGCGCATGACTCGATTACTTCAAACTCGATAGCTCCACACATCCAGCTAAATAAAAATCCTCTGCAACCAAAGAACTTGTCTAGCGGACTTTCCGCTCGGTCGGCAGAACACATTAATCGTGGAAAAATTAACACTGGATCTTCCTCTGGATTCAATGAAGTTAATAACGATATAAACCTTAATGCCCTTCGGTCGCAAAGATCAATGAATAGTTCTGTTGGACCTGCTGTGATTACAGGAACTGGCTCAGATTCCTCTGGTTCGTTTGCTTCTGCGGCCAGACGAGTCTGGCTCTCTGTGAGCAAGGTCTCTGTTAATACCACAGAGGAAGATATTAAATCTTATTTGCAAAATAAGTTCACAGGTCACGCATTTACCGTCGAATTACAACCTAAGAGGCCAGAAGCGTCTAGTTTGGCATATAAGGTGGGCGCCGACCCTGAACTTGTGAAGGAGCTGTATGATGTGAAAACATGGCCGTCCGGTGTACTTGTAAAAAGATTCTCCTTTCGTAAGCCCAACTTTACAAATCAAAAATGGTAATGGTGAATGGGTGTCCAATGGTATTCGTGGAAATGAAAAACGTGGCATGTCAGAGTGTAAGACACATAACAAAAACATGAATGTCAGTATAATGCTCTTAAACGTACAATCTATAAGTAATAAGTGTGATGAACTGTTGCTTTTTATAGACAATATTAACTATCCAGATATATTACTTATTACAGAACATTGGCTTAATCAGAATGATTTAATAGGTATACCGAACTACAGTGTTGTATCTAAATATTGTAGAAGTTCCTCTAGTCATGGCGGTACTTTGATTTTGATTCGCGAAGCTTTTCTAAAGATGTACTCTTTCTCAACTTTTGATAAATTTAACGATTCTATAGTAGAAAAAGAATTTGAGTTCTCAATAATACACTCAAATAGGTTTAATATTTATATAATCTGTTTGTATAGACCTCCTAACACAGATGTTAATTTGTTTATTTATAGGCTGGAATTTATTTTAACTAAACTTCCTATGCATGCATGCATAATACTTGCCGGAGATTTTAACATAGATTTTTCTCAAATAACACATGGAAATGTACATTTAATTTCAAACTTACTTGCATCTTTTGATTTATGCATGCATGTAAATGCACCTACCCGTATAACTGGTCAGACGGCGACAACTCTTGATTATTTTTGCACTAATTTGAATAGTGATCAAATCAATTGTAAGGTTATTAATGCTGGTTTGTCTGATCATGAAGCAGTGGTGTGTAATATCGAAATCGGTATCGCTAAACCTAATTTTACACGTCGCAGGGGCAGACTTTACACAGCACGCAATTATGGTAGATTTTCACAACTTTGCAACCAGGAAAACTGGGATGATATTCTGTCTTGTAATGATGCTTTGTTTCAATTTCATAATGTCCTAACTCAAAAGTTTAATGCTGCCTTTCCCTTAACGAGCAAGAGAAAAACTAAACATAGGATGTGGTTTACTAAGGGCTTAAGAACATCTGCAAAGAATATGCGCTCCCTACACACTCTTCGGAAACATTTCTCACATAACTTACAATTTATATCGTATTATAATAAGTATCGCATAATTTATAGAAAAACTATCAAAATCGCTAAACAAAACTACTTTTCAAACAGAATTTCTAATGCTGATAACAAACAGAAGGAGAGCTGGAAAATCGTAAATGACCTAAAAGGTAAAGCCAGTAAGAATAAAAATAACAGTAACCTAAATCCGAATGAACTAAACTCTTTTTATTGTTCTGTTGCGGCCAATTTATCAAAAAAAATTACATCAAATAATGACGCATTGAATTACCTAAGGAACATTCATGTAACGGAAACATTTTACTTTTATCCCACAAATGTTCAAGAAATTAAAGATATTTTCAAATCAATTAAAAATAAAAACACTTCTGGATATGACGATATATCTTTAAAAGTACTTCTTGCACTTCCAGATCAAGTAGTGGGCGTCCTGGCCGAAGCTATTAACTTGTCCTTTCTCTCCGGGACCTTCCCCTCATGTCTTAAACTGGCGACAGTCTTACCTCTCTTTAAAGGAGGTGATAATGAAGAACCGGGTAATTTTAGGCCAATTTCTTTACTTCCAACACTGGCCAAAGTTGTCGAAAAACTAGTTAAGGGGCGGGTAATTAACTTCTTAGAGAAACACAGTTTACTCAGCGTGGAGCAGTATGGTTTTCTCTCATCAAAAAGCACTAATGACGCGATCTTTGCCTTTCTTGAGGATTTGTATTTGAGACTGAATGATGGAGAGCGAGCCGCGGCGGTGTTTTGTGATCTGTCTAAGGCTTTTGACTGTGTGGATCATAGCATACTGCTGCGCAAACTCGAAGTCTACGGCTTCAGAGGTAGATCATTGGATTGGTTTAAATCATACTTGACTGGGCGTTACCAGACAGTGTCTATGAATGACAGATTGTCTTCCCCACAGGAAATAACTTCAGGGGTACCGCAAGGTTCTGTGTTAGGACCTCTACTGTTTTTAATATATGTTAACGACTTACCAATGTTAAATATTACTGGAAAATTTACTATATTCGCAGACGACACAACGATTCTCTGGCATCACGTACATAATAATTTATTGGAAGAGTCCATCAAAAACGATCTTGTTACTATTAAAGACTGGTGTGATGCAAATAAATTATCCCTTAATGTCTCAAAAACAAACATTGTGAGTTTTAAATGTCAGATAAATGAGATTCACATACATGATCAGCTTGTTGATGGTCTGAGTGAGACTAAGTTTTTAGGACTTTTCATAGACTCAAAATTAAAATTTGAAAGTCACATTGTAAACTTAAATAACAAGATAGCTCGCGGATGTTATGCATTAAGAATTATATCTCGGGAGTTAAGTTATTCTATAGCTCGAGATGTCTATTTTGCTTTAATTGAGTCTCACTTAAGATACGGCATTTGTTTTTGGGGCGCATGCCCTAACTACTGTTTTAAAAAGGTTTTTTTATTACAAAAAAGAGCTATTAGGTTCCTTTGTCAGGCTAAAACTCGAGACTCGTGTAAACCACTCTTTATAAAACATAAAATCTTAACTGCCGCTTGTCTATTTATCCTTGAAACGGTTTGCCTGGTGAAGAGGAAAGCAGAGATTGTTACGGCTACGGTGTACCCGTTTCGTAAGACTCATATTCTGGCCTTACCAATTCCTGATTCAACCTTAATAAAAAACTCTATTTTCTACAACGGCAGAAAGCTTTTTAACTCTCTACCGCTGAACATTAGGCAGATTGAATTTGATGGCAAATTTAAGAGGGAGGTCCGAGGGTTCCTGGTTGCTAAAGCATATTATTCTGTAGACGAGTTCTATAATGACAACCTTTAATTTTGTCGTTTTTTATCTTAGTGTCTAAGGTTGTTACCATGATTATTGTTTTAATTTTATATAGTGTAATCAAAATGTGCGTGCTTACAATTTGTTGTTTGATACTGTTATTTTTTTTTTATATTGTCTTAGTTTTATTTTTTGGTAATATGCTTTGTCAATGAAATTTTTTTTTTATGACAATAAAGCTAATTTTGAGTTGAGTTGAGTTGAAAAAACTACGCCTATGTCAATATTAGATATATTATATAACAACACATTAGTATATAAATATTAAATTAACATTTCTATTGTACGTTTTACTCAAATAGCCTTCACGACTTTTTCTATTTACCACTGTGTCGACCGGTAAGCATATTATCTACTATGTGTTATAATTACCTATTTCCAAACGAGGAAAGAACACAAAGGATATAAGCGAATAAAAGAAGCTGTCATTTCCTAATCTGTTTTGCAACTTTTTACCTTGCATTGCAATCTTGTTTAGCATGGCTTTAAGAATATTATTCGTTTAAACATACATATTAAAAATTTGTAATTTCAAAGTTCGATCCTGTAATTTACGTCAAGTCATACCAACATAACAAACTAAAATTAAGCAGCATGTCATTCATATCACGTGATTGGGCCAGGATCTCACGAGTTCTATCATGAATATTACTATAACAATAGTTTCTTTATGAATGAAATTTTACAGTAATTCGCTTGAGGTTACCACCATGACAAGTAAGTGTGTAAGTGTTATATTTTTGTGTTTAGGTCAAAGAACATTTTACAAATCACCAATACCACCAATTAGACAATCCAGCAACACTAGAATATTCGGTAAAAAAAGAAAATTCCATATTTTTCGAAGTTGATGGACCATATAAAGCCATGGTGTTGCCTGCAAGTAAAGAAGAAGGAAAAAAGTTAAAAAAGAGATATGCAGTGTTTAATTTTGATGGATCTTTGGCTGAGTTAAAAGGGTAATAGGGCTTTTCACTTAATATTATGAACATTTTTCGAGCAAAAAAAGTTACATTTTTCTGGTTTTCACTTTTTAAGTTCGTAGTGAGAACCTCGTAAAATAAGATAAGCTTTCTTAAGAAATTGCATTTGGGGATTGTTGTAATATTTTATGTGAATCGTGAACTGGTGAATTTTTACATTAATAAATTTTTCTTTTTTAGATTTGAAGTAAAACGGCGTGGTGAGCTTCAGCTTATAAAAAATTTCCAGTCGTCTGTTTTTGAAGCATTTTTAAAAGGAGATTCCTTAGAATCATGTTATGCAGCCGTTGCTCAGGTAAACTTAAGAATTCTCATTACTTCATGTAAAATAAACCTATTTAATTTTATCGTATAGTTTTCTTCGTCTTCGATAAACAAACTTCGTTGTATAAAAAGGGAAATAAAAATTAAACTTACCTCAAAAATCCAAGACTAGCACAAAACGTACAACCTTAGTAAATAAACAAATCGTTATAAATCTAATCTACGAATACAACATTTGATACTTTAACACACAAGAACTACTGAATTTATTGATGGACCACCCATCAATAACCACAGACATGAAAAGTGTTTGTTTTGTTCTTTAAATAATGATGGGGAAAATAGAATTAATAATAAATTACGACTTTGTTTCGAAGCCGAGAGAAGTAAACAAATTCTGCGAAACGTCGCTATAGTGTATTTCACGTAAGCCTTTATTCGCCATCGATGACCCATGTCATTTCTAGTAACATTTATTTTACAGAACTTGAGGTTCGGTTAGGGCCGGACTGGTGGTCCTGTAATAGTTAATTACCAAATAAACAATATATTTACTTGCTTTTTCATAAAAAGAACACTTCACAGATACACACAGTCCAACAGTTTAGAAAGTCTACTCCCAAAATAATAGCAAAATTATGTCTAAAAATACCAAATACAATAACAATACTGCACTTGTGAGAGTGTTCAGTGTGTATCTTTGTCGTCATCATCATCATCTCGAGCTCTACAACCCTTGGTGGGTCTTGGCTGACTGCACGATCATTCTCCACCCTTCTCTATCCTGCAACAGTTCAGGATGGTATTCTATTCCCATCGCCCTCAGATCCGCAACGATGTTATCTCTCCATCTCATACGTGGTCTTCCCAGAGATCTACGCCCTTCCGGATTCTGCTCCCAGACCATCTTGATCATACGAGAGCCTGGTTGCCGATGCACATGTCCAGCCCATCTCAGACGTCCGGCCTTAATTCCTTTGATAATGTCTGGTTCCTCATAGAGCTCCGCCAGTTCGTTATTTGTTCTTGGTCGGAATTGCTCTGTTCGTGGGTCTTTGTATGGTCCAAAGATTTTACGCAGGACTTTTCGCTCGAAGCACTTCAGCCTGCGCTCATTTTCCTTGGTAAGTGTCCAAGTCTCACTCCCGTACATGACAACTGGTCGTATTACTGTTTTATATACTTTAATCTTTGACCTACGGGATATATTTTTGCTGGTAATAACACCTTTTAGAGCGTACATGCATCTACAACCGCACTGTATTCTTATTTTGATTTCATCTGATATACTGTTTTCTTCGTTGATTGTGGCCCCCAGGTACTTGAAACTTGCCACCCTCTCGAAGTTGTATTCTCCCATTGTAACGTTTTGCCCTATCCTATCTCTTCTTGCTCTTTTACCAACATACATATATTTCGTTTTGTCCTCATTAATCTTAAGACCCATTTCCTCCGCCTGTCTCTCAACCTTATTAAATAGCTCCTTAACCATTATTACTGAGTCTCCAACCACGTCAATGTCGTCGGCGAAAGCCAGGAGAAGCCTTGGGCCATCAATACCAAAGACCTCCGTGGCTAGTTCTGCCGCTCTTATGGCTTTTTCCAATGCAATATTGAATAATATGGGGGAGAGAGAATCACCCTGTTTCAAGCCATTAGACACCTCAAACGAGTCTGACAGTATCTCACCTACTTTTACTCTACTTCTGGAGCCGTTGACACATATACTTGTTAACTTGATTAGCTTTTTGGGAACTCCTAGCTCCACCATTGCGTCCCATAGTTTGACTCTCAGAATACTATCGTAAGCTTGTTTAAAGTCGATAAACAGTTGGTGAATCACTCTGTTAAACTCCCAGCATTTTTCCAACATTTGTCTTATTGTAAATATCTGGTCGACGGTAGATCTACTTTTTCGGAATCCACACTGGTAGTCCCCCAAGCCTGACTCTACGATGGGTTTAAGGCGTTCCAAAAGTATGTTTGCAAGAATTTTATACGCCGTGTTGATTAAGGATATCCCTCTATAGTTACTACACTTTGTTCGGTCTCCCTTTTTATGGATGGGAATGATCAAGCTTTCTTTCCACTCATCTGGTATTTTTTCCTGGCTCCATATAAGGGTAACAAGTCCATGTAGCTGCCTATGCAGTGCTTCTCCACCATACTTAATCAGCTCTGTTGGTATGTTGTCCTTTCCTGGAGCTTTCTTATTTTTGAGCTTTTTGATAGCCTTAATAATTTCTTCGTATGTGGGTTGTTCCACTTCCGGTTCTGCAGTATGGTATTCAATTGCTGTCTGTTCATTTTGTTGCTCTAAGTTTAGAAGCTTGTCAAAGTATTGCTTCCATCCATTCACTATTTCCTCTTTGTTGGCCGTTATACTACCGTCTTCCTTCTTAAGTATTGTTTCCGCTCTAGGTCTGAAGCCCTTTTTTATGTTCGAAATTTCTTTATAAAACTTTCTCGCTTGATTTTGGTTGTTGTCTCGCTCCATTTCTTCCATTTTTCGTTGTTCTTTGTTGTCAACAATTTTCTAGCTCTTCTCCTTAGTTCGGTATATAATTGTACACTTTCTTCCGTTCTTCCCTGCAGCACCTTTTGTCTTGCACTGTTCCTTTCCTCCATGATCTTCTCGCATTCTTTATCGAACCAGGTATTGTGTTTATTTTTGGGCTGTTTTCCTAGTATATTATCCGCCGCCTTTGTTATTGCCCCGCTGATGGTGTGCCATGTATTGTCTATGTCTTCGCTCTATCCCGCAAAATTCAGTTGACTACCTAAGTACTGAATGTACCTTATGTTTGTAGTTTCTTCTGAGAGTTTGTCGATGTTCCATTTTGTTATTGAGACCTTTGTATCCGTTTTTTGAATTGAAATTCTTGTCCTAACTTTGGCTTTAACCAAGAAATGGTCCGTGTCTGCGTCTGGTCCTCTTAGACTCCTTACGTCTAGTACATTGTCGTGTACATGTAAATATACAGTAAGTTATATATCCATCTAGCTAATGTTGGTGAGGAAAAGCCGTTTTCGGTCTTAAGGAATTTTTAAATCACATGTTGGCCAACGCGTTTGACAAGAGAAACGTCAAAGCATTAAAAAGGTACGGGAAATATACTATATAAAGAAATTTTGTTGTGTGCCCAAGAACTTTCTCCAAAATAATGAATACTTGTGGACAAAAATATGTATATTTAAACAATATTTTTTTAGGTAGCCGACTACTGGCTGGACGTTCTATTTTCCAAAGGCAAAAACATGCCCGATACCGAACTTTTCGACCTGATTTCCGAAAACAGATCGATGTCGAAAAAGCTGGAAGAATACGGTGCGCAAAAAAGCACTTCCATCAGTACCGCCAAGCGATTGGCTGAATTTTTGGGAGATCAGATGGTCAAAGATGCCGGATTGGCTTGTAAATATGTTATTTCGAAAAAACCGGATGGTGCTCCTGTAACTGAGAGGTATCATTAAAAAAAACTTCATAATGCATTCTAACAAATATAAATCTGTTAGAAATGACAATTTTTAAAGGGAAAGTAAATATATATTTTTAAAAAAATTATAATTTTTTTTAACATGCTAGTTTATACATATTATATTGTCATTTATTAATATTATGCGGTGGGACGGTTCATACTTTCACGAAAACTACTTACAACAGCTAAAATCCTTTAAGCATGACAGGTTTAAAACCGCCATATTCTACTAACTTCTTTAAGATGCCGTCAGCCGGGGAATATACAGCGTTGCCGCATTACAGTTTTAAATAGACTCGGATTGTTCATAATTGGTTTCCAGCGCAAATAAAGAAAAATTTACAACTAAAAGTAAATGGCTCTAACTTTTGATCTGAAATTCGGCTATTTTACATTATGTTAGATACATTTGTCATAATGCTAAGGTCGCTGGCAAAAACTAATAATTTCCTAGTTATTTCCCTTTTATATTTGCTACAAAGCTAGTACGAATGCTTTTTATTCACCGCAGCGGTTATTGACACCTTTAGGTGATTGTTACTAAAATTACAAATGGTTGGCAACGTTGCATGTCCAATACGTTCGAATTCAATTTTAAGGGTCCTTACATTACCCAACTTTTAGATGGTTTATTAAAAAAAGGCTAATATTGGGTTGCATAAACATTTTTAACCATAATTAACAATCCAGCAAGTTTGACTGTGACATTGACGGACATGATTTACTACCATTAAAAGTGTGCCTGATTAATTAATTAAAAATTAAGGTAACTGGGCTGATATCGTAAAAAAATCACTTCTTCCTATGTTGTGCAGGGTGTCCCACAGGGAACTGCTTCGATCTATATATGGAAAACTATACATAGGAAAATTTTAAAAATTTGACAGTATGCTAATACTGATGGGGGCGACCGGGCTAAAATATTTTCATAATGGTGACACTTCCGGTTATACCGAAAGTAAGTGTCAACTAGCTTATTTTAAATGAAACACCCTATATATTATTACATTTTTGCATTCTACGCAAGATTCTATGCAGATTTTGTATACCATGTCCTATACCTATGTCTAAACGTTTTTGACATATTTGAATTTTTATGTCAAAAATGACGTTTGCAAGCCTTAGAATAATTATCAATTTTTTCTATAAAGAAGCTTTATTTATTTAATTTAAGTGGGATTCCTTGTTATAAAGGACCTGCTTTAATAGATGTTTTATAATATTTTGATAACCATTAAAACAGGGTGTTTAAAAAATAAAATTAAAAATGATATTGAAAAAACTGTACAAAAACTACATTTTCCAACGGAAACCACCAAATGTTACAGTAAATGTTCAAACTGACGTCTTTCAACTTCCAGACATTTTTCGCATCTGACCAGCACTCACATAGATTCTTAGCATTTCATAGATTTTTACCATATGATTGTTTTTCAACGCCGTCATAGCCAACTAAGAGTAACTGAATTTAAAATCTGCAGCAAAATCTCCATATAAAAATACTAAATTGGCAATATTTCGAAAACTAAAAATTGTTAGGATATACAACCTTACACAAAATTACCCTTATTTTTAATGCTAAATAAGAAATAATTATAAAATCTGGGTGTTTCCATTTGAAAATCTAGACTTTTTGCAGTTTTTTCAATTTCATTTTTAAACACCCTGTATTAATAGTTATCAAAATATTATAAAAAATCTATTAAAGCAGGTCCTTTATAACAAGGAATCCCACTTACATTAAATAAATAGGGCTTCTTTATAAAAAAAATTGATAATTATATAAAGGCTTGCAATATATAAAGGCTTGCAAACGTCATTTTTGATATAAAAATTTAAATATTACAAAAACGCTTAGATATTATAGGTATAAGACATGGTATACAAAAATCTGCCTAGAATCTTGTGTAGAATGCAAAAATGTAATAATATATAGGGTGTTTCTTTGAAAATAAGCAAGTTGAAACTTTCTTCCGGTATAACCGGAAGTGTCACCATTATGAAAATATTTTAGCCCGGTCGCCCCCATCAGCATTATCATACTGTCAAATTTTCAAAATATCCCTATGTATAGTTTCCCATATATAGATCGAAGTGGTTCCCGGTGGGACACCCTGTATATGTCACAGTGAAACTTGCTGGTTAAAAATCTTTATACAACCCATCATTAGAATGTTTCTCTAGACTGTAGGACCTCCAAAGAGTCACCCATTTAAATACAGGGTGATTCCTAAGTTGATACTTCTTTTTTAGCTGCGTATAGAAGGCATTAAAATAAACAACATTTTCAAACACCTTTTTTCAAAAAATCCAAAAATAAAGTACTTACATTCATTTATTACACTACAAATCAAATACGGTTCTGTCTAACTTGCCCGTTGAATAACATTGGGAAAACTTCTGGATGTAGAGAAGAAACATCCGCACTTTTACGACACAATAAATTAGCACCATAATTAGTTCATTGCTTGCAAATTTTACAATTTTCATCAATTTATTAAAATTAATTTGCTACAGAAAACCACACCGCGCCGCGAATTGCCAAAATAAATAACTGACGACCGATTCGTAAAATGCCTGACTCACATACAAAAAACGGAGAAAAACAATATAAAGTAAAGAGCTACGTTTTGATTACCAGGCCCGCACTTAGACTTTTTATTTCTGTAACTCGGCTATTTTAAATTTTTTTGAAAAAAGGTATTTATACACAGCTAAAAAAGATGTATCAACTTAGGAATCACCCTGTATAATAAATAATTTCCATTAGACCCCGTATACATAATAATATACTTTATTCTTTAGAGCCATTCCTTTGGCAATTTTTCAAGCTGAAGAAGCTATTCAAAAACACTATCTAAGAAAATGGCTGAAAGACAATTCACTGCACGACGTAGATATTAGAGACATTTTGGATTGGGGCTATTACATTGAGAGGTTGGGTGGAGCGATACAGAAAATTATCACTATACCGGCTGCTATGCAAGGGGTAATTTATATATATTTTTTAATTTCGAAGTAAGAGCGTTTTATGGATACATTGTACCGGGTGTACAACTAAAAAGGGACGCTGCCTGTATTTTTAATAAGGAAAGTGGCCAAGAGAAATCGCTGGAAATTATTTTTAAGTTTCTCATATGTTTTGTTTTGAAAGTGACAAAAATTTTAAATATTATTTTATGAGTAACAAATAGTTTTTCAGGATTACATTACATAAATTTTCAATAAGGTTAACTATAATATATATTAAGGAGAAACTTTCGTTTTCTTAGTTGAGCATTCGTATTACGCCCTCTAGCAGTCATCTGAGAAACTTAAAATAATTTCCAGTGATTTCTCGTGGGCACTTTTCTCATAAATTTTCTTTGCAAAAGCTTTACGATAAATGGTTTCCAAGATACACGTTCCTTTTTATTTGTACACTCGCTAGGTAACCTATTAACCTATAAAGTAGTAACGACAATGTTAGTTTTTAGCAAAAAGAAACGCCCGGCTCGACTAGATACTAAAATGTAGAAACGTGTTTTTTAAAAACATTGCTTTATAAAAAATATAAAAGTGAGCTGTTGTTGCCTTCTCATTATAATACGCGTTTTTATACAGGTTGATTCCTAAGTTGATACTTCTTTTTTAGCTGTGTATAGAAGGCATTAAAATAAACCATATTTTCAAATAAGTACCTTTTTTCAAAAAACACAAAAATAAGGTACCTACTTACATTCATTTATTACACTATGGATCAAATACGGTTCTGCCTAACTTGCCCTTTGAATAAACATTAAGAAATCTTCTGGGTGTAGGATGAGCCCGCAAGGGAAAGCGTTCTGCGTATAATCTCGAAGAAACATCCACACTTTTACGACACTTTCTTTTCGACTAAATTAGCACTATATCTATCATTGTTTTCTAATTTTACCTATTTTACGTATCACCAATTTAAAATTAACTTGCTTCAGAAAAACACACCGCAGCGGATTGCTCAACACCACCCGTAAATTGAATGACTAATAAGAGATAAGTCAAACAACAGAAACTATAGCAGGCTACGTTTTGATGACCAGGCCCGCACTTAGATTTTTTACTTCTCTATCTCGCCTATTTTTGAGTTTTTTAAAAAAAGGTATTAGAAAAAGTTGTTTATTTTAATGCCTTCTATACACAGCTTAAAAAGAAGTATCAACTTAGGAATTACCCTGTATATGGTGGTAAGAAATCGACTAAATTTGAAAAAGTTTAACTAACTAACTAAGCGTTTCTTAACTCAAAAAGCTTACTACACTTCTTTGTCTGTTTTTATGACATTTAAACTATTTTTTTCTTTTTTGGGCATAATGTTTGTTTTTCCCCTTTTATAGGTATTTGTTGTAATGTTTATTGTTTTTTTTAGAACTGTATTATTGTAAGCATATTAGATATTAGTAATAGTGACTTTGTCGATAAGGATACTGTTTCTTTGGACAATTATGTATATTTTGAGTTTGAGTTTAAAATACTACGCGTATGTATAAATCTTTTTACTATTGATAAAAATTATCTTACAGGTTCCAAACCCAGTCCCGAGAGTAAGACATCCAGACTGGCTGCATAAAAAAATTTTAGAGAAAAACGACACTTATAAACAGAGAAGAATTACAGACATGTTTTCAAAAGCTGCTAAGCCTGTAAATAGTATTGAAAATTCGAATCAAAATGATAACAACAGATCAGTAGGTATGAACGTTTCGACTACATATTTATCATTCGTTTTATTCATGTTTATAACATCAGTATTGGGGATTGGTGGTTTTGGCTAAAAAGCAGCGTCGCACATTGTCACCTATTTTCTGTCCGCTGTAGCGGTTAAATGAAAAGGTATCTGACAGACAGATCTACAAATATAACACAAAAACTTAAAATACGGTCAATATATTTTTTTTTTCCGAGGGCCCGTCCATGCGCCGGATACACTTAGGCCAGTCAATATAAGCAAAATAATAACCCTAATATTGTAACATACGGTATTACTTTAGTATTGACATTAATAATGCTGATCGTGTAGGGTAGATTCTCGGTAATGTATTACGTTGATAGGTATTATCATATATTTCTTTTAGGAGATATAGAGGATTGTGTTGCCCCAAACGAATCTCCAACTTTCAAGAGACCAGTGGTAAACGTTAATAAAAGAAAGAGGGGTTCTGATAGAGAGAACCAATTTACTGAAGAAGAGTTAGATAAAACTTGGAGGGAGGTATTGGGCAACCCGCCAGCTTTTGGAACAACAAATGTAAGTTTTTAAGGGAAGCGTGAGTTTCTTCTAAGTTTTATTATTTTAATCTAGTTACAGAATCTGTCAGTTAGTGTATACACAGTGATTTCTAAGTTGATACTTCTTTTTTAGCTGTGGATAGAAGGCATTAAAATAAACAACTTTTTCAAATACCTTTTTTCAAAAATAGGCGAGATAGAGAAGTAAAAAATCTAAGTGCGGGCCTGGTCAACAAAACGTAGCCTGCTTTACTTTATGTTTTTTGTTTTGTCTGAACTAATAAGTGCGGCTGTTTCTTCGAGATTATACTCGGAACGCTTTCCTTTGCGGGCTCATCCTATACCCAGAAGTTTTCTTAATGTTATTCAACGGGCAAGTTAAGCAGGGCCGTATTTGATTCGTAGTGTAATAAATGAATGTAAGTACCTTATTTTTGAATTTTTGGAAAGAAGGTATTTGAAAATGTTGTTTATTTTAATGCCTTCTATGAACAGCTAAAAAATAAGTATCAACTTAGGAATAACCCTGTATAATAGTATACTTAATATCAAATATATTTAACGCAAAAATATCTACCCTATACTCAATTTTTGAAAATATTTATAATAGTACTAGGGTACAACAAAAACGTAACCGATGCTCTGATATTTCTTCGATTTAAACTGGACCTTGGTTTCAATCCACTTTATAAAATTGGGAAAAAGAACATCTATGATTTAAACCGGGTTCCAGTTTAAATCGAAGAAATGTCAAATATGGTAATTTTATAATGTGGGATTAAGAGCAAAGTTCGAGTTTAGCTGGTCATAATTTAATATAATAAAATAAAAATAATAATACGATAAAAACAATTCATCGTTGTTTTTATTTTATTTATTTATCGATTATAATAATATAAAAGGAATAAAATTGAATCTGTAAAATTAAAACTGCAAAAGTGTCATCACAAAATCATAGATTCCTGTCTAACTTTGTAATGAAAAATAATTGTATATTAAAAAATGTATGTAATTATAGAAATTCTAAAAACAACGTCTGCCTTCAAAAACAGTATAACATCAAGTGAAATAACTCAGATTTCTCACGTATTATCCTGGTATAATCCTAATATGTACATTGTACATAAAAGTTATTTTAACCCGGAGGATGACCTAATAAATCTTCCAGGTTGCATTAATTATTGACCAATATCCAACCAACTCTCTGTTATCTATAGAATTTTTGTATATTATTTTCTCTTGTAGGAGAGTCGCAATGCTTGGATAGAGTTCCAGAAACGCAAATGGTTGTTCCAGTCTCTTCAAAAAAATATTGGCAATGCAAACAAAAAGAAGAAAAAGAAAACAAAAGGAAGTTTGGGTGTTTTAAGGCAAGCTTTGTATTAGTTTATTTATTATAAAACAGTCAATATAAATACTATTAGAAACAGATATTTAGGTCGACAGCAGAGTTTTTGACTTGCATTGTCTTTATTTATTTTACATCACAACGTTTCAACTGGTAAGTATCTCCAGTCGTCTTCAGGTGAATCCTTCGTCTTACTACGTCTTCAGTATTCACCTGGAGACGACTGGAGGTGCTTACCACTTGAAACGTTATGATTCAAAAATAATAAAGACAATGCAAGTCCAAAACTCTTCTGTCTACTAACTATGAAACAATCAATTCTTCAATTAAAGTGTTAAAAATTATTCTTTTGGTAATAACTTCAAAACGAAAGAAGATATTAAAGTGCGCCCTTCACAATTTTTCTTGCAAATTTAATCTACTTTCCGATTACGATGTCATAGTTATACCGTATGATTTAAGTTTTCGGGATAAACAAAAAAACGGTTATTACAAATTGCGCCATCTAGCAATTTTATTACGAACTATTATGTTCTAATGGATATGACAATTAAAAGTACTTACCTTTCTCTTCCAAACAAGCTTAACTTTACTAAAATCGGATAACTTGTTTAGAAGTTACAGCTATTTAAATTTTATTACACTTTCCCCACTCTTATCAATATCGGTACGCCAATGAGCCTTAAACCCTTAAATAAAGCAGAATTGTCTGAGATTCTAAACTTTCTAAATGATGTTACCGAAGGTATAACTTAATGTGGAGACATTTAGAATTTTAATATTTAATTTTCAATTGTGCCCTCTGGCGGCAAATTGTAGAACTTAAAAGTCATCTAAAAATTTTACTAAATAAAGAACATAAACAAAGGACACGAAGTATCTTTAAACTGTAACAATTAGTTCTACAAACAACAGTCTTGGCAATTGAAATAAAAAAAACCAATGACGAGTATATTTTATTTAACTTGCCACTCCACTTCAAGTATGGACTATTTTTTCAAATTATCACAGAATGTTTTAAGTTTTGCTAAATTTTGCATTCTATTTTTGGCAATACTTTTTTAAGGTCTTCTGCTCCCGGAACAATGGGAACCTTCCTTCAGAAGACACAGCGGGCGCTGTTAACTACACCGTGGCAGGTTTTACAGATTTTACCGACGAGTACTCCTGGAGAATTCAAATTGTGGGCTCTGGTAAGACAACTGTTTAAATATTTTAATTTGGTAAATATAGAAAAGGTATTCGGAAAAAGGTATTTCACAATTCACAAAATATTAAAAAAAAAAAATAAGATGTACCATTGCGCCCAAAAAAAACTGGGACAGCAAAATGTAGTTTAATCTCCCAGACTATTAGCTTCTTTTTTTGAAGTTGTCAATTTAATTTAATTTTGTGCCTGATAGTGACGTGTCAAAAGAAATATGTTTTGAAATCGTTAACCACCGAGCAAAAAGCGATCATTTACACTCGATTGAGAGATGGGCATCAAATAGGAAACATCGCAGATGAATTAGGGATTAGCAAAAATACCGTGTTGTTGGCTAAGCACAAAATTGCAGAATATTGAAGTATTGTAAGAAAAGCAGGTTCTAGTCGCCCCAAAATTTTGAATGACGGCCAAGATATAGAATTAATTAATTTTCTATAAGATCATCCTTTCGAAACGACAATACAAGCTAAAAAGAAAAACATTTTCCTGGTTCAGCTAATACAGCGCGTAAAAGTATTCGTAGTTCAGATATAAAAAGTTGTTGTGCTGCCAATAAAATATTTTTGACCGAAGCAAACAAACATAGAAGAGTAGAATTTGCTTATGAATATATAAATCAAGGTAATATATGGGAAACCGTAATATTGTCACGCCCAGATTTTAGGGTGTGACAATATTTTCCGATGAAAAAACCTTTCAATCATGCAATAATGGGAAAATACGCATTTATAGGCCTTCTGGTACGAGATACGATGGAAGATATACAAATAAGACTTATCAAATCGGACGCTTTTCTATAAACGTTTGGGGCTGGATTGGTGCAAGGGGCCCAGGAGTTTGTCAAATAGTGCAGGGGAGGTTCAGTGCACCATTATATTGCAACATACTAAACCAAGTTATGATACCATCTGTCGACGCAGTTTATGGCCAAGATTTTATATTTTAACAAGATAATGCTCGCATAGTTCAAGATTATTTAGAAGAAAATCAAATTCGTGTTCTGCCTTGGCTCTCGAAAAGTCCGGATATCAACCCAATTGAAAACGTTTGAGGTGAGGTGACAAAATTTATGTATAAACACAACTTCCAGCCTAGAACTCGGATTGAATTAAGCCAAAGGATAATGCAAGCATGGTATGCAATAACGCAAGAGTATACGAGAAACCTAGTGTTAATTATGCCACGACGTTTACAAGCATTAATCGATAATAACGGTGCAACTACCAAATATTAAAAACATGTTATTATATTAAGGTTTAAATATGATTGAAAATAAAATTTATTGAAACATAATATTAAAAAACTTTGTTTTATTTTTGTTACATTTTAAAACACTAAATATGCGTATTTTCATTTTTCCTCGTATTTCTAAAAATGTGGTATTGTTGTTAAACCTTTTCACTTTCATGACAACTATTATAACAACAATGATAACCTTTCCTCAATAGATTTTACATATTCCTTATAGTCAAGGAGCTACTCTACAACAACAATTTTGCTGTCCCAGTTTTTTTTGGGCGCAAGGGTACATGTTATGTATGTTATAATCTTAGACCAATTACCTTAGATGCAACTATTTACGTTTTCCCTTAAGGACGTCATAGGGTAAGAAAATTCTTTTTAATTCAAATTCAAACTTTATTTTTGGTTTGAAATTTTTATTTTGGGGGTTAACCCAATACCTCCTTGCGTACACGCCTGCAGGCAACTTTGACTGTAACATAAATGATTTTATTTGTTAGGTTCAGTCTGAAATGTACACGGTCAAACTTTCCGTTCCAAGAATGTACTATGCGAATTTGAAGACACCAAAAGTAGTGGAAGAAGGAGCCCTGTTTAAGAAATGTAACAGGACTTTACCCAGGGCCAGACACATATTTAATCTGTACTTGTATTCTGTGCCAGAAGAGTTGTTCCGTGATAAAAGGAAGTAAGGATTATTTTTTATATTAAGATAAGATTTTTAAATGGCAGTAACACACCGACGATGGAAATGCATCGAAAATCTTAAAACAACCTTCTTCTTGCAGAGATCTACTCATCTCAATGTCAGACCCCCAAGTGGAAGGCATCTACGAGACCAAAATGTCCCTCCTCTTCCGCACTTTAATATCCACAAGTTGTGTGGTCAAGGTCTCGCGTGGCGTCACCAGCCTCGACAGCTTCACCTTAGACGAACTGGAAACTGTACCGTTTTCCAGGCAACCATATATTCCTAAAGATTCGTTAAAGCACGTGTATTTTTACCATCATCGACACCTGACCAAGCCTCAGCATATGTTTGGGTTGTTTTTTACGCCGGTAAAGAAGAGTTTGATTATTGTGGTGGATACTGTAAGGACGAATTTGATGCCTAATATGGGGACTTTGTATGCTAATGAAAGACTAGCTAAGTAGGTATTTTTTTTTTGATACTATCTTATAAAATTCTTTTAATTCTATCTGATCTATTTTTAAATTGCCCTTCATCATAATGCAAATTAATACGTGTCGCGTGACTGACGTCACGTAACCATAGCAACGGTGAATATCAAAGCCATGTTGGGTCTTTACTTGCTTTGAGCTAACGGACACGGTCGGCTGGGGCGCGCCAAAATGCACGAGTGTTTATAATTATTGTCCATCAGAGTACATGTACATTCGGATTAAATTAATAATATTAATTCGAACATAATTATTTTTTAAGGGCTAAAATGGTAGCTGTATTGGTACATTAATATTTAATATTGTCGAAAAACTTTCCTCTTGGTTTTATTTTTTTTTTGGTGAAGAGCACCTTCACCTGACGAGCCGCCACTGACTTTTATTATACGGAACAGATATAAAAAAACAACTGGTAATTCTTTCTTAAATGGTTGAAAACGAATATAAGACCAGATAAAACAGACGAAATTATATGATTTCTAGAAAACAATTATTAAATCCATATTTTAGTTTTGTTTTGTTAATTTTGTGGCCGTATCACTATAGTAAGGCCACTTGTCTTTCCAAGTTTACAGTGTTGCTGGTATATCGCGTTTTGTGTGATATTCTGCAAGAAGAAATAATATAAATATTCAAAGTGATTTTGTGTGAATATAAAAAATTACCCAAATCGACTAATATGTTACAGTGTAATTTGGTCCATGGATTTGCAAACTAAATGAACTCCGATTGTTTTCATTCAGTCTCACAAGTTATAATTAAATAATTTTTTAAGTTGGGTCGTAGAAACCATATACTGTATACCTCGAGTGGATTGTCCATATTGCGTTCGGAAGTTTGAGCACTCCTCAATTTCATCATTATTTTATCCATCACCTTTTTTTCTAATTTATTATACAGGAAAGAAAAATATCAACAAGAAGAACTTCTACCTCCAGAAGGTATTCAGTTCGAAGTCCGAGTAGAGACCGATTTAAACCAGGTGTATAAATTGTTAAATAAGGCCATTCAAACGTATAAAGAGGAAAAGAAAGGCGCGACTCTGTTGGCGATACAGAGTACTATGGATATTAACATCTTGCGGAGTAGTATTGGATCTTTGAATGATTTTCCGCAAACGCAGATTTTTGTCAAGGTATGAATATTAGTTTAGTCTTGTATTTAACAAAGGGGTTTTAATCTTTAGTTTTTTGAATGAAATTTACAACTTTTAGTTTTGCTTGCAGTAGTTGCTTATTGTATGCCCGGTGTTGGCGGCGTATAATAAATATTCTGATCTAATAGAATTTCAAAAATACAATCCACTCCGGTTGCACTCCATATAAAAGCATAAAGACCTGATCCTGCAGGAGAAAAGCTTTCCAAAATCCTGCCGACCGGACCAAACCTCTGCACAAAAGTCCTTTGAAAAGCTGTTTCAGCACGACACGTTTTATCACTTAGTATTTTTTAGGACGATGACGAACTGTACAACGTCATCGACTGGCAGAAGGTCGGTGCCAAAGCCATCGTCCGCCATTTTCTCAACAGCGAGTCCGCTCTGGAAATAATGACGGAACAGAGCCGGTATTTTCACATACCCATCGGGAACTTTCCGGCGGATCCGGCCATTTTCGGGTCGGACCTGTTTTTCGCCAGACATCTCGTAAAGGCCAACCACGTGCTGTGGTGTTCGCTGTTGGACAAGCCTGATTTGGGGGGGAGTGAGGAAACTGATACAAGGTGGGTTTGATACGTTTACTTGAATAAAAACGAGACACTATAAACCATGTTATATAAGTGACAATGTTTATAAAAATCAATATTCTCTCTAGCTGTTAATTTGTTGCTACTTAAAAATAGGCGCGAACGAAATCTGGAAACAAAGATATCCTGAGAAACTAAGCGCCTGGCAAAACCATTTAACTTGTGTACGTTTATCTTTGTCGCTCACACAAGATCTCCATATTTTCATTTGTGCGTAATACTAAATGACAGCCTCATGTCTCAGCACAATCGGGTTTATTTTCGCTTTGCACACACGTGGATAGACAACGATAAAGTGTTTATTGTTGCCGGACTGTATATAATTTATCAAACAACTGGAAGAAATGCATAAAGTATTAAAAATATATTTTAATATATATTGTCACGCCCAGATTTTAGGGTGTGATGAGGGACGTAAAGGTAACACGGAACCTTAGCGACTATTAGAAAAACAAAGAGATTTTGAAAACAAATTTATTAAAATGATAAAAATAATAACTACCTGAAGGGTTTACAAGAATAATCAAAATAATTAAAACCTGGATTTAAACCTTTGTTAACAGATGAAAAATAAAATTATACTTAGATAAATTTTAGGCTCATCGCTGACGTCTTGAGGACCAACAAAATTTCACAAATTTTCGAACTGAATGTGTCACGGACCGGAGCACTAGTGCTCTCCGATATTTTTCTACCAACGATTCATCAAGTCAGCGATTTTTCCCACTTTAGGGAGACAATGGACTTAGGTCGTATACCTTGTTTCTGCCGACTTGATGACACCACAATAATTGTTAGATCGGGATGTACGTATAACATTTCATATTTGCAACTTTTTAAGATTTGTTTAATAAACTTGGCGCCGGTTTCATGTTGCGTTGAATGTCCAGTGTTAAACGCGAATAATGATTAGAATATTAAAATGGAAAATATATTGATTTATGAAATGTTATGATCTTATGGTTCCCTATCGTGACAATATATCCAATAAACTGGTACACACATTAAATATGTATTTGACGATAACATTTTTTTAGGTTATTAGCAGATAATCAAGAGGGTTCCAGTGAAGTTTGTAACGTGCCAGGATGGTACTCTTCAGTGTGTGTAGAACTTGACATTGACTGTTTAGCTATAAATACGCTGCTTCAGTCACATCACGTCACTGATATAGAAGGTATTTTATTTTTATACTCCATAAAGGGATTAGTTAAATTTTGATGACATAGGAAGACGTATTTTAAATAAATTAAGAACACTATGTGGGTTATTATACTTTTAGGGTCCTTGCTGCCAAAAATAATTAAAATTATACAATGACCGGCAAAAAGTTGGTCCCATATGGGAAACTTTTTTATTATTGAAATTGTAAAAAAACTTTTTATGCTGAGCCTCTGCATGATTGGTAACCTAAAAATTTGTTTTGACATTAGTCACGTGACTGCTCGTTTGTCTGGAAAATTGAAAAGTATATATTTTGTCGTGAAAATCTGGTATTAGAGTACAAGATATTAAAAAAAGTTATTTGAAAACAGTCACTACGTTTTCATGGGGACTGAGTTCGATTTGAATATTTTTTTTACATTCCAAGGCGTTTTCATTGCAGTTTTCAAATCGAATTGAAATCGATTTCAATTCGGATTTGAATTTTCGACATTTGTCTGCTGTCATGCGTCAAACCTGTGGTTATAACATTTCTTTTCGCGTACTTTTTTATGTTTTCGCTTTTAGATTTTGTTATTTTCTATTGCTTTTTTGGTCGGTCATTATTAAAACGTTTATAAAAGAACCGCCAAAACCAAACATAACATAAGAACTATTTGTAGGTTATAAGAATCATATTCCGTTCCGGTCTTGCACCGTTTTCATGATTAAAAATTTCGGTACGATCCCAAAAATTGGCGAATCGACCTTGAACTGAAAACGAACTCAATACGGTAAAAATACCTGTTTTCATGTGTTCAATTCGGATTCAAATCGAACTGAATCCTCATGAAAACGTAGTAAGTGTTTAGATTTTAATTTTATGCTGGTGTGCAAAGTTTAAATTAAATTAAAAATTTAATTTAAAAAAATATCAAATGTTTCATATTTCCATCAATTTGATGAAAATGTGTTAAATGATTAAAAACCAATATTTTTAAACATTTTTATTATCTTGAAAAAATGTTATGTCCTAAAATTCAAAATTTAGCTTTTTATCATGTAACTGGGTGCGTCCAGGCCCTGTATCTATATAGCAACCATAATTACCTATTATAGGTATTTCTGGAACAATATACTTACGAAAGGCAGTTCTTTATAATTTTGAACAAGTTTTAACGTGTCTCCTAAAATTGCTCCTACCAAATTAAAAATTAGAAAAAGAATTCTTGGAATCAATTTCTAAAAATAAATAAATTGATTCAAAGTATTCTTTTTTCTAATTATCAATTTGGTAGGAGAAACTTTAGGAGACACGTTAAAACTTGTTCAAAATTATAAAGAACTGCCTTTCGTAAGTGTATTGTTCCAGAAATACCTATAATAGGTAATTATGGTTGCTAGATACAGGGCCCGGACGCACCCAGTTACATGATAAAAAGCTAAATTTTGAATTTTAACAAATAAAAATTTTTCAAGATAACAAAAATGTTTAAATATTGGTTTTTAATCATTTAACACATTTTCATCAAATTAATGGAAATATGAAAGTAACATTTGATATTTTTTTAAATTTAAAAAAAAATTTTTTTTTTAATTTTTGCTTTAATCTTTGCACACCAGCAAAAAACCAACAAAATTAAAATCTAAACACTTTTTCAATATATTGTACTCTAATACCAGATTTTCACGACAAAATATACTTTTCAATTTTCCAGACAAACGAGTAGTCAAAACAAATTTTTAGGTTACCAATCATGCAGAGACTATCAGCATAAAAAGTTTTTTTACAATTTCAATGATAAAAAAGTTTCCCAAATGGGTCCAACTTTTTGCCGGTCACTGTATATAGGTATTTTTACTTTAGTAAATTACACGTCTATCATATCTATCTTTTGACATCCTATAATTCCTATATACCTGTTATTATTTAAATTTTCCTATTTAGGCACGAGCAATGCTACAGCATTTGACACAAATCAGGGCACGTCGATCGACGACCTGTTGTCCGGCAATCAGCCGTTGATCTACAACGAGTCTGCGAGGTGTGCGGAGGCGTTCAGGATCTTAAGGGTGATGGCGAGCGTCTGGATGAGGGATATCTCGCTTCATCGAAACGTTTATGCTGATTTTCAAGTAATACATTTTTATAGGTGAGTCAAGTAACAGTTTTAAATGTACGCTCGTGCCGAAAAAAAAACTGGGACAGCAAAATTCTAGTAGTAGAGTAGCTATAAGGATTATGCAAATTATATTAAGAATAGGTTATCATTGTTGCTATTGAAGTAAAGTGGTAAATCATCAAAATATATATTATTACCGTTCTTAAGAGCAAACTGTCCCAGACCTTTTTTATCACAAACAAAAAATTTACAGTGGTAGAATTGTGATCCAATTTGGTATTCAATGGAGGGAGTTTGTTGGGAGGTGACCCCTCCCAACAAACTCCCTCCATTGAAACACTAAAAACTCTATTACACAATTAATTAGGGTTTTGTGTTTGTACTTTAAGATGGTTGAGGTCTCCCAAAGCACTTCTTTATGAGCCAGCTTTACTCAGGACTTTACAAACGTTAATGAAAAAGTTGTTCCTCCAGCTGGTTGCTGAACTCAAGAGATTAGGTCAGTATAAAGTTCAAGTTACCATAAGAAAAGCTTTAAAAATTCAACTTTTTTGCTGGGTTTTAAAGGTTTGTTGCCACAGAAGCATAAATTAGTGACAGTTCTCAAACCAATCCAAACAGCTAGAAATCTTTATATGGACGCGTTGCGCAGAATCCAATCAGGGACTAGTCATGACAGTTGTAGGAACAAACCTTATAGAAACAAATAATGACCAATTACTATAGACAAAACTATTTACGTTTTCCCTTAAGAGCAAATAGTAGTTTCGTTTTCGTACTATTTTACGGGAAAATGTATAAAATATTTTTTTAGGTTGTACAATTATCTATGCCAACTTTAACAAAATTGTTCTCTGTACAAAGAAACACAATGTCGAAGATGCACTTGCCAATGTGGATTTTGTGGTAAACGCCATAAGGAATAAGGAACTGTTCCATTCGATAGAGATAAGTTATCGGTAAGTAATATTTTTAAGACCGAAATGACTATCATGAATGTACTATTTAAAAAAATGTAATAGATTTTGTTGTAAAGTATGTATAATAAATCTATATTTAGCACGATCCTATCATACTTTTAGGCGATGTTGGGAACACCTTGTATGGTTGGATCCTGCCAACTATGCTGGCATGTTGGGCAAATCTCAGCAGGAATTAGAGTTACGAGACGATAGCGAACGAGAAATGAACAGCGATGGGTCTGGGGACGATGAACAACAAGAGGTCAGAACTATTTTTTTATTATTATCTATACAAGTGGTCCTAAGTGAACATTTAAAAGTTAATAAGTTGATTTTAGTGATATTATAAGAAACATAACCTAGCTGTTTCGTGTTTTTTATAATCTTTGTTTTTTTTGGACATTCTTTTTTAATAAGGCGGAACTGGACAAACATTGGAACATCATCGAACAACTACCCGAACAGGCCAACTGCCGTCACCACTTCGACACGATCATAGTGAGCTACATCAACGCTATCTACAGCAAGCTCAAGGCAAAGAAGACCGTGACGGTCCCGGTCGTCTTAAGTCAACCATCGTTCGGATTGGCCAATCACGACGACGTTGTGACGTATGCTAAGGAACTGCTGGCTGGAGAGATCAGTCAGGCATTATTTAAGTAAGTGTACTGGATTTCATACCCGGTGACCGTTTGGTAGGATAGAGTAGGTACAATAGTTAGTTATTTTAAATACGCAAAAATTGGTTTAAAAAGCGTGTTTTTTTTTAAATGGGACATGTTATGGTGTTTCTACACCTAAGCCTATTTTTATTTAACACAAAGAGCGGACATTTTGGTGCGCAGCGTACCTTATAGTAATATTTTAAGTTGAAATATTGTTTTTGACGCGATATAATATTAGTTTGTACAACAAGAGTGGATATGAACTCAAGTTATACGGTATACTATTTTTCTCAAATTTTTTTGAAGTCTTTTTATTTAGGTATTATAGCTTGTAAGAAACATGATAAAAAAAAACAATTAAAGAAAAATTAATTTCGTTGGAAAATCCAAGGATCTAATTACATTACACGTATTTGTCGATTTGAGTCATTTCTTATATTTACACAAAATCACTTTAAAGTCTCAGGTTTATATCTATCTCTTTCAAAACGGACACAAAGCGATATATTTCGTTATGAAAATGAATAACGTCTTTTTTTGAACCATTGAACATGGAATTTTGAACAATTTGATGTGTTGGCATGATTAGTTTCCTGCGTTCGCAAGAATAACAACGCTGAAACCATAACTCACATAATAGCATAAAAGCAACGTTGTAAACGTAATAAGAGAAGCGGCAATACCGCCTATGAAATTGACATACTCAAAACGTCAAAATTGTATTTTTTTTTTTTATAAATCTTATAATTTTGTCTGATTTATGCTTGGTTGATGGTTTATTTCTTAAATATTTTTTAGAATGACTGAAAGAATACACGCCCGCCTCAAACCAGCGCCAGATGGCACCAGCGCAGCCCTAGGATTTGTTAAGTCAGTTTGTCATATATTGGGGTTAGATCCCGCAATGGAGGAGGCGGTGGATCACTTGAAGAGTAATTTGTTACGACTTATAGGTTGGTATTGTGTTGTTGCTAAACATGTTTAAACCGATTTCACAGTTTAAGTAGAAAGTTTTCCTTTTTTAATATAAAAAAAAATATTTTAGGTGTGGGAGAATTCTCAGAAAAGGCAGTATGGATTGACGAAACAGTGTCGTATGTAGTTCCCCAGATAATTTGTATGCAGTGTAATCACTGTAGAGACATAGGTGAGTTTAAATCAGTGGTCAGTAACAGAGGTGAGACCAAGACAAGTTATGTAAGAATAAACAATTTGTTTGAAGGTTGGAGACAATGATGTTTCTTGAATGATAGAATAGTTTTGGACTTGCATTGTCTTTAATTTGTTTTACATCACAACGTTTCAACTGGTAAGTATCTCCAGTCGTCTTCAGGTGAATACTAAATAAGTAAAGTAACTACAGCTCTATTTATACTAGCTAGATGTACTGGAGCATGACTGAGATGGGTGCAGTCATGCGTTTAATTCTTGTGCGGTATTTTAAGTTTACATCTACTTAACAAAGGTTTCCAGATATTTCTTATATCTAGTGAGGGCTTACTAAAACAATCTGGGTTCTGGTATATGATAGCAGCTTCCTTGAACTTCCTCTTCCTCCAATGTGGTTCTTTGTGCAGGATTCGAGCTTCTGTCCACTTAATGTGATGACCGTGTGTCCAGGCATGGTCAGCTGCCCCTGATTTTTCGGTTTCTCCTTTAAGCGTGTTGTTTCTGTGTTCCTTGACCCTAGTTTCAAGTGGCCTTAGAGTCTCACCAATGTAGGATCTGCCACATTCGCAGGGAATCTGATGGACACAGTTTTTCCTATCTTTTTGACTTGTTGGTTTCGTCTTCGTCAGGTGGCTTCTTAAAGTGTCTTTTGAGCTGAATACCGTATTAATGTTGTATCGTTGTCCTAGTCTTCTAATTCTCTCAGATACTCCTTTGACATACGGAATGTTGAGTGTTGATTGTGACTCTACTGGCTTCTTTTGTGTATTTGACCGATTCTTGCGATTTTCCATTAGTTTATCAACTAGATGCCCGGGGTAGCCATTTTTGTTGAGGTCGGTCTTGATGTAGTTAGTTTCCTGTTTGAGGGCTTCATTTGAATTACAGATGGTAATTGCTCTATCCACAAGCGTTCTTACTATGCCATGTTTTGTGCTATTTAAGTGATTTGAGGTGTAATTCAAATATTGACCTGTATGCGTGGGTTTTCTGTACACTGAAGTATGGATGGTGTGCCATTTTTCTTTACGTTTACATCCAGGAAAGGTAATTGACTGTTTTCTTCTCTCTCCATGGTAAATTTGATTATCGGCGCCAGGCTGTTAATGTGGTATAGGAATTCCTTGAGTTCGTCATCGTTTCCATTCCAAATAATGAAGGTGTCGTCCACATATCTCAGCCATGTTTTTGGTTTCTTTTTTGCTTGTTTTATTGCTTCGGATTCAAACCATTCCATGTAAATGTTGGCGATTATTGGTGAGAGAGATGAGCCCATCGGTAGTCCGTCCACTTGGCTGAAAAATCTATCTTTTTCCTGAAAGTAAGAATTATTCAGGCAACATTCTAATAGTTCCATGATGGCCTTGATAGGTAGCAGTGTTCTTTCTTGTAGTGTCTGGTCTTCCTCAAATCTGCTTTTAATAACCTTTAGTGCATCTTTTACAGGGACGTTAGTGTAGAGACTTTCGACGTCAAAACTGACAAGTTGGTCTTCTGGTTGTACTTTCATCCCGCCAATAAGTTGTACGAAGTGTTGAGAATTTTTCACAAATGATGTGCTATTTCCTTGGAGTGGTTGAAGTAGGGGTAGTAAGAATTTCGCAAGTTCGTAGGTAGGAGAGTTTCGAGAGCTCGTTATGGGTCTGAGAGGCATGTTCTGTTTATGTATCTTCGGTAAGCCATAGAGGTGTGGAGGCTTACTGTGATGTGGTGTCAGGCGTCTTCGTGTCTTTTCTGGTATGTATTGGTCAAATTTCTTGAGTGTTCGGTAGACTCTTCCTTCAATGGTGGAGGTAGGATCCTTAGACATGGGGGTGTAGTTTCCTTTCTGCAGAACTTCTTCGATTTTTTGATCGTAGGTCTGAACATCCATAATGACGGTTGCATTTCCTTTATCGGCTGGAAGAATCTTGATATTCGGATCTTTACGTAGTTTTGCAAGCGATATTGTTTCTTCCTTACTAATATTTTGTTTTGGGGGTCTTGATTTTTCTAGAACCCCTCTAACCTTCCATCTGAATTCTTCCGCTTGTGTTTCTCCTATGTTTGTTGAGTCGACGGCGCTAATGATGTCCAATATTGGTACCTCTTTTGGAGCAATAGTGAAGTTTAGACCTTTAGCCAATAGGGATTCTTCTATGGTTGTTAATTGTTTGGATGAAATGTTGATAATGGTTCTTTGGTTCCGAGTTTGTGTTGTTGGTCTTTCTTGACTAACCTGTTTTAAAGAAAGTCTCTACACTAACGTCCCTGTAAAAGATGCACTAAAGGTTATTAAAAGCAGATTTGAGGAAGACCAGACACTACAAGAAAGAACACTGCTACCTATCAAGGCCATCATGGAACTATTAGAATGTTGCCTGAATAATTCTTACTTTCAGGAAAAAGATAGGTTTTTCAGCCAAGTGGACGGACTACCGATGGGCTCATCTCTCTCACCAATAATCGCCAACATTTACATGGAATGGTTTGAATCCGAAGCAATAAAACAAGCAAAAAAGAAACCAAAAACATGGCTGAGATATGTGGACGACACCTTCATTATTTGGAATGGAAACGATGACGAACTCAAGGAATTCCTATACCACATTAACAGCCTGGCGCCGACAATCAAATTTACCATGGAGAGAGAAGAAAACAGTCAATTACCTTTCCTGGATGTAAACGTAAAGAAAAATGGCAACACCATCCATACTTCAGTGTACAGAAAACCCACGCATACAGGTCAATATTTGAATTACACCTCAAATCACTCAAATAGCACAAAACATGGCATAGTAAGAACGCTTGTGGATAGAGCAATTACCATCTGTAATTCAAATGAAGCCCTCAAACAGGAAACTAACTACATCAAGACCGACCTCAACAAAAATGGCTACCCCGGGCATCTAGTTGATAAACTAATGGAAAATCGCAAGAATCGGTCAAATACACAAAAGAAGCCAGTAGAGTCACAATCAACACTCAACATTCCGTATGTCAAAGGAGTATCTGAGAGAATTAGAAGACTAGGACAACGATACAACATTAATACGGTATTCAGCTCAAAAGACACTTTAAGAAGCCACCTGACGAAGACGAAACCAACAAGTCAAAAAGATAGGAAAAACTGTGTCTATCAGATTCCCTGCGAATGTGGCAGATCCTACATTGGTGAGACTCTAAGGCCACTTGAAACTAGGGTCAAGGAACACAGAAACAACACGCTTAAAGGAGAAACCGAAAAATCAGGGGCAGCTGACCATGCCTGGACACACGGTCATCACATTAAGTGGACAGAAGCTCGAATCCTGCACAAAGAACCACATTGGAGGAAGAGGAAGTTCAAGGAAGCTGCTATCATATACCAGAACCCAGATTGTTTTAGTAAGCCCTCACTAGATATAAGAAATATCTGGAAACCTTTGTTAAGTAGATGTAAACTTAAAATACCGCACAAGAATTAAACGCATGACTGCACCCATCTCAGTCATGCTCCAGTACATCTAGCTAGTATAAATAGAGCTGTAGTTACTTTACTTATTTAGTATTCACCTGAAGACGACTGGAGATACTTACCAGTTGAAACGTTGTGATGTAAAACAAATTAAAGACAATGCAAGTCCAAAACTATTCTATCATTCAAGAAACAATTTTACAAAAATATAAATAAAAATCTTATACAATTTAAAAACCATAATCATAATAGGTACAAGTACGTCATAAAAATTAAATAAGGATATCCTTTTTGACTTCCCGACCTCTCTATGAAATTGTTATGTTTAATATTTTTTATTCAGTTGCCTGACACTTCAGTATCTGATACTAGAACTACTGTTTGTATGTACTCCTTTGATAATGACACGAAAGACTGAAACACATGACAAGCAAACTGCATAAAAAATGGTAAAATTAGTTATATTAAAATAAATCCCATATTTTCAATAAATTAGACCTAATCGTCTCATCCTTCTTAACTTAAATTTAACTTAGGTGCACCGGTATATCAGGTTTTGTAATTAACTTATTTTTTTAGATTTGGGAAGAGACCCGCTAAGGACAGAACATGCATGGTATTGCCCCATTTGCAAGAGTCCCTATAACAGTGCTGAAATTGAGAGTTTCTTACTGGATGTCATATCTAGAAAGTTTTTATCATATAATCTTCAAGATTTGCAATGTAAAAAATGTGGACAGGTAATACAATAATAAAAGTTTATTAAAATATTTTGTATAAAATATTAAGAAGTCATAGTTTTGCAGATGATACTGTAATAAGAATTTTCTGTAAAATCTCTAAGTATCGAATAAAAAAGACGGTTTTCATTTAAAATTAAAAAGTTGACTTCACTTTCAGTTAATCACGAAGTGGGTTAAAAAAAAAATATTTTTATATTCTTAAATACACAGCTTCCATTTTTAATGGAATAGTTCAAAGTACTTGCAAAAACCCATATTTTCATTAAAATTCAATCAACCACTAAGTACAATGTGTGTGACTTCACTTTATGTCTTTTTATACAGGGTGATGCCTAAATATCACTCTGTAAAATCTGCTGATTTTAAAATTGGTGTTTAGAAAATACGAAGCTACAAAAATTGAATTTTATTATTGTGTTGGTTACAAGTTTATGTTATGTACTTACTGTACCCCTTACAGCACAGGGCCGTTCGTGTAAATTTTAAAAATTATCGCCAATTACGCTGCTATGAACCACCTTTTCCCATTTTAGAGGCAGGAGAATACGAAAAAAGTGTTGATTACAGTATAGGTAATTTGTTTTCCTTTTTGTTTGTTGCTGTTGTTGTTAAGGAGTAACATGTATGATAAATGTTATTATTAGAATAGCTTTAGAAGATAATATAAATATAGTAACTTAAGTGACACATACAGGTATAAATATATACCTAGGTGTCAAAATACAATTACTGCTAAATATAACAACAATTAATGTATATATTATAAAACATAATTGTATAAACTTTTGAATAAATAAATACAAATACAAATATTAGGTAATACCGATTACGGCGCAGTGGCGTTCATGTCACAATATAAAGAAATTCATCACAATGAAAGATTATATGGAATAAAAATATTTATTTCTTTTTTATAGATCAAAATGGAAAACCTTATTCTCCATTGCCAATGTGCAGCAGACTTCAAATGTCTCGTGTCCAGGAAAGATCTCATCAAACTCCTGGAAACATTTTTACAACTTGGCATTCGATTCGCAATGCCAGCTTTGGCCGAGACTGTACAGCAAACTTTGAAACTTTTATAGTATTATTTTAGTTTCTCCTTATTTATTTTAATTTCTTGTTATTTCTATTGTTACGTATGTATTCTGTGTGCATTGTATGAAATGTTAAGCCTGTAAATAATTTTTCTCTTTTTCTAAAAATATATTTTTAGATATTTAAAAGTTTATCACTGCTGTAAGTATCACCATATTTTACCCTCTACGGTCACTGAATTTCTCTAAACAGAGTTGCAATAAATCACGATTTTTAAAAATCTGATTTTTTCGATTAAATCGTGATTTTTATTAATTTATACTGATTTTTTCCTTAAATATGGCAATAATGAACTTTAAAATCACTTATTTTCACTATTTTGTCTCTATTCGAACAAAAATATTTGTTGTCTAGATTTACAGTTAGAACATCTCCTCGGCGACATACAAAATAACTTGTATTGACATGAAAATTTTCTGCTGCGTGCAGCGTAATTTATGAATATTTTTTACGCTGGACTGATGACGATTAGTTATGTTTTTACACTTATATAATGTATCTATGTTCGTTTTAAACTATCTTCCTTTTATTTTGAATTTTCTGATGAGTTATTTGCTTCGGCGACTTGTTTTTATAGCAATTTATAATTTGATTTAAATCACCACTAAAATTGAAAAAAAATCAGTTGATTTAAATCGTCGCAACCCTGGTTACTACTAGTTTAAAGAAATTGAACAGATATGTATCATATTTGTAATGCTATTGAACGTTTCGACGAAAAATTCCATCATCAAACAAACCTAATATTTGCATTAATATTTTTTGCAATAAGTTAATGGTTACTATGAGACAAAACATACGCTAAACCATTACAGATTCGTGTAAGAGCGTTTTCACACGGCACAATATATCGCGCGCGATAAATGGTCGCAATATTGCTTTACACCAAATTATGTGTTCTCTAATATCGCTTGTGTGTGAAAATGGCTCATTAGAAAAAACATTATTTGGTGTAAAAGCAATATTGCGACCATTTGTCGCGCGCGATATATGGTGCCGTGTGAAAACGCTCTTAATGTGTTAGTTAGTTGTTGAAGTTAAAGCTATGTTTTAAAATAGGAAAAGCATTATTAACATTAAAATAGAAAAATGTCAAAAGCGAATTTAATAAAACTGTAATTACAGAAATATTATAACAAATAAAGATTTGCATTTCATCAGATCCATTTCTAGACGCTTTTCGCCGTATCATGGCTCATAAGTAGAGCTCGGATCTGACAGCAGCAGTATCTAGTGAAAACTACCAGAAAGATGTTGCGTGTAGCGACGTCTAGTGTCGCTGGTAGACACTATTAGAGCGCATCAGCACCTCGCAAAGTAGGACGTTTAAAAATATATGATGAGAGATGTATGTCATCCTATTAACCGCGCAATTCTTTTATTTGCCAGTCGTGCGATTGTTATAATAACTTAAATTGACAAAAACAGTTTAAAAACAGTAAAAAGTCAGGTAGGTAGGAGTGCATCGTTTTCAGAGCGATCGACCGCTGCCATTGCTTAGAATTGTGACGTCTGTAAGTAGTTTCGCGTGTTTTTATTATAGAGCGTATTTTGTTTAATTATTTTCTCAATCAATAATTGAAGAATTTAAAAACTGAAATTTTATCTTTTCTGTCCTATTCAATATAAGGTCAAAAATCAAAATTTTGTAAAAAAAGCTCATTTTAAATGTAATTTTATTACTCTGTACTTGTGATTATTCTTACTACGGTTTAAATTTATGATGCTGTGTTAACTACGTTATTTGTTTTGTTTGTGGTGTTACTAATTATTTTTAACCTGTACATGCCCTTATACTTATGTAGGTATTTTTAGCTTTGTCAACAAATACTTGTATTATAGGACAATAAAGCACGTTTTGAATTTAAATAAAAGATTTGCCGAAGTTAAGCTGTGTCGAGCGCGGTTAGTACTTGGGTGAGGACCGCTTGGGAACACTGCGTGCTCTTGCCTTAGGGAAGAGTAAAATGAATCGACACCTAGCCATCCTATTCACGCCGGATGAGATCGGATATCTCGTAGGATGAAGGTGCCGTTTCACACTCCCCAGTCGGTAGGCCACATCTGTGGTGGATGACCGGTTCAAGATGGCCTCCGTAGTCGGCGAATCGTAAAAAAAAAATTTATTGTGATTTGTGAACACCAAATAGGGAACTTTAGTCTGAAAATTTAATTTGAAAAATAAAACTCTCAAACATAAGCTTTGTAAATAAATAAATAAGCTAATATTAAAAGACTCACAGTTCACAAAAAAAAAATCTTTTTTAATCCTCTGTATTAAATATAAGCGACTAAAGTCTGCGGTGTGACGTCAAACCATACCACAATATGCAATAAAAAAAGTTCCCTACTGTGTAGAAATCCCAATGATCCCTCTCGGAATTGGGACACCAAAAAAAGATTTAAATTAAAAATTATTTTATATAACAAAATTTTCTTACACCTTCCTATCTCAGTTTTTAATCACAATGAAAGAAATTTAAGTTAACCTGAAAAATATTGTCTCCTTTTAGTTACTAGCATTTAAACCCATTACCCGTCAGTTCTTCTATAGTGTCAGCAGAGTTCTGCTGGTTCCCAGTAACAAAATAAACGCACATGTTTTTACTTAGATATAATTATTGAACTATCATTTAAAACAAGAAGGAATATATTACAAAATATAGTAAAGTTACTTGCTCTCCAAGTTGATGGGGTCAATGACAGGATCTTGGAATTTCAATTCGGGGAATTTGGTCATGTCAACACCATCACCACCTCCATATTGCTTTGCTACTTTTTCTATTTCTTGTTTGAGTTCCTTCTCTAATTCTGGAGTGGGTTCAACCAAGGATTTGCCACTAAAAAGTTTAGTAATTATAGTATTGATAGTTTAAGCTTTGTTAACGATATTTATATCTTATAACAATAAAGCGTATTTTGACTTTGACTGACTATTTATTTCAACTATTTTATACTAAATATTTAGTTTCTTAAGCCATGGAATACAAGTTCCTATAATCTTACAGGTTTTTATGATTTACTTAGTATGTCTGTTACTTACTTGTTACTTTTCTGTTTGTATTCACGAATTTTGTCCACAAAAAGTTGTTGGATGGGGTCAGTGGCTTTCTGCAAAGATGGGGCCAAAATCCCAATGTTACGACTGTGGATGGCGCCCCGTACTGAGGTCTTGATGTTGTTTAAAATTTGGTACGACAGCATCTATTGCAAGAAAAAATTTAGTATTAGTATTAGTCCAAAAAATTATGTAACAGCTAGGAGACTATACCAATTTAATAAATTGAAAGAAAGTTCGGTTAAATTTTTAAAAATGTGAACAATGGTTTAGCAAAAAATTTAATTAAATTATTTTACCTCTAAAATAGTTATGGTTTGTATAAAATTATTTAAAATATTGAAATAGAAGTATCGACCAACCTTTGGGCTCGCCTTTTAAAAACTAACCTGGAAAAATGTCAAACGTCATTCCTCTGTGGTAGGAAGGATCTTATACACAGAGGAATGATAGGTCGTCGTCCTTAGATAAGGTTTCCTCTTCTAAGGACAAGGTGGACTTGTTATATATTTTTTGGTGGACTTCTTTGTCGTTCGTGGTTTTGCAGGTTAGGTTCCTGCCTTAGGGGAGAATTTCTGCCCGTGACACATTGAATAAAGACCGTGACATGATCCGCTTTACACAAGGAGCCATTTTTCTGGCAAGATGATGTTATAATGAAAATTTATTAATAAAAAAAAGGGCCTGGGCAAAATTCTACCAGCTTCGTAGGAACGGATGCTAAATTGAATTAAAACAAATTAATATTGAAACATCAAATACTAAATTCACATTGTAAATAGAATTGGAGATATTTAACCCGCCATGCGTTTATCTCTACGATATTGGGGGACTGAAGTTATTCCAGAAACTCAGAAACTGTATTATATATCTTAAATTAGAGCAACGGTTCAAATTTGGCTGGAGGCTGAGTTATGATCGACATCGGACTTTTGTCGGGCGCACTGGATGGTAAATAACGTTCACGATTGTGTCGGGTAACAATAATAAAGGTTAAGACTTAAGATTAAGAATAATTTTTATCGGACAAGACAACTTTTACCCAAGTCGAGAGATAGTGAAAAGTATGACGTGTCGTGTTTAAAATAATTGATCAATCAAGCCTGTCGCCTTAGACGAGGAATCCTCGTCGAAAGCCTGACGCTGTAAAGTTTGCTCTTGGGAACTAGGTATTAGAAATATTTTTACCACAGTCGAATAATTAACCTAGACTACTCTGTGACAAACAGAGAGTTCAAGACTCTAGGAAGTAGCAACGGTACAGACCTTAAGATACCGAGAGCAACGGTAAAGCAGAGTTCTCAGAGCTTCGTTCTGTCGCCGGCGACACGGGATGTAACCAATAGAGAATGGGTATTGGAGTCACATGTCAAAATACCCATTTTCTATTAGTCACAACACGTGTCGCCAGCGACAGAACGAAGTTCCGAGAACTAGGCTTAATACTTTGACTAGATCCACACGCACAAGCAATAGGAACAGATTTATGGATGCGATTCGTTTTCAGTCGTGCGGATTCAGAAATATACACAGAAAGTGTGTGTTCATGAGTAAATCCTACACACATAACACCTAAAATATAAAGGTAACTCAAATGAATGACATCGGTATGGTTTCATTTATGCAACCAAATAAACACGTATTCATATACAAGACACGTATATCGCTACGATCGTAATTTTAAATTTCCCATATGGGTCCAACTTTTTGCCGGTCACTGTACAACATAAACTGAAGGAAGGGTTTTTTCAAAGGTACGTGCAGTTAAAGAGTTGTGAATATGAAACTGGGACTTGACAAAAATACAATAAAAATAACCATATCCTAATTAAAATAACAGAGTTAACCGCTACGTCCGGTATAACCGGAAATGATAGGAAAACACAAATATTTTAGTTAAATAGGGCACATCTAAAAATATAAAATCTCAACGTTTTTTTTTTCTGTTAAATCCTTTATTTAGATCAAATGAACAATTTACATTTACAAAACAAGAATAACTATCTAAATTTAGGTAACCCTCAAAACAACGCAAGTAGCATTGGTACCGAGGGTACTGCTAATGAATAAATAGCATAGATTGCAACTATCACCATTTACATTATAGAAAATTTAAAAAATCAAAAACAATTAAGTAACTTATTTAACATACATATATCTTTTTAATTTGTTTACAAATACACCCTGTCGTCTTTCATTCTTAATTTCTAGAGGTAAATTATTAAACGCATTGCAGGCCGCACTTATAGGACTGCATAATGCTTTATTTGTTCTTGCACTATCCAAACGAATATCATCACTGTTTCTTAAATTGTGATCATGAATTTGATTAATAAATTGAATACGACTATTGCACTTGAATTTGTTATTTAAGACCTTGAATATTAATTTTGATTGCTCAAGCATTAGAATATCATGAGCAGGTAGAAGTCCAAGCAAATGATATAAAGTTTCAGTATGAGTGTAATAATCCAAGTTAAATAAAATTTTCAAAAATTTATTCTGAAGGATTTTAATTGGGTATGTCTAATTTGCGGACCAATATTTAAATCGTGCCACACGCTAGACGAATTGAGCCAGCTCATCCAAAATTGGTATGGATAATCCAAGTCAACATACCGACTTGACAGTATCATCAAATCCGGCCTAGTATCATACTAGGTAGTACTTTACTCTAGTACTTTTTTAAAAAAATCGTGCCACACGCTAGACGAATTGAGCCAGAGCTCATCCAAAATTGGTATGGATAATCCAAGTCAACATACCGACTTGACAGTATCATCAAATCCGGCCTAGTATCATACTAGGTAGTACTTTACTCTAGTACTTTCTTAAAAAAATCGTGCCACACGCCAGACGAATTGAGCCAGCTCATCCAAAATTGGTATGAATAATCCGAGTCAATATACCTACTTGATAGTATCGCCAAATCCGGCCTAGTATCATACTAGGTAATACTTTACTCTAGTACCTTTTAAAAAAAATCGTGCCACACGCTAGACGAATTGAGCCAGCTCATCCAAAATTGGTATGGATAATCCGAGTCAACATACCTACTTGATAGTATCATTAAATCCGGCCTAGTATTATACTAGGTAGTACTTTACTCTAGTACTTTTTCGAAAAAATCGTGCCACACGCTAGACGAATTGAGCCAGCTCATCCAAAATTGGTATGGATAATCCGAGTCAACATACCTACTTGATGGTATCATCAAATCTGGCCTAGTAACATACTAGGTAGTACTTTATTCTAGTACTTTCTTTAAAAAATCGTGCCACACGCTAGACGAATTGAGCCAACTCATCCAAAATTGGTATGGATAATCCAAGTCAACATACCGACTTGACAGTATCATCAAATCCGGCCTAGTATCATACTAGGTAGTACTTTACTCTAGTACTTTTTAAAAAAAATCGTGCCACACGCTAGACGAATTGAGCCAGCTCATCCAAAATTGGTATGGATAATCCAAGTCAACATACCGACTTGACAGTATCATCAAATCCGGCCTAGTATCATACTAGGTAGTACTTTACTCTAGTACTTTTTTAAAAAAATCGTGCCACACGCTAGACGAATTGAGCCAGCTCATCCAAAATTGGTATGGATAATCCAAGTCAACATACCGACTTGACAGTATCATCAAATCCGGCCTAGTATCATACTAGGTAGTACTTTACTCTAGTACTTTTTTAAAAAAATCGTGCCACACGCTAGACGAATTGAGCCAGCTCATCCAAAATTGGTATGGATAATCCAAGTCAACATACCGACTTGACAGTATCATCAAATCCGGCCTAGTATCATACTAGGTAGTACTTTACTCTAGTACTTTTTTAAAAAAATCGTGCCACACGCTAGACGAATTGAGCCAGCTCATCCAAAATTGGTATGGATAATCCAAGTCAACATACCGACTTGACAGTATCATCAAATCCGGCCTAGTATCATACTAGGTAGTACTTTACTCTAGTACTTTTTTAAAAAAATCGTGCCACACGCTAGACGAATTGAGCCAGCTCATCCAAAATTGGTATGGATAATCCAAGTCAACATACCGACTTGACAGTATCATCAAATCCGGCCTAGTATCATACTAGGTAGTACTTTACTCTAGTACTTTTTTAAAAAAATCGTGCCACACGCTAGACGAATTGAGCCAGCTCATCCAAAATTGGTATGGATAATCCAAGTCAACATACCGACTTGACAGTATCATCAAATCCGGCCTAGTATCATACTAGGTAGTACTTTACTCTAGTACTTTTTTAAAAAAATCGTGCCACACGCTAGACGAATTGAGCCAGCTCATCCAAAATTGGTATGGATAATCCAAGTCAACATACCGACTTGACAGTATCATCAAATCCGGCCTAGTATCATACTAGGTAGTACTTTACTCTAGTACTTTCTTAAAAAAATCGTGCCACACGCCAGACGAATTGAGCCAGCTCATCCAAAATTGGTATGAATAATCCGAGTCAATATACCTACTTGATAGTATCGCCAAATCCGGCCTAGTATCATACTAGGTAATACTTTACTCTAGTACTTTTTAAAAAAAATCGTGCCACACGCTAGACGAATTGAGCCAGCTCATCCAAAATTGGTATGGATAATCCGAGTCAACATACCTACTTGATAGTATCATTAAATCCGGCCTAGTATTATACTAGGTAGTACTTTACTCTAGTACTTTTTCGAAAAAATCGTGCCACACGCTAGACGAATTGAGCCAGCTCATCCAAAATTGGTATGGATAATCCGAGTCAACATACCTACTTGATGGTATCATCAAATCTGACCTAGTAACATACTAGGTAGTACTTTATTCTAGTACTTTCTTTAAAAAATCGTGCCACACGCTAGACGAATTGAGCCAACTCATCCAAAATTGGTATGGATAATCCGAGTCAACATACCGACTTGACGGTATCATCAAATCCGGCCTAGTATCATACTAGGTAGTACTTTACTCTAGTACTTTTTTAAAAAAATCGTGCCACACGCTAGACGAATTGAGCCAGCTCATCCAAAATTGGTATGGATAATCCAAGTCAACATACCGACTTGACAGTATCATCAAATCCGGCCTAGTATCATACTAGGTAGTACTTTACTCTAGTACTTTCTTAAAAAAATCGTGCCACACGCCAGACGAATTGAGCCAGCTCATCCAAAATTGGTATGAATAATCCGAGTCAATATACCTACTTGATAGTATCGCCAAATCCGGCCTAGTATCATACTAGGTAATACTTTACTCTAGTACTTTTTAAAAAAAATCGTGCCACACGCTAGACGAATTGAGCCAGCTCATCCAAAATTGGTATGGGTAATCCGAGTCAACATACCTACTTGATAGTATCATTAAATCCGGCCTAGTATTATACTAGGTAGTACTTTACTCTAGTACTTTTTTGAAAAAATCGTGCCACACGCTAGACGAATTGAGCCAGCTCATCCAAAATTGGTATGGATAATCCGAGTCAACATACCTACTTGATGGTATCATCAAATCTGGCCTAGTAACATACTAGGTAGTACTTTATTCTAGTACTTTCTTAAAAAAATCGTGCCACACGCTAGACGAATTGAGCCAACTCATCCAAAATTGGTATGGATAATCCAAGTCAACATATCTATTTGATAGTATCATCAAATTTGGCCTAGTATCATACTAGGTAGTACTTTACTCTAGTACTTTTTTAAAATAATCGTGCCACACGCTAGACGAATTGAGCCAGCTCATCCAAAATTGGTATGGATAATCCGAGTCAACATACCTACTTGATAGTATCATTAAATCCGGCCTAGTATTATACTAGGTAGTACTTTACTCTAGTACTTTTTTGAAAAAATCGTGCCACACGCTAGACGAATTGAGCCAGCTCATCCAAAATTAATATGGATAATCCGAGTCAACATACCTACTTGATAGTATCATCAAATCCGGCCTAGTAACATACTAGGTAGTACTTTACTCTAGTATTTTCTTTAAAAAATCGTGCCACACGCTAGACGAATTGAGCCAGCTCATCCAAAATTGGTATGGATAATCCGAGTCAATATACCTACTTGATAGTGTCACCAAATCCGGCCTAGTATCATACTAGGTAGTACTTTACTCTAGTACTTTCTTAAAAAAATCGTGCCACACGCTAGACGAATTGAGCCAACTCATCCAAAATTGGTATGGATAATCCAAGTCAACATACCGACTTGACAGTATCATCAAATCCGGCCTAGTATCATACTAGGTAGTACTTTACTCTAGTACTTTTTTTAAAAAATCGTGCCACACGCTAGACGAATTGAGCCAGCTCATCCAAAATTGGTATGGATAATCCGAGTCAACATACCGACTTGACAGTATCATCAAATCCGGCCTAGTATCATACTAGGTAGTACTTTACTCTAGTACTTTCTTAAAAAAATCGTGCCACACGCTAGACGAATTGAGCCAGCTCATCCAAAATTGGTATGGATAATCCGAGTCAATATACCTACTTGATAGTATCACCAAATCTGGCCTAGTATCATACTAGGTAGTACTTTACTCTAGTACTTTCTTAAAAAAATCGTGCCACACGCTAGACGAATTGAGCCAGCTCATCCAAAATTGGTATGGATAATCCGAGTCAATATACCTACTTGATAGTATCACCAAATCTGGCCTAGTATCATACTAGGTAATACTTTACTCTAGTACTTTTAAAAAAAAATCGTGCCACACGCTAGACGAATTGAGCCAGCTCATCCAAAATTGCTATGGATAATCCAAGTCAACATACCTACTTGATAGTATCATCAAATCCGGCCTAGTATCATACTAGGTAGTACTTTACTCTAGTACTTTCTTAAAAAAATCGTGCCACACGCTAGACGAATTGAGCCAGCTCATCCAAAATTGGTATGGATAATCCGAGTCAATATACCTACTTGATAGTATCACCAAATCTGGCCTAGTATCATACTAGGTAGTACTTTACTCTAGTACTTTCTTAAAAAAATCGTGCCACACGCTAGACGAATTGAGCCAGCTCATCCAAAATTGGTATGGATAATCCGAGTCAACATACCTACTTGATGGTATCATCAAATCTGGCCTAGTAACATACTAGGTAGTACTTTACTCTAGTACTTTTTAAAAAAAATCGTGCCACACGCTAGACGAATTGAGCCAGCTCATCCAAAATTGGTATGGATAATCCAAGTCAACATACCGACCTTGTTTGTAGGTAGCGGCATATAGGTCATATCTAGCAGTGAAAGAAAAATTTTTAAATCTCAAGTAATAACGGAGCTAGATGTATTAAACCATTAAGTCCTTAACACGATTAATTCTTACGATGCAATGACAATGTTTATATCTTGATAATAAATCATTAATATGTATATTAATTATATTTGACCTTCCTGGATACTACATTAGATTTAGCACATGATGATTATTTCCTATACGAGTCCAAGGTCAACTGCATGTCATCTAAGTAAACAGCTGATCAGCTAAATGAACAGCGGATCAACTAAATGAACAGTGGATCAGCTTAATGAACAGTAGATCAGCTAAATAAACAGCGGATCAGCTAAATGAACAGCGACTCAACGGATCAACACAGCAAATCTTTCCTATGTTATTAGTTCCAACGCATCCGTTTGATCCTCAGGTACAAAATTTTTTAAAGATATCGTCTGCTTCAAGAACTTATTATCAAAAAGTCCTTCTAATAATTTGGGCAAATCTTCGCCTTCGTAGTAATCTTTACACAACTTTGCACCTTGTGTATAATGCATTATTATATCATTATGGTATCTAGCCCAATCTAAAAATATTTAAATTAATTAATTTATTAAATTCATTTTCGATATTTGTATATATAAACTGTTCTGCCAATTTTGTGATGTTAGTGTCGATGCTATGGTTGTAAGACGCTTCTAATAAAAAAATGAACGTTAATAAATCCCTTGCAGTCACTTTTAAACCCTATTTCTCTCCTCTGCAGTAGGGTAGTAGTGGGAGGAGGAGGAAGTTAATAAGATTTACACTAACTAATATATTATATTCTTAATTATCCAATTGGATACCTTAATAAAAATTCTACCAACAGCACCTTAGAATCTGATTTGGTTGAAAATGATATTTTATCAGAAAATTTGAGTTTCTTAAGCAGTATAACCGTGTGTAGTTTATTGTTGATGGTAGTGCATACATCTTGAGGATAAATATTTGCATATTCAATTCAAAGACCAGGAGTCCCTTTAAAATTTTGCCCCTTGATAACAATGTCTGGTCCTTTAAATTCAAGTTTGGAATCACCAAAATATAAATGATCCGTCTCATAATCATGCTTCAGATAAGTACGATCATACTGATTATCTGTATTAACCCTCTCGAGGTAGTTTATCGTACTGTCCTATGTATTGATTCTTCCGGAATTGCTTCGGCTTGAATGGGCTGGGTATTAGGATCTAGTCTAAAGTCATCATCGTAAAAAAAAGCTTTCGCGAGGATTATACTCATACATGGTAGTGTTTATATCGTCATCATCAAGGTTAATTGTTTGATTAAATGATTCATTATCTGGTGTTTTATCCCCAATAGTTTCTATCTCCATATTATTATCATGATCAAGTGCTAACGGTTCTTCTTCTTCCTGTCTTTGCTCATCGTGGTGATCTTTTTTCTTATTAGGTGTATTAAAAGTTAAAGGATATCGAGGTTTCTTAACGCATGTTGAAGAGTGTTTGATTTCACTCTTTGGTCTTTTTACTGAAGCATGGGTTTTGGAAGGTGTGAAAAACTTGCCTGACGTAGATTTTTTAATTGTAGTGATTAGCATTTTAGCTAGAGGTCGATGTGTACTTTGCAATGCACGAACATTTTCGTAACGATTTACTTTTAGTGAATTGTATAAATCTTTAATGGTTTGAGAATGTTTATCAGGATCAGTTTGAACGGTACGTGAATTCTTAAGCTTCTCCTCATCTTCCATCTGTTGATTATCATTTTCTTCCTCTCGTTCTGCTTTAAGTTGCAGATATTTCTTTCTAAGTGTTTTAGCAGTATCCTTTATTCTTTTTTGAACATTAGGGTCCAAATCGGCAAGACTTTTAGTGTTACTAAGGTTTTTGTACTGCAGTGGCGGCGCCAGGATTTTTGGGATGGGAGGGCACAAATGGGCCCGATGATTTTTCAGTGGGCACTACCCAAATCAAAAGTAATTTCTAAAAAAAAAGTCAAGGTCGCCGGCCTCCCGGCACTCTCTATACAACGCCAGTAAGCAGCGACAAACAAAACTTCCCTCTTGTCCTAAATAACGTCTAAAAAAAGAGGTCATCATTTTCTTCAAAATGCCATACAACTAGTCATCAAAACCTTCATAACCAAGTCCCTCTTCCCCCGAAAATTCCATTACAAAACCGAATCCATCAATTTTGGGGGGGTACCAGGGTGGGCACTCATGTTTCTGCCCCCCCCCCCCCCCCCCTGGCCCCCGCCGCCGTACTGACTGGACTACAATGCAGAAGTTTAAGAATAAAGTTATAAAATATCGACTTACTAAAAGGGGTAAGAGGGTTCCCTTTATGTCTGCTCTAAACAGAGCACGAGAGGCTATTATTAAGGAAAACCTCCAAGATCTTTTTTCGGCAGATCTTTTTTCGGCAGCATAAGTGGCTTTAAAATCATTTGCAGGAGTTGAAAAAGCTACAGCAGTAATACCGATCTCAAAAACAGGAGGATTCCTACCTTTGATTCCTCTTTTTGCTGGCCTTGGCGCATTAAGTGGTGGTGCTGCTGGTATTGCAAAAGCTGTTAACGATGCAAAGAGTGCTCAACAAAAGTTAGAAAAAGACAAAAGGCATAACGAAACTATAGCTTCGGGTAAAAGTGACAGTGGTTTGTATTTAAAGAAATACAAGAGTGGATTGGGGCTCTACATCAAACCTTATGAATATCATAACAACTAAGTTAATTAATTAGTTGTCTTTAAAGTACTACGAGATGAGTACATTTTGCTTAAGTGGTAATAGTTCTGTCTTAAAAGCTTATTACTCCCCTCCATTGGATCTAAGAAATGATGACAGTGATTATGTGATGGGGCTTATTAGTTTGGAGCTGGTCCAGTTTGGGAAGTAGCGAGATGGTCAGATTTGCTGGAAGAGGAACTCCGCAAGGCGGGGTTCTGTCACCAACACTCTGGCTGAGAGTTCTAAATAAAGTTCTCATAGCATTGGAAAAGGCTGGAATAAAAGTGATTACATATGCTGACGATATAGGTATACTAGTGTCAGGTAAATTTGTAAACACAATCAGCGACCTAACAGGAATGGCGCTACGAATACTACAACAGTAGGCCATGAAATGCGGGCTGAAAATTAACTCTGAAAAAACGGAGGTAGTTCTATTCATACGCAGAAGGGTGATCGATAACTTCAGACTCCCAGTACTCGACAATAATGCTTTAGAGCTTAAGGAAAAAGCAAAGTATTTAGGATTGGTACTAGATTCCAAGCTAAACGGGGGCATAAACTTGCAAGAACGAGTGAAAAAGGCGTCGGTAGCATTATATGCCAGCAAAAAAACAATTGGAAAAAGATGGGGGCTAAAACCCCACATAGTACACTGGATCTATACGGCCATTATAAGACATATATTCAGGGGTCCTGGTTTGGTGGACCGCTTTGGAAAAAGCAGTGCACACCAAGTCAATAACAAAGATACAAAGAGAAGCTTGTTTAGGAATAACCGGAGCCCTTAAGTCAACCCCGACAACGGCGCTGGAGGTACTGTTATATATACCCCCCTGGATATCTATGGAAAAAGTATAGCTGCAAAAAGTGTCCTGCGACTGAAAGAACCGAAATTCTGGAATGAAACCAACCAGGAACGCAGCAGTATACTAAAGATACACCCGGGGAATAATCTACGAGAGCTGATTGATTACTCTCTCTTAATAACATGCTTCGATAGAAGGTATTTTATACTCATTCTGAGTAGGGAAGAGAGGAAAGGCAATCAGTATATAACGAAAACAGATCACGCAATCTTCACAGGCGGTTCAAAAATGGACGTTGGGGTGGGAGCCGGGGTCTTTTCCGAACGTCTACAAATACAGAAGTCGTATAGACTCCCCAACTATTGTAGTATTTTTCAAGCAGAAGTACTGGCAGTAGAGAAGGCGGTCAATATCCTGCAAGAACACCTTGGCCTGAGAGTAGCCTCGTCAATCACCATCTTCGGTTATAGTCAGGCGGCGATTAAGGCAATCTGTTCCAGCAGCGTCAAATCAAAGCTCGTAAAGCGATGCCGCAACAATCTATGCACATTTGGCAACCAACATCGGGTTACTCTGTGCTGGGTTCCTGGACACTCCAAAATAGATGGCAACGAGGCTGCCGATGTGCTCGCGAGAGAGGGCGCAGGCATGCCAGCTGATCTAGCAGACAATACGGTGAACAAACAACGGTTTCAACTACAGCAAAATTTGTAAACAATTTCTTTTGTCACTTGTTTGAAGAAATCCGGTTTGAGCTTGGGGGTAGAATCCTGGATTCAGTACGTAATCCTGGAATCAAGAGATATTTTTAGTATATGCAAACGAACTTAAGAAACACAAGAACGCTAAATGAAGCATTGATGATCATTTTACTTGCGATGTGTTTGGTGGTCATTTAATGTTTGTGTTCCGCTACGAACGATCTTGGATTTGCAGAGGATATTCAGAACATATTAATAAATGTGAAGCATGAATTGGTCTTATTAAGAAGTCCTACTGATAAAAATGCAATTATCAACTCTTATGCAGACGAGAATATGGGGGTTACAATATATAAAATTGTTTGGAAGCTGCCTCATATTTCGATATCTGATATAGAACGATTTGATCTACTAAATATTATTGAAACTGACACCGAATCAGATGTTGGCTTTAGAAGTTGGGAGCTAGCTGAATATCCTACATTACAAATTGCTAAACAGCATACCTGGACTATAAAGAATGCTATTCAAATAGAACGCCCCAGATGGGTAATTTTAGGATTTTCAACCGATAGGAAGGATAAGATATCCAAAAACTGTAGTTTGTTTGATCATTGTAATATATTTAATGTTAAACTTTATTTAAATGCTAAAATGTATCCGTATGATAATTTAAATTTAGATGTTTCTAGAGGTCAAATTACTTCTTTGAATCAAATGTACTCAGAGTTCCAAGAATGTTTTTACGAAAAAGAAAATTAACCTTTTTTCTCCCAACGAGTTTTTAGAAAATGCTCCTCTAATTGTGATTGATTGTTCTCGACAAAATAAAATATGTAATTCGGGGATTATTGATGTTAGGTTGGAGTTTGAAACCAAAAAAAATGTTTCAGCAAATACTACCACATACTGTCTTATTATTCATGATAAGCTTATAAAGTACTCACCATTCGTGGGAACTTCTCGATAGGTGAAAATATTATATTTAATCTATCTTTTGTGACGTTACTGTCAATAAATAAGTAGTTTAGTTTAGTTGTTACGTCGTGTAACATATTATAATTTTGACATTTAACAAGTGGCAGATGACCTTGACATATCTTATTTAATGGGTGACTGCCGCCATCGTTTTCTAGACGTAATATGACGTCATCCTAAACACGTAGCCTACAATAAATATTATTGCCCAAGTAGCTAACGCCCAAGAGTGTGACGTCTGACAGATGACGGATGCCAGATGACATACGCATACGGACTGCCGGCGCATGCGCAGTAGGTTGTGTGCAAATTGATGCAGAACGAATAATTTATCCCTACTAAAATTATTTTAATAAAATTTATCACCAAGTAATTGTGTTGTTAATTACATTGTATTCCATATAAAAAATTAATAAAAGTAAAGTACCCCCTCCTATGATACTAGCACGATTTTTTTTAAAGAGTAAAGTACTACCTAGTATGATACTAGGCCGGATTTGGTGATACTATCAAGTAGGTATATTGACTCGGATTATCCATACCAATTTTGGATGAGCTGGCTCAATTCGCCTAGCGTGTGGCACGATTTTTTAAAGAAAGTACTAGAGTAAAGTACTACCTAGTATGATACTAGGCCGGATTTGATGATACTATCAAGTAGGTATGTTGACTTGGATTATCCATAGCAATTTTGGATGAGCTGGCTCAATTCGTCTAGCGTGTGGCACGATTTTTTTTTAAAAGTACTAGAGTAAAGTACTACCTAGTATGATACTAGGCCGGATTTGATGATACTGTCAAGTCGGTATGTTGACTTGGATTATCCATACCAATTTTGGATGAGCTGGCTCAATTCGTCTAGCGTGTGGCACGATTTTTTTTAAAAAGTACTAGAGTAAAGTACTACCTAGTATGATACTAGACCGGATTTGATGATATTATCAAGTAGGTATGTTGCTTCGGATTATCCATACCAATTTTGGATGAGCTGGCTCAATTCGTCTAGCGTGTGGCACGATTTTTTTAAGAAAGTACTAGAATAAAGTACTAACTAGTATGATACTACGCCGGATTTGATGATACTATCAAGTAGGTATGTTGACTTGGATTATCCATACCAATTTTGGATGAGCTGGCTCAATTCGTCTAGCGTGTGGCACGATTTTTTTAAGAAAGTACTAGAGTAAAGTACTACCTAGTATGATACTAGGCCGGATTTGATGATACTGTCAAGTCGGTATGTTGACTTGGATTATCCCTAGCAATTTTGGATGAGCTGGCTCAATTCGTCTAGCGTGTGGCACGATTTTTATTAAAAAGTACTAGAGTAAAGTATTACCTTGTATGATACTAGGCCAGATTTGGTGATACTATCAAGTAGGTATATTGACTCGGATTATCCATACCAATTTTGGATGAGCTGGCTCAATTCGTCTAGCGTGTGGCACGATTTTTTTAAGAAAGTACTAGAGTAAAGTACTACCTAGTATGATACTAGGCCGGATTTGATGATACTGTCAAGTCGGTATGTTGACTTGGATTATCCATAGCAATATTGGATGAGCTGGCTCAATTCGTCTAGCGTGTGGCACGATTTTTATTAAAAAGTACTAGAGTAAAGTATTACCTTGTATGATACTAGGCCAGATTTGGTGATACTATCAAGTAGGTATATTGACTCGGATTATCCATACCAATTTTGGATGAGCTGGCTCAATTCGTCTAGCGTGTGGCACGATTTTTTAAAGAAAGTACTAGAGTAAAGTATTACCTAGTATGATACTAGGCCGGATTTGATGATACTATCAAGTAGGTATGTTGACTTGGATTATCCATACCAATTTTGGATGAGCTGGCTCAATTCGTCTAGCGTGTGGCACGATTTTTTTTAAAAAGTACTAGAGTAAAGTACTACCTAGTATGATACTAGGCCGGATTTGATGATACTGTCAAGTCGGTATGTTGACTTGGATTATCCATACCAATTTTGGATGAGCTGGCTCAATTCGTCTAGCGTGTGGCACGATTTTTTTTAAAAAGTACTAGAGTAAAGTACTACCTAGTATGATACTAGACCGGATTTGATGATATTATCAAGTAGGTATGTTGCTTCGGATTATCCATACCAATTTTGGATGAGCTGGCTCAATTCGTCTAGCGTGTGGCACGATTTTTTAAAGAAAGTACTGGAATAAAGTACTACCTAGCATGTTACTAGGCCGGATTTGATGATACTATCAAGTAGGTATATTGACTCGGATTATCCATACCAATTTTGGATGAGCTGGCTCAATTCGTCTATCGTGTGGCACGATTTTTTTCAAAAAAGTACTAGAGTAAAGTACTAACTAGTATGATACTAGGCCGGATTTGATGATACTATCAAGTAGGTATGTTGACTTGGATTATCCATACCAATTTTGGATGAGCTGGCTCAATTCGTCTAGCGTGTGGCACGATTTTTTTAAGAAAGTACTAGAGTAAAGTACTACCTAGTATGATACTAGGCCGGATTTGATGATACTGTCAAGTCGGTATGTTGACTCGGATTATCCATACCAATTTTGGATGAGCTGGCTCAATTCGTCTAGCGTGTGGCACGATTTTTTTAAAAAAGTACTAGAGTAAAGTATTACCTAGTATGATACTAGGCCAGATTTGGTGATACTATCAAGTAGGTATGTTGACTTGGATTATCCATACCAATTTTGGATGAGCTGGCTCAATTCGTCTAGCGTGTGGCACGATTTTTTAAAGAAAGTACTAGAATAAAGTACTACCTAGCATGTTACTAGGCCGGATTTGATGATACTATCAAGTAGGTATATTGACTCGGATTATCCATACCAATTTTGGATGAGCTGGCTCAATTCGTCTATCGTGTGGCACGATTTTTTTCAAAAAAGTACTAGAGTAAAGTATTACCTAGTATGATACTAGGCCGGATTTGATGATACTATGAAGTAGGTATGTTGACTTGGATTATCCATACCAATTTTGGATGAGCTGGCTCAATTCGTCTAGCGTGTGGCACGATTTTTTTAAAAAAAGTACTAGAGTAAAGTACTAACTAGTATGATACTAGGCCGGATTTGATGATACTATCAAGTAGGTATGTTGACTTGGACTATCCATACCAATTTTGGATAAGCTGGCTCAATTCGTCTAGCGTGTGGCACGATTTTTTTTAAAAAGTACTAGAGTAAAGTATTACCTAGTATGATACTAGGCCAGATTTGGTGATACTATCAAGTAGGTATGTTGACTTGGATTATCCATACCAATTTTGGATGAGCTGGCTCAATTCGTCTAGCGTGTGGCACGATTTTTTTTAAAAAGTACTAGAGTAAAGTACTACCTAGTATGATACTAGGCCGGATTTGATGATACTGTCAAGTCGGTATGTTGACTTGGATTATCCATACCAATTTTGGATGAGCTGGCTCAATTCGTCTAGCGTGTGGCACGATTTTTTTTAAAAAGTACTAGAGTAAAGTACTACCTAGTATGATACTAGACCGGATTTGATGATATTATCAAGTAGGTATGTTGCTTCGGATTATCCATACCAATTTTGGATAAGCTGGCTCAATTCGTCTAGCGTGTGGCACGATTTTTTAAAGAAAGTACTAGAATAAAGTACTACCTAGCATGTTACTAGGCCGGATTTGATGATACTATCAAGTAGGTATATTGACTCGGATTATCCATACCAATTTTGGATGAGCTGGCTCAATTCGTCTATCGTGTGGCACGATTTTTTTCAAAAAAGTACTAGAGTAAAGTACTAACTAGTATGATACTAGGCCGGATTTGATGATACTATCAAGTAGGTATGTTGACTTGGATTATCCATACCAATTTTGGATGAGCTGGCTCAATTCGTCTAGCGTGTGGCACGATTTTTTTAAGAAAGTACTAGAGTAAAGTACTACCTAGTATGATACTAGGCCGGATTTGATGATACTGTCAAGTCGGTATGTTGACTCGGATTATCCATACCAATTTTGGATGAGCTGGCTCAATTCGTCTAGCGTGTGGCACGATTTTTTTAAAAAAGTACTAGAGTAAAGTATTACCTAGTATGATACTAGGCCAGATTTGGTGATACTATCAAGTAGGTATGTTGACTTGGATTATCCATACCAATTTTGGATGAGCTGGCTCAATTCGTCTAGCGTGTGGCACGGTTTAAATATTGGTCCGCAAATTAGACATACCCATTTTAATTTTATTAAAGTTAGTTTGATTACAGGTTCCCCAAACAGGTATCAGGTACCTTATAATTGAAAGAAAATATGCATTATATATTTTATATTTGGCATTTATGGTTAAAAAATTTCTACATCTATACAATGCTCCAATTAAGGCAATTATCTTTTCTTTTATGTGATCAATGTGTGTACCCCAACTAAGCTGGTCATCTAGTACCAAACCTAAATATTTTATGCTATTAGTTTTTTCAACAGTGATATTATTTATCCGAATGTGAATATTATCAATTACTTTATTTTTTTGCTTAAATATAATGTACCTTGTTTTGTCTATATTTATTTTTAATTTGTTTTGTAAAAGCCAAATATAGTATTGGTTCAAATCTCTATTAACTATATCTACAATATCTGTAGAATTTTTAGATTTATAGATAAGCACCATATTGTCATATATAGACATATATGAATATTCTATTTTATCCAAAATTCAATAATTTTATTATTTAAAAAGTTAATATTAAATATACCTACTGACCCAATTATTTGTTATTAAAACAAGCACACTACAAGAATGCTATCTAAGCATATTGCCGAGCTTGCATTTTGTTACCAATCAATAACTGGGTTAGTTTATTAATACTGATTGGTATAAATAGCAGGCCGGTACTATGCAAACGACACCATTCGGGGGTCGGGACCATTCGGGTCTCGACCAGTTTGGTCAAGACCATTCAAGCCGATCATTTGGTTAGAAACCACTCGGTCGACACCATTTTGGGCAGATACGACTCGGTCCAGATAAATAATATTGGGTCAGTAGCAGCGCAGAGTCCTGTTCCGGTTATCAGCCCTTTGCCCTAGAGAGCTCGTCCCTAGTTAATAATGTTGTAAGTAAAACCTAATTTTATGTAACCGTTCAACTGTCGTTTTATATTATATAATAAAGTAGGTGTTATGGAGACTTGTCGCCTTTAATTCTTCCCCACGTGACATTATCATCAGCAAAAATATAATATTCAGCTTGTAGGCCCGACAGGCGTAAGCTTAGGACAAACAAGGTGTACAACAGAGGTCCCAATACAGAACCCTGAGGCACTCCGCAATTAGTTACTCTGATTTCACTAGTATAATCACCCAAGGCTATGTATTGTTTCCTGCCACTCAAATACGATTCAATCAAATCAAGCGCCACACCCCTAAATCCCATGTTTTTAAGTTTACTCAAGAGTAGCGAATGGTCAACAACATCAAAGGCCTTTCTCAGGTCAATGAAAACTGCCAAGGCAATATTACCCTTGTCCAGGTCACTCGATATTGAACTAATTAAATCAGTTGTGGCACCCAATGTGCTGCTGTTATTTGTAAATCCGTACTGATATGGATCTGGCTTGATATGTTCATTCAAAAAAGACACAAACCTTTTTTTAATGATAACCTCAATAATTTTAGAAAAAACACTAATGAGAGATATTGGTCTATAGTTATTTTTCGATGTTCTTAAACCAGATTTAAAGATAGGGCAGATCTTTACAATTTTTAGCTCCTCGGGGAATAAACCCGTAGTGAGTATACTGTTTATCAATGCTGTTAGTATTGTTACAATATTATCGTTTAGATTAATTAGATTATGAACCGTTATACCATCTCGACCAGGAGCAGCTCCCCGCCTAAGATTTCTTATAATATCACATATTTCTAATTCATTAGTTGGTCTTAGATAAATACTGCTAGCACACGTTATCTCATTCAATATCACATCAGAAACAAAACCACTCTTTTCAATTTCAATTTCCTTAACTATTTCCGAGCCTATTTGTGAAAAATGCATATTCAAGGTATTTGCAATTATCTGTACATCTGTAACCCCTTTACCATCAATATCCAATTCATATACACTGTCTCTACAGGGACTGTCTTTGATAAATGAGTTAATGATATTCCATTGCTTCTTCCTATTCTCGCCAGCCTGTTGCCATTTATCTTGAAAAAACCTATTTTTTAATACTTTTATTTCGTTATTTACTCTGTTTTTTAATGATCGAAAATTCGCCTTTAATTGAGTACAATGAGGATTCTTTTTATGACATTTATATGCGCTATCTCTAGATTTTATTAATTTAATCAGATCAAGCGTCACCCAATCATTATTTAATGAGCTTACTCGTCTGAGATGCTTGCTTAGCTTTGTTGATTGTTTCTATTAATTCCTGAAATGATTTTATTTCCAAATTTTTAACTTGTGCAAAATTTTGTTTAAATTTTTCATTATTAAGATATTGCTTTTGAATACACATTTTTCGCTTAGAAAATACCAGTTTTTCTTTTAGTTTTAATATTATCTTTCTATGATCAGAAAGAGGATTATCCTCCACCTTTACCCTACACCTAGATCCCAATGTCCCACTGCACAATACATGATCTATTATTGAGGACGTAAACTCAGTCACTCTGGTAGCACTAGTTTCATCCAACTTATTTACAATTTTGAATCTATTTATTGATAATATCTCTGTATACTCTTTGGTTAACAAGGAACTATCGTTTAGTAAGTTAATATTCATATCCCCAAGAATTATATGATTTGTTTTATACTTATTTATTATTGCCTGAAAGTCCTCTAAAAACATATTACCATTATATGAAGGTGGTCTATAAATAACACTGAGTTTTAGATTATTTTTTCCAAAAAAGATACATACCCAGTTAAAAAACTTACTAGAGTCACTGCAGTCTAGTTTGTTGTACTTAATGGAATTTTTTATATAGATCGCGGCTCCTCCACCTCTTGTATCTCTACAGGAATGAACCGCAGAGTAACCTTTAATGTTGTAAAATGGGGTCTCAGACTCATACAACCATGTTTCTACGAGTATCAAAATATCACTTTGAAAACCACACTGAAATTCATCTATTTTACCACGCACACTCTGTGCGTTTCATAAAATATTTTCAATAATTCTCCCAAACGCGTAGTAAACCTTACTAAATAACATGCAGGTACAGCGCCGCCCATTCAAAACGGCATTCTCGTAATAACGCAACATAAATATATTCCTTATGCAGGTGTCCTGGCTTTTTCCATATTGCTAATGAATTTAATAAACAGGTAAACAGGCTCCAACAGACTTGTATGTTCTATGTCTTTCAGTTCAGGGACCACTGGTTCATTTGTACGTCTCTTCTTGTCGATTGGCGCTATTCCTACATCTTTCAGTGTTCTTTCATATGCATGAATTTCTTCAACAGCTGTACTACAAGGTTATTAACAATGAATGGGCATTCATTCTCAAAAACAAATAGAATAACTGAAGGGTAAGGGGAAAAAACCGACGATGTCCATTTTATAGGAATTTTAAAGTAATCAACTAGTTATGTTGGAAGTCCCAAACACATGCTAAATTGTAAGCCAATAAAACAGACGATGTCCGAATAATAAGACTTTTTAATATACCGATACTGGTTAACAACCGACGTTGTCCGCGCGCTACTGGGAAAAAATCGACTTAGTCCAAATTTTTGCACTAACTAACCTTAGGTTAAAATTCTTTTGTGAGATATAATACATTACGTTAAGGCGGAACTTTGTGCAGCAAGAAATTTATTTGCAAGAGAGTCTCACCCGAAGTGGGCATACTAGCGAGCTTATGACGTGGTGAAAAATATTCCGTAAACATCGACACACACTGAAAGCACGATGCAAGGCGGTAGGTTCTTTATTATGCTAATGAGTTTCGGTTGATTTTATTTCGGAGACGAGAAATTTGTTTTGTGGAAAATAAGTACTTGTTATTGTATTCTTAGTTAAAATAATGTACCTAATCGTTATAATACGGATATATCTTTTAAATTTTGTCTTATTTTATTATTAAAGCTATAGAATATTTACAAAAAATAAAATTAGGTAAAGCAGAAAGTTTGAAGTGTTAATTAATAATAGTTATAAAAGCACCTGCAAACAGGGTGTTCGTGTTCCACCGGGAACCGCTTCGAACTATATATGGAAAACTATACATAGGAAAATTTTCAAAATTTGCCATCGTGGTAATGCTGATGGGGACGACCGGACTAAGAAAATTTCATAATGGTGGTACTTCCGGTTACACCGGAAGTTAGTGTCAGCTAGGGTAGCCAGATTTAAAAAATTGAAAAGCGGGAAGTGGATAGTGCCTGGAGAACAAGTTTTTTTTGAGGTGTTTAAAATAATTATATTGATGATTTCTAAAAAAAAAAAGTCGATACCCCGTTGACCTTACGCTGTGGCATGCCTTTTATATTTCTTCCTCCTATCATCAAACGTGCTTTCTAAACGCCTACAAAATTTAGTATGTATGGTTTTGAATTATAATGTCGGCGCAGTTGCCACATTTCTCAGCTTTGCGATACACGTAGTAATTTTAATATTTTAAATGGAATGCCCTATTTATTTTTATTGCAGTGCATTGGGCGTGTCCAATTTAATAAGATGCCAAATTAACAAAATTCTATCTTTACTAATTGCTGAGCTATGGCAATACTGTAATTCCATTAAAAAGTACCATGAGAATTTCTATTTTTAAAGTTTAAGTTAAATAGGCCATTTTGAAAAGACAAGAACTTTTCTTGAATCTTGTCAATAACTTAGTAACTATGGAGGTAGACAAGCGTCCCGGTACTTTTTAAGGGAACTTCAGTGTTGCCATAGCTCAGAAACTAGTGAAGATAGAATTTTGTAAATTTGAGATCTTACTAAATTTGACACTACCAATTCACTGCAATAAAAATAAATAGGGCATTCTATTTAAAATAACAAAATTACTACGTGTAGCGCAAAGCTGAGAAATCTGGCAACTGCGCCGACATCATAATCCAATTCCGCATGCTCTAAAACCCCCACATACCAAATTTTGTAGGCGCAACTTCAGCAGGTTTAATAATATCGAATTTATTCCAGTTAAAGTCCCTACCCTGTATGCCTATACCTATAAATATCTAAGCGTTTTTGACATATTTGAATTTTTCTGTTAAGAATGACGTTTGCAAGCCTTAAAATAATTATCAATTTTTTCTATAAAGAAGCCTTATATTTATTTAATTTAAGCGGGATTCCTTGTTATAAAGGACCTGCTTTATTAGATTTTTTATAATATTTTGATAATTATTAATTCAGGGTGTTTAAACAATAAGATTGAGAAAACCGCAAAAAGTCTAAATTTTCAAAGGGAAACACCCAAATTTTATAATTACTTTTAGTTTAGCATTAAAAAAGGGTAAGTTTGTATATCCCAAAAATGTTGAACATTATTAATAAGCACATTGTGATGGCTTCTGTTTTGCGGATATCGATTGGCAAATGTGTTCCATGTTCTTGATATAACTTTAACACATTCTCCATAAATAATAAATAAATTTAAATAATCTTCGTTTGTATGTACAATTTAAGCGCACAGGCATGATAATTAATGATGTTTAAATGGTAAGTGACAGCTTCATAAATTTTTCTCGCATTTGATTGTTTTTCAACGCCGTTATAGCCAACTAAAAGTAACTAAACTTAAAATCTGCAGCAAAATCGCCATATAAAAATATTAAGTTGGCAATGTTTCTAAAACTAAAATTTTTTGGAATATACAAACTTACCCTTATTTTTAATGCTAAATAATTATAAAATTTGTGTATTTCCATTTGAAAATCTAGTGTTTTTGCAGTTTTTCAATTTAATTTTTAATCGTATTGTTTAAACACCCTGTATTAATAGTTATCAAAATATTATAAAAAATCTATTAAAAATATCTAAAACGCTTAGACATAGGTATAGGACATGGTATACAAGATATGCCTAAATTCTTGAGTAGAATGCAAAAATGTAGTAATATATAGAGTATTCTATTTAAAATAAGCAAGTTGAGTATAACGGGAAGTGCCACCATTATAAATATATTTTAGCCCGATCGCCCCCATCAGCACTAGCATATACTGTCAAATTTTCAAAATTGGGAGGCACAGGCCTACCCTGAAACTAAAGGTTTTCAGCATTGGTTATCAAATACTTCGTAAGGTCAATAGTTTTTCAATCAAAATTTTCTTATATTACAAATTTTTCACCATGTTTATTTATAAAACAAAAGATAAGTCCCGCTGGTTCCAGGATTTGTTGACTGTGGTTACTAACTCGCGCAGTATTTTGTCCGTCGCGTTCCGTGCCATTATAATTATTTTTTTTAAAAAGTGGTATGTTTTTGACGATTAGTTGCGCTGCACCTTCAAAAGAAAAAAAAGTAAGTACCTAGATTTTTTTTTAGTAACACAGAAACAACAGGAGGTAGTACCGTATCGTCGCGCTAATCCGATACAAAATCACGGTATTAATGTTTCTTATAAACATAAAGTGATAGGGGGGTAGCCAAAAAACGTGTAAGTTCTCAAAAGTTAATTCTATAAAATAAAATACTTCGCAGCCTTTTCTACACTTTCTCCACCGTTCAAAAGTGATTCCTACAAAAAAAAATGTCGCAGTCGTTTCATAAACTCCCCCTAACAAAAGTTAGTAAAAAGTATATTTGCCCCCCTTTCCCCCTTGGTCAAGAGACAGGGGCAACTGCCCTCTTTATGGACGCCCATGCCTAACAAAAAATTGTATTTTATTACTCTGCGTGGCATACTGTCCAATTTTTATTTATTACCTACCTAGCTTCTTAAAAGCATTGTCACTATACATACAGTAGTCTCGCTGCACCAAATTGTAGCTGCGAGCCAATAACATGAACAGATAAATGTCATGTGACCAACGCCAAATTCGTGCCTGACAACTACTTTTAAATCGTTAAACCATGGATAAAATAATAAACACATTTCACCTTTAAAATGAATTTATATTTTAGCAGGTTTAGACAGAAGCTCACTATATTATAAACAATATATAAAGCCTGTATAATAAGCATAATATATAAAAACAATCGAATAGAAATAGATTCATTATGCAACAGTTGGTTTCTTTACTCACTAAGAACCTTCATAAATGGCTTTGTTTTATTGCACCTATCACCCTTTACCAAGACAAATTAAACTTTAATTTTAGATCTAAGAGTTAATATACCAGGGTTACCATACATCCTGGGATTTGTCGTAAGTTCCCGGTGACCCAGTTTGGGCCTCTAATACCGATAAGCTATTTACCTTAGTATATTTTGTTCACTATCAAGAAAATAACCCATTTCGATAAAAAACGAAACAAAAAATTCAATATAGCCCATTTTTGACTGCAACAAATCGACTGGATTTCGTTCAATTCTTATCCTTACCTAACATGAATAAGAAATTTTGAAAGCCCAAACACCAGTTTTGACAAAATGGTGAACGCGCCTTGAACATTTTGCCCTGCGGCGCATTATGAACCATCCCGGTCTAAGCCGAAAAATGTATGGTAACCCGGATTTAATAGCACAACTACTAGTTACGTCTTTTTAATATTAACGCTTAGATATTCTGTTATTGGCACAGACAATCCAAAAAGGATAACATAAAATTTAGCCCAAATTTACCCCCGAAATTACTTCTTGTTCGACCACCTATAATTTTTTTCAGTGTATCATTATTCTCTCTGGATGTAAATTGTTTCACGTCAGCCGAGAATAAATTCAGCTGTATATAGGCAACTTCTATAACATGACAACAAAATTTACCTAAAACATGAGTTGCGCGCTGCAAGATAACGGAGTTATTACGACATTGTTTTGTCTCAATTTTTGAAGTCTTAAAGATAAGACATGGAAGTTCTAAGGTACATGGCTATTTTTTTGAAAAAAAAATTCTTAGCTACGATATTAACCTTGGAAAAGTGCCTAAAAATACGCACCTTTAGTGGGCATTTTCTTATACATATTCTTATTTTTTTCAAAAAAGGGCTTTGTACCTTAGAAATACAAACATTCCTTTATTAAATTTTAAATTGTCCCGACAAATATTTCAAATAGCCTTTGCAGAATCCTGCAGTAGCGAAACGGTGTTTTTCATCCTCTAAATTTGCGCGTGGTAGAGCCTTAAAAATACTGTCGTGCAGTTTTATTTATTTCTAAGACTGTAACAAGAGATTATTAATATAAACTCAGTTTACTCTTTAAGTCAGTTTTGTGACATCGTCGTTTTTTTCCCCTTACCCTTCAACTACTCTGCTTGACTCAAACCAAGACCTTCTCTACGTGCCAGTTTGTTCTGCACAAACGGCAACGTTACGAACTGAGAAATGGAGATGGTCTGGGCGCAAACAAATACATATAAAAAAAGGCACATTCAAAAATAAATTAGTTCTTTTTAAAAATGTATTCTTTTTGTAAAAAAAAATAGTCTGTATTATTAAAACAACCTGCTTACTCTATTGTCGGCACAGCATTCGGGTCGAAATTATCCACAGAGATAACATCAAAAGGGATACAAACTTTTCCACTCTTCGGATGTACGCAAAACGGGGCTTTAAGCAAGTGAGGTAAACTCCTTGTTACCTCAATATCCATTCTAGGATATGCAAAATACAATTTTATTTGTTCCTTTAAGTGTTCAAATTTTGCTGGTAAATTACCCTGAAATAAGATATTTGAGTAATATACAGGGTGTTATGAAATTGACGCATTATTTTTAAATGGGTGACTCCTTGTGTATTCTAGAGAAACACTATATAATACTATTAATACTTTAATCGACAGTCTACAAATTTGGGTAAATACCACTAAAACCGAGTGGGGCGGACGCCAATGGATGCAACAATAACGCAATTTGAATGACGACAGACGACCGGCCGGTCACGTGTTTAGTTTCCAGCAAAGAACACAAGAGTCTGTGGACCAGACGGATAGGTGCACCGAAAGAAGCCGAACTCCGGTGCCCGGTGCCGATCGATCGAATCGAAAGAAAACCGTTTGACATAGGTAACTTATTGGCGCGAAATTCATGTGTTTTACCAGGCACGTTTGATAAACGATAAACGCGTACTTAGTATTCATTGTGTGACCTGTGCGAGACAATCTAGGACTATAAGGTACATTATAATATATATTTTGAATTATGTACGAGTATACAAGGGAGGATTAAAAGCCACTTATACACATTTTTTAAATGGGAAATATTTAGAATAATGAAGAAGAAGAATTTCTCTTTATTTCGTCAGATCCATCCCTAGACGCGTTTCGTCATATCATGACTCATCAGTAGAGCTAGGATCCGACAAAACAAAGAGAACTCAAAGCTGCTTATGGCAGCACAGTGGTGGGACACACCAGTAAGATGTGGCACGGAGCGCCATCTGTATCGTTATTAGACACTCTTGAGCATACCAGCATACCATTTAGAATAATGTCTATATCAGTCTATCATTTTTGAATGAAAGTTTATTCTACAGGGTCGTGTATCTCATCACCTCCTGTCTTCCCTAGCTCACTTAAAAATTAAGTTATTATTTTGGCATTTTGCGGACTAGACCTGTATCCTATGGCGCATTTCAGGAAAATATTTTTGTTTATACAGGGTGTTCCAAAAAAGCGTGACGTCATAAGGATCTATTTTTTAAATTACATGCTATATATTATGTATCTGTGTGTGCATATGTCAGTTTTTGTGAAATTGATAATATTCGCTTTAAAAGTTTAAACTTTTAAATAGTTAATAAATGACATAAGCATTTTTTTTGTTTTTGTAAAATGGGGTTTAGACATTTTACCCTCATAAAATTTACATTTTTTATTAGTACTTTGGCATATTTATCTCAAAAACGCAAAATAGTGACATATAATATGCACTTCTTGTACCAAGCCACAGATACAGGGTGGAATTTTTAACTGGAATAAATTCAGTATTAGAAAGTATCTTTATTTGCGGAGAAAATACGGAAATACGGGTGCCTTTATTTTTAGTTTGTTAAACTTTTTTCGTCCCGTCATAAAATTTACCCCTCTTCTGGGGGTAGAAACCCCCCTAACATTTCCAACAATTTTTACAATAAAAAAAATTGCGTCTAGATTATCGAAATGCAAAAGTAAATAGTGGGTCGTTTTCCTTTTTTTATGCCCTTTCCAACGAGCTACCGCAATACGTTTGAGAAAAAAAAGTTAGGGGCGGTTTCTACCCCCCAGAAGGGGTAAATTTCATAACGGGACGAGAAAAGTGTACCAAACTAAAAATAAAGGCACCCGTATTTCCGTATTTTCTCCGCAAATAAAAGCCCAAGGAAGAACATTATTTTCAACAAAGAAAAAAAGGAAGACCAACAAAGAGAGTATACTACCAACAATGGAAGAAAGAAATGATACGGCAGTTCAACTTCTAATGGGCAACCCACCGTTATAGGTATGTTATCCCTATACTATTATTTGATTTGTCTTTACTTTTTTAATACGAAAAATGATTTTCATTTGATTTACTTTTTTAATTACTTAAATTTGTATTACTACCATAATAATAAACAATAAAAATAGCTAAAAACTGTCCTAACACCGTCGAATTCTGAACTTAAGATTTTTGCCAATTACATAAAAAGCCGGAAATATTCATAAATATAACGTAATTTAATATAATTTATTTATTACCTAATATCGTTTTAAAACGACATGTAAACTTGTAAATACGCCTACATCTTATTATTGTTTCGGACGACATGTAAACGCACATAACCTAGATTGACACCGCGGCGTTCGGTTTCTTTCGGTGCACCTATCCGTCTGGTCCACAGACTCTTGTGCAAAGAACATGTTTGTAATTAAAAGAATAATTTTCAATGTTGAGTTCCTTAAAAACATGTCCTAAAGCCTTTGGACACAGTTGTATTTGCTGTGACGTAGTAAGTAGCCCCAAGTTTTAATTGTAGATTGGATTTATGGCTGTTGTTTTTATTATGGTTTTGGATTTTGCATTGTCCTTATTTGTTTTAAATCACAACGTTTCAACTCAAAATAGGTATACCGGGTAACAATGAAATTACTACCCAGCTTGTCGCAACCTTATAAAATAAAACATTAATATGAAATTTTGGTGGGTTATATGTTTGCATAGTGCGCACAGCTTCAGTATTCAAACGTCTGACTGTCACCCCCGGTCGAACCGGAAGGGCAGACAACTTGTTAGTTTAAATGGAACATCCTGTACATTTTTAAAAATTCTAAGCAAAAAACTCCGAGAAAATGGTATTGGAAATTATCAAATTAGCCACACGTTTTATTGTTTTTACAAAAAACAAATGAATAAGGAAAAAGTTCAACGATATTTTTTTTTTATTGGTTTTTAGGTATTCCGTATGAGAATGAGTCTCACAACTATTTCACTTCTAGGTTAAACCGGAAGTGCTGAAAAATTTGACATTCGAACACAAATTTATCCAATAACTTCAATGCCCCCCCCCTCCCCCGTTCTTTTAAATTTTTAAGATGTAAGCAAGAAAAAAATAATGTATTATTTTATAAGGATGTGACAAGCTGGGTAGTAATTTCGTTCTCACCCGGTATATAAGCATCCTCTTTTAAGACCGAAGACTAGACAAATAATTAATTTACCTTCGCCATTCTATCAGCTCAACAATTTTCCGTGTAAACCTTATGGCAGATAGATTATTTGATTTTTAAGAATTACGTTAAATTATTTGTTATTTTTTTTTCTGGCTGAAAGTTGTAAAATTGTATATTTCTCCATGGTATTTGCTTCACATTACGAGATTCAAAACCGTGTGTTAGTTATCGTATTTTTTTAAATTTAATAGTCGATTTAGGCCATGTTATAGGCAAAAAAATTAAGAACTGGAAATAGCACTATATTTTTATATATAACTATTACTTCTGTACCTTCTATTCTACCAATAATCCATTATTTTTTTAATAAAATGAAATTGAAGCTTATTGTGTTTCTGTTAGCGCCATTTCCATGTTGCAAAAACTTGGCAACGTGGCAATTTAAATACGTCGAGTCGAGTCGGATAGGTTTTTCAGAAGGATGAAGGATGCAACATTTGAGCATTATTTGAACATTTCTCGTTTTATAATATTATGATATATATCATATGGTTTGTTATTTTTATGAGGTTCATTGTGAATATTACGATGATTGATTTGATTACATTGATTGCTAATTCAACATAATAGTATAAAATGTTTTCATCATAAGGGAGAACTTTTAAAATAGATTGTGAATAAGTAGTCTTCGTTTGTTTAAACTTTAAAGGTTGAATACAGACTTTTCTTTAACGGCAGTAGAGTTTTGGACTTGCATTGTCTTTATTTAATAAATAAAATAAAGACAAATCAAAACTCTGCTGCCGTTCTAGTGTTTGTTTATATGGTACATATAGGCTAGGGGCTACTATTTCTTAGAAGTAAAAGGGTGAGAGAGAATAAAATGGTGTTCAGAAAAAATTGTCAAAATGTTGGACGGAATTGACAATAAATTTTTTTTTTTATTATTTTTGGTCTTAAAATGAATATTAAAGATTCAATTATTTATAAAAATGTCTGCTTGATAAGAAAATGCCATGTAAGTTATAAAACAGATGTACAGGGTGTAAATAATTTAGGAAAACATGCTTTAAGAGAAAAATATCATTTTTTGTTATTCTTAGCAAGAATTATACTAAACAATTATTTTATAATACAATATAAAGTCTAAATAGAAGTTTTGAAAAAAAATTCGGTTGTCGTTTTAGAGTTTGTGGTTAAAAAGGACCAATAAAATAGTTTGATATACCCAGTATAAAGAAAATGAAAAGGATGCGGGTAAGAGGGACTATATATTTATCAAATGTCAAGCTGAGTATCTACATATTGAATGAAATTCGAGCGACATGTGTAGAAGTTCGAGGCATTTTTCTTTTCAAATCTGTCGTACAGTAAAGTAAGTACCTAGGTACGATTGGGTGGGCAGACATAATACGAATTTATGGAAAAATAATAGTAGTTTATAACAAACTCCACTCAAGCAACTAAAAAATAATTAACTTGAAACTGATGTGAAGTTTGCAGAAAAAGATAGAAGCCAAAATATCGAACATTGTCGCATGGGCATCAGTGGCGTCGAACTATTGACTAATTGAGCACTAATAGCACTAAAGATTAAATTCAGTGGCGTTCACTCGCAAGCAGTTTCAAGTTTTCCATTTTTGACTGCTGTCTTATTATAATTAATAATTCGAAATCTAAACATAGCAACTTATTTATATTTACAGGGTAAGTAGGCAATGGCGTAGCCAGGTGAGGGCCAGGCGCCCCCCTTGCGCTTGGTGCCCGTCTACTAGTCTACATCATAATAAACCTTATTATTTGATATAGGTCCATTTTTGCAAGAGGAAGTTCGTGGTGGAGGTGTCGACCTCCTATTTTTTAGAAGTCACTTTTTATGAAGAGGGGAGCGCCCCATCATATGTTTGCCCCTTCCGCCCCCAAAGGCTGGCTACGCCACTGTAAGTAGGGTGCTACTAGTGCTACAGTTTTCCATCAGTGGCAGTTATAAGCCGAAAATGGAATTCATTTCAAATCTTGGTGTTTTGTATTTGTATATACCTCATTTCAATAGTCCGACGCCACTGCCCATTCGACAATGTTCGTTATTTTGGCTGCTAACTTTTTCTGCCAACTTCACACCAGTTAACTTGAACTTTTTAGGCGTAAATAAATATATTTTGCTTCGCCCGTCTTTTTTTATGTGTACCTATGAAATAGTTATCATAGTTAAATATGTTGTTTTTGAGGTTAGAAGTAAAAACATTTTACTTATTGATGCCTTAAAAATTAAAATGGGTACCTAGAAGAGAATATAAATTTTTTAAATGCTGTTTTCGCTCGTTATTAGAATAAAAAATTTTAAAAAATAAAAAAACATGTTAAGTTGATATAGCCAGCATAAATCCTTTCAAACATAGATTCCTAATAAATTATAAGAAAAATAATTGAAAACAGTGGAAGTTATCAAGGGCTTCTATAAAACGTTTTTTAGGATGGGCAAAAACAAAACGTTATAACAACGTCCTATGAACGCCCCTTAATAAAGTAAAACTATAATAAAGTCAAAACTCGGGTATTAGAAAATCTTGACCACGCAAAGGTACTTTTGTTATTCCGCATCGAATGACATAAAAATATACCGGGCTCCAATTGAAAATTTAAAAAAAAATTGATGTAAAAGTTTGACACTTAATTTTGAACACTCTGTATAATTCGTATTAATCAAACTTTGTTGACAAAGCAGTTAGACCTTATTTATTAAGTACCTTGTAGAATTTTCTTAATGGAGCTTTATTTCTATTTTTCAATAATTTTTAAAACTAGTGGTTCTTTTTTATTTTCTTTTCGCTGATATCACTGAACCGATTTCTATAAAATACTTGTTATATGTGGGTAAATATATAATAATAAATAAAGTGTCCAAATTAGCAAGAAAATATATGACATGTAATTTTAAAAAATATATCATGACGTCACACTTTTTGGGATACCCTGTATAATCAAAAATATTTTTTGGAAACACTTCCTAGGATACTAGTAGAGTCTGCAAAACATGAAAAGCCTAACTTAATAACTCTGCGCCTTGTCCCAGATATTTTATACCTCCATAGACCATTATCTTAACTCTATCATGATGACATTCTTAAAACTGGTGGCTCAGATCTATTTTTTTCTTTTCTTTTCGCTGATATCACTAAACCGACTTCTATAAAATACTTGTTTAATGTGGATAAATATATAATAATAAATAGTGTCCAAAGTAGCAAGAAAATATATATATCTATGTAATTTTAAAAAATATATCATTACGTCACACTTTTTGGGACACCCTGTATAATCAAAAATTTTTTTTAAACGCGTCCTCTGGTAAAGTGCAAAACATGAAAAGCCCAATTTAATAACTCTGCGCCTCGTCCAATATATTTTATACCTCCATAGACCATTTTCTTACCTGGATGATGATGACTCATCTCTTCGTACCGGCTCGGCTTGTCTTGAATTTAAAAATTAAAATAAAATATTAAATATTATAATTATTAGGAAAGTTATCGGCGTTGTTGCCAGATTTGGCGTAAAGTATTATTTCCATTAGCTTACATTTTTGACCGAGAGAGGCCGATGCAGTCAATCATGATATCCTTCTAGGGTAGTCTTCGCTCTTAAGTATAATCATCTACACGGTAATTAAACCATGGCGACAAGGAAATAAAAAAAAATAGGTGTTAAATTTGAAGTCAAAGTTAGACTAATTTATTTTTTCCTATTTGGTTTAAATAACATATTTCTGTGGCTTCTTTTTATCTGTATTTAGTAGTGATACAGTCGACAATATAGTAAACTTTTTTTTTGCATTTTTTAGGTGGTTTCAGGACCGTGTCAGATAATATTGGTTGGTGTTTGCAAAATGACCTGCCCGAGAACAGACCCTTCAGTTTTTTCAAAGAGGCGATGAGAGTTGGTCCATAACTGGGATCCAAAAACAATGTTAGAGAGACAAATTTCGAAAAAAAACTTTTGGCCACACTGATCTTTTTTATTATTAAAAACATTTATTTTTCTTCTTACACGGTTTATTGTTACGTATTTACTGTCATAAATATCATGATCTTATTATTTAATGGTAGCTTTATGTATATCAAAAATAAATGATAATTCCTTACCGTTTCCTTCAATTTTAAAAGTGTCTCTTCGAATGCCGCCCATCTTTCAACTGAACCCGTTGCTTGGCTCATACTCTCATGAAAAGCCTGTTTCAGGCTATTATCAATGAGTTCCAAGAATGTTGTCAGTCTTTCATCAGGGCAAAAAAAGTCTTGCTCTTTTACCAAGTCCATGAAATATGTGTCGATTATTGAGAGAGCTCTTCTAAAAAAATTAATTTGTTTACAATTTTCTTTAAAATGATGGCCAAGCCAAATAAGAATGGATGTCGACCATATCTCAGGAACTGTTTGTTATGTTTTTAAATCTACCAAGAAAAATCGGTGGAACTTATTTTCAAGTTCCTAATTTTACCGCTTGAGGAGTTCAACCCATGAATTATAGGATTTTTATCGATGATAATATGCCAAATAAAGTTATGACAAAAATTCAGAGGCTTATTCTTTGGAATATACGGTATAACTTGCTTTAATAGGCTAATTAAAGCTTTCTAATGATGTTACCAAAGGTATACCTTAATGTGGGAATTTTCGGAGAAATTTAGAATTTCAATATTTAATTGTGCCCTCTTGCGGCAAAATGCGAAACTTAAAAATTAATATCCAGGATTTTCTCTTAGCCACTTTAATTGCGATTTTTTTTTCTCTGAGTTTCTATGCCCAGTAGTTTTCGAGATGGTGGGTGATGATGATGAGGTGGCCATCAATAATGGAACACCCGGTAGTTATATACTTACTCAACTCTCCGTATCTCCGGCTTAAATTAATTTATTTATTTTTTATCCTTATAAATACTCTACGGAAAACAACATTCCAAATATAAGATACAATTACTAGCCGCAGCAGAAAAAAAAACAATACATAGTATAAAACAAACAACAAATCGCAATCCTGAAAATAAGTATTATAATTCCGCAGTAACATCTTAAATTAAGTTAAGTTTTCTTTATTTTTAATCTATTTTTTATATGAATAAATATTCATATATGGTCGTACTTAAAATTACTTGCACAAATAGCGCCCTCTAGCGGTGACGAATAAAACAAAAAATATTCTTACCAAATTTGTTAGTATAGGATGATTTCTTTCAAACGAGACAAAGTTTGTTAAATTTGATTTAGGCAAACCGAAGTTATGAGTATTTCTTTCAAAAGAGGTTCCCCCTTCTCTCTTTATTTTTCGAGTTAGATCAAAATGTATTAAAGCAAAGTTATACCGTATACAAAAAAGAATATAATTCTAAATTTTTGTCAGAACTTTATTTGGCATATTATCGATAAAAATCCCATAAGTCATAGTCATACATTGAACTCCCTCTAGAGGTAAAATTAGGAACTTAAAAATAATTTCCACCTACTTTTCTTGGTCGATTTTAAAATATTTTTTTTTATTTCAAAACGTTGTGGAGATATGGTCGGGCCCATTCTTATTTGCCACACGGACTGTAAAGGCATATCGCTAAAATATCCTTGAATTTATTCAGATTTTTAAAAATGAAATGAAAATACAGGGTGGTTCCTAAGTTGATATTTCGTTTTTAGCTGCGTATAGAAGGCATTAAAATAAACATTTTCAAATAACTTTTTTCAAAAAACTCAAAAATAAGGTACTTACATTCATATGGATCAAATACGGTCCTACCTAACTTGCCATTTGAATAACATTAAGAAACCTTCTGGGTGTGTAGGATGAGCCCGCAAGGGAAAGCGTATAATCTCGAAGCAGCAGCCGCACTTTGACGACACTCACTGTAAATTAGCACCATATCTACTAGTTCATTGTTGTCATTTTACCATTTCCACGAGTCACCAATTTAAAATTAACTTGATTCAGAAAAACACACCGCAGCGGATTGCCAAATAACTGACGATCGACCCGTAAATTGCATGAATAATAAGACAAAAATAACATAAAGTATAGCAGGCTACGTTTTGATGACCAGGCCCGCACTTAGATTTTTTACATCTGTTTCCCGCCTATTTTTAAGTTTAAAAAAAAAGGTATTTGAAAATGTTTATTTTAATGCTTTCTAAACACAGCTAAAAAACAAGTATCAACTTAGGAATCACCCTGTATATTATATTGGCATTTACCTTATGGAAGAATGAATATTTTTGCCCAATTTGACTTTTTCACCAACTAAGGTATTTTTACCACCTCTTATAACATGCAGATACAGAGCCAGTGTGTTTCTGATTATTTTGCCTATTTGAACAATCTCGTCGCATACCCACGCATGAATACCTACGATTAAAACCTACTTAAATTTTTTTATTACAGCCATACTTACTATACAGGGTGTTAAAAATTCGAAACTTACCATTTGGAACTCTTACACGGTAAGAGAAACAACGAAGGTTAAAATTGAGGAATTTGGAGGTGACTAATTTGGAAAATTCTGACTGCCTCCAAAGATATTCGTAAAAAACCGACAATTCTCGTTTCTGTTTTTATTTTTTCCTAGCATTATTTAAAGAGATGGCCAATTTCACATTTTCATTGCCACTTTTTATTTTCTATAGCCTGTGTCTAATATAATAATAATGCACTAGGTCCTTTTTCATAAAATGCCAATTTATTGTATACCAATTTATGGTATACTAGACTGGTCTATATGTAATATGTATAAGTATGCATACTATTAACAACAAATTTGAAACTTATAGCGATTTCGGTTTACAGATCTCGGGCACTCTGAGAGCGCTCTGTGACGTCATAGATCTGCCCGAGATCTGTCATAGCCATATAGTGAGATATCTCGATTTCGATAATCGAACACGCAAATCTCGGGGAGAGCACTCTCAGAGTGCCCGAGATCTGTAAACCGAAATCGCTATTAATTAAATATTTCATTCTGATTCACAGTTAAAACCTAAAATGTCCCTAATTTGGCGGGCGATTTGAATACAATTCCAACCTCGAAATGTCAAACAAATTAAAAATAACCTACAGTAATATCTCCAGGTCCTAAATTATTCTCAGTGATTCATCAATCAATCACTTTATTCACGTTATAGCTATTAATATAACGAGATTATTATGCGATTTATAATAGTCGAGGACATTACTAGGTGACGATCGAGGCAACAGCCGAGTCACCCGCAATGTCCGAGACGGTGTTAAATCGCTAATAATCGAGTTGTATTCAAAGCTTTATCGTATCATTTATAACGGCGAGGCGAAAATAAAAACAAGGTTTTATGTCATTTCATTTTGGCATTTCAAAAAGTCATCATTAAAATCATGTAAGATTTTGATATTCCTGACGATATATTAGCTGCAGCCAACATTATAAGGTTGAACTTGCTTCCGGACAAATCTAAAATCCATTATGAAAAAGAATATCGGCAGTTTTGTGAGTGGTGAAACAAAGTACATGTTCAAGGTGCAGAAGAAACGGTATTGCTGGCGTATTTCGCAAAAATCTCGGAGGAATACTCTGCTTCATCCTTATGGCCGAAATATTCCATGTTACGAGCGACTTTATAACTGAAGGAAAGAGTGGAAATCGACAAATACGGCGCCTTAATACGTTTCATCAAGAAGAAAAATGTTCGATATAGAGCAAAAAAATCAAAAGTATTTACAAGAGAACAAGTCAACGAATTTGTGTGTTCTGCCTCAGACGAATTCAAATCGGCGATGTTTCCGGCAGTGGATTAAGCACTGGGAAACCGCACGAAATCGAAAGGAGTGTTTGCTCGGTCATTAATCAGTCTTCAGAGGACATACCTAAGATCGTGGACGTTAAAGACAAAGGTGTATCCATCAAATTTGAAAACTGTCAAAATATTGTTTTACATGTTCATGAAAAATAGTTCTAATATTATTTGGCATCTAACATATTATGCTTTCGTAACTAACGTATTAAATTATGGTAACTAATGTATTATGAGTAACTAAGGTGTTATGTAGGTTTTAGTACGTTTATGATGTTAATAATTATTAATAAAGATATCATATAAAAATGACTTAATCTTCAATGATACGATAAAATACCAAAAGGTTTACATTTGTCAAAATACAATACATATATAAAAGCTATACCTCTACAATTATAAAATTTAAAATACAATACACTATCCTATACCTAGCAGTAGAACAGGTTGTGAAAGTAATTTGTAACTTAAATTTTTAAAACAATCCTTTAGGAGACTTTCCTATTTCTTATCCACTCTTTAAAATGTAAAATTTAAAAATTCGTCAAAAGAATAAAATTATTTATTGCGAGGTTTTTTACCTTGCTATAAAATGATCTCTAAGGTAGGTCTTTAATATGTTGGAGAAGGGAATTAAAAAATTTGATAGACCAACATCCAGAACCGTCCTGGCACCTTCCCAGACGCCAGTAGAGGGGCACTATGTTATTCTTACCACGTGTATTGTAAGTATGGATGCTTTCATGGGTTTGGAAATGTATATTGTTCTTAACAAACATAGGATATATAGGGATGGTAATGTAAGTAGTCCAAGAGAAGCAAATGCTTCTCTGCAATCATCCCTATATTCCAGGGTATTTTTGAAATGCTAACAATTCTCGATGTGAAAGCAATGAGTCACTGATAGTAATTTTGGACCTATAGTAGTGGCATGCCCATCCATAGACGAACCAATTAGAAGTTTAATATGTATACAAATAAATCCTTACCTCTCCTACCAGAAAACACCCACAAAATATGATGAAATTCAAAGTCTTCCTTCATAGAAGTATCAATTATTTTACTTGCAATTGCCAAAAATTTCCAACACTTATTACATACTGTAGCTCCCGAACAACAAGTTCTCACTTCATCATAATCAGACATATCAATATCAAAAACTGTTTCTTTTTGGAAAGCTTTTATACCAAAAGTAACCTCTCTGGGGTTGGGATGATACATAGCCCCTATGTCAATCTTAATAGGGCAGGTTTGAGGTGTTTTCTGGATGCTTCTAGCAATTTTTTCAAGTATTTCTGTAACAAAGTCACTCATAAATTCTTCTAGTGAATCATAGGATTGATATTGAATATAAGTTTGATCACCCATCTCAAATGCTATTTCTCGTTTGGCGAAAGTATTTGCATCTCCTAAAAAAATAGTAGTTAAGTATATATATCTATCTATAATATATGGCACTATCATAGTTATCTTTCAAAAAAGATCTTTATCGACTACAACATAGGAAAAAGACAACATAAAATATGCTCTTTTTGTATAGAGAAGAAGCACCACCCCCGTTTACTATAGACAATAATCCTACTTCTACAACAGATCTGCATTTTATTTATTTATTTTTAAGTACCTTACTAACTATTCTTTCGTCGACTATACTAAAACACGCCGAAAACTATCAAAAATACTATTCAAAAACACTTCCGCCATATATTTTACAGGTATTCAGTTACCTAGGTGCACTCTTTACATCAGGGATAAATTTATCACATCTATAAGAAATACTATATTTGATTGTGAAAGTTGTAACTAATATGTAATATATATTATTATTATTATTATTATGTAGGTACTGGTATGTATTAATAAGGAGTAAAAAAATGTAGAGATTTACAAAAACATTCCACCAAAAAAAATGAAACGATAATATAATGAGATAATATAATAATATTTCCTCATAATAAACTGTAAACAAAAAAGTCTGCATAATACTATCATGCTTAAGTCTATACTATAAGCAAGAACATCCTCGAGAAAATCCAAATACTAATTCAAGAATACAGAACAGGAACATACAAAGAAATTAATAATTATAATAACTGATAACAAATGGACAAACTTAGTAAATTATATCATACCCACAATACCATCAACGCGATACTGTTAGCTCTCCCTCACTTAATAGTTTTAAAAGCAGAGTTGATGATGACCTGAAAAACATAAATGCTTTCTTGATCCAATATCTATCCCCAAATCATAAAATTCAAATTCAAAATCTCTTTTATTCAAAAAACAGCTTGTTACAGTTATGTAGGTACATACCTAAGATTAATGAATAGGCGTCTGTGTATAAACAAGATCAACCCGAAGCTGAAGTAGCTACAGGTTCCTAATAAAATTTTAATAATTAAACACATTAAAATCAGTACATATAACTACATTGGAATAAGTACATTAAGAACACATTGAAATAAGTATGTACATTAAAATATGAATGATCCCAAGACAAAACTTTCTACAAGTCGTGCTTAGATTAAAAAATTGTTTTAAATAGTATATTAATGAAAAGTATATACAAACACTTATGCATAGACAGAGAAATTGTATACCGCAATAAGAAAACCAACATTGCAGCCACTAAAAGTGGGTGAGAGAATCATTTCTGTTCTGTCTAAGATACTAATATTATTTACCATAACTTAACCATCTATAAATTTGTGAGCTAGGAAATAATCTTTGATAGTACAAGCCATATAACTCCACAAGGTCTTTATAATTTCCCTCCTCTTCAATATCGCACTTTTTTTCAATCATAAGAAGCTCATCTATGTCCATCTCATCACAGGCCATTTTGTAGTAATATACTCAAAAACTGAAATAACCAATTTCTTCCAAATGTTGGATTTGTTTCATAAAGTAATTGTAATTCAGTTTTTTAATAACTGCTTTCCGACAGGTAAAATTTAAAATTACACAGAAAACTTGTGTTGTGTGATTTACTTATGGCCCCTTGTCGTCTCCACCAGTTTACTCTAAACAAAAGAAGAAACATATGCGCTTCTTTTAACACCTTACTTCTTTTTAACGTATAGCAACAGCGACATCCTATCATTCCTCTGTGCCATAGCTGGGGATGCACCCATCCTAGATTCCTGTCTATAGAGGCAGAATTTCTGCCTGTAAGTCCGTATCACATCATGATCCATTTTACATAAGGAGTCATTTTCCCGGCAAGGTGATGTGATGAAGCGGGGTAAGGTCGCCTGAAGGAAAAGGGCATTATCCGGTAAATTTTCCCCGACAAATTTTACCCCACGGGTTAACGTCTAACGCGCCCCAAGCTATTACCATGATTCAACTACAATAGCGTATAGTTGTATCATGAGCTATTACTATACTATAAAAGAATTTTTTCAGATCAAAATAAATTCTTATTTTTAACTTACTGAAAGAACAGGACTGGGTTGAGATATACGAAGCTGAGAGACAAAATGTAAATGCTCAATGGGAAATTTTTATAACCAACATTACTAACATTTTTATTTTAATCACTGTTTTCCGTTAGTGTTAATTAATACAGATAAGAAACGTAGAGTGGTAAATAATCCAAATATCTCAGTGCACAAACAGACTAGATATATTATTAACCTTATCCAGATTTAATAATGGTTTCAAAGAACAGTATAGAAAAACCAAAAAAGAATATGATAATCTGTTGAAAGCAGTAAGGTCGGAAGCACACGAACAACGATTTAGATAATAAAACTAAATGTATGTGGAATATATGTAAGGAAATAACTGGAAACGACGGAAAAAATGTTGATATTGGTGTATATCTGTAGACTTTTGATCAATCTGGAACCTAATTTATGGATGCGATTAGTTTTCCTTCGTGCGGAGTCAGAAATATACACAGAAAGTGTTGTTCATGAACAAATCCTATAAATTTTCTTTGTTGTTCATTGCAAAAAATCTATTACAAAATGATGAATTATATTTTTCGCAATTTATGTTGATTTATATAACGAATGAAGGAATAAAATGAGGATTTACTTAAAAATTAATTTAATTAAATAATAACGTTATAGGCTATACATTTTAATTATTTTTACCAAAAAAGACATAATCAAAAAACAGTTCGGTTACAAAAAAGACACTTTTAAAAAATTAGAAAATTGAGAAAACGTTTCTGCTTAGTTGTCCTTAAGTTTACACAAAAAAAATACTAAATATTAAAATTACACATTTTTAATTATTTATATGACCCTGTCCCTTAGCTACATCGCTAATACACTGCCATATGCCCTCAGCGTTTTGAGACCACAGCGTGACTTTATTGTCGCCCCCAGATACTGCCAAGATGTTGCCATTAAGAGACCAACTTACATTCCATACAACATCATCAAACAAATGTAGGATCGTGGAGTTCCAGTTAATACAATCATTGGACGTCCAAATGACGACACGTCGGTCTTGTGAACAGGAAGCTATCGTATGGCGGTGGAGGCCTACTGAGGGAGCCCAGGCCACGTCGCGGACCCAGTCAGAATGAACCTGTTGGAAAAAATTGGTTGCTAATTAGATAACATTTTTATCTCAATATCTTATTTCTTTACAGGATAAGTGCAGTGAAATAAGTTTTTTCAAAGATTATCTTTCTTGTATACCATATCAACTATTCCTAATTAGGTTACTGTCATTTTAATTAGTTTGGGGACACTTTTATAAAAAAAAATTGGTAAATTTAAAACTAAAAGAAGTATCAGAGGTCATATCAGATTTCATTAGATCTATGCTCTGTTCACTATACCATGAACACACATATATTTAAAGAATTCTTACCTCTAATTTTGTTTCTTCCACCCACTGATCTCCATCTTCCCGCCAAATTTTCACCAAGTTATCACACCCACCAGAAACCAATCTTTTGACCAAAGGCTGTTGTTCATTTTCGTTACCATTGAACAGTGGTGTTGTAGCTGGAGCCCAACTTACAGAGTTACATCCTATGGCATGAGCATTTTGAATTTTCTTGGCGTCCCAACTATTTGTATCGGGTGTGTAGGTTAAGATAGAGATACTACCATCACTGCTACCTAAAGAAGTTTTTTTATTTAATATTTTGTGTGATATCTGTGCATTGAGAACTGAGAAGTCAATGTAAATTGAATTAACTAAGCAAGCTCAGATATTTTGGTTATATTTTATCCACTATTTATAGTAAAAAGCTGCTTTTATCTCAACTTACCACAAGCCAGAATTAAACCTAACTCTGCTGGAGCAAACTGTACAGAATTTACGCTGGAATCATGATTTGCATACTCGTAATACTTTCCCCACTTACGATTTGTTTCCTTCCATATAATAACTTTACGGTCATAAGAACAAGAAGCCAGCAAGTTACCAAACTTAGGGTGGCTCCATGCGATTTGCCATACGGGCCCAAAGTGTCCCTTTAGGTCGTCTAATAGAGCGGAAGCCCCATTTTTTATGTCATATACTTTAACACTGTTGTCCGACGAACAAGTTGCTAACCTCAACCCGTAGTAATCCACTTCTGCGTCGTGAATCATGTCTTCATGGCCCGTATCTACAGAGTTTATTATTGAGACCATTTTTTGGGATATTTGATAAATCTGGGGAAAACTTTAAATAATCACAAAATGCTTTAAGTTAGGTTAGGATTTGTGATGACGTGTAAAATCTGACAACACATAAAACAAGTATTTATTGCCAGGTGTATTAACGCCCATGATTTTTAGCGTTTGCTACGAGGCAACATTTTTGAAGCAACAGCACAGAGGAATGATAGGTCGTCTCTATAGCGATAGAAAGCCGATTTATCAACAAAAGAAGAATTAGCTGATTCTGACATTCGACGGAAGATTGAGGTTATAAATTAAATAAAATTAAAAATAAGTGATTTGTTTTTCTTAAATACATTTTTGTTGTGAAAGTATTTTTATGTATAACAATGGCAGATGCCAACGATATTCAAGAGGGGTTTCTGTGTCCGATATGCCACAAGGATATGAGATCTCCAAATAACCTAATAACCCATTTTCAAGACCAGCACTCTGAAGAACAAGAGTTCCTTAAATCTATAAAAGGTTAAAGACGACTTGCTTTTAGATTAATGGTCCTTTCTAAATTAACTGCGGTTTTTAGATATATATGGCAAAGCCAAAAAGAAAATTTTAAAGCTGGATGACCAGGATCTTCAAAATTTTAAAGAGTTAACCCAACAAAAATATTACCTCGAGACTAGCGATCCTCAGGAACCGGGACCTTCTCGTAGCCATACGGATTATTTTAAAACTGTTAGAAGAGAGCGATTAGATCACAGGACCACTGAGACTAATAAACTCATTATAAGGTTGGATAGGCTTTTACGCACTTTTGGGTCTGATCGAAAACAGCAAGAACAGGTAAATATGATCATTGTATTTTTTTTCAAAAATATTTTTTCTATTAAGTCAAAAATTGTGTTTGTACTTTATTTTTCGCCGAAAGCGATGAGTTTCTATTAAAGTAATCCACGTACCCAACCTTTTCTGAAAAAATAAATAAATAAAAAAACACCCCATCAAATAAAGGATCATATTAATATACTGTTTTGGTTTAGGTATTACCATTAAACCTTACTGTTATAGTGTATCCTTATTTTAGGAATTAGTAGTTTGGTTAGATGGCACAACTGTCACTAGATGTCCTTCATGTGCAGCAAGTTTTAACATAGCCAGACGGCAACATCACTGTAGATTGTGTGGAAGTATTATGTGCAACAATTGCTCTTATTTTTTACCTTATGAAATTGCCCGTAAGAATTATTTATTTAACACTAAAAAGTTAGGGCTTGTGAGGCATTCGCCATTTTTTCAATTCTTCGTTTTATCCAAAAATCCGCCAAATACCCATGTGCGTAGCATAATTACCGACTGTTTAAAGTTTAAAAGTCTGAATTTATACAGTAATAAAAGCAAAAAAAGGAATTTGGACAAATTTTACACAACTTCAATTTTGCTTTTAATAATTCAACAGATAAAATTTCTTCAAATTAAAAATCTAGGTAATCGCTACCCTAAGACTGGTATTTGGTTACTTTTTGGATAAAGCGAAAAGGATGGAAAATATTGATTTTTCTATGTCCACCTATGAAAATAAGAAAAAAAGCAGTTAATTTGGCTAGAAAGCGCCGTATATCACACGCGTGTTGAAATATCAAGGCACACTATTTAATTTAAACATATGATGCCAATTTAATTTAAACATATGATGCCAATTTGACGGACCACCCCTATTTATTAAAAAGAACAAAATTTAGAAAGCAGTAATTGTAAAGTATTTAACTTATTTATCATGTATTTGTCAAGTGATTCAGAATTAGAGTGTGAAAATACGCCATCTGAAATTATAAAAAATGTTAATAATCTACTCGAAAATCTATTACCAGAAAAATACAAATTGCGCTGAAGGGAGTGTCATGTATTAAACAACAAATTTTTATTGGTAGCGTAGAGAATAGAGCTCTAGCCTACAGATCGCAAGGTCACAGGTTTAAATCCCATCAGGTTTATTTGACTTTTTTTTTATAAAAACATTAAATAATTTATAGAATTATTTTGAATTGAAATCTTCCTTGTTGGGTGGATTTTTTAAATTTATATTTAATGCATCTTTCCTTGATTAAATTTAAAATAATCTTTCATTCTGGTTAATCTAGAAGTCAATCCAGGATAAGTTCTTCCTATGATATATAAAATATGAAAAAATGAAAAAGTTAAACTACAAATAAAGGAAAAGCCTAGACAAACTGTGAAACCAGATATTAAGTGGAACATAATCCTAAGTATGCTAATTTCAACACTAATGTAGAATTTTTTTTTTCACAAATCAATCAATTTTTTGTGGCCGTAGGAAAAATAGTATACATTACTCGTGTGAAAGTGATTATTCTAAAAGTCGGAGAATATCTCCTCGTTTGAAAAGTATCAATTTCATCACTTGTTATGTAATATACTATTTAAAAAAATGAAATGGGCAAGGTGTCACTAGTCCCAACTCTTAAGTGTTTGTACGCCACAGAGTTTATTCGATAATCGTAACTTCACCATTGACCATATTATTTCAATTTTAAGAATCTATTGTGGCCCCAGTAAATACTGTCAGTGACAGGGAACATTCAGGCAAGGAATCGGACAGCTTAAGGATATGCCATCATTGTCTAAACATGCTGGAATGTAGAAGGAAAGTCCAAATCGAACAGGTGACAAAACCAACTATTTGGCATTTGTATTCTTTGTTGGAAAATAACAAAAAGTTGATACAGAATTCTGTGGATTTATATAATAAGGTAAGGATACCTGTAAACGTAGCAAGTTATGTGATATAACTCTAATTAATTTATATTTTTTCCAGATGTATAATTCTCTGACCTCAGGAGAAACGACATTCCTTCTTCAAGATGTGCAAGCTCTTAGATCGTCTATTGCAGAGAAGGCACAGATGATCGACACCCTCAGCAAGAAAATTGCTTCTGAACCTGTGGACTCAGAGACTCCCAAGGCAGCGTTGCTACAGAATAATATTAGAAAGTCAACATCAAATTATATTAAGGTAAAAAAATTTGTATTTGATATTTATCGTACAGACGGCACAAAATGCCGCCAAAAGTTGTTTACAAATAGTACATACGTATGGTGTATTATTATAAAACTACTTGTAGGATTCTCTCTTAACATTACCACCACCTCCCAGTATGGATGAATTGGAAAGACTTCGTGAAAGACTTTCAAGAATGTTTAAAGATGATTTTTTGCCGGAGCCAAGTAGTGGCAATATTCAAACGGTCACTGTGACTACTGGCTGGTCGCCAGCTAATGTATCTACTGAAGTTAAAGGTAGGACGATTTGTGGACTAATCATAAAGTTATTTTGCGTAATACAGGGTGTTATGGAATTGACGCATTATATTTAGACCTGTAAATCCTGATGTGACAACATTCGAAGGAAAAATATTTTTAAATGTCTCATCACTATAAGAAATGAGAAAATTGACAATTTGTTTTTTTGGTATTATGGCTTGACCACGCCGCCACTGGAGGAGTTTTAAAGGAAGAGTGACATGTGGTTGTTTTTATTTGAGGTCAGTGACCCGTGATTACTTGTTCTAAGTTAAGAAAAAAAATTAAACTTCCTCAAAAAATCCAAAACCATAATAAAAGCAACAGCTACGATTAAAACTTGGCGCTATTTACTATATCACAGCACAAAACAATTCTGCTCAAAGGCTTTATAACATGTTTTTAAGGAACTCGACACTCGAAAATATTTGTTTAATAATAAAAACATTTAAATAGTGTAAAACTAAAAATACCGAAGGCAGATGCAGTGGGATCACTGTTTGCATGTACAGTTTGGCGCGTAAAATTCGCTGAAAACGTAAATGTTCTGTGGTGGAAACGTTAACCACGTGATCGGAAGGCAGGCTGTCGTCTTTTAAATCAGGTTCTGGTAATATACAACCATCTTAAATCAGCCTTATCAATGGTAAGTCATCGTCAGAATCGATGGAACGTCCCGGTAATTCTTCTGGTACAGTTCCTGCCCAAATCCAATCAATAATTTCTTTTTTATTTGTTTCTATTTGATTAGAGTATTTAAATAAAAACGTTATTTTTCTAGCTTTTTCAATTCCAAGCCTATTGCGTAGTTTCGATTGCACGAGTCCAAATGATGAAAAGGTTCTCTCAATGGACGCGGTAGACGCAATTGCAGTAAGCAGTTGTTCACATAAAGCCAGGAAGTCTTTTTTATTTGGCCAATCCTCATCCTTAATAACAATTCCTTTCCACCACACCATAGGAAGTGTATTTTTAAACTGAGATCCAAATACATATTTGGGGAATGGTGTTGATTCAACTAATAGGGCCATTACAAATGGAACGAAGTCTGCATTAATTTTACTTAAATAAGCATATGCTTGTTCTCTTTGATAGTTAGTCAAACATTTTCCAAAAAATCGATGGTCAAGCATATTAGCTAAGTAATGTGGAGCATCTAAAGTCATGTCCCTCCTTCGATAAAAATGCTTTTTAATGTTTAAGGGTTGCCCTTTAAGATCCAGTTCCAGTTTATGCTTTTCAACAATTTCAACTACAACGGCAATAGTCGCTTTATTCCTTTGAGCTCTGTCTAAAGCGACTGTTATTGGCTTTAGGTGACTTAGCGTATGTTCAGCATTCGTTACAATGTTTATGTCATTTATGGTTTTAGTTATGTCAGGATCTATGTCATTTTTGTGATCTTGACATAGCTGCACCAGCTTACCTCGATTTTCTAAGAACGACTTGATGGCATGGGTCATCGTGTTCCAACGAACTTCTTGGGGTAAAATAAGTTTTTTTCCAAGTGTCTCCTTTAAATAGGGGATTCCAAGAAGCGAACCCGAAACAAATTCGGAGAATTAAATATGTACCAAGCCAGTTAAGTTACTAAATAGTGTTACCAACCGTAATACCAATCCAAATCATACAAAATTTGCCGGTAAATTAAAATTTATTTTTCAATAATAAATATCATGATATATATCGTGATATACAGGGTGTGTCAGTAAGGTGTCTGTCTTAGATAGCACCTAAACTATCAAAGATAGGGAAAAAAGTGTAATACAAAAGTTAAAGGGTTTTTTAGGATACATAATCTAAAAATATTTTCTAATCTACAGCGTGGTCCTAAAAAGTGGTACTAAATAATAAAAAGGAAAATTAAATGGGACACCCAGTATAATTTTCTAGAATATGATTCAATGGAATAAGGACTTTGCAATCCTATTAAATTTTTTGAAGTGAAATGCAACGTTGCCAAGTAATTAATTTTTTTCCGAAATTTTAATAATTTTAAGGGTATCATTAAAAAATCATAGCAACCTGTGGATTAACCCTATAGGCAAATATAATTTACGTTGTAAGTACTTTAAGGTACGATATATTGATTTATAATAATGTTTTTTAAATCTCTTATACAGAGCGTTCATTACAAGTTAAACAACTCGATAGTTTTAAAAATGCTTTAATTCAATTTTTTTAAATGGGACCCCCCTAATTTTTTCGGGCAAAAGAATTTATCTTTCGAAAACCTTACTTTTTTGTTGAACATGTCATATATCTAAATATCATAGTTTTTGATATATTTTAGGATTTGTCTTAAATCAGGGTAAAAAAGGAACGTTCTAATTAAACAATTTAGTCAAGATTTCTTTGGAACAAAAAATAAATAATTTTCTTTGTCACAGCTGTCATTGCTAAATTATTTCGCCAACATTTTGTACTTTATTACTGTTTAAATTTTAGTTTCCTGAACTAACTTTATCATCTCATATTTTTCTATTTCGATAAAGTTAGTTTGGGAAACTAAAATTTAAATAGTAATAAAGTACAAAATGTTTGCGAAATAATTTTGCAATGACAGCTGTGATAACGAAAATTATTTATTTTTTGTTCTAAAGAAATCTTGACTAAATTGTTTAATTAGAACGTTCCTTTTTTACCCTGATTTAAGACAAATCCTAAAATATATCAAAAACTATGATATTTAGATATATGACATGTTCAACAAAAAAGTAAGGTTTTCGAAAGATAAATTGAAAAAATTAGGGGGGTCCCATTTAAAAAAATTGAATTAAAGCATTTTTAAAACTATCGAGTTGTTTAACTTGTAATGAACGCTCTGTATAAGAGATTTAAAAAACATTATTATAAATCAATATATCGTACCTTAAAGTACTTACAACGTAAATTATATTTGCCTAGGGTTAATCCACAGGTTGCTATGATTTTTTAACGATACCCTTAAAATTATTAAAATTCCGGAAAAAAATTAATTACTTGGCAACGTTGCATTTCACTTCAAAAAATTTAATAGGATTGCAAAGTCCTTATTCCATTGAATCATATTCTAGAAAATTATACTGGGTGTCCAATTTAATTTTCTTTTTTATTAGTCAGTACCACTTTTTAGGACTACCCTGTAGATTAGAAAATATTTTTAGATTATGTATCCTAAAAAACCCTTTAACTTTTGTATTACACTTTTTTCCCTATCTTTGATAGTTTAGGTGCTATCTAAGACAGACACCTTACTGACACACCCTGTATATCATGCCAACCCTGCCTGAAATCAGCTAAGTAATCACTCCGCATTTTAGCCATCGATAAAAAAACACTCCGTATAGCGCAAGTATATTTTAGATTCAGAAGCCAACCCATTAATCGAGCAAATGAATATTGTAAGGAACTACATAGCCCAGGCTAGAAAAGCCCAGCGTTTCGAAGAGGTTGCGTCCCTAGAAGCAAACTTACGAATGCTGAAGGCAACTTACAGGGAACAGCAAAGAGGGAGTTGAAAAGAGGGGTAATTGAATGACAGTTCTAGGAAAATTGTGTTTTTGTTGCGTTTGTGTGTGTTTTACTCAATGTCGGTTCGCAAGAAGTCACGCTGTTGTATGTAAGACCAAAGTTTTTTTAGGTAAATATTTTTATGTTAAAAAAAATAGTCATTCCAGACTAAAAATTACTGGCCATTGTTATTTTTTGTATTTATTTTTTCAATCGTCAGAAATGTCTTTTTTGTATGTTATGGTTTAAAAAAATAATGAATATAATCAAATTTTACTGTAAAGTGCGTGGTGTGTCTGTGTACCTCAGATCAATTAGCATAGACAAAGTATTTGATTTGTCAAACAGGTATAGGGGGAACCAATGGAGTGAATACTACTTGTAAAGTCCTTCGGCCACAGTTCAGTAAGTCACGAATATGGCCGTGTTTGTTCTCACCTATGAAATGTTATTTCCGAGGTTAAATGGGATTTTATAACAATATACAGTATATATTTGACAAAAAAAAGTCACAAAATTTAAGCTCACTCTAAATAATGCATGTCATCTGATGTCGTTAGTAGGTAGGCAACCATTAAATCGCAAATAAAACAGACGCGACGTTGTCAGGTTGACAAACTTGAAAAATAATTTTTTTTTTGCCATAAGGATTACTTTCAAAATATTAACATGTAGTTTCTAGTTTGTTGAAAAATATTAAAAGGAAAATAAGGGTTGCATAAAAATTTATTATCTTTACAGATGCATATTTTTTCTAATTTCTTTTGCGTACGTGCGTTCTCGTTTACCTGCTGCTTTTGTATTTAGTGCAGATCGGCAACACTGTTTTGCTATTACAATCTTATAATTACTATAGTGAGTAAATTCTTATCTTGTGAACATCGGACGTCCTTGTAAGAGGAAACGTAAATAGTTTTGTCTATGATAACTGATCTGAGGCACATATGTTTACACACATTAAGTAAGTACGGAAACTTGAAGGGATTAATCTGTGATTAATTAAGACAAAGAGTTCACATAATTATGAGTCCGCAAGATACAGAGTTTTTAAACTTGAAACAAATTTAAGATTTTTCCATATATTTTTTGAAAAGTGTCAGCTACTTCATTTAAACCTAGAACACACTAATAGATATTCAGATACTACATCTTGCAAGCATTAAGTTAATGGTAACTTTCTTAACATTTTCGAGCAAAAAATGGCACACCATTGACCCTGGCATGCTACGGACTCGTTTAAAAGCATTATCGAGAAAAACAGGTAAAAAATACCTAAAAACTGTCCCTTGATAATTTTTGATAGGATGAACCATTTTCGAGAAAATTTCCCAAGTCGGTTCTTATGCACGCCTATGGCCAAATTTCAGTGGGAATTAAAATTGCTCAGAACTCAACAAAAAAATTACGATATAGACCTTGTGAAAATAAATTTAAAAAATAATGAATTAATACTTGCAAAATGTAGTCTCCGGATATCTATTAGTGTGTTCTAAGTGTCAATGAATGAAATGTAAATTATTTACGTACTGTTCACTAACAGCGTGATCAGTTAAGGGTACGGAGCGGCCATATCTCGGAAACTACTGGGCATAGAAACTCGGGGGAAAAAAATTATAACCAAAGTGGTCATGAGAAAATCCTGGAAATTATTTTTAAGTTCCGCATTTTGCCGCAAGAGGGCATAATTGAGAAGTAAATTTTAAAATTTTACATATTTCTAAAAATCCCACATTAAGGTATATCTTTGATAACACCATTAAAAAACTTGGATAATTATCCATCATTTTGGTCTTATGCTCATTGGCGTACCGACTTTAATAAGAGGGGGAAAGCTGTTGAAAGTGTAATCATTTAAATCGCTGTAACTTATAAACGACTTATCCGATTTTAGCAAACTAAAGACTGTTTGGACCAATCGTATTTAGTTGTCCATAATAGTGCTCAAAAAAAAATTTGTAATGATAACACATTTTTTGATTTTACTCTGAAAAAATAAATCATAGGGTATAATTATGATACCATAATCGAAAAGTGGATGAAATTTTCTAGAAAAAATATTTAAACCGTAGCTCGATATCTCCGTTCGTTTCAGCCTTATCGCCAATAAAATAGTTTTTAAAACTTTAAATGAAGAAGCGAGTGAGACGTCACTGATATTTTTCCAGGTGGATATTATTTCTAATTAGCCTGGTCAATTCTGCATAAAAATGGTCTCTTGCGTTTTTTTCTTCAGGCACATCGTTCTTAATTAAAATAATTAAATTAAATTAGCTCTATTATTTATTATTATTAACATTCATAATGAAAAATTTTGTTTTATACAAATTGTTGGAAATGACCATCTTTATTTAATAGGCATGCTTACGCCCACACCAAGAACGGTGTGCCTGAGGAGAAAAACGCAAGAAACCATTTTTATGCAGAATTGATTAGGCTAATCAGAAATAATATCCATATGCAAAAATATCAGTGGCGTCCCACTCGCTTCTTAATTTAAAGTTTTAAAAATTATTCTATTGGCGATAACGCTGAAACGAACAGAGATATCGAGCTGCGGTTTTAATATTTTTTCTAGAAAATTTCATCTACTTTTCGATTATGGTATCATAATTATACCATATGATTTGTTTTTTTAGAGTAAAATAAAAAAATGTGTTATCATTATAAATTGCGCCCTCTAGCATTTTTTTTGAGAACTATTATGCACAACTAAATACGATTGGTGAAAGTGCATACATTTATTTTCCAACCAGTCTTTAGTTTGCTAAAATCGGATAAGTCGTTTATAAGTTACAGCGATTTAAATGATTACACTTTCAACAGATTCCCCCCCTCTTATTAAAGTCGGTACGCCAATGAGCATCAGACCAAAATGATGCATAATTGTCCAAGCTTTTTAATGGTGTTATCAAAGATATACCTTAATGTCGATTTTTCGGAGATATGTAAAATATTAAAATTTACAATAAAATAGTAGAGTTTAGTGTCCGTATAATTAAATAGAAAAGAAGGTTTTTTAGCGGCAGGCGCTAAAAAACCTTCTTTTCTATTAAAATTTACTGCTCAATTACGCCCTCTTGTGGCAAAATACCGAACTTAAAAATTATTTTCAGGATTTTCTCATGGCCACTTTGGTTATCATTTTTTTTTCCTGAATTTCTACGCCCAGTAGTTTCCGAGATATGGCCGCTCCGTACCCTTAACTGATCACTGTACTGTTAATTGTATATTAATATTATATTACCTTAAAATGTAACCTATTACCTATTGTAAATACTTAAAGTTTAGGCCTTGTTATCGGTATTATTACTGTTTAAAGGTCAGAAATAAATATGTTTGAAAAAAAAAATTGAAGTAGCTGACACCATTCAAAAATATAAGGAAAAAATTTGTTTCAAGTTTGAACACCCTGTATCTGGAAAACGACGAAGCCGTTGCGAACCCATAATTATTTGAACTGTGTGCCTTAAAATCAATCAAAGATTATTCCCTTAAAATTTATGTACTTACTTAATAATCAATATATTGCCAATACATCCAATCAACCTTTGGACTCTCTGCATCTCGTTATCGGAAGCGCGGGCATGACCAGCTGATGCCATAGCAGCACCGGGTCGACAAAAGAGCCCCTCGCTATCGACAGCGACGACCTATCATACTGTGGTTGATATAGTGCTTTTTACGTGCCGTGTAATTTATAAATTATCATATACCGGCACTGTTTACACACATTAACTACAAAATGATGCGGAATGCGCAAACTTGTATTCCCCTCGTAGTCCTCCATCAGATCACAAACCTTGTACTTACATGCTATTAGCAATATATTGGTTATTGTATAGTATATGGTCCGAGGTGTCTACCAAGCATTCCTTCTTATTAGAAAATATTATCTGGTTATTAAGTCTCTGTACAAGATTTTTGGTTATATTTTGAACAGGAGTTACACAGTTATTATTTAACTAGATAATAGGAAAGTCGTAACTACTCTCTAGAAGGGATATTGTAAATAAGGGGTTTGAAAAGAACGCCCTTGACTTCCTTCTTAAATTAAACCAAAAGGAAGATAGGGCTTTCTTTCCAAACCCCTTATTTAGGAAATAGTAGATATTGAAATTTTAGGGCATTTTAAACATTTTTTACGACTTTCATCCGTCGACTTCTTCTAGACCTACTGATGAGCCATGATATGGCGAAAGGAGTCCAGGGATGAAGTTTGATGACGGAGTCGACCAACATGCCTTTAAGAAATTTGAAAAATTCCGAGTACTTTATATGGGTTTTTCCGAATATCTTCGAGAGTACCAGGAATTTTCTAAATTTGTTAACCGTTTGTTAGTCGTTACTAAAGGGCGCAACTTTGCGCGAATATCGTAAAATAAATTAATATCTTTAATCCCACTAAAATTACTAAACCCTAAAATTTTTGTAGCAGGTATTTATTTACTTACGATAAATCTTATTAATTAAAAAAGCTTGTAGACAACGTTCAAAATATAACCAAAAACAGTAACTATGTATTTTGTAGAGAATACTTTGTGTTTATTTAAAAAAAAATATTTATATATTTTTATTACATTGAAGATATATATTCAGAACTAGTCAATCATACCAATAAGCAAAAAATGTTTTTAAGGTTAACATATTTCCATTAATCCTCTTCTTTTATAGGTCCTAGACCTAGTTTAAAACAATGTTTATAATAGTTTTAATTTACATCTTTATAATGATAAAAAAACTATACTCACTAAAGTGTATCTCATCTATAAAAAATAAACTTATCCCTATAAATATTTTGTTCTTGTTTTTTTTTTAGAAATCCTCTAATTATTATTTTAATATACCTACTAATATATAATACTAAATAATTTTGTATGTTTTCAGTAGCAAAAAGTGGCTACCTCCCGCTTTTCAATTTTTAAATCTGGCAAACCTATTTTAACATATAAGATTAAAGTTCTTTAAAATGATGAGATTGTCAAAACGAATTTTATGTTAGTTAGTAACAGACCTCTACCTTATTTTTTGCTTCTGTTGTATTGTCCGGACTAGAATATATACATTTTATGCATTAAATCTTGTAGGAATTGTCTAGAAATGAGTGGAAAATTGAAAACTTACGTGTAAATTTGGTTTCTTTGTAATTGAACACTGTGATTGATCAGTTTCATATTCTCACTAGGATGAATATGAAATTATATCCTTTCAGTTATCCAGAATATCCATGTGGGAGTAGAAAAAAATATTTTCCTACGACCACCTATGAAAATGAGAAAAAAAGCACGGTTAACTTGGCTCGAAAGCGCCGAATATCACACGCGTGTTGAAAGAAAATATTTCAACTCTAGAGTGGAAATACATGGCACACTATTTGATTTAAACATATGGTGCCAATTTGACAGACCACACCTATTTATTAAAAAGAACAAATTTTAGAAAGCAGTTTAGTGTTTAACTTATTTATTTGTCGAGTGATTCAGAATTAGAGTGTGAAAATAAGCCATCTGAAATTATAAAAAAGTTAAGAATATACTGGAAAATCTATTACCAGTCAAAACAAGCCCCATTAAAGAAAATGTCATATATTAAACTTAAACAGGAAATGTTTGTGAGTAGGAATAGCGTAGAGACAGAGCCATGGGCTACCGATCGAAAGATCACAGGTTCAAATCCCATCAGGAGTATTTGACTTTTTTTTTATAAAAATATTAAATAATTTATAGAATTAGGTATTTTGAATTGAAATCTTCCTTGTTGGGTGAATTTTTTTAATTTATGTTTAATGCATATTTCATTCAAAATAATTTATTTAATGTTTTTACAAAAAAAAGTCAAGTGCTCCTGATGGGATTTGAACCTGTGATCTTTCGATCGGTAGCCCATGGCTCTAGTCTCTAAGCTATGCCAACCAATAAACATTTCCTGTTTAAGTTTAATATATGACATTTTCTTCAGCGGGGCTTGTTTTGACTGGTAATAGATTTTCCAGTATATTCGTAACTTTTTTATAATTTCAAATGGCGTATTTTCACACTCTAACTCGAAATCACTCGACAAATACCCACATGATAAATAAGTTAAACACTAAACTGCTTTCTAAAATTTGTTCTTTTTAATAAATAGGTGTGGTCTGTTAAATTGGCATCATATGTTTAAATTAAAGAGTGTGCCTTGTATTTCCACTATAGAGTTGAAATATTTTTTTTCAACTCTAGAGTTAAAATATTTTTTTCACAAATCAAAGGTTTTTTTAATAACTCTTTGTGGTCGTAGGAAAAATAGTGTACATTACTCGTGTGAAAGTGATTATTCTTAAACTCGGAGAATTTCCGCACTCGGCTGAAGCCTCGTGCTAAATATCTCCTCGTTTGAGAAGTATCACTTTCACCACTTGTTATGTAACATACTATTGTATTTCTACAATTTACCGGCAAAAAATATATAACAATTGGTACATGTGTAAATCAATAAATCGGCTAACTTCATTTAAAACAAGTCATGGCCTGCTTAATCACTTAATATTTCGCAACTATTGCCACTTAAAAAAAAGAGTTTCGACGTTTGACTTTGACAATTTAACAAATTAATTCTAGTGGGTTTTTACTAGTTTAACGTTTTAGGCAGCAAAATGGAAATAAAAAGATTGAATTGTGATGTTATTTCGAAAATTCGAAGTTCTTTTAACATAGAAAGTGTTGCCCAGTGTGTATTTGAGTTAGTAAGTACCAGTATTTATTTGGAATAGGCTTATTTTCAATACAATTTTACTATTGAGATTCGTTTTTAGGTTTGCAATAGTTTAGATGCAAAATCAACATCAATAGCTGTAAGAATAAACCTAATAACGTTTAAAATACAAGTAGCCGACAACGGGGAAGGCATAACTAAAGAGAACTTAGAACTTTTAGGCGTAAGATACATGACAAATAAGTGCCATAACCTGACAGAACTAGAAAAACACTTAAATACGTACGGATTTAGAGGAGAAGCGCTTTCTAGTATTGTGCAAATGTGTAATAGCGTCAGTATAAGCTCTAGGTATAAAAATTCTCCTGAAACCTATAGCACGACATTGTGCAAGAATTTAAGGAGTAACGTAAAGTTAACAAAACCTAGAGCCAGTGTGGGGACTACTGTTACAGTCTTGGGGTTCCTAAGTAACATGCCTGTAAGACAGCAAAGGGTTATACAAGAAATAGAGCTGGAAGAGGTGAAAAAGTACATAGAAAGTTTAGTGATTATTAATCCTGTGTCGTCTTTTTCACTTCGCAACGATGTAACCGGTTTGCTAATACTAAATCGTCGCAAAAGTGATGATATTATTGGGTCTTTTCGTCATTTACACTCTGATATAACGGACTCGTTTACCCTTCTTAAAGTTTCCAAAAATAAGGTAACCATAGACGCGTTAATTCACAAAGAATTTATTCTCTCCAAAAAATTCCAATATGTTTACGTGAACAAAAGGCCCGTGGTAAGTAATAAGATTCTCAAGAACTTTAACTATTCCTTTTACAAAAAAATGCAAGTCAAATCGAAGAGAAACAAACATCCGATATTCGACACTAAAAGGTACCCAGTGTTTGTTTTAAATATAAAGTGTCCTCAGTCTTACGTAGATATTTTTATGGGCCCTTCAAAGTCTGACGTTGAATTTAAGTGTTGGGAGTTAGTTTTGTCTTGTACAGAGAAAATTATCAAAACCTTTTTCGGTCTGGACGATAATAAGAAAGAAAAAGTAGCAACTGAAAGGAAAGTTGGTGCTAGGATAAGTTGTGGAGTTTCGCAGGTTATAGGAGCTGTCCAGGCGTGTGCGTATAAAAGAAAAAGTGATGAAGCAATTACTAATGCTCAGGATAATATTAGAACTGATCATGACGAAAGTTTTCTGCAAGATTCTTCGCAAAACAGACCTGGTTGTATCAAGAAAAGTAGATTATCGCAAATGAAAGGACAGAAGAAAGAGCCTTCAAAGAAAACTGGTAAAAACAAACCATCACAAAGCTTTGTTAAAGATAAAACTACTTTTTTGCCCAGCCAGCAGGTGGAAAGTTTAGGAAACTATCAAATTGAAGACTCTGGTAAGCAGGAACTATTTTTGAAGCCTCGAAAGCTTAAATCTATTATTAAAAAGCCTTTAACCATTAGGATTGAACACAAAAAACCTAATCTTGAGTCAAAACTAAACGAAAAAGCCATAATTGTACTAGGAACGACAAAAGATGATCAGGCTAAGCAATTTCAGTTGGCAGACTCAAAAAAAGAAAATCATGCTCCTTTTAACCAACAGATGGTTCAATTCGATCAAAAATCTGTATATTCACGGTTAAATAATGACGAAGACCAAGGGAAGGACCTTATAATGGACATGTTTTTAAAATCTACTCAAGTTTTTACCGGGGAAGTCGGGAATATTAGCGAGAAATCTTGTCCAAATGTAAGTTGCGACACCATTGAAGAATCGAATTTCGTGATGGAAAATAATATTCAAGATACTATTAAAGGAATAAATACGACTATGTCTATAAGCGTTAATGTAAAGAAGAAACAAATAAAAGATCAAAGGAAAAATGCGTCTAAACATGTTCAGACTTCTATTATAGAAGACAGATTGAACAAAATGACATCTAAATGTGTTCAGACAAGTCAAAAACCAGTCTTAGAACGAGTTAGAAGTAACCTGAGCGATTTAACACATCAATTCGAAGGATTTCAGCTAAGCCACCAAGATCATGACAACGAAAAAGATAACTATACAATTTTAATTAACACTGTCCATAAAAGAAGGGAGTTTAGATTTGTAAGGAAGAGTGAAGAAGAGATGGACGTTGATAATAGTGAGGAAAAAAAGAGTTTTAGACCGTTGAAAATATGTCACTGTCGAGAGGATGATGGAAAATTTTTTAAATTTGGTCAAAGCGAGAAACGAGGGGTTTTGGGTTTGAACGATAAAAGTGATTTTGGTAAGTACTGGTGATAGTTTTTACGCATAAATGATATATTACATGTACTAATCGTAAATAGTGTGTCAAAAAGAAGTAAGCATTATCTTTATGAGCTGCACTGTTAATACGGCCAGTAAGCATTTTTTGACTTGCTTGCGTCGTTTTTTCATAGTCATGTTTACGCATTGGTTCGAGTATTTTCAAAAATATCATTAATGTTTAAATTAAACAAAGAATTAATCTTAATTAGCAATTATTATGGTATTTTTTAATTGCAGGTCCAACCAGCGCGTTAAAGAATTTATTTGAAAACCCTTCTAAACAAATGGATAACATTATCGATAAAGGTAGCAGTAGAAACGATTTTCCTAACAGAGAAGACAGTGACACAGTATTTAAAAAACCCCAACCACCTGCTTTGAATGAACTGCAACTAATAACTTTACAGAACCAAAAATGTAATGGTAAAATCGGAACAAATAATCTCAATTTTCGAGGCGTGAGAAAATATACTGGTCTTGGGCAAGTTGAACTGTGCGAAAAAAGTCCGTTTTTTTCTAAAATTAATGTTCAAAGGCAAAGATCAACCATTGTAAATAGTAATTCTCGGCCAGCGTATGATTTTCTTCAGCCATCATATAAAGCTTTTCAGCCTAGGTTTAAAAGTACTCAGGTTCGCCAAAACCATCTGGAACCTAATTTGAATGTCCCTAGGAACGCTGTTGTTTCATCACCGTATTTTCCTAGAAACTGTAGAGAAGTTGCCAAAGAGAGCAACGTATATTTAACACGCACAATAAGAAATGATTATTTTGAACCTTTAAATGCAAATAATCAGATCCAAAGCTGTGTTAATGAAGGTTTTCCCCTATACAACCTAAATCAAGTACATGCCAACGAATACCGAATGAAAGATTATTATAATTTTGAAAACTGTTCAAAAACACATTACTATAATAATATTGCCAACGAAAACTTATATCATAATATGCCTTATGTCGATAATTGTCCTAGACTTTCGAATACCAACCTTATGCATCATTCTTGTTGCCATAAAACTATGTGTCCCCCCGAAAACCTCCGTCAATATTGTGAAATACCAAGAGTAAACGATTTGAAACCACAGAATTTTTTTAAGCAAACTTTTAGCCAATGTAAAGATAACTGGAAAAGGAATATGGGAAATAATAATAACAGGCCTGGAGCTAAAAGTACCCGTTCTCAGAGTAGTTTTTCTGGTCCTGAATGTGGAGATCTTACTATGAATACTGAGATTCGAAAATCAAAGCTTCCACAGCATAATAATGACGTTCAGATCAATAAAAATATCAATGTTTCACATGAAAATAGCATCGATACACCTAGAAAAGATGCCCATTTTTATAAAAACAAAACACCAAGTCTACAACCAATCGCGGAAAATAGGTCAAACTGCTGGGATGAAGCTCCATGGTACACGCCGAACGTGTCCGATGAAAACATGTATTTTGAGAGATCTGTTAGTGAGCATGAAGAACCGGAACGAAATAAGAATGCATCGGTTTTTCTAAAATTACAAAATCTACCTACACATCAAAATTCTGCAGAGATTAATGGAATAAGAACGAAGGTTGACGAAGAGAAAAATACATCTAATTTCAAATTCAGTTGTACCCCCGATATTTTTAGTAGTGAAGTTGTCTGTAAAACAGCTAAGAATTCTGAAAAAATTGGGAAAAGTTCTGAAATAAATGCTGAAAATGGTAATACATTTTGGGTTCTAGAAAAAAATAAGCAAGATTTTCAAGAACCAACTCAATATGTTCCACAAGACTTTAATGCATTTTTCGATTTAGCTAGTTTTGGTATTGTGGAATCTAAAGATGCCGTTAGGACAACAAATGCAGTATGTCCATCAAGAGAGGGCAGTGTTCTGGAAATAACAGTGTTCGACGACCAAGATAATAGGAGACCTGTAGATGTTAGAAAAAAGGGCAATAGTTTTTTAAGCTGTGAGAGTGTGGCAAAAATAGAGGAAAGGAAGGAAGATGAAGAAAAATGTGCTGAGAAGAGTAGAGTAATTGTAGATTCTCAAAATGAATGGGTTAGAAAATGTAACGTGGTTGGAAAAGGATTTTATGTTAATAAAAGGACAGGTAGGTACATTATTTGTTTTTTAAATCAATAATAATTAAGTGTCAGGAGGGTGACTCCCTCGGATTTACATTGTATTTATTTTATTATTGCAAGTGTAAAATAATAATTTTTTTAGGTATGGTGACTTCGTCTACTCCTAAAATCGATGAAGGATATTTTATTTTTGACAGACGGTTAGATTTCGTACCAAAGGGGATGTCGCCCGTTTTAAAGGAACACAAAAAAATTGACAGATCTTTGAGCCAAAACGCCAAAAGTAAATTGCAAGACTTTATTCTGGAAAGTTACGAAAACGAGCTGATGGTGATCAAATGGCAACATTTTATTTATGACGGTATGATACTAAAATAATTCACGTTTATTCGTCATTATCACAAAATATACTTAATAGGTACAGGGTGATTCATAAGTTGATACTTCTTGTTTAGCTGTGTATAGAAGGCATTAAAATAAACAAAATTTTTAAATACCTTTTCAAAAAACTCAAAAATAAGGTACTTATATTCATTTATTATACTATGGATTAAATACGGTTCTGCCTAACTTGCCCGTTAAATAACATTAAGAAAACTTCTGGGTGTAGGATGAGCCCGCAAGGGAAAGCGTATAATCTCGAAGCAGCAGCCGCACTTTGACGACACTCACCGTAAATTAGCACTTCATATCTACTAGTTCATTGTTTTCAAATTTTACCATTTTCACGTGTCACCAATTTAAAATTAACTTGCTTCAGAAAAACACACCGCAGCGTATTGCGAAATAACTGAACACCTACCCGTAACGTGCGTGACCAATAAGATAAACAACATAAAGTATAGTGGGCTACGTTTTGATGACCAGGCACGCACATATTTTTACATTTTTTGAAAAAAGGTATTTGAAAATGTTTATTTTAACGCTTTCTATACACAGCTAAAAAAGAAGTATCAACTTAGGAATCACCCTGTATAAACTTTTTGATGTATATTTTCGCTGTTTAAATTTTTTGATGTATATTTTTCCTCGAACTTTAGATCCAAAAACATTTTTCGAGGAAATGTGCAAAGAAAAATCGAAACAATTTGAAAACTGTATACCCAGTATTCAAGACAGTTTTGTCAAGAATAAATTTCAGAAAGATATGGTGGATTTCGACCGTAAACTGTTTAAAAATATCGAAATTATCGGACAGGTAGATGGAAAGTTTATTGCTGTATTGGAAAATACTAAAAAGATGGTAGTATTGTTTGATCAACATGCCGTACATGAAAGAATTAGAGTCGAAGAATTTTTAAAAGGTGTAGTTATTATTTATTACTAAATTAGTAATAATAGACCCATACCATTAATAGATTTATTTGTAAAAGTTTTTGATTTTTTTTTTAAATAATTTTATTTAGAAAGAATACAAAATTCATTAATAAACATGTTCAGGATTCGGGCCAAGAGAACGCAATGTGTTATTGTCTAAATACGTAGATATAATTTCGCATGGACGTGGTACCTTGGAGAAAAATTTAGAAACATTGGTCGGACGTTCTTAAATGAATGATTTTTCTCTCCTATTTGATCTTCGTTGTACCGGGTGGTCAACCAAGAATGACCGCCGGCCATATCTCAGACACTAGTAATCGTACAGCATCCGGGTAAATTTTTTTATGACAAAAGTGCCCAAGAGAAAATGCTGGAAATTATTTTTAAGTTCCGCATTTTGCCGCAAGAGGGCGTAATTGAAAAGTAAATTTTACATATCTCCGAAAATTCCACATTAAGGTATATCTATGGTCAATTCTACATAAAAATGGTCTCTTGCGTTTTTCTCCTCAGGCACACCGTATTAAGTGAAGGTGGTCATTTCCAATTTCCAACAATTTTTATAAAACAAAATTTTGCATTATCAATGTTAATAATAATAGTAGAGCTAATTTAATTTAATTATTTTAATTAAGAACGGTGTGCCTGAGGCTGAGGAGAAAAACGCAAGATACTATTTTTATGCAGAATTGACCAGGCTAATCAGAAATAATATCCACATGGAAAAATATCAATGGCGTACCACTTTTTTTCTAAAAAATATAAAATCGCTTAGTTTTAAAAATTATTCTATTGGCGATAACGCTGAAACGAACGAAGATATCGAGCTGCGGTTTTAATATTTTTTCTAGCAAATTTCATCTACTTTTCGATTATGGTATCATAATTATACCGTATGATTTATTTTTTCGGAGTAAAATCAAAAATGTGTTATTATTGCAAATTGCGCCCTCTAGCATTTTTTTTGAGAACTATTATGGACAACTAAATACGATTGGTGAAAGTGCATACATTTTTTTTCCAAACAGTCTTTAGTTTACTAAAATCGAATAAGTCGTTTAAAAGTTACAGCGATTTAACTGATTACATTTTCAACAGCTTCCCCCCCCCTCTTATGTACGTCAATGAGCATAAGACCTAAATGATGCATAATTGTCCAAGCTTTTTAATGGTGTTATCAAAGATATACCTTAATGTGGACTTTTAAAATTTACTTTTCAATTACGCCCTCTTGCGGCAAAATGCGGAACTTATTCCTGCATTTTCTCTTGAGCACTTTTGTCATAAAACAATTTACCCGGATGCTGTACGAGATACTTTCTGAGATATGGCCGGCGGTCATTCTTAGTTGACCACCCGGTACATTGTATCTATTGACTAAATCACGTTTCATTTCAGAATACAAAGGTTTACGGACCAGCTGCAAAGAAAAATTCACATTTTTCATGCCGCGAAATGATCTGAGTCTATTAAGAAAACATTCCGAGTATCTTGGTTCGTTGGGATTGGATGTGGAATTTTTCACGGATGGCCTAAAAATTCTCAATGTACCTTTATGCGTGCAAGAAAAATTCAACTCTCAGGTAGGTTTTGAAATTTAGAATAAATGTACGTAAAACTTTTTCGGAAAATGTGAAAACTAAAACACACTTGAGTTTTTTTCACGGTATTACAACGTGACGTTGACAAGTAGTTTTGCGTGTCAAATATTTTATTTTTTCTTGTGGTCGAAATCAAAATTTAGTGATTATAACATAATTGACAGAAAGAGAAATTGAATAATTAAAAATTAAAATTTAATTTAAGAATTATAGTGTCCCAGTATAATATAACATAAAAAAAAATTATGATTTTTAAAATGTTTTGGGATTGTCTGCAGGGTCTTAAATTAAAATGTCTTTTTTTATATATAAAAACGAATTTCATGTGAATTAAGTGGCGCGGCATTAGTGGAGACTTTTTAGATAATATCGGGGCATCATTTCTATTTTTATGTTCTGCATGGCGAATGATATAATTTGAACCTTTAAAATAAATTTTCAATTTTTTTTTTTGAAAAAAAATAAGGTACCTATCATCCGCCAAACTAGAAGTTCTTGTGAACCCTCTTAGTAAAATTTGTGTATTAATTTTTTAATTAGACAAGCCAGGAAACTATGCCGCGTTTCACCCTTCATTCAAAAACGGGCTCTTCGATTGATTTTAAATTTGGACTATAATAAGCAATCGTGTCGCGGAATGTTTAAAAAGCACAATTTCTTGACCGTTCCAGCAATATTTATCAGCATAATGTTTATTAAGAAACATCCTCAAAAGTTTTCTCACTTCAAAATTAACCATGCATACAGCACTAGACGTAAAAATATTGATTATAATTTTCCTGAACATAAACTAACCTTAAGTGAGAAAAATTGTACATATTCTGCCATTACGTTCTATAATGCATTACCTAACAACATAGTCTCGAAAGATTGGATATATTTAAACGAACTTTGCACAGTTATTTGTGCAACATAGAGCCCTATAACATAACTGAGTTTTTAACAAAATAGTATGTATTGTGTCTTTTATACCTAGTGTTATTTTATTTCTTTGTTATTTGACGTATTTCAAACTTTGTGATTGTACAAACCTTGTTTTGAAATAAATGCTTCTAATCTTATCTTAATTAAACAGCTTTTTCTTAACAAATTTTCTCTCAAGAGTCACTTCACTGGTACATCTTTTCTTTATATAATAATGAAAATTAATGGTATTTGTCGAGTCGAACAGATTTTAAAGATTCAGACAAAACCATAACATTTTTGTATTTACTATTTTTTTAGATTCTTCTTTAAATTTTAGGACACTTCTGAAGACCTAAGTAAAATTATAAATATGTTAATAAAGGAAATAATCGATTCTCTAAAAGAAACAAGAGGATCGACATCGCAACTTCCCAAAATTATTCAGAATATTATAAATCTTAAAGCCTGTAGAGGTAAATATAGGCAGTTAAGTATAATATATTGACAGTAAGATTTACGGAGTAAATATTGACCTGTAGACGTCGGAAGTTCTTAAGGGGAAACGTAAATAGTTTTGTCTATGGTAATTGGTGTGAGATTCATACCGTCACACGGCGAACTATAATTATTAATAAAAAATTAAGGAGTGGTACATGTCTTATTCTTTCATGGGTGCAATTGCAAGAAAAATGGCCTGGAAGCATGCGCTTCGACGACGTTTTAATCAGCTGATGCACGTTTGCCCATTTAAAACCTGCATCAGCTGTTTAAAACGTCGACAAAGCGCATGCTTTCAGGCAATTTTTTCTTGCAATTGCACCCAATGTAAAAAGGCTTATAATATGACAGAACATTTCTATGCAATAAAAATATATGTGAAAGTTTCTTCTTATTGACTTTAAATTTTTAACGGTAGTATAAGAGAAGGAATCTTAACAATTACAACGTTAAGTGGTTATTTTTTCAAGGTGCGATAAAGTTTGGCGACAGTTTAACGAGAGATGATTGTATAAAGTTACTGAATGATTTGTCCAAATGCAATTTGCCATTTCAGTGTGCCCATGGAAGACCGACGCTAACGCCAGTGTTAACGCTGAGTAGAATTGACGTTAAAGAAAAGGTAAGAAATCTCCGTTTCAAATTATACCTAAAGCTAAAATAGTTTAAAAACGCGACAGTTTCAACACCGCCCTTCTACACTAATTGCTTTCATTCCGTCAGCTGATGGAAACAGCGTTGCCGCATTAGACAAAGAAAATGTTGCCAGATTTATTATGGGTTTTCTCATTATCGGTCTGATTTGAGCGGTCCTTACCCAACTTTTCAAGCAGTCGATTTGAAAAAAAAATTATGATTTGAAGATATTTTAGAACAATGTATTTATTTCTGTTTCAGATTAACAAATTGGATTTTAAAAAGCTGTTTCGATGATTCGTTACGCAATGTTTGAGGTTTAACTTAATGACGCACAAGAAGTAGACTTATTTGATCAGTTACTCTGATTAAGTTAGATTTTTTGTATTTACTGTAGAAGGAAATAAGGTATATTTTTACATTCGAAATAAAATTTATGTTATGTCATTTCTTGTCTTTCTTTCGAATTAGGCTTTTCACTTCTTCGTTCGCTGCCAGGGCGAATCCAGAGGGGACCTACAGCTTAACGTGGATTCCGAACCACAAACCTCAGTCATGCAACACTCCTCCCCAAGGGCTATCGACCCTAGGTTTCTTGCGCCATCATTGTATGACCTACCGATTGGGGAGTGTGTATCTTCTTCCGCACCCCACGAGATATACGATCTCATCCGGCCTAGGTTGGGAGATAATACGTTTTACACTCTTCTCTGCATTTTTAAACTTACTAAAATTCGTACATACTTTTTTTATTGTGCGTATGCCCACTCTGGGGATCGAACTCGATAAATAAATAAAAAAACTATGGGACCAGAAACACGGGACTTTATCGAATATACGTCATGAACACGGCAGCTTGACAATGTTACCAATGTTCTTTAAAATTTTGACATTGTAATACAATGACAAAGTCTGAAAAGCAATCTAATAGAAATAATTGCCCAAAACGGACTTAAGCGAAAAAATATAAAAAAATCATCATATTTCAAACACGTTAACAATATTTTGTCTTAAAATAAGTTATTAAAGTTCTAGAAACAAAATATATTATTTAACCAGCATAAAAGGTTTCACATGTGGCAACATCGAAATTATTGACAGAAGACCAAGCTAATGAAATGACAGTTGAAAAAGTCTAACCCAAGTTATTTGTCGAGCTTTCTGCTCTATGAGCAAATAAATAAATAGAACAGTTATTTTAAACAAAAATCCAGCAAAATTTCACAATAATTCGGATGTAAACAAAAAAAACGACTTGACAAGTGAAAAATCGGTAACGATACTCACTGTAAATTCTTATCGGATCGACGTCGAGTAACCGCGCCAGTTTTGCGTTTTTAAAATTTGTGGAAATTGTGCATGTTTCCAATGAGCTGCAAAGCATTCATGGTAATTACCTAGCAATAGTTTTATTGGTGATAAACTCCTATTATAACACCGACTTAATAATCTAAATGCCAAAACTATCAAATATGAGATTAGTGAAAGAGCCCGTTGCAAGTCGTTTGCAATTAATAGGAAAAAAATGCATCAGCTGATTAAAATGACATCAAAGCGCATTCTTTCAGGAAATTCTGCTTGAAAATTAATAAATAGAATAAAAATACCTTTAAGGGTAAATTTAAAACCAAATGTAATTCTTTGCTGGAAACGTTAAACACGTGCACGGCAGTCTGTCGTCATTCAAATCCGGTTGCGTTATTGAGGCGCCCATTGGCGTCCGCCCAACTTGGGGTTTGGTGGTACTTACCCAAATATTTAAACGGTCGTTGCTTAAAAAAACAGAGTGTTTCTCTAGGATATTCAAGGAGTCACCCATTGAAATATAACGCGTCAATTCCATAACACCTTATATATGGCGAGGAAAGTGACCGGTAATGGTATTTGCCCATTTCTTTTGTCGGTTAAAACAAGCTAATATCCTATTTAAAAAAAAACACATTGATGGCTTTCCTTACTTTTAATGTGACTCACTTATAAATATAAATAAGTAGTACCTACATTTATTACAAAAAAATTAATTACTGGAGATGGGCGAAACTTAAGTTACCGAATTTTACCGTACTTTACATTACCATAATACGGTTGAGGAATTGAATTTTACCAGGAAAATTTACATTATAGTCTTTATGGGTAAAATTCAAATTGACCATTTTAGGATTATTACATAATCACGCTTAACGTTCAGGAAAAATTAGAAAAAACACGAAAAAAATCGTCGAAAAATATAGTTTAACTTAAGGCAGTAAAGTAAAACACTCTCTTTACCGGTAAACCGCCCATCTCTACTTAAATTACAGATCATAAAAATAAAAAAACTTGTTCCTAAAAATCACATTGAATAAAACATGCTGGTGTTGCCAAACTGTTCTTTTTTTAAGCGTGAAACACTCCTGGTGCCACAGAGGAATATATCGTTTTACATTGGACGATGTGTTAAGTCCTATAGTGTATTTTTATCCTGTATTTTTTTATGCAGTGTTGGCTAGTGACAAAAACACTGTTTCACAACCGCACAGCAATTCGTGTTTTTCATACAGTATATTTAAAGGCTCTTTTACCGGTTTGGGCAGTGGCAGCTCGTGGACATCGAGTATGGGATCGCGGTACACAAAAATAAGCGCAAACGGAAATATCCTAATATTTAAGGTAAAGTCTAAGTTACGGTTGTACATTTACAATTAAGCTTAGTTCAACATTAAATAAAGCTCAAACTTCATTTTGACAATCAACAAGAATATAAAGGTGTTGTCAAATTGAAGTTTGAGCTTGGTTCAACGCTGAACAAAGCTTAAGTCGTAATTGTACAACCGGGCCTAAAACATATAACTTAAAAATTCATTGCATTGTCTTTAAATCACAACGTTTCAACAGGTAAGTATCTCAGGATTCACATGAAGACGACTGAAGATACTTACCAGTTAAAACGTTGTGATTTAAAACCAAATAAAGACAATGCAAGTCTTCCAATCATTCAAGAAACATGTCTCCAACCTCCAAACCAACTTTAAAAATTCATATCGGAAATATATTTTTCCACAACTTTTTCTTAAAAGTTATCTATTTTGTGCAGTGAATTTCACATATCTACTTATCTTATGCATAAATAAAAAGTCGTTTTCTGCGTTCAGTTCACACAAGAGCTTGGCGAGTACTGCAACAATTTAAAACTGTACCATGAGTCGCGCGCGGCGTTGCCAAGTCATTGGAAAAGTAATGCAATTTTACTGATAAGTGCAGATATTATGCGAGCCAGTATGCAAGACATGACCAAGACTACCATTTTCTACTAGTTTTTTGTTGTATCCTCTTTTCTGAACGATGTTTTAGACTATAATAATTGATAAATAAATTACTTTGCTTTAAACACGTTTTTCTTGAACAAGGACAAATCATGAGTGATTTCAAAATGTTTAATTTATTCTGGTGGAAAACATGACATCAAATTACATAAAGAACAATTTCTTTTATTCTGAAGCAAGAATCAGTTGCTTCATACTCTTTTTGTGAGCCCTAAAGTTTCTTTTTGCATTAAAATTTTTCCCACACACATACAATTAAACTTATAACTGTTAGGATTTGTAAATACAGGTCTGGCGAAATACTTTTACAATCAGACGCTTAATGGGCAGAAATAAGTTTCAACCGACTCACTGCAGGAACGGGTTTTGTTACAGGTGATCGGGGCAGAGCGGCCAAATTTAAATTTGAAATAAAATGGCGGCGCAACAGAAGCTGGATTGCCATTACTTTTATGGAAATCCCAGCAAGATGCGAAAAATTTCCAAAGCCATCAAGGAATTGCCTGGAGAAGGTCCAATAACCATGGATGAAACGAAACAAATTTTCAGAAAAACTTTTGACTTCAGGCCGACAGTGGCAACGTTAAATAACTTTAAAAAAACAATTATTCAAATGAAAGAAGAGTTTCTCAATAACGATCATTTAAACAGTAATAACCCGATAATGGCCCTTATTTATCTTCTCCTCATTTTTAATTCAGAACTTGATTCCAATTTTACTAGGTCGGGGTGTTCCCTTTTTAGGGCACGGAACGTTTATTCAAAAATTTTTAAATGTGAGCGTGTAAAGGAAATCTATGTTAAACAGTTAAGACGGACATTGTGCCAAGTGGCATTTATGCACAAATTAAAAGCCATTAAAAAAAAGTTAAAACTGAATAAACTTAACAAACGAAACTTTACCGAGGAGAATGAGGCGCAATTCAAAAAAGTGTTAAAAAAATATATAAAATTTTCTGTCAACAAACTGTCGACCGTGCGCCCACTCGCTGAGCCGTCGACACCATCTGTTGATGAGTCGACAGTTCAGCTAGCAGGCACATGCTCGACTGCTAAACAGATGGACGTATCTCATAACGAGCCTGCTGTTGACGTATCTCATAACGAGCCTGCTGTTGACGCATCTGATGATAACAGTGAAATCGTTGAAAAATCGTTATTTGTAAAAGTGCCGTCGACCTCACAGTGTATTTCAATAAGCTCTTCAAGCAACCAATCCACACTTCATAGACCGTCGACCTCACGCAGTATTTCAATAAGCTCTTCAAGCAACCAATCCACACTTGATAGACCGTCGACCTCACGCAGTATTTCAATAAGCTCTTCAAGCAACCAATCCACACTTGATAGACCGTCGACCTCATGCAGTATTTCTTCCACAATAAGCTCTTCAAGCAACGATTCCAGACCATTTCAATTAAAAGACAAAGTGTGGGCTAAAATCCGGGGATTCCCATATTTTCCCGGCATTATCTGTGACATTAACAAAGGGGGTTATCGGGTGCAATTTTTTGACAAAGAGAAAACACGGGGAAATGTCGGCAGCAACAAAATTTTTCACTTCGACAAATTTAAACCAGAACAAATCAAAACCAAATCAATAGCTGTTAGACGAAAATTTTTTTATCAATATAACAAAGTGTTAAACTGGGAATAAATTTTAATTTATGTTTTTCTTCTTTATTTTTTATCAATATGACAAAGTGTTAACCTTCGAATAAATTTTAATTTATGTTTTTCTTCTTTATGTAAAAAAATATCCTTAGTTGTTGAGAAATTCTTCTTCTGTATCCTTAGTTGTGCTCATGTTGTGCTCTTGATAAAGAGCGGTTTTAAATTTTATAATATGTTTAAATGTTAAAACAAATTTATGTTTTTCTTCTTTATGTTTATGTCATTATTTATTGCTTGCTGAAATGTTCGAAGCATTGCAGAAAGTATCACACAAGAACCAAGTTTTTTGATCTTGTCCCTGGTTTCGGCATGTATGTAATGGTTAAATCGGGGTTTGTAATATACCAGCTATAAAATAAATAAAGAGAAAACAGATTGTAATGCTGGCTGTTTAGCTTATCTATGGCTGCTTATGCGCCGTCTGTGAGATGCTGGAAGAACGGAAAAGTAAGACTTAAGTAAGTTTTCTCTTTATTTATTTTATAGCTGGTATATTACAAACCCCGATTTAACCATTACATACATGCCGAAACCAGGGACAAGATCAAAAAACTTGGTTCTTGTGTGATACTTTCTGCAATGCTTCGAACATTTCAGCAAGCAATAAATAATGACATAAACATAAAGAAGAAAAACATAAATTTGTTTTAACATTTAAACATATTATAAAATTTAAAACCGCTCTTTATCAAGATAAGAGCACAACATGAGCACAACTAAGGATACAGAAGAAGAATTTCTCAACAACTAAGGATATTTTTTTACATAAAGAAGAAAAACATAAATTAAAATTTATTCGAAGGTTAACACTTTGTCATATTGATAAAAAATAAAGAAGAAAAACATAAATTAAAATTTATTCCCAGTTTAACACTTTGTTATATTGATAAAAAAATTTTCGTCTAACAGCTATTGATTTGGTTTTGATTTGTTCTGGTTTAAATTTGTCGAAGTGAAAAATTTTGTTGCTGCCGACATTTCCCCGTGTTTTCTCTTTGTCAAAAAATTGCACCCGATAACCCCCTTTGTTAATGTCACAGATAATGCCGGGAAAATATGGGAATCCCCGGATTTTAGCCCACACTTTGTCTTTTAATTGAAATGGTCTGGAATCGTTGCTTGAAGAGCTTATTGTGGAAGAAATACTGCATGAGGTCGACGGTCTATCAAGTGTGGATTGGTTGCTTGAAGAGCTTATTGAAATACTGCGTGAGGTCGACGGTCTATCAAGTGTGGATTGGTTGCTTGAAGAGCTTATTGAAATACTGCGTGAGGTCGACGGTCTATGAAGTGTGGATTGGTTGCTTGAAGAGCTTATTGAAATACACTGTGAGGTCGACGGCACTTTTACAAATAACGATTTTTCAACGATTTCACTGTTATCATCAGATGCGTCAACAGCAGGCTCGTTATGAGATACGTCAACAGCAGGCTCGTTATGAGATACGTCCATCTGTTTAGCAGTCGAGCATGTGCCTGCTAGCTGAACTGTCGACTCATCAACAGATGGTGTCGACGGCTCAGCGAGTGGGCGCACGGTCGACAGTTTGTTGACAGAAAATTTTATATATTTTTTTAACACTTTTTTGAATTGCGCCTCATTCTCCTCGGTAAAGTTTCGTTTGTTAAGTTTATTCAGTTTTAACTTTTTTTTAATGGCTTTTAATTTGTGCATAAATGCCACTTGGCACAATGTCCGTCTTAACTGTTTTACATAGATTTCCTTTACACGCTCACATTTAAAAATTTTTGAATAAACGTTCCGTGCCCTAAAAAGGGAACACCCCGACCTAGTAAAATTGGAATCAAGTTCTGAATTAAAAATGAGGAGAAGATAAATAAGGGCCATTATTGGGTTATTACTGTTTAAATCATCGTTATTGAGAAACTCTTCTTTCATTTGAATAATTGTTTTTTTAAAGTTATTTAACGTTGCCACTGTCGGCCTGAAGTCAAAAGTTTTTCTGAAAATTTGTTTCGTTTCATCCATGGTTATTGGAACTTCTCCAGGCAATTCCTTGATGGCTTTGGAAATTTTTCGCATCTTGCTGGGATTTCCATAAAAGTAATGGCAATCCAGCTTCTGTTGCGCCGCCATTTTATTTCAAATTTGTCCCTGGTTTCGGCATGTATGTAATGGTTAAATCGGGGTTTGTAATATACCAGCTATAAAATAAATAAAGAGAAAACTTACTTAAGTCTTACTTTTCCGTTCTTCCAGCATCTCACAGACGGCGCATAAGCAGCCATAGATAAGCTAAACAGCCAGCATTACAATCTGTTTTCTCTTTATTTAATTTATAGCTGGTATATTACGTTCTTTTTAGGCACCTGATTGTAAAACCATTTTGCTAGACCTGTATAGGCATAAAATTGTCCATGTTTAGCCTCTCAAAAGATAAGTAGAACTGAAAATAGAGTAGAATATGTGATTTGTTTGGTTTGACAATAAAGCCTTGGAAGTTTCTTTTTATTTGAATGTTACAAGCCAAACTTAAATCAATTCTTTGTGTAGCTACAGACCTTTTTACAAAAAATGAGCCCAACAAATTGTTTTTTTTTTAACTTTAATGCCTCTCTATGCGCGTACTGACAATACAGTTTATTTTTGTCAAGAATTATTTTACAAATTTATTCTATAACTCATCTAAGGGTTAAATCTATTTCCAATTTTCGAAATGATTATGTTCTTTTGGTAATAAACGTGTGTAGTTTCTCTAAAGGTACATACTTAAATATGTATTCTTATATAGGAGCCGCCAATGCTTTAACGGGTGTTTCATCACTTACAGTCTTCAGGCCGTAAATTTAGTTTTTTTTAACAAAATTTATATCCCTAAAAAAAACTTAGCCACAACGAGGCTTCTATTCTAGTTGTCCATCTTTGGCGATAAGAAAAACTATGTTTTTCCAAATCACCTTAAGAAATCATTGGAATTCCTAAATTTTAAATTTTTCTATGGACCCCCCCCCCCCCCCCCCAACTCATTTAAACCTGGCATTAGAGAATAAAGAACGAAAATACACTTACAGCGCATCGATTGTACAATGGAAAACGGTATTACGAAAAATATCAGGAACAATCTCAAAGTCTTAAATTTAAAATTCTATGTATACAGATTATTGAGTTTATACTGTTCGGGACAAAAAAAGAAGCCTTTTTTCGAAGCACTGGCAACGTTTTTAACGCATTCGATACCTGTTTTCTTCATGCACTTCGCATAGTTCCCCTTTGAAGTCCAATTTTATGACAAAGTCCAAGTCCCTGTTATTCCTCGGGTTAGGTTTCATGGTAAACGTACCATGGACCTCTTCTCCTTTCTGTACAGTCATGTAGTCTTCGAAGTAAAACACGGTCTGTTTCCAATGGGTGTACGGAGCATCTGGAGCTGTCGTGAACCCTATTCTTTTGTGACACTTTGTGAATTCTACTGTGAAGTATGTGACTAGAGCTTGGACATAATCATTTCTTCTTACGCTGAGGGTGAAATCGGACGAGAACTCGAGATCTTCTTTTTTGACCGTGTAAAGGTCGACTTCTTTTACGAGGGCGGGGCTCGTGACTACTTGTTTGGGATCCACTACGTCTACTAAGGGTTCACTGATAGCTACCTGTAATAAAATATGTTTATTTCAAATATACATTATATAATAATCATAATAACCATGTTTATATTTTATTCTTTAACAAACATATAGTACATCAATCTTATTAGAGGAACATCTTTTTTGTGTAGTATTTAAAATTATAAATTAAATTTTAAATCGCACAAGCAGCTTTTATGAAATTAGGTCCGCCAACGAAGCGAGAACGGAAGATTAAATCATTATCGAGGAACTTATCAAAAATACTAAACCAGTTTGAAAATGCCATATTTAAAACATCAATATCTTAAAAACAATTGAATTTAGACATATAATTTTTATACAAAATATACGTGGAATTTTATAGGGAATTAGGAAATAATATTTAGGGTGTTCCATTGTCACACCAATATATAAAAAGGGCTGTAAAAATGATATTACAAATTACCGACCAATTAGTTTAATTTCTACTTTTGCGAAAATCTTTGAAAAATGTCTTAAATGTAGATTGTCTGATTACCTAACCTCATTTAACATTTTGAGTAATAAACAGTATGGGTTTATGAAGGGAATGAGTACTAATGATGCCATGTTCGAACTTATAAATAACATAAAAAGTAGTCTTGACAACAACGAAAAGGGTATTGCGGTCTTTCTGGATTTGGCGAAGGCCTTTGATACGGTACCCCACAAATTACTAATTGATGCTCTTGAACATTATGGTATTAGGGGTGTGGTGTTGGAGGTTTTTAGAGATTATCTTGAGGGTAGGAGGCAGGTAGTGAAAATAAGAAACGTTTATAGTGATCCATTGGAGGTCAAGATTGGCATCCCGCAGGGGACAGTGCTTGAACCCCTCCTTTTTATCACCTATATTAATTCCTTATTAAATTTGGATATAGATGGCGTATCTATTTCATATGCTGATGATACGGTATTGTTTTTTAAAGAAGACACTTGGGAGAATACTAGGAGTAAGGTGATTAAGGGATTGGAAAAAGTGAAATGTTGGCTGGATCAAAATAAACTAACTTTAAATGCGGATAAAACATTTTACGTCGCATTTTCTTTGACTGATGTAAGGAGGCCTAACTTTGACTCAATTGTGTTGGTCAAGTCTGATCTCATTATAAGGGAAACTAACACAATAAAGTATCTGGGTATTACTATAGATAAAAATCTAAAATGGACTCACCACATTCAAGATTTGACCAACAAAATTAGACGTCTAATCCATAAATTTTATCTAATACGTCAGATATTACCAAGAGTTTTACTTGTCCAGATTTATAGGTCACTAGTAGAGTCACTGCTTGGGTATGGAATCATTGTCTGGGGGGGACTATATAAGAACGCTTTAAAGCCATTGAACATTGTACAGAATTTTATATTGAGGGTTGTTTTTTTCCGGGAAAGGTTGTACTCAACTGACCTGCTGTACAATGAACATATTAAATGTTCGATGTTTATACTATCTTAGTAATTGTGTATACTGTTTTAAAGATAAAAATAGGAACTTTTTAAACCACTATTACGAAACTAGGCACAACATTAATAAAATGATGTCTGTGCCCTTTAGAAGACATGATGCAAATCAAAGATTTACTTTAATTTTAGCACCAAAAATATACAATCTATTACCCCTTGAGGTGAGAACAATATCTCGGTACAAATCCTTTGTTAATAAATGTAGAAGTTTTTTACATAAAAACCAACATCTTGTTGATAATCTCCTGTAGAGATTTATTATTAGCGTGTGCGTTGATCTATCCCCTTCCTTCATCTTCTTTTTTTTTTATCTTAGGTAGTGAATAGTAAATGTATTTTTAATATATATTTTTTTTACATCTATAAGTTTCACAAAATTGTCTGGTTTGGTTTAGTTATGGCTACGCAAGTAGCAAACAAGTTGTTAATAGTTGCACATACAGGTGACATCACCTAGGTGCAAAACAGGTCTAGATTTAAGAAATAATTAGAATATAAGAAACCAAGTTTTGTAATTTGTAGATTGTTGTTATATAAATAAATTTAAAAATATACAAGTTTAGTCAGCCACACTTTTTTGAGCCACCCTGTATAATGTAAAATATTTTAAAAATATGCTGCTTTTACGTCCATACCACGCGCTGGTTTACTATTTTTGATAAGTTCCTTGATAATGAATGATTTAATCTTCCGTCACCGCTTCGTTGGCGGACCCGGTATAATAAAATTTTGAAAAGGACTAATTATATAAATTATTTTCAACAATATTAATTAAAGCTTTTTCAAGAATATTAGAAATTATTTGTTTTTATAATCCATGTCATTATTTCAACTTTATATAAACTCTAAAAAATGAATCGTTTAAAAATGCAAACAAAAATTTAGAATTTTGTTTTGTGACTTATTGGATTTAGGTTTTATGGCTATCTATGTATTATGGTTACGCTCTTTAAGGGGGATGTCTACTGTGATGGTTTTCAAAAAATCAAAATTTTTTCAGACGTTTTTCGACTCTATAGCCTCTAGAATAACAGTGTGTAAACGTTTACCAAATCTACTCCAAAAAAAAGTTACATCCAATTTTATGATTGCCGGTCAGTTCTCACCACTAGCCGCTTTTGAGTTAAGCCGCGTTCTCAGAGCTACGTTCTGTCGCCAGCGACATCATCTCGACCAATCAGGATCGTCAGGCCAGGCTCGCAAAGAGACAGGAAGAATCAGCGCGTTTATAATTTTTCGAGGAAGGCACGCTACGGGCCAGGCATCGCAGACTAAGTGACAGTGAGACTATTTTGTTGTGAGCCACCGTTGAAACTTTAAAGTTGTTTTTCTCGAAACCCTGTTTTTCGCGCTGGACTTCGGTATGTTCAAATTATCAGAATTTAATGATTTTAGTCTTAAAATGCTTAGAATACAAGTGGTTATAGTACCCTCTAGAATCAAGTATTTTGCGATATTACAGAAAATGTAACGGCCCTTAAAATACAAAAAAAATGGTAAATTTTCAAAAAAAAATTTAAATCTCGCGCCATTTTACTCGAGTTTTGACTTGATTCTAGTGGGGGCTATAACTACATGCTTACAATTGAAGAATCTGGGTACATTTTTTTTTGTTATGAATAGAAAAATTTATTTGAATTCCGCCAGCAAGTTACGTTTTTTTTGAGGGGGTAACTTCAGCATCCTGTAGCACCCTCAAGTTTTTCATTTTTTGGGGGTTGACAAATTTTTTTTGGTACATCTTATCTTTAATAAAAAGAATTAAAAACTTGTTTTTCTGCATTTGTCTTATTATCCCCAGAAAAAAAATCGTTACACTGTCAGTCGGACTGACACTATTACCGACAGTCTTGAAAAGCCATTTATCACATACATTTTCATAAATTTGGTCTAATAAGTACTACTGTCATTCCCTTATAAGACTCTTAGTCTAAATGATCATGTAGGGTCTCTATTACAAAATAATTGCATTATATTTGGGATCAGTAATTTTATAATTATTGATATAATTTATGATTCTCAGTAATACTGATCTCAAGGTTTTCATTAAAAAAAAATATATTGGGTTAATATACGTAAATGTAAAGCTATCTAATGTTTACCATTTTTGTTTCTGAATATAATGGAATTTTTCACTATAATCAAATCTATGATATTCAGCACTAACATCCTGAACTACCTATTGAAAATATATTTCAATGAAAAATCTTCCTAGAATATTACAAACCTTTTCTAGAAACAATTAAAAACACGGCGCGAAAGTTTAGAAGAGATGTATCCAATTGACCGTGCAATTATTTTATTTGCCTTAATGGTCCACATTGATCCTGATCTAAGAATGGTAGCAATGGCCATTGAATAACAAAAGATACAGGCATTCGTTCTTGAAATCTTGTCATAAGAGTATGACATGTGCCCGCTGGTCGGGAGAAGAGGCAACATACGAAAAATAGGTTATTAACTTTTTATGTTCTTTGTTCAATAAATTTTATTTTTTTAAATTGCCTTGTTCCCTCTAAAGTCGATCCCAGAGACTTCAGTATATATGTTACCGGCCAAACCCGATTTCAGGATAAACGAGTTTGGTCTAACCCGATTTTAGGATAAACTAGATTTGCCTAGGCCTGTTAGGGTTTGTTCGTTTTCTAACAAACCCGAACAAACTTAAACAAACCCGACCAGACCCGAGCAACTTTTAGGATAAACTAGTTTGGCCTAGGCCTACATAGTCTTAGTCACAATTATATACAGGGTGTGCTAAGGCGTCAAATAACTTCTTTAAAGAAAAAGTCCATTAGTTATTTGTGTATTCAGAGCGCAGTCATTAAATGGATGCCAAGGAAAAAAACCTACCTTTCTGATTGAACTCATATCGAAACCATATACATCATCCCACCAATTGATTTTTTCATCCTTGTACTGACGATCTTCTATGGCCGTTATGAATAAGGAACAACGGTCAGGGAATAACAGGCCATCTGGTTTTAACCATTTATCCCTATAATTGAGAAAGAGTTGAAATCTAAACAATTACGAAAAGCTTATCAAATTTTATTACCAAAAACATTTCTTTGTAAATTAATTTTAAACTAAAAGCATATCAAGCATACAGAATTATTAAAAAAAGTTTTGGTCAAGTACCTGGCAAAAAGAACTGTGTCCAACATGCTTTCATAGAAAAGACAATATCCCATCCACTCAGAGATTATTATGTCCACTTTTTCAATACCTTCTGGAAGAGTAACTTCTTCTACTTTACCTGGAATAAGATGATATACATTTTTTAAAATTTATTTCAAATTTTCTTCCCGTAAGTATCATTTTTTCAAATGCCAATATCTCAATAACTATCTAGTTTAGACGTATGACCTGTTATACAAGATTTATTTTTTATTAATTACAATTTATTGGCATCTGCCAAAGGGCTAACGACCGGGGTCTTCCTGCCCAGGAGGTTTATACAAGATTTATTTAGAATCTTCAGCAAAAGTAAAAACATAATCATATAATTTTTAAAATAACAAACTTGACAACTACGTCTGGAATAACAGTTATATAACTTTAAGTGTAATTTCTCGTTTTAAAGTGAAAAAACGCTAAAGGCTATAATATTGTAACTGTTTGTATAGGTATATATAGAGTGTCCGCAAAACAGGGTTGCGACAATTTAAATCAAGTGATTTTTTAAATTTTAATCGTGAATTAAATCAAATACATTATGTAAGTGTAAAAACATAACTAATCGTCATCAGTCCAGCGTAAAAAATATTCATAAATTATGCTGCTCGTTGCCGAAAATTTTCATGTCAATCAAGTTATTTTGTATGTCGCCGAGGAGATTTTCTAACTGTAAATCTAGACAAATATTTTTGGGTGAATAAAGACAAAATAATGGATTTTAAAGTTCATTATTGCTATATTTAAGGAAAAAATCAGTATAAATTGTTAAAAATCAAAAAAATCACGATTTAATCGAAAAAATCAAATTTATTGATTTCAAATTTATTGATTTTTTCAAAAAAAATCGTGATTTATTGCAAACCTGTCGCGAAAGGTGAGCTCGTCCCTATAACTTGTTTGAGATCATGGAATGCAATTTGGAGGATTTGTATACTGTGAATATTGAAAAAAAAAAAAATTAAAAACATACTGCTCCTACCTTTTATGATAGTGATAATATGGTCCAACTTGTTTGTTTCAATAATCTTGTTGGCATACTCCACTATATTCGAGCACTCAATGGCAATGACCTTCTTGGCCCCCGCCTTAGCCGCAAACATACTGAGAATCCCAGTGCCGCAACCAATGTCCATGACGATTTTACCGTTGAACAAGTGCTTGTTGTGGTACATGGAGTTTCTGTAAGTGAGCGTCCGTACCTCGTCTTTCAGCATCTCCTCGTGGATACCGAAGTGAGCGTACGAGTCGAAATAGTAGTCCCTTGACGTCATTTCGTCGGCGGGTACGTCCTCCATTTTTTCTTCTTTGGACACGTGGTTGGTTTGAGGTGCGATTTCCATTGTTTCCATTAGAATTTCTGTAAATGGAAATAGATAAACCTCCAGAATGTATTAAATTAGGCGTTAAGCATTATTAATATATTAAATATTTTTATTGGTTTCTTTTTCCTTCTTCTGTTGGTCCCCTAGCGTACTTTAAAAAAAAAATCGTAAGAAGGTATGAAATAATGTATTTTTAAGACTATTATAATAGATTCTTAATATTATTACTTAGTTACATTAAGCCTTTTGATATCAGAATTGTCAGTTACCATTAACTAAAAAAAAGCTTTCCACCACCTTTAAGAGGCTTAGCAAAAGAAACTAGTTTTAATGCTGACACTTATGTTTTCATACTTCTTAAGAAACCTTTTGTAGTTTTTTTTTATATTTTTTTGATTTGTTACATATGTATCTATTTAAAATTCTACTTCACCCCTCGTTTCCCATTTTCAGGGTTGTTAAGTTTAAAACAATGTTTTTATAAAGCTGCTAAATTTGTCTGATTTTATTAAAAATCATTACTACAGATGTATGTGGAACAAATAGTGAAAAAAAAACTATGAATATTTAAAAAACCGTATAAAAACACGCGTAAGACCATATTTTTTTTGAAATGTTAAGGGCAATCAGTTTTTTAATGATGTTTTTGTTCTAAAATAAAAATTTGATCACCATAAATCTCTGAGAATATTAGTCCCCATCTTTGAAGATAACATTTTTTATTCCAAACCTCCAAGAAAAATTATGGGCGAATAGAAAAACTTGTTTTCATTTTCAAGGATGGTCAACTAGTACTCCTAGAGATTGATAGAATAATAAAATTTCATGGACTTTACTAAAAATCATAAATCTGTTAATAAAATAAGTATAAAAAACAAAAATTATTCATAGCTCTAATATTTAATATTAAAAGTACTTACATAGGTATATAAAACACTAAAAATACATTTAAGATAAAAAAGTTTAGCAAGTTTTAAAAAACAGGAAAAAAACAGTTTAAAACATTTTTTTTTAGTAACAAAAAAAAACTGAATGTAAATGTCCGTACACACGATCAGGCATGCCTTCGCGCCTACCTGAACGTTTCAAGCTCGCGAGTAAGTGCGATCGTGTGTATGCTGAACTGATGGTGCGTTCAGGCCACTTTGCGCGGAGCGAAGCAATCTGGCGATTCTTGATTTTCTGGTCAGGCTCGCAGGCAGGTTTTAACGTGTATACACTGCGCGTGCCAAATTTTCATTTTCAACCAGTTAAAAACTATTTAGCACTGAACTTGTTGTTTTGTGTCTAAATAAATAATAATGTATAATAAATATTTATGGCTACTACAAGAGAGAAAAATATAATAACTGAATTTATAGAACTATATCGAGAAAATAGATGTTAAAGTGGATGATAATCTTTCGTGTGGACTTATAGATTGTCGCATTACAGTATCTTCTTTTTGAATGTATGGTGATACCAAATCTAATAGTTCCATATACACTTCTTCGGTCATTCGCATGTAATTTCTGTAGTCATCTGGTTCTAATTGTAGCTCTTTTAATAAAATTATGTGTGTATATTTGTTCCTCTTAAGTAACAATGACTCGCAGTCGAACTGAGACGTGCGTACGGAATGTGTAGTATCAGACTTACTCGCAGACCTGCCTCTTCAGGTAGGCGCGAAGGCATGCCTGATCGTGTGTACGGACATTTAGAGGCGTTTTCGACTTGCAAATGACAATGCTAGTATAAAATTCGACCACTGTATCATTCATTAACAGTGAAACACTGTTTGCCTCAGCATAACAATAGCTGTATGTACTTCCTAGAAACTATTGTAACACAGAAGTTCCAGATTTATAATCCTGAGGATGACTTATACAGGTCGAAACGTTGATTAATAAACAATTTGATCATCTTGGCTTTATTATTGACCAATATCCAACCAATTCTTTGTAGATAAACTGAACTGTGGTAACTAAACTCAAGTTAATTCAACCTTGCCCATCTTTACCATTAGTCATATACAAAAAAAAAAGTTTTCCAAATATTAGATGTCACTTTCACACAAATAGGCGTTTTTCAAAATATATCACTGCCTTCAATAATTTTTGGTTTTAAAATTTCTTTCATGCATTAAAATGCTTTATTTTAATTTAATATAAATTGAATTTTGTCACAACTTAAATTTTAGGATTTGATTTGATTCCAAATGTACATTGGGGCTGTTTGAATTAAAATAAATAAATGATGGATCAAAATCGCTACAGACCAATATTGGTCTCTGGCCACGTTTTGTATTCCAATATAAAACAACATGCATTTAAGAACATCAAAGTAGCAGAAACATCATCAGTAAGGATGAAAATGAGAATTTGTCACACTTATAATAACCCTTTCACATCCCAAGTAACGAATTGCTGTATCAATAAAAACAAATTCAACCAATAGAGGAAGGGTTGCAGTCACTTACAGCCAGATTCACTAAGAAAAACGTTAATAACTTAGAAATTGTTTGTGGAGAACAAAAAATAATGCAGTCAGAACAAAGAGAAAATACCCAGAAGCCACAATATACTTGAAATCCTCTTAGAACTTTCTTAAAACTAACTAATAGTAACAATTATTTAGATATTAAGTTGAAACAATTGGTTTTTTCATTCTTTTTTTTGTAAGAAAAAAGACAAAGCCTCGGCCTCAAAAACGTTCCTGTCCTTTTATTTTTGTTATTTATATGTTTTATATGACTTTAAATGGTGGACGAGTCAATCATTTACGAATGACACATAACTCTGCTGTCACATCTGCTATGTAAGTTTACACGATAAGAGTCGATATGGACAATTCACTGGATTTATAGAGTATATTTTTTCTACAACCCAATTTACAAACTTTGTAATACTAAAAAATTTAAGTTATTTATAAGGACAAGGTTTGAAACAACGACTCTACACTCTAAACCCTAGTATCTTACCATTCGGCCACCACAACACACTTGTTAAGGTCTTTTTACAGTCTGTGAAATTGCCAGTATAAGTAAAGGGTCATTTTAAATGGGAAAAACTGCATAAGCTGTCATCAAAGTGCATGCTTTCAGGCAATTTTGCTTGAAATTGCATGTAATAAGGCCTTTAGAAATTATAGCAAAGCAATTCAATAATAATACACATGAAATTTCCCTATGCACATACAGCCAGTAATATCTTGATGTATTATTGATAAAACTATTATAGATGCCCATATATTTTGTTATAGCTATTGCTATTTATTAATATTACAACCATATTATTAATAACACATTGAATATTACAAATAAACTTTTAAATAAACAATTTAAAATGTCATAAAAAGAAGACATAGCCTCAGTAAACACAAACTGTGATTGGTCAGTAATTCAATGGAAAATGTCATTTTAATGTTGTCAACTCCTAAGAAATTTCCTGATTCATGGGAAATATTAAGTTCCGAAAAGGAACAGGGACATTTTTATATAAAGTGTTATACCTACATGTGTGGGATATGTTTTAAACCACTTCAGAAATTCTTTACCACTCTTTGAAACTTCATATAGGTACCTATAGTATATTTTTGCCACAATGTTCATCACTAACAGGGATGGATATTAAATTAAATTCTGTTCAGTTTACTGGGATAGCCCATTTACCCTGTCACTTTATTGGATTAAGGAAACTACCTACAAATATCTATGTAAGAGTAGAAAAAAATATTTTAATTTGACTGTACATTTAATTATTTTTATTTTTAAATAAACTCGAAAAAAAGAAAATGAGACAGACAGGACGGGGCTACATAAAAAATTGTTCGATTTACTGATTTTTCCATTAATTTTGCAACAAATAAAAGAAACCAAGTGTTTCCGTGAAAATGACTTTCAGATTCGTAATCTAAGTACGCCCCAAAATACTTTGTTCCTGAAAAATAATCAATTTTGGCGGGGTGATAGATACATACTTATTTACCAAATACTTAACAAATGGAAGTATTTCAGAGATGATAGATGTAACCCTTAAATTGAAACAATTTTTGTTATTCTTGGTAAAATAATTAGATAAACAGTTTTCTACAGATTTAACAGCACCCCTTGGAAAATTGGTTTCTTTTTGGTAGAAAAGTGGCAAGTCCAAACGACAAAAAAATGAAAGAACAAAGGATTGCAATAGACGTGTGAAAAGATGCAACCAAATTTATAACCAAGTACTACCATAGACTGTTACTATTCTAAAAACTGATAATTAATGGAAAAACTACAAAAAAACGCATACCTAGGACGCCGGGTGATGGCACTGCAAAACTACACTAAAAACACGTGTATTTTAAGCAAAGATTTACCGATCAAATCGGTTTAAAATGTTACTAAATGAAAAGCACGCACACTAAAAAGTTGGAAAAGCCTTAATTACCTTTTATTCGTACACTAGTTTACGTTATTTTTATTTTCTTGGCGCCGAAACCAACAACGGTTTGGCGTTCTCGTTGAAAAGAAAAATGACGTTTTTAGCTCTTTTACTAGGGATTTTGTTTTCTTTGTTGGCGATTATTTTTAGTTAGACGACGAATCTTCGAAAAACACAGAGGAATAATCAGTTCTTCCCTCAAAATACTTTCGTTAGCCCACGAGGTATAGCGACAGCGATGACCTATTATTCCTCTGTGGTAATGGTCTGATGTGTAGTTAAAATGTAAATCGATAAAAATCGATACATTTGATGCAAATTATTGATTGTTACCGGTATTCGACTATGGCGGTTCGAGTTCTATCTTCGGATAGGGTATACGCCTAATAAACAACAGTACGCTCGAAACTTTAGTGTATTAAAGAATGCGGTTTATCTTAGAACATAAAAGAAAAAATGTTTCCGGAACACAAAGTTTCGTGTGTTCTGGATTACTGATGGCCACTTGTCGTTTCTATTAATTCAGCCATTGCCCTGGGACCTATAACTTAACGTGGGTTCCGAACCACGATCCTCAGTCATATGACAGCCCCAAGGGTTAAAATATTAGCCCTCAATTTCTTGCCATTGCATGACTTACCAATTAGCGAGTGTGTGCCTTCTTTCATACCCCACGTTGTCCGATTTTATCCGGGAGGAGATAATACATTTCACACTCTTCCCGGCATACTTGAACCTACCAAAATTTGAATATACTCATTTTTTATTGTGCGTATGATCACTTCAAGGATCGAACTCGGATCACCACGCACTACGATCTATTGCTACTTGCTAGTAACTCATTACTGTCATAGGCAACACGAAATTTTATATATGAAGTCGTGGCTGGAGGCTGCAAAGCTAAATGCCATTCAAAAAAAATATTCTGTGCTCTCTTGTCCAGCGACATGTCCACCTATCATTCCTCTGTGTTTTGTGTATATTTGGTCACATAATGTGTATTTGGTTGCAGTCGTAGTGTATTTTTGTGATCGGTAAAACTGATTTAAAATAATTAATTATTGTTGTTCCATGATTTGAATTTTTAAACAAGTTATGTTATAGCAGAGCAGGTAAGAATTCCGTTCGTTTTTTAATAGATATACACGAAACATATTTTGAATTAACGTTACAAAGTTATGGTGGCGTCACCGGTGCGGTGCGTTGTGCGGACGCGTAGAACGACGATTTGTTAGTACAAAGTTTTAGAAATTTAACTAAAACTTTAAAATTTAAATTGTTCGAATGCTCGTTAGAGTAGAGAGGTAAGTACTGGTACCTAAGTAGTAAGTACCTATGCTTTTTTGGCTAGCTGCACACCATATCTATAGATAAATACTTAATTTCTTTTTCAAAAATCATGGATTTTGGAGCATAGATTACAATTCTAAACGCCGTTTTTAAAATGATCTTGTCCGTGTTCCGTAGTGCAGTTTTGTAAAGGTGCAAGGTTTCAGGTTTCGTACTCAAACGATTTTTACATTGTAGGCTGACTGACAGAGACAAAACAACAGACCTTGTTAGCTTATTTAGATATAGCTAAAAAGTTCATAAAATTGAATGGCTTGTGTCGGGTCGCATAAAGATTCTTTATTAATTTACTAACCAGCATTGGCAGGTATTATTTACTCAGAATCAAAGTTGCTTGATTATTAAAAATTAAGCGTATACCAGGCCTCTTATATGTATAAGTACCATACATATAGGTACTTCTGCCAATGTCATATGTATTGTATATCACCGTCAAAGTGGCTTTAGTTAGTTTATCATTGTTAAAAATCTTCATGCATCAACTTGTTATAAAATTTACTTGACAATCAGAAGATTGGTAAATTTGTTTGTGCACATCAGTAAAAAATATTGATCATAAGAATAAACAAATTGCCAATTTATCTAGATATCCTAAACCCAACCTCTACATAAGGGCTGTCACTTATTTAAGAAGGAATATCCCAATAACTAAGCAGTTGGACCAAAAACCCCCTTTGAGTACCGAGATTGGTAATCTCTATGTCCTGTACCTTTCCTACCAAGTAGAAAAAGGAAAGAATATACTGATTTCTTAATATTTTAGGTCCCTTGTTTGTGTTGGTGTAGAAACTGAAAAACTACCGTACAGAATAAGCAACTGAAACTGTGCCTGTGGTTTGAGATACTTGCTTCTCCAAACTAGATACTAGATCTTGAATAAGTATACAGGGTGAGTAGGTACAATAAATTATTATTTGTATGTCTACCATGGTGTATGTAAAATAGTATATCTAATAATTGATTGGCTATCTTAAATTTTAAAATGGGTTAATTATTTATGCTGGTGCCTCTGCTTGATTTTTGTCTGGGAAAAGAAACACAGTTTAATTTTTACTCTTAATAATATAATAGATATTTACAATATTTTTTATATTACAAGTTTTTCCTTACATTATATTGATAAGAATAAGTTTCTTATTTAATTAATTACATAAAATCTCATTTTATATTGCATACACTGGGTGATTCGTCCATAATACTTGTCAGAAATTTGTTAAAAATCTTTAGAAATGTTCTTAACTTTCAAGTTGTTTGTTTGTCTTATCCTACACAAAACTGCGACGATTTTTTTGCTAAATAAGCAGAGATTGGCCTCATATATCGTGATAGTGTAACAAACCTATAAGATAACTGTTTAAAGGTACGTTTTCCTCAGTTGTCGCTGACGACTATGACCCAGTGGCGGTGACTGATTCGCCAAAACATGTTCAATGGTTCCTTAAAGTTCAGTAGCAGCAATTAGGTAGCTTCTAGGAAAACAAGGATGTTTAGAAACCGTTGGACATGTCTTGGAGATTGAGTTGTCTTTATTGGGTCGTAGACTAGCGAACGTAGAGGAAAACTTACGTTAAGGTTTGAATGACAGTTGAATCGTTTCTTTGTATCTGCTTTCAGGAACAAAAGACTTATTTTACTTTTTTGCCATGGTTAAGACGCCCAGTGAATATTATTTCTGCCGGCGAAAGAAATAAAGCGCAGGTAAAAAGTATTATGTGCAAGACAAACAAACAAAACATTTTAAAAAATGTTCAGAACCTAAAAACAGCCATTTTTGATTAATTAGGTATTTAATTCGGATACCAATAGATTTAAAATTTATATTCCGTATAATAAAAATAAAATGTTTTTAAATTGGTCCTTCTCTCTGACATAAATAAATTGCTGTTTTTAAATTTTTAATAGCTTATACCATATAGCTCAGGTCAATTACCATAGACAAAACTATTTTCGTTTCCTCTTAAGGACGTCCGATGTTTAGAGGATAAGAATTTACGTACCATAATAATTATAAGATAAAGCAAAACAGCGTTGTCGACCCGCACTAAACGCACGTACTTGAAAAAAAAATTATATCTGTTAAATTAATAAATATTTATGCAACACCTTCTTTTACTTTTAACATTTTTTTGACAAACTACCTTCAGGGGAATATTTTGAAAGTAATACTCCCATCCTTGTGACAAAAAAAGTATTATTTTCCAAGTTTGTCAAAGTGACAACGTCGCTTCTGTTATATTTGCGATCTGATAGTTGCCTATCTTTTCTAGTGGCATTGGTTCATTAATAAATTGAAATGACCAGTTGTCAGACGCGTTAAATTGTTTTTAGCATGCATTATTTAAAGTGAGGTTTTTGTATTTTTGAGGTGTTTTTTAAAAATAAATATACTGTATAATGTGATAAAATGTCACGTCAGTTCGAAGTGTGCAAGAAATTAAGCTCTTTAAGCTCGAAAATAACATTTCACAGGTGATAACAAAATCGGCATCCACTTCCCCGCGCGTCCTGAATGATCACGAAGTTTTACTTCTATCGCAAACGTTGCGACTTTAACACAAGAATAGCTATTTGATGAATGAAATACTGGTTGTCTATGGTGATTGATCTGAGACCTACCTAATAGTGATTCAAGCGAAATAAAACAAAAATGGTTTTTGTATTTGAGCTGTTCCAAACATCACAAAACTTATGCACTTTTTTATTGTAACCGGTTGAAATTTTTAAGTGGAAAACGGGTTGTTTTAAGTCGATATCTAATCACGCTTGAGAACTTTTTAACAAAATTTATAAAGATGAAAACAAAAAAAAATAACATTTTTGTATCAGTTATTGCAAAACATATGTGGTGGTGACGACCACTCTATTTTGTAAACTGTAATTTCAAAGTTGATTAAATCAGAGATATTTTATACCATTACCAAGGAATATTAGAAATACTTTTTGTAAAGTTATTGTCCCTTTCCAAAGAAATGAAGTAATATTTTCTCTTAGATCAAAATTTTCCTTAACCGATAAGTTGTGGACTTTATATATATGTGACACTGTATATAAATAACTTTGAGACGTGCATTCAGATTGTGAAGTAGATCGGAGCACAGCCCAGAAAAAGACAAACACAAAATATCGTTAATTTCAAACACTTTTTAACAAATAACTTATACATAAATTCAACAATTTTTTTTTATATACAAACAACATAATATACAACTTTTTACAAATTTTTATCTAGGTTAGATACTTATATGTACGTTTTTATTTATTAAAAACTAAAAGATACTGTTCGTATTGTTTAAAACATTCATTTTAAAAATAATCTTATAATTGCACTTTAATCATGTTTGTTGTAAATGTTTTACAGGAATACTTATACCAAAGAAAATTGACACATTTTTCTATAGTGGCGCTATACAGGGTGTCCCACCGGGAATTGAATCGATCTATATATAGGAAAATTTTAAAAATTTGACAGTATGCTGATGCTAATGGGGCGACCGGGCTAAAATATTTTCATACTGGTGGCACTTCCGGTTATACCGGAAGTAAGTGTCAACTTGCTTATTTTAAATGGGACACCCTATATATTATTACATTTTTATATTCTACGCAAGATTCTAGGCAGATTTTGTATACCATGTCCTATGCCTATGTCTAAACGTTTTTGACATATTTGAATTTTTATGTCAAAAATGACGTTTGCAAGCCTTAGAATAATTATCAATTTTTTCTATAAAGAAGCCTTATTTATTTAATTTAAGTGGGATTCCTTGTTATAAAGGACCTGCTTTAATAGATTTTTTATAATATTTTGATAACTATTAATACAGGGTGTTTAAAAAATAAGATTAAAAATGAAATTGACAAAACTGCAAAAAGTCTAGATTTTCAAATGGAAACACCCAAATTTTATAATTATTTCTTATTTAGCATTAAAAATAAGGGTAAGTTTGTGTAAGGCTGTATATCTTAAAAATTTTGTTTTCGAAATATTGCCAATTTAGTATTTTCATATGGCGATCTTGCAGCGGATTTTAAGTTCAGTTACTCCTAGTTGGCTATAACTCTGTACAATTTAAGCGTCCCGGCATGGTTATTTATTATTGTCAAATGGCAAGTGACAGACAGCTTTAATGCTGTCATAGCCAACTAGGAGCAACTGAACTTAAAATCTGCTGCAAGATCGCCATATAAAAGTACTAAATTGGCAATATTTCGAAAACTAAAAATTTTTGGGATATGCAACCTTACACAAACTTACCCTTATTTTTAATGTTAAATAAGAAACAATTATAAAATTTGGGTGTTTCCATTTGAAAATCTAGACTTTTTGCATTTTTTTCAATTTCATTTTTAATCTTATTTTTTAAACACCCTGTATTAATAGTTATCAAAATATTATAAAAAATCTATTAAAGCAGGTCCTTTATAACAAGGAATCCCACTTAAATTAAATAAATAAGGCTTCTTTATAGAAAAAATTGATAATTATTCTAAGGCTTGCAAACGTAATTTTTGACATATAAATTCAAATATGTCAAAAACGTTTAGACATAGGTATAGGACATGGTATACAAAATCTACCTAGAATCTTGCGTAGAACACAAAAATGTAATAATATATAGGGTGTCCCATTTAAAATAAGCAAGTTGACACTTACCTACTTCCCGTATAAACGGAAGTGCCACCAGTATGAAAATATTTTAGCCCGGTCGCCCCCATCAGCATCAGCATACTGTCAAATTTTCCTATGTATAGTTTTCTATATATAGATCGATTCGGTTCCCGGTGGGACACCCTATATTTATTTAAATTTAGACAGTGTATATGCTCGTTTCCTGATACGCTCCTAATGCCTGAACAGTTACTTAGTTAGTGTATAAGTGTATATTTAAAGGTTTGAGCCAATGATGCTCCTTGAATGATAGAAGACTTTGGATTTGCAATTAATTGTCTATTGTCTTTATTTGTTCTTTAAATCACAACATCACAACGCAAATATAGCATTATTGTTTACATTTCCTTCAATAAAAAACTCCAACAAAAAATATTACAAATGAATCAATTTCTTTATTTGATAGTACAAAATATAAAGATCCGATAATCTGTCGCTTCTTATTCACAAAGGCAGCATTTTTTGCTAGATTTGGAAATGTTATAGTATTTGTGGCGCTTGCTTTACCAGTTAAAACGTTGTGATTCTTAGTCATTCTCAATGTGTCAACTGACGTTGGCAAAAGTACTACACGTTTTGAAATAGAGCTGATAACACTCTCGAGTAGATCACGTGATATAGCAAAGCAAGATTTAGGTACCTACTCAATTACTGATCCAATCAGTGAAATAAATTTAAAATCGCCCACAACGCGTTGTAGGGTAAGAGCGTTTTCACACGGCACCATATATCGCGCGCGACAAATGGTCGCAATATTGCTTTAACACCAAATTATGTGCTTTCTAATGAGCCATTTTCACACACAAGCGATATTAGAGAACACATAATTTGATGTAAAGCAATATTGCGACCATTTATCGCGCGCGAATATGGTGCCGTGTGAAAACGCTCTAAAGATTGATCACGTTATTGAAAAATTATAAACTTTGTGAAAAGAAAATGGAGATCAATCATAAGAAAAATATCTTTAAATCAAAGTTATATCGGAAACAATTTTCCGCAGGCTGTATATACAGGGTGTCTGGTAAGTATGGGGCAAATTCTCTGGAGCATGTAGGGAATGTTATAAGGGTCTAGTGTTTTTTTTATAGTACCCCTGATCGACATATTGGAACCCAAGGGAAACCAAGTGATCAAACGTTTTCGTTTTAATTTTTAAACCATCTCGTATACTTTGATACAATTTTGGTATTTTGTATCTACATGGAATAGGTATTTAAAAATGGGTCTACGGTAGGGTTGCCAACTTTTAATATTTAAAATAGAGGACCCAGTGGCGGATCCAGAATTTTTACAGTGGGTGGGGGGCACGAGCAAAATTTTTTCGACTTGTTTTTAGCGAAATATGAAGAACTCTTGTATTAGGTATTTAATGACGAACAATATAAACCTTTGTCGTTTTTGCTAGTTCATGGTTGGTTCCACCACCAAGACAAACGAAAAGAGTCAATAAAATAGAAAGAAATGTTTGAAACAAAACAATTTTCTATATAAGTTTAAATTCGGTTATTTTTTATTTGAATAGTTGTCCTGAAAATTAAAATAATTTTTATATTTCGAGTTTGGTAGGTAATAAAAGAGGACATTTTCTATATGTTAGAGAAAAGAGGACAGACCGATAGAAAAGAGGACTGTCCTCTGGAATAGAGGACGGTTGGCAACCCTAGTCTACGGTAACATCACGATACACTAAAGTCAAATTTTTTTAAGAAAACGCCAAGCCAGTTGTCATTTATGGCACCCTGTTGACGTCTGGTCTATTTTACGTTTAGAGGTTGGCTAAAAAGACAGGACCGGACTATTTTTATGTTCCATTAACAAACTAAAAAATATTTAAATATTAAGTTCCTTATCTCCCATTTTAATTTATCAAAGAAGACTTTACAAATTTTTCTATTTAAATCATCGTTCTTAACTAAAGTTGTCAAGAAACTTTTGGAGATGTTATCCAAATTGGAACAAAAGTCAAGAACCTATTAGGTATCCACTGAATACTACATAGATATTGTAATAGGAATTACTTACAATAAAGCAATGTACTAGTAACATAAATATTATCGACAAAGCTTTTAAAAAATTTAACTTATCGACACACTACCCTCCTTTGCTCGTGAATATTAAAGAATGTAATAAATGCCGGTAATACTTCACCAGCTAGGTAGAATACGTAAAACATGGTATATATGGTTAAAATATTGGTATACAAAACAATCACTATGCTTCATTTTAGTTATGACTCTAACTTTCAATCAGAAAACTTTATAAACACTATATAAAAAACAGCCACAAAAATACTAAAAAACACCAAAAAACAGCGAAAATAATAGGACGCGAACTGACATGTGAACTTGTTACGGTCCACACTAAATCTAGTAACTTTTCGGCGGAACTAGAATCAGCTGTGAATGTCATCTGTGGCTTTCAACTGTCGAAACGCCGTTTTCTATCGCGATATGATCATTCCGCATACTCTATCTCTCTCCCACATTTTGACGACACGTGCGAGACGCTTAAGGCCGGTTTACATTAGGTGCAAGAAAATGATCATTTTATTTTTGATATTTGCCCGCTTTTTATGTCGGGTTATAGAACCGTCAGTCGCGTCAAGAGGTTATGCAACCGTGCTCGCGTGTGACGACATCGGCATACCGTTGTAAGTGTATCGTGAGTAACATTTAAAGCCTCAGGAAAGCCCGAAACGTACAGTGACGTAAATAAAATTCCAGACTCTTTTTTTCTAATGTTGTTTAGGTTTTTTATACCTTAGACCACCTGAAAATATACCTGACCGAGAGTATTCCAGACACCCTGTAAAAAAAAATGATATATAATATAATACCACCGTATTTTCCCAAATTGGCATTTCCATCTCTATTATCTTTTTTTTTTAAGAACGAAGTTTATCATCTTTTTTGCCAGAATATGGTCAAATGAGTTTTATTAGGCGCCGTTTAGTATAACCTTTGAATTTCAACATCTAGAGAAAGCCGAATAGATAGGCGCACTATGATTCATTCGCTACGTAAGAACCGACGTGACTTCGGAGAGCGCCGTCTTTTATTGCATAAAATAATACAATATCTTGTGTCTGAAATCGATCGAAAATGGAGACAAACATTAGTTCGTCTCCAAAAACGGTTGCCACATTTATGCACTGATCCGTCGTTCTTTAAATATTGAAATTCAAAGATACCTATAACTCATCATAACGCGTTGTGTTCAAATTCTTGATATTTAAAGTCAAAGTTTTACCTTTAATTTATTTTTAAATTCTTTGTAATTTTGATAAGTCTTTTTTTTAAACGTGAAAAAAACTAAAATTAAAAATACATACATTATATAGATCACAAACTTTGTCTAAAAATCCCTACATGTTAGCTCCGAAATTAAGCCCCATCAAGTTACTCCAACAAGCCCTCAATAGGGCGGCTTGAGGTTCTGAGGGTGGTACCCAGGATTCGGCAAAATGTTCTAATTCCCTTCTAGAAGACGTCTTACCCCGCTTTTGTTTACGATTTTTACAAAAGGCGTCTTCTGGTCGACCAAACGCGTCAAAGAGCGGCAAGAGATCGCTGGGACGCCTTATAAGGGGCGGCACATCATGGCCTAAATTCGTATCGAGAATGTCGATTTCACTTTTTATCGATAGATCTTCGGGCAGTAGGCTCTCCTCTATGGGGCGACCGAAGGGTTCGAGTAGAGCGACCTGGGGCTTAATGTCAAAGCTTAGCCGCTAGCCGCCCTGTTAGGGGCTAGCTGGTAAGCTATCGTCGCTTTCTAAATAAGTTACGTAGCCGTCGGTGCTATCTGGGTGGGTCATTGAGTCGGGGGGCGGCGGGGGTCCGCCTGCCCCTAAGAGGGAACCTGGGTGGGGTCCGCCCGGTCCTATAGTCCCTGGGGGCGGTCCGCCCATTGGAGGGGGAAGATCGTAGCCGTGCATCTGAAATGAAAATGGATTATTGTAGTAAGAAAGTTTCGAATCCATCGATGATTCAGTAAGATTTCATCGACGCCGCACTTTAAGGACAATCTGTTACCTACACGCCTTCAGGGCATAAAAATTCATTTTTTTTAACGATCTTTTTATTTTACAATAAAAATTTGGCCACCATCTTTGGGGGTACTTAAATTAGCAAAAACTACAGTCAGAGTGTCTAGGAACCGGGAAAAAAACTGGAATTTTACAAAGCCCGAAAAACCGGGGATTCGACGGGAAAATCAAGTTTAAGCCGGGAATTTTGAATGAGCAGATCATTTCGAACTTAAAAATTTGAAGTAGGTACCTATTTATTCCTATAAACTGCATTTGAAAAAAGACAAGAATGGTTTGTATATATTGCAACCTTAAAAAAGTCCAAGAGATTGATCTAGGATATGGGACTAAAGCGGCAATCAAAAAATGCTTCAGAGTTAAAGATAAAGAAATGATGATCTTCCGCCAGGATTGTCGAAACTGCTTGATGTATACAGTCTCCAAACTTTTGGAAAAATGTCCGTTAGCATATAAATTAACTGAAGCTATAAGTTTCTTTAACCCAATAAAACTGGCAGAGATCGGTGAGGATGCTTGGGGGAAGGGGGACTGAACCCTCTGTCCCTCCAAGGATCAGTAATAGCCTCATTTATCCCCCCCCCCGTAAATAAGCCCTTGTGTTGTCTATAAACTAGGAAGAAAACAGTAAAAATTGCCAAATTTTGAGGCGAAAATATTATGCTTCTGAGTTATGTCAATTATTTTTTGTAAGTACCTACAGTGTGTCCCCGGATCAACGCATGAATAGGTAAAAAAACTAAAAAAGACTTAACTTTTAACTTTTTTTAGTTAAAACTTCATCTTCTGGAGTTCAGCTTGAATATAAACTAATTTGTGTCATAATTTTAGTTTCGAAAAATCAAGTTTGTATTGGAAATTTACTAAAAAGTTATTTTTTCCACTAGTAAAGTTTTCTCTGGTAGGTATGAAAAAATGTTCTTAAAGGCCCATTCATACTATTGGTCAAGTCTAATCAAAGGCCGATTTCGGTCAGATCAAAATATTGCCGTATAGAAATGTAGCGGTCACGTGATTCGAAAAAAGTGCTTCAAGCGCCAAACCATTTGGAAAAGTAATTGCCAGGATCAAGCACTTCCAATTACCAATTACCGAGGCAAGTAATTTTGAGTGCTTAAAAGCACTTTAAATGCGAAAATCAATTACCAATTATCAAAATCTATTTTAAAAGCACTTTCTAGGCAATTACTGCCCAGCTTTGCACATGATCTGAACTTGCCTAACAATTGGAATAAAAAGAAAGTCAAAATATTTGATCTAACTGAGACTGGATCTTGACTTGACTGGATCTATAGTATGAATCGGCCTTAAAAAGAAAATATGTTCAAAGAAAAAACTGAGTAAGATACAAAATTTTAAAATCCTATGACCTTTGATCCTTTGAATTACTTTGATCTTTTGAATTATTTTCATTTTCACCCTCCCTTTTGAAGATATAAAAAAATGTTGCTTAAAATAATAAATTCAAGACGATGGGTTTATTATTTTAAACAACTTTCCTTAATGAACTCTTTAATATTTTCCATAAGGATGGTGTCTGTATTTGTAGTCTTCAGTTTCTCTTTCTGAGCATATTTTCTTTACAACACAATCTGGGCAAAGCGGCAAAGCTTCAAGCACATTTCCAAAGTACTCGACACAAATTAGTTTCTATACAAGCATGGCTAAACCCCAAAAGATAAAGTTTCAACTAAATTTCAGTCTTTTCACTATTTATTCGTCGATTCGGGCACACACTGTATAAGCTTAGTTAATATGAACCTGAGTCCTAGACCTACGATACTAGATATTAATCATTTTTTAGAACTAAATAAGGACTAATAATTTTTCTAATAATATAGTTATAGGTAATATTTTCAGACTCACTTGACTAACCAACTGCTGGAACGCCGGCTGGTGCGGTTGCTCGAGGTCCGAGTGCATGGCGAAGTCGTGAAGCGCCTTCCACGGAGGCTGGTACGCCTGCACCTCCAGGGGATGGACGCCCAGGGGAGAATCGTGCCGGACGGGGGAGGAGGCCACCATCGGGATGCCCTGCATAGCGCCGTAGCCCAGCTTGCGGCCATCCTGCGTATAAAACTAGTCTAGGTTAGATAGTGCCAAGTCAGGGGAATTATGTCTGTGTGGTAGGTTGATTTGTGATATTTTAGGTATTTTAGGCGACTCTACACGATCAGTATTACCGAGAGTAGTGAATGATATATCATTTATAAAATGACTTGAGTAAAATCATTTGTTACTATATTTATAAATCCGAATAAAAATGTAATTATTTTGTAATGGAGACCTTACATGATCATTGGCTAACAGTCTTGATAAGGGAATGACAGTAATACTGATCGTGTAAGGGAAAATTTCACGACGGTCGGTCGATGAAAATTCTCATTAGAAAAAGACTGATACCTTGGCTCTTTTTAAAAATTCCGCCATTACCGCAAATTAGGCGCGATATAGAGTTTTTTTTGATTTTCTACGCAAACTCAAAAAAATATTTTTTCTCGGTTGTTATAATTACACTAATTTAAAAATCGATATTAAAAAAAACTCCATAACTTTTTAAATGTATAAAACATTTTTGGGTTCTACTTATCCCTAGCAAAACGCTCCATGGCAGTTTTGTAAAATTTTTCAAAAAATTTGTCAAAGAAATACAATTGAAAATACTAGATAATATTTAAAGGCTTTAAAATCATCAACACAACTTACAATATATAGACCTGAATATAAATATAGGACGTTCTGATTTTAACAACCTAATAATCCGGTAATTCAATGGTAATGGGGGGTTTACCCAATACCGCCTTAGGTGCTGGTTTATCTCATAAGTTGGGTTTTCCGATTTATGGCTACGATTTGGCCAAAATTCGCCTGTGTGCGGTGTGTACAATACAGAAACACAGACTACATGTAGGTATAGGTAAAATATATCGGACAGAAAGCCGATATACCCTCCGTATATCGGCTGAAAGTTGCGTATTTAGACGAGCCCAGTAGCTCGGGGTCTAAAAGTCTAATTGCAACCTAATTTTTCGTCTCATACTTGGACTCTTAATTTAAATTTTTAAATAATGTATTCTTGGTTTAGATTACAAAGTTCTTGTATGAAATGTTAAGTGTTTAAACGTTTCCTTCTAAAAGTCCTGTTTTATAATATAGAGATTAAGGTTTCGGACGCATATCGTTTTAGTTATTGATTTATCATGCAATTTTATAGGAAAACGAGTAAAAAGAGTAATATTTGATAGTCTTTTCTATTACTTGTCTGTTCCGTTTTCCCTTTTTTAGAGCTATTTTAAATCAACAAAAATATAACCCAATGTAGGTAATAAAATATTTTTACAACAAAAACAAAATTAGGTAGGTACTTATTTGTTTTTATAGAAAAAAATTAAGTAAAGTAAAAATTTTAATTGAAATATTTTTTATTGAAAAAAAAATAGTACCTACGGGAAGAAACGAGAATGCTTTATTATGAATATAGAAAATGGCACTTAAGAAGGAGTATTTCAAAACCTAATAATTTGCACCAAATACTGCTCCTAGATCTACGCTTCTAAAATACATGATTTCTGAAAAAAATCATCAATTTTGGGTGGAGAGCGATATTTACTTTATTTTTAATTATGAAAAATCGAGCCCGAAAAACGCGTGTTAGAGTCATACATACTTCTTATATTAAATTTTTGGATTGACACCAATATTCATATTTTTCACAATTAATATAAAAAATGTTTTTTTTTAAATACAGAGCCAGCAAGGAATATCAAAAAAAAGTAAAAAAAAACAATATTTTATAATTTTAATAATTTAGGAAAATTGGGCGTGGCCCCGAAAACTTTTCGCCTACGGCGCTTTTCCGCCTTCTTTGCTAGGTACAATATCATGAAATAGATGTAGTCCCGACTGTCCCTTTCTCCAGAAAATAAAATGTCCTACTTACGCCCATTCACAGCCCCCCCCCCCCCCCCCCCGAGCATATTTTCTGGCTACACCACTGTGGGCCGATACCGATAATCGGCCTCTAGGCCGATATATCCGTATCGGTCGATCACTAATAATGGCCCAAAACCTTAAAACCAGGTATAGTTTGGGTGCGCTATACCTATCTAATTCAATTTGTTTTAGGAAGACTCTGTCCACCTTTGAAACGAGATTTCTTCCCGCGGGTTTATTAATCGATTAAAAATAAAATGTAGGTACTTTTAAATATTAAACAAAGAATTTGGGAAAGTCCTTTTGGTTGGTCATAATACCTATCTATATATTATATATGTATTTTATATATTTATATCACTTACAGTGGGTTGCATAAAGTAAAATGGTTTTCGGTTAGCTTAAACGCGTATTAAAAAGAGCCTACTGCGTGTTTGCCAAAATTGCCTTAGATTTTGAAAAAAGATGACCGCTGTCAGATGTCAGTTCTTGTAAAATATAAGGTTATTTCGCACAAATACGAAGTTGGCCTTGCCAGCCTTTGATTAAATTTTGTCTTTTTAATACGCGATTACGCTAATCGAGAACTATATTTCTTTATGCAACCCGCTGAGAGTCTATTAAATTTAATGATAAACCACTAAAAAAATATATCTACCTATATAGGTATAATTACGTATTAACGAGAATTTCCGGCAGTTGCCAGGTAAAAGTAGGTCTATTTGCCAATTTTTTTTAACTGGAGAAAATGAAAAACTTCCTAGTACCTATGTACAGAAGTATAGTACCTACCTAGTATATCAAATAACTTTTGTGGAGTGTTATGCCATGGTATAGGATAGTGACTGTCTCTTATCTATTTCCGATTGACTTTTGTATTTTAAAATTTATGAATTATATTTTTTTTAGCAAAGTCAGATTGATTTTACTGGGCATGTACCTACAATGCCTTCCACGGCACCTTCAGGGGTGAGTGGTGTCAGACGCCATCATTGGAATACCTTGCATAGCGTCGTGGCTAGCTAGCTGTCATTAGATAATTATACGACTTAGTCTAGATTAGACAGTGACCTGGGAACTACTATGTGGCGGGAATGTCAAGCAATGGACATGGAAAATACTCGGTATGTATCAACCGATAATCGATTAAGGTAGATATCGATCATCCGTTCATTTTGTGTTTGTGCTATAAAAAGTAATCGATAATTTTTTTTTTTTAATTTATTGCTTCGCTGGTTATGCCCGGGAATATTTTCGATCGAGAAGACAAAATTTACAGAATCTAAGAGAATATTCTCTATTATCTTTCTTACAGACCTTACAGTCAGTCTAACCATAAATATAATAAGTACCTTATCCATTGTAACAGTGAAATTTGTTGCATTTATAAAATGTCTCCAATAACTGCAATTAAGTCTAAAAAGACATCGTTAAGAGGGCAACAATACCAAAAAAAAAAGTCAAAAAGAACCAAGGTCACCTTGTATCTGCCATCATACAAAAACCCAGATCAAACTTAATAACAAGTACAGCCAGACAGAGCCGATGTAAAAAACATGTCGCACAAACAAAAAAACCATTGACCAAAGAAAACAAAAGAAAAACAAAAACTTGTCAGACACACTTGTTAACAACATCTACGAGCACACCGAGATCCGGCTACCTACATCCACAAAACAATCGAATCGATCGGACCAATCACGGCTCGGAACACGCGTCGCGACAAACAATCGATGTCGTTGACACGCCAGCTGATTGGCCGATCGATAAGGCAGGGGGTGGGGCGAAAGAACTGACAGCCCGCCCCCGGAGATTTATGTGTTTGGGGTGCGGCGGGAACGAATGCTTCGCCGCCGGGAAAATTTAACTGGCGGATCGGCAGATATTCTGGACGTGTATTGAAAATAATAAAAGCTTCAATTTTCATAGGCAGTTCGTCGCTAGATAGTGTAATGTAAACATCTTGTATATTTGACAGTAGGTATGTGTATACTGGCACAGAATATATAGCTACGCAAACTGGGTTTCCCAAAAGTCCCGCATAAAATTAATATTAATTAAAGGAAAAAGATCTAGGAAAAACGCTCGGACCCGTAAATTTTTATTTTTAATTATGTATTTTTTGACATAAAAATATTTGATAGGCTGTAACGTTGGAACGGTTCATCTTAGAGAAAAATGGTTTTTACCTACCTATCTTAGTTTTTTACTCTCTATCCAAAGAAACCAACCTCCGATTTACCATGTTAAGCCGTTAAAACTGGTTTTTTGGTTTAACATAGTAAATCGGAGGTTGGTTTCTTTGGATAGAGAATAAAAAACTAAGATAGGGAGGTGAAGACCAAATTAAAAAATGCCATATTTTAAACGTCAATATCTCAAAAACTATTGAATTTAGACACATGACATTTACAACATAAGCGTAGCATTTTGTGGGGAAACAGAAAATAATACAATATATAGGGTGTTCCATTAAAAAAAAAATGTCAAGGACGTGACGACAGTTCTATGAGACACCCTGTATAATATTTTTTTTATGTCAAAAAATGCACAATTAAAATTAAAAATTTACGGGTCCGAGCGTTTTTCCTAGATCTTTTTCCTTTAATTGATATTAATTTTATGCGAGACTTATGGGAGACCCAGTATACAGGGTGATTCACGTTGAGTAGAGATACAGAAATTTAAAGAAGAATCTATGAACTCCTACTTGCAAAATCTAACAGCAGATGAGGATACCGACTACTCTCTATGGAAAGCCACCCGGAAGACTAAGGGATTCACCACCACCACCACTCCACCTGTGAGAAGAGGCAGGGAACCATGGGCTAAAGACAATAAACAAAAATCAGACCTCTTTGCTGAACATCTAGCTGAAATTTTTACACCTAATCAGTCTCAAGTAGAACATAATTTGCCTTTATTCAACAACTTAATTTCGGAAAACATCACCCCTGTTAATTCACAGGAAGTTGCCGAGGAGATTAAAAACAATCTGAATCCAAAGAAAGCGCCAGGATTTGACTTGATAACTGGTGAAATATTGAAGCAATTACCTAGAAAAGGAGTTGTCATGCTTACTTACCTCTTTAATGCAGCCTTCAGACTCAAATATGTCCCTTCTTGCTGGAAAGTTGCAGAAGTAATTATGATTCCGAAACCAGGGAAACCGCCAAATGATGTCCAATCTTATAGACCTATATCACTTTTACCAATTGTAGCAAAACTATTTGAAAAGATTCTGCTTAAGAGGTTAAGGCCTCTGATTGAAAGAAACAGATTAATTCCAGATTATCAGTTTGGGTTTCGACAGAAACATTCAACAATTGATCAAGTTCATAGAATAACAGATGTCATTGAACGTGCCCTTGAAGGAAAAAGTAATTGCTGTGCAGTATTCCTAGATGTCGCCCAAGCCTTTGATAAGGTTTGCCACGAAGGATTAGCGTATAAATTAAATAAAATGCTTCCAAAGCAATATGCGGATATACTAACATCATATATTTCAAACAGGCTCTTTAGAATAAAGCAAGAGGACGAATATTCCGACCTAAAGGAAATAAAGGCCGGGGTACCCCAAGGAAGTGTCCTAGGTCCCATTCTATATTTATTATATATCAGTGATCTTCCAACTCAAGAAGATACAACCCTGGCTACGTTTGCCGATGATACTGCTCTCCTTGCAACTGATCATGATCAAGAAAGAGCTACTAGAAAATTGCAATTAGCTAGCAACTCTATAGTAGAATGGACCAAACAATGGAAGATTAAACTTAACGAACTAAAATCCATCCATATTAATTTTACTAACAAAAAAATAACACAGCCTCTTCCTCTGAACATCAACGGTAAAATTGTTCCTTATGACCTAAAAGCAAAGTATCTGGGTATAACTCTTGATGCCAAGTTAAGATGGAAAGAACATGTTAAAAGAAAAAGGACAGAACTGGACCTGAAATATAAACAATTTTATTGGCTTATTGGTAGAAATTCCAAATTGTCGATATATAATAAGTTATTGATTTATCAGCAGATATTTAAACCAGTGTGGCTATATGGCATTCAGCTGTGGGGCTGTACCAAAGACAATAATATAAAAATAATTCAGACATTCCAGAACAAAGTGTTGCGCAATATTGTAAATGCCCCTTGGTATGTGTGCAATGCGGATATTCATCGTGATTTAAAAATGCCCAATGTTAAAGAAGAGATTAGAAGGTATGCTGTCAAACATGAGGCAAGATTACACCTTCATGACAACGTGGAAGCCCTTCAACTGCTTGACAACCAAGGCCAAGTCCGGAGATTGAAGAGGACCAAACCATTTGATCTTGTGTAGTGTGCGGGTCAGGCCAGTGCGCGAGTGAGACAGTAAATAATTGATAGATAAACCTATGGGATATCACTGGATTGACTTTAGATAAGTACCTAGTTTTTAAGCCTTATTAGCGTAAAATTAATGGTTAGTCTTTTAGACTAGTTTTAATATAGAGACACATGAAAGTGTTGAATAAAAAAAAAAAAAAAAAACGTTGAGTAGCCTATTAGAAGATCACGGAAACGAGTAAACTTATCTTTCTAAAAATTTGATAGCAGGCATAATTGGCTTTGGGCTTTGAAATCATTATCTTTTGAGGTTTTTGCTACTTCCGGTTACACCGGAAGTTAATGCCAACTTGACTATTTCAAAAGGAACACCCTGTATATTTTAGTATTTTTGATTACCATAATCTAAATAATCTAAATATGTTTTGTTAATATATTCCTATTCCTATCCCTAACCGTTTTTGAGATATGAATTATAAAAGGATTTTTTTGTGTAAAAACGACCCGAGAAGAAAGTTTAGTAGCTCTGAAACTAATAAAATTTTGTAAGCTTTCAAGTAGTTTAAATTAGGCTTAGGTTTCATGTTTTTTTATACAGGGAGTTCTTAAGTTTTAAGAATTAAAGATCAAAGTCAAACGAAAACTTCAGTCGAAGCCTTCTTTTCAAAAATAATGTCGCATTAACACAACCAGAAATTTTTAGAAGAACTTTTTTTAGAATTTATTTAAATTGCTCATAATTCCAAAACGACTAAAAATGTGAATTGTAACATGTAACATATTAGGCATTTAGATAGGAAATTTAATTCTCTACATGTTATTATAGTAAGCTGAAAAATAGGGTGTTCCATTTGCAAAAATTGACTTATGCACATTTATTTAAATGGAAACATTGGCACAATTTTAAGAACTCCCTGTATAAAAAACGTGAAACCTAAGTAATTTAAACTAAAGATCTATGTATTACTTATAAGCTTACAAAATTTTAAATGTTTACCTTTATTAGTTTCAGAGTTACTAAACTTTTTTCTCAGAGCGTTTTTACACAAAAAAATCCTTTCGTAATTCATATCTCAAAAACGGTTAGAGATAGGAATAGATTATTATTAACAAAAGTTATTTAGATTTTATTAAGGTAATCAAAAATGCTAAAATATACAAGGTGTTTCTTTTGAAAAATCAAAGTTGGCATTAACTTCCGGTATAACCGGAAATAATAAAAACGTCAAAACATAATGTTTTAAAAGTTCAACGTCAATTATGCCAGGTATCAAATTTTTAGAAAGATAAGTTTACTAGTTTCCGAGATCTTTTAATAGGCCACTCAACTTGAATCACCCTGTATACCACCGATGATTAGGCTTGGCCCCTTAGGCAAAATTTTTTAGGATCATGTCCAAATTTTGACTAATTTGGCCAAGGCGGGGAAGCGGTGATTAGATGTAGCATTCTGGTGAAGCATGGTCTTGAGCTAAGAGGTTTAAGATCTAAAAAATCAACATCGCATTTTCTAGCTATTATGAGATACCAAAGTAATTTTCTAAACTCATTCAATTATTGTTCATAATTGACATTTTTAACTTTCATAATAATATGGCTGTTTTATCCAATAACCAATATGATCGCTATTATTTCAATTAATTTTTTTTTAGAAATTAGACACTTCTGGTTTCAGACTATTGAAAAAGGTTCACCTAGGGCAGAGAACCTTCTTCTTGCGAGGCCACACACAGAAAATGTTGAGTACTTTTTTCCTTATCTCTGCAACTTCTGCAGAAGTCGTTAGTGGGTATTTGCATACGTTCGGCATATCTACCGAAGAGGCAATGTCCGGTGACAACCGCAGTAATATTTCTCACGTCTTTTCGACTGTGCTTCAACGCGTTTTTTTTTTAAATCAAATATGGTCCACAGTTGCCTGGATGTGCTACATGTTATTAACTCGATCCATCTGTTTTGTGCAAGCTGCTTGATTAATCCCAGTGGTCTGTTCACCGTATTGTCTGCTAGATCAGCTGGCATACCTGCGCCCTCTCTCGCGAGCGCATCGGCAGCCTCATTGCCATCTATATTAAAGTGTCCAGGAACCCAGTACAGAGTAACCCAATGTTGGTTGCCAAGTGTGCATAGATTGTTGCGGCATCGCTTTACGAGCTTTGATTTGACGCTGCTGGAACAGATTGCCTTAATCGCCGCCTGACTATCACTGAAGATGGTAATTAAATCCCAGGCCAAGGTGTTCTGGCAGGATATTGACCGCCTTTTCTAATGCCAGTACTTCTGCTTAAAAAATACTACAATAGTTGAAGAGTCTACACGACTTCTGTATTTGTAGACTTTCGGAAAAGACCCCGGCGACAGCAACGTCCATTATAGAACCGTCTGTGAAGAGTGATCTGTTTTCATTATATACTGTTCAGTTTAAATAAGAAAAGTGCAAATTTTTGAAACTTAATCACATTTTTGAAATATAAGGACAATTATAAACTATTTCAGGCTTAAAAAGGTTATCTCGATCAAGCTATCTGGGCAGCCATACTGCTAATAAAGAGTAAAGGAGAACTTTCCTTTACGCAAAGAGATATAAAACTCTCTCCAGCCTATTAAATGGATTTTGAATTTAGCAATTGATTGTTGCAATGGAAATAAGTTGGGCGACAGGAAATGACCTACGGTTTACTAACGATTATCTTGCTGGGTTGGAACAAAACTATTTTGGGCCCAGTGATTGATTCCTCAATGTTTTTGTTATTTTCAAATACATAATTATGTTTTGTTTTTTCTTCTAAACAAGAAACGCCAAGAAATTTTAATACAGGGCCCCCTTAGAGCTACCTACGCCCCTGCAGGGTTCCCCTTGATTTTTTAGTTGCATTACAGGGAAAATTGTTCCGGCTGCTTTTATTTTGTCCATAAAAAGTTTATTGTTAAGTTCCCTAATGTAAAATGTAGGATTTACAATACTCAACTTTATAACAATAGAATATAGATATTACTCTATTAATGCTATATGCCGTTTACATTACATAATATTCTGTTATACCTAAAATGCGGAGGTGAAAAGCATAAAAAACACCATTAGTCAAACAAAGACAGCGCCAGTACATAAACAGACAACAAAGCAAGCGACAAAGAGAGATAAAAAATAGACGTTGGGGATTGGGGAGAACCGGGAGCGAGCGTTGGGGAATACACAATCGATAAGCGACGCGATTATGATGAATATGGGGGGAGCGCGCCAGAGGGGAGCGAGCGAGGGGAATGCACGTCCGGGGGAAGGGAAGGAAAGGGATCGACGGAGAGGGTTTTCAGGGCGCGGGAGAATGATGGATGGATTTATAAAAATCGCGCCGGAGGAGAAAGTTTAAATGCAGGTATTATTGGGTTTAAAGGGGGAAGCTTTGGGGATCGTGGTGTACTTATATGTTGTAAGCTTTAATAGTTTAAAGGGTTATTGTACGATTGAAATTTTGAAAGCTTTTTTTAGATCGATTTTAGTTTAAATGGGGCGTCTCTCAGCCCCCATCCTCCCTAAACTTAATTTATTACCATATACACCAAAAAAGTAAACATAATGTCATGGTTGTCTCACTCTTGGACTCTTAATTTAAATAATGTATTCTTGGCTTAGATTACAAAGGTCTTGTAGGAATTGTTTAGTTTTTAAACTTTTCCTTCTAAAAGTCCTGTTTTATATAGAGATTAAGGTTTCGGATGCATATCGTTTCAGTTATTGATTTATGATGTAATTTTAAAGGAAAACGAGTAAAAAGAATTTTATAGTATTTCTGTATTATATACTTGTCTGTTCCGTTTTCCCTTTTTTAGAGCTATTTTAAATCAACAAAAATATAACCCAATGCAATAAAATATTGTTACAACAAAAACAAAAAACAATTAGGTATTTATTTTTAAAGAGAAAAATTAAATTAACATATTTTAATTGAAACATTTTTTATGGAAGAAGTGTAATAATTTATAATAAAAAAACAGTGAATGCTTTATTATGAATATACAAAACAGCACTTCAGAAACCAAAGTTTTACAATATCAATTTTATTTTCTTAAGTTCGATAGATATATATAACAATAAAAATTGTAAACATAACTATATTTTGCTTCGCAATATTTTTTTGTTAACCGATAAAAATACAATTTTTAGAGTGTTTATTTCCATAGACATCTGGTATAGTTAAACTAAAAATAAAGTAATATTGCGTAATAATTTTAACACATCCAAATTTTTTCTCAACCTGTTATTATATACCAATAATTGTTCTATTTATAAACGTCCTCGCTCGACAATCCGTCTCTGCGGCCTAGAAATACATTTAAAACGTTTTCCCTGCCATCCCCCCCCCCCCCCCCCCCCCCCGGCTGTTTTCTCGCCATCCTCTGATGAAGAAAACATTTTTGGAACCGAGGAACGTGTTTTAGAAGTAACATTTTTGAGGAGGAATGTTTTTGAAAAACTTTACCATCGCGAACCTTTTTAAATGTTTCCCTGCGGAAGCAGACAACTAAGAATACACTTCTATATACTAACACATCAGCTATGGATAAAAAAAAGGGACATTGTTTATTTTTGTAATAAATATACTGCCTTTTGACTGATATGCAAAATGCGGAATGTGAAAAAGATAATAATATTCAAAATGAATCGTGTAACTAAATTACAATAAATGGCTCAAATCGACAAACATGTCGCAGTGTAATTTGGTCCAGAATTGCCAACGAAACTAATTTCTTTTTCACAAGTTAAAGAACATGATTAAAACTTTATTTATTATTTTAACTATTATACTTTGCCACACCAAATGTCCACCCTTTATCTATAGTATACAAATTCAAATTACTACCAACCTTTTCCTGTTGCATCTGTTGCTTTATCAAAATGGTCTTTTTCTTGTCCTTGCACCGCTTGTTTTGGAACCACACCCTGATCACTCTGGGACTCAATCCCGTCATTTCGACCAGTTGCTCCTTCATCAGGGCGTCGGGCCTCGGGTTCGCCGAGTAGCACGTTCGTAAGGTATGCAGTTGTTTCTCATTCAGCACCGTGCGCACTCTCGTCGGTTTGCCGTCGCCGCCGCCCGGACCTCCCGAGCCGCTCTTACTACCTCGGTGGCCGCCGCCGCCCTTGTGGGAGCCGCTCTCTGAACCCGAATCTGAAATGAAATTGGAACTTTAATTGTCTGTAAAAATGCAATAAAATTAATATACTGACTATGATTATCAAACTATAAAATAGTTTATAAATACTTAGTAAAAAATACACGTCACTGAATTTGTTTTTCCTGACGCCGCACAACTCGCTGCTCTCTATATGAAAGTGATAAGTAAGGTTGGTTCCTTAAAACCCCCAAAACAAAGGTAAAGTGCCGTTTCATCAGTTCCCATTTCGTCAGTTGATGTAAATCTACCTGTATTTGTGCCTGTTCGTCAGTTGGTATTGTAATTGTAATGTGTTTTTTCTACTGCTATATTAGTACCTAATCATACGTACAATTCACTCTATAAGTAAATCCATTCTTGTGCGTAAAGAATAAAAACGCACAACTGAGGAGCAACCAAGCAAAACCGACTAAATCCATTTTATAAAGTTTCGAGATAATTGCCAAAAACGTGCCATTAGCAGGTTTTTAAATTTAACCAAAAAAAATATAGCCTACGTGAAAGATATGATACTTTAGATCTCTTACACACTATTGGCGTTCCAATTTTATAATCAACAAAAAAAATATTAACAATAACAAAATGGATTTATCTGTTTTTGCTTGAGTTGTGAATTAAAACCTTTATTTTTTCTACTAATATGATGTGAAATTGTTTATTTTAATGTAGATATATGTTTCTTTTTCTTTCTTTTGTTTTAAAAGTTTTTGAACTAAACTAAACTAGCCTAAACTAACCAAAACTTTTTTTAAATTTAAAAACAAAGTATTTAATTTTTTTGTTTTATTTTTAGGTACATACCTCTAAATAAAAACAAAGATTCGTAAACGGATTTATTCCTTTTTGCTCGAAATAAGTATATGCAATTTTATTTTCTGGATTTATTTGGTTTTGCTTGATTTGCCTGACTTTAAGGTGGATTTTAAAGGTGATTTAGCAGAGTTAGGTTGAATCTGATTTTACCATTGGATTTATCTGACCAACAGAAATAGGAATCAAATATTAAATCATTTTTGTTTAAAAGTGGATTTATTCGGTTTTGCTTGGTTGCTCCTCAACTATGCGTTATGATTGCCTAGTATAACTAACAATCAAGTTAGGCTTGAACCACTCAAATCGTGACATTTATCTATTTTGAGTTTTGAATATTTCACAGTAACATTGTCATGATTTGAGATTTGAAGTTCAAATCGATTTGATATTAATTATAAACCAAACTTTAATTTATTTGTAAGAGTCGTAGAAAAAGTATAGTATGTATTGTGTGTTGTAAAGCAATTACGCACTCAGGTAATTACCGCACTCGCCGCTACGCGGCTCGTTCGCAATTTTTTAATATGCTTTTTAGCACACTTAAAACGTAATATACTATTACATAGTGCCGTTTCATTAGTTGAACTAACCTACCTCAAATAAATTGGCAAAAATGCTGCTAATAATGATATAATATGAAGGGTATATTTATTTAATGTTATTTTCATAACAGCAGGTGTTCGTATTTTAGTAAAACCATGTTTTTTTACGCATAATATATTATATATTTAGGATTAGTGGTAGATTTTTTTGAACGCGCTTTGTCCATTAGTCCAATCCGATAATAGATGTTCAGTAATTCAAGATATTAACATAGCAAATATCTGATTTCATTGGAAAGTAACAAAGTTCTTGTAAGTAACATTTGGGGGTGGTAAATATTTGTTTTTTGTTGATAAATTTTTGGAAATATTCGAAAGACTTTAGTTTCAGTATTGCCAGGACCGTAGCTAGACGTTATTCATGGGGAAAGTTGCATTTTCGGGGCCACGCCCAAAGTTCGTTTAAAATTCACCTAACTACTATCAAATTTCGAAAATAAAATTATTACCTCTTCCACTCTGCATGGTTGGATTAAATTTGTTTTGGTAAATGTTATTTTTTACTTACTTTATTTTTTATTTTTATTTTATTTTTTATTTATATTCCTAGCTGGTTCTTTATTAAAAAAAAAAACATTTTTTATATTTGTGAAAATATGAATATTGATAACAAACCAAAAATTTAACATAAGACATAGTATTACTGTAACCAGCGTTTTTCGGGCTCGGTTTTTCATGATTAAAAATAAAGTAAATATCGCTTACCACGCCAAAATTGATGATTTTTTTAGAAATCATGTTTTCATTTTAGGAGCATAGATCCAACAGCAGTTTTTGGTGCAAATGCTTATAGGTTTTAAAATACTCCTTGTTAAGTGCCGTTTTGTATATTCATAATAAAGCATTCTCGTTTCTTCACGCACTATTTTTTTTATTATAAATTATCACACTTCTTCCATAAAAAATGTTTCAATTAATTATTTTTTGGTTTGTTGTGCAAATATTTTATTGCGTTGGGTTATATTTTTGTTGATTGAAAATAGCGCTAAAAAAGGCAGAACGGAAGAGACAAGTATATATTGGAAAAATGCTATAAAATATTATTGTTTTTACTCGGTTTCCTTCAAAATTGCATCAAAAATCAATAACTAAAACGATATGCTTGCTTTACACCACAAATTCCGGAGATACGAGGCTTTGAAGTTGGTGATTTTGTTATCATCGAATTAACAGAAGCTTTGAGATTAGAAACTCAATTTTTTCTGGGGATACGTAATTTTTTATGGCGGAGCCACCCATGCTATTTCCTATGTCAGATGTCAAAAAATGACAGATACGACGCCATATTGAATTTTTTTAAATGGCAACCCACATTTATAACTACGTCAGTAAATAGCATATCGCGGTCCGATTTTAAAAATATATAGTTGTCGATATTTATTTCCAACCCTTATCGAAATACGACCGTATCAAAAACTGCATCGTACGATTATATGTAACTGACGTAGTTATAAATGTGGGTTGCCATTTAAAAAAATTCAATATGGCGTCGTATCTGTCATTTTTTGACATCTGACATATATGGAAATAGCATGGGTGGCTCCGCCATAAAAAATTACGTATCTCCAGAAAAAATTGAGTTTCTAATCTCAAAGCTTCTGTTAATTCGATGATAACAAAATCACCAACTTCAAAGCCTCGTATCTCCGGAACGGCTGAAAATAAATATTGACGATTATACATTTTTAATGTCGGAACAAATAGGCGAATGCAGCTGGCTTACTTTAAGGTAGGGTTGCCATTTAAGAAAATCCAATATGGCGTCGTATCTGTCAAATTTGTAAATATAAATTTTTTTTGACATCAAATTTGGCTTCTTCACTAAAAGCTGTTAGGGAATACATAATTGTTTTTTTATTGTGGTCGATAGCAAAGTCGCCAATCGGGTGAGACACTTAAAATAATGTCCCTGTACATAAAAGACAATAATATTGTATTATATTCCTGACGAACGGCACTCGGTTACCTGCCCGTAAAGGGTCAACTCACTACAAACTACAACTGCTGAATCGGGACCTGATGAAACGATATCAAAACAAAATCCTAAATACGACACTGTACATAGTTATTTTTATGATGTGTATTTTTTACAAGTTATTAGCACTCTGGCCGGAAAATTTCTGCACAACTGTTCAAACAAAATCGCATTTGTGATTTATTCTTCCGCGTTGAAAACAATGCCTATTATTTTGTTAAAGATGGGAACAGATCGAGCGATGCCTGTGTAAATGAATTGGGTAAATAAAAAACGCCATTTTTAAATACAAATTAACACCTCCATTGTCGCATTTAGACCACACAAGGACAGTTTGATATTCTATTAAAATAGATAGTATGTTGTATGTGGGAGGTACCACATTCTGTACGCTATACAGCTTGTCCAGAAAACGTCTTAACACATGAAAAACTTTTACAATAAAAGATGCAGGGTGATTCCTAAGTTGATACTTCTTTTTTAGCTGTGTATAGAAGGCATTAAAATGAACAACTTTTTCAAATACCCTTTAAACTTAAAAATAGGCGAGATACAGAAGTAAAAAATCTAAGTGCGGGCCTGGTCATCAAAACGTAACCTGCTATACTTTATGTTGTTTTTATCTTATTAGTCATGCAATTTACGGGTCGGTGGTCAGTTAATTGGCAATCCACTGCGGTGTGTTTTTCTGAAGCAAGTTAATTTTAAATTGGTGACACGTGAAAATGGTAAAATTTGAAAACAATGAACTAGTAGATATGGTGCTAATTTACGGTGAGTGTCGTCAAAGTGCGGCTTCTGCTTCGAGATTATACGCAGAATGCTTTCCCTTGCGGGCTCATTCTACACCCAGAAGTCTTCTTAATGTTATTTAACGGGCAAGTTAGGCAGGACCGTATTGATCCATAGTGTAATAAATTAATGTATTTTTGTTTTGAGTTTTTTGAAAAAAAGGTATTTAAAAATGTTGTTTATTTGAATGTCTTCCATGCACAGCTAAAAAAGAAGTATCAACTTAGGAATGACCCTGTATTGGTATAAAAATATCAGAACGCATTAAAATTTGCTATGTAAAATAGCGGCTTTTTTTTACTCATATTACAAAAAACTAAGCAAGATATTGAATTTCTGATTTTATCAATGGAAAGGTGGTTATTTATGCGGGTTTGAGAAAGTTATTTTCATTTCTTCTGTCCCCGAACCAATGGAAAGGTAGTATACATGAGCGTGGGAAAGTTATTTTCACGCAGAAAAAAATTCGAAGCAAAAGATATAAGCCAATGAAAACCCTAAAAATGATTACTAAAGTTCATTTTATTATAACAACCGTCTAACACTTTCCAATATCTGTAGAGTCAAAACATAAAAAGTTTTACAAATTCATTAATAAACTTGGCCAGGATTGGGGCCAAGAGAGTGCAATGTTTTGGTCTAATTTTATATAATATATAGTCTATTTCAGAAAGGTGTAGGAGCAATAAAATGGGAAATTCCGTCCAGTTCGGCTCAATATCGGTGTCGGCCATAGGCGCACGTACATTTTGTGCATTAAATTATTTATGATAAGTAACCAAAGAAAAAAAAAGAAGATAATTGATAAAGAAGGAACTATTAGCTATAGCAAATTTACACAAACGTCGTTTTATGAAATATGCCGTGGAAGATAGCTGAAAAATATAGTGTAACTGTGCTGCGCACACCGCATCATTGCGAACTAAATCCTATAGAACTTATATGGGCGCAAGTGAAAGGATTTGCAGCAAGACACAACACGACATTCAAGAAAGACGTTAAGCTTCTGTTAAATCAAGCCATTAAGGAAGTGACACCAGCGAACTGGCAAAAAGCAGTCAATCATGCCATTAAAGAAGTGGAGAATGTGTGACCACCTGATCGGTCCGACCGTCGATCTGTTAATTATAACGTCAAGAGGAGATGACAGTTCCTCAGATGGCAAAGAATATTATGATTTTTTATAATTTAACTTTTGTATAATGTATTTTTTTTTATAATGTTTAATAAAAAAATAAGTGTACCCAATACTATGTACATAATGCACGCTTTTGTTACACAATTTTCAGTGTTTGTGAATGGATAACAATAGGCAAAACCCATAAATTGACCCATACCCAGGTGGTACTACCTGCACTTGATGAAAATAAAGAATTTTGCAGTGAAATCAATGCCAAATTATGAAAGTGGCTTGAATATTCGTTGGGTCACTCTGTAGTCCCTTTGCCTTGCATACCTAATGAGCTTTTATTACACTACACCTTTTTGAAATATATTATACTTAAATGAATGTACCAATTTTTATAAAGTTACATCAGTCTCTAGTTCTTTACCAAATTCTATACTTTTTGACACCAAAATGGAATAAATCTGAAAAAAGAGATATGACAGTCGGACAAATAGACTTTGGCTTCTCAACCTTGTCTAGTCGACCAAGAAAGTCTCCTTTGTCGAAGTTCAAGTGACCTGATAATGTATACCTTCAATTATTATGAGAACAACCGACCACCTAGTCAATGCTGCTAACCCACTTGAAGTGTTTGAACGTTAGTTGGCTATGACCGAACAAAAACGAATCTACGCGGCATGGCCCACTTGGACTGCTCTTTGTTTACCGTGGCTTTATTTGGTTTAAGACCATGTCGAAGGCCGTTTTACCAGATCAAATATTTACGAACAGAAGGGGCTTAACTTCAAAGGTTACGTTTCCGACGGTCCTTCGGCAAGAAGGCGGTTGGATGTCTTAAGTTTTTTCTGGTTTAATGGGTTAGCGCTTTAGTTCTCAAAACTATACAGGGTGTTAATTTACCATGTGGCTTTTGACATGATTGTGTCCCCGCTACAGTTTTAATAATCATTTATTGGCGGCCGCGTTATATTTTTCTATAATTCAGGTCCAAAATTACTCTCGGTGATTTATCGCTGCACTTTATTCAGACAACTGGATTTAGGGTGTAGATCAGCTAACTGTTGACTGTTTTTAGGGGTCCATACAGAAGTGATGGGTCTATTAACGACCAATGATACTTGGCAATTGCCCGGTGCGGCCTATGGCTTACCCGCACTGAAATCAACGACATCTCGATTCTAGATTTAAAGAAGTAACACACTAACAACAGTATCTAATAAGTGTAATTATTTCATTTTCTATGGACTATTTTACGTTAAGAACATACAAATATTTTGGTTGCCGATTTGAAGTGATTTTGTGGCTATAGAAGACAACAAACTATTGGAAGCAGGAAGGTAAGTTTTTATTTTATTTAATTAATTTTTTGTTTAAATGTAAGTATTTTACCTATTGCATGGGGGAAGGGTGGGGATCTAGTTACAGCGAGTTTTTCACGTAAAATTAAGAGTTTCAGCGGTTCTCAGCCGCTTTGCAAAGATGGTACAGACAAACCACCGATATATAAACACGACAAACAAAAAGTGTTTGCACTGACTTTACAGGGTGTTCCTTAATGACGTGCTAATATTTCAGGGTGTAAGCCCTCTAGTTATCTTATGAAGAAAAGTTCATATAAACATTATGTCCTAAACGGCTTAAATTTATTGCTATAGGGTATTGAATTATTTTTTTTAATGCGTTTTTTGTAATATCTCCGAAAGTACTTTAGATAATATTTTCAATTTTGGCATGTACTAATAGGACATAAAACCACATGTTTTAGTTATGAAAGTTATTTTTTGTCCCACCAGTGGCGTCCCTGCAAACATGTCCTCTGATATTTTTTAGCCTGGTCAATTTTGCATAAAAATGGTCTCTTGCGTTTTTCTCCTCAGGCACACCGTTCTTAACTAAAATAATTAAATTAAATTAGATGGGCGAAATAATGCCTATTAAATAATGAAGGTGGGTGGTCATTTCCAACAATTTTTATAAATCAAAATTTTGTATTATCAGTGTTAATAATAATAAATAGAGCTAATTTAATTATTTTAATTAAGAACGGTGTGCCTGAGGAGAAAAACGCAAGAGACCATTTTTATGCAGAATTGACCAGTCTAATCAGAAATAATATCAACATGGAAAAATGTCAGTAGCGTATTACTTTTTTCTAAAAAATATCAGAGGAAATGTTTGCAGGGACGCCACTGGTGGGACAAAAAATAACTTTTATAACTAAAACATGTGGTTTTATGTCCTATTAGCACAAGCCAAAATTGAAAATATTATCTAAAGTACTTTCGGAGATATTACAAAAAACGCATAATTCAACACCCTGTAGCAAAAAATTTAAGCCGTTTAGGACATATATTTATATGAACTTTTCTTCATAAAATGACTTGAGGAATCACACCCTAAAATATTAGCACATCATTAGGAAACACCCTGTATGTAGGTACCTATATTAATACAATTCGGTAGGTATAATAGATATAGTACTATAAGCATTATACTTATTAACTACCACTTTGTATTGTACTGTGGACATCCTAGACAATACATAACAATATCCCCACATCAGCTTCATGATTCCCTTTCCTTTGATATAAAATGCACAAAGTGCCTTATTCCCGACGTTAATCCCGACTGGCCATCGTTTCACGCCTCGCTAATCCTCGGCTAATTCCGGCCGTAATGGACAAGGCGATCCGGGCTGCCTGGATTAACCGCCGATCCCGATTTAATTCTCCGGCACACTGACGCATGAACGTACATAATTTAGTACGCATTATGATATTAACGGTTTAATACAGGGTCGATTTTGGGTCTGGTCTAAATTCAGAGCCTTCTCGATGTAAAAGGAGCGAAACAGAATTCCTGGCCATTTCATTTTTGCACTTTGACGACTGATCCAGATGCGGCGACCTTTTTGAAGGGGGAGCCTGTGGACAGTGGTGACCTCCCTTTCAGCGGTCATCAGGATTAACTAAATAATTTTAGGTTAGCTTTGTTTGTCAAATCCTGAAAATACGTTGACAAAAGTTTGTTATTTGAGGTTAGTTTTGTTGGTTAATTCAGGGTTTGGCAAAAACGTCAAATTATTAATTGCAATTTTAGTTTGCTTTTTGGCTATAAAGTTGGTTTGTATCTTTACGAGACGAGTAGCAGAAGGCCGTGGCCTAAGTCACCTACGTGGTAAACTTTAAGTTTTTACTTTTTTAATTGAATAGGTCTGAATTGCATCTATGTCACTTCTCAAATCGCAAAAGGCCTTAAGCATAACCGGTCGTTATTTGAATTTTTTGCCTGCTTTGGTCGTTGGTTTGCTATGCTGTCATTGTCAATGTCATTATGTATAACACTTCTACTCGCGGCCAATGTTCACACTTCAGAGGTGTGAATTAACACACACTGGGGAGGGCAGCAATATGGGAATATTTCTACAATAAAAAAATTAGACTTGAATATCCCGCCGCTTGATTCAAGGTTCTCGCCAGACACGATGGTGGCGACACGTGTTTTTGACGTTTCTTTGCTTCGACCAGTTACCACGCGTGTTTGTCTTCTTGTATAAGTATTCGCTGGTCGACAGTTCCTTATAGCCAGCTAGACTCGTTTGCCGATGTTTTTCCGTCGATACAAATACATTCTGGTCTTCGTAGTTTGGTGGTTCAGTCAAGTAAATAAGCATGTCGAATAGGGTAAAGTTAAGTCATACTGGGCGATTTTTTTTCTTTGATTGTCAAAACTGAATAGGTAGCTGCTAAACGTTGCTCAGCTACTCAATTAAGAAGAGTTCTAAAGATCGACTACCCAAATATAAGTTTTCAGGTGTCCCGTGTGATTGAAAAAATAAATACTTGTACTCAACGGCGATTCCTGCAATGGTGCCATCGGCGTTATTGGGTAAATTAAAAAAATAATGAAAACTTACCACTCATGCATCCCAACTCCGTCGAATTGCTATTATGATTATTGTTACTCAGACTCGTGTTATTGTTGCTTTCAGCGGCGCCCCCAGGATGGGGCGTCGCTGGTCCCGACGCCCCTACAACCCCTTTCTGGCCCTCGATGACGTCGTGGTCCTCCTTGCAATAGAGGGCGCCGCCTTCGCGCAACGCGAACTCATCGCCGGGAACGAGTTGCCGCGCGCACTGGCAACACCTGAAACACTCGATGTGGTAGATTTTACTTTTCGCGCGCATCACGAAATCGTTTTTGCTAAACGAGCTGCCGCATTTGTCGCACTTGGTGCCGAATAATCTGAAACAAAAGAGAAAGGTACATTAGATAGTGCGTGAAAATTTAACATTAATAATAGAACTAATACCAATCCAGCCCTGTCGTGGGGCTTGAAAATAAATATACGTTTCTCAGTAAAATTGACGGCATACCTATAGTCTGACACACGGTTCTAAAACCACGAATGAAGAAAAAGTTTGCGATATTGTCAGCTGGCTCACTACTAAATATAGATTTAAAAAAAATTAAACAGAAATATATGTTATTTTCTTTCAATCTATGTGGGCAAAAATAAATTAGTACCTCCTTGACTTCAAATTGTATACCTAATTTTTTATGTTTCCTCGGTTAAGTTATCGTGTGTCAAATTATATTATCAATATAAAACAAAATCAGTTTGATATCTACTTGCATTTGAAATATTTAAATATGATACGCTACTGATTTATTACTGGAAATAAGTCGGCCATATTGAAATACCATTCCGCTCTCTAAGTGCTTGTTGAAATACTCTTTATTCATTGATCAATAATTTCTAAAATTTCGAAGAAATTATGATTTACTTTATTATTTAGTTTTGAGATAGTGGCCTTCGGATATAGTTAAGAGCGTTTTCACACGGCACCATATATCGCGCACGATAAATGGTCGCAATATTGCTTTACACCAAATTATGTGTTCTCTAATATCGCTTGTGTGTGAAAATGGCTCATTAGAAAACACATAATTTGGTGTAAAAGCAATATTGCGACCATTTGTCGCGCGCGATATATGGTGCCGTGTGAAAACGCTCTAATAAAGGTAGAAAAGATTTTGTCTTGGTGCTTTCTTAATAATAAGGATTCTGTCTTTATTCACGATTTTAAAAAATTCTATTTTGTACCTAAAGTACCTAATCAATTTATCCAAAAATAAATGATTGGAAAACGCTACTTTTGACCTATGACGCATGCACCGAAAAAAAAACTCTAAATCAAGAACTCGAGAGCTATCGTTCTTATTTTGAAACGTTTGTATTTGGATCGAAACTCAAATTTATTCTTCATTCAATTCAATGCTATATTATCGTATTCCTCGTTTTATAATAAGTATTTATATTGAACTAATGGGCTTTTTCACTAAATTTTAATTTTGGTTGTAGTGTATAAAGGAACAAAAAATAATATTTTATGTGTTTGTGCACTTTTTGATAATTTTTAGCCATCGCTGAAAAAATAAAAAAACACTGAAACAAAAACACGGACTTTATCAAATATACGTCATGAAAACGGCAGCTTGATAATATTCTCAAAGTGTTATCTAGTTCTAGGAACAAAATATATTATTTAACTAGCATAAAGGTTTCACATGTGACAACACTGAAATTATTGACAGCAAACCAAGCTAATGAAATGACAGTTAAAAAAGTCTAGCCTAAGTTATTTGTCGATCTTTCTGCTCTATGAGCAAATTAATAAAAATAACAGATATTTTAAACAAAATTACATCGAAATTCCACAATAATTCATATTTTTTTTCCGAGGGCCCGTCCATGCGTCGGCATTTTATTATACATACAAAAGACCCACTTATGCATCTGGTTTTTTTGTATGACATTCATGTACCCAAATAGGTACGTCAAAATATAATTTTTTTTAAATTGCAAAAACCGAGTTTGGCATATACTTACTTGAATTAAGAGTTTTATTTTTTATATTATTGTTGATTTTTTCCGTGTGAATAGATCTTTATAAAATTTTAATAAATATACAAGAACCTAAACAAACTCGTAATGATTAAAACGTCTCTAAATAGATCACGACGTGCGTAAAAAACAAATATGTTGAACGTCATCGTCATGTCAACGTCATGTTTATCGATGTCACTCGTTTGACTAATTTCGAGGACGATTAACAAACGGTCTCTGCGGCTGTGTGTGGCGCTCACGAAATTCGATCTCATGTTGCCGGGTTATGTTGATTTAAGTTTTTTTCGGGTTGCTTTTGCTGGCGGGAAAAGGAGGATGCGTCACACCTGCGAAGGACCTATGATTGCGGACCACCTAGGAGAGAGCACAATATTTCTAAAGTTACCAGAGATCCATGCGAAATTATAACTACATACCTTAATTATGGAATAAACTGCTGGACAATTGCTTTCGAGCAAGAAAAATTTCGCCTAAATTTAACAGTTAATATTTTCTGAACCAGACATGATATCGACCTACGGTTTTAAATGGTTGATAGATTCATCCCTTGGAAAACAATTGTCAATGTTGATCTTTAACTGTCAGAAAATTTTATATACAGAATGTTAAAGAAGACGATGATTTTTGCTCCAATTTTAATTGCGTGTAACTTTGACAATAAAATTTTTAAATTTTATCACTCTACGTCAATTGAATCACTGGTTCATAGCAAAGAAAGTAATTTTTGATATCTGCTATATTTTAAGAAAACCGATTTTTTTGGAAAACCTTACTGTATTTCAACTTATTGGTAGCCAGATCTCACCGTGCGTTGTATCGTGCAAACTTTGCGAGTGATTATTATACCTTATAAAAAGCTTGATTATGTTCAGCAACAATAGTTGTACCTAAATGTTATGATCTACAGTGGTGTACTTATAAAACTTAATAACTTATAAACACTGGCTTACTTAATGTTTTTTTGTGATAATTTCGATTCAAATTAATACACTAGAATGGACAGGGTTTAGTTTGACGGCAGCTAGTGATATTTAATATCAAAGTCTATTTCGATGTAAGTTTAATTTTAGGAATAGTGTTAGAAAGTTAGAAATTAATAAATAAATTTTTTCCAAAAATTAAATTAAAAAATTTTTCTTTGTTAAAATTTTGTAAACACACTATATAATACACCTGTAGTGCGATATGAAAAACTAAAAAATTCAACTAATCTAGGGGCGAGTAACAGTCGTGAAAAATTGTGAGATACTCATAAACCATAGACATATTGGTGTTTATAAGTACGCCACTGTACATCATAACATTTAGGTACAACTGTTGTTACTGAACATAATCAAGCTTTTTATAAGGTATAATAATCACTCATAAAGTTTGCAGGATACAACGCACAGTGAGATCTAGCTACCAATAAGTTGAAATAAAGCAAGGTTTTCCAAAAAAATCGGTATTTCTTAAAATATAGCAGATATCAAAAATTTGACAAATTACTTTCTTTACTATAAACCAGTGATTTAATTGACGTAGAGTAATAATATTTAAAAATATTATTGTGAAAGTTACACGCCATTAAAATTAGAGCAAAAACCATCGTCTTCTTTAAAAACCTGTATATAAAATTTTCTGACAGGTAAAGAACATCCAACATTGACAATAGTTTCCCAAGGAATACATCTATCAACCTTTCAAAACCGTAGGTTGATATCATATCTGGTTCAGAAAATATTAACTGTTAAATTTAGGCGAATTTTTTCTTGCTCGAAAGCAATTGTCCAACAGTTTAGTTAAAAAACAGTACTTAATATTCAAAAGTCCATATTTTTATCAAGATTCAATCATTCCGTTCTATTTTCAGTTTATTGGATAGGCTGTCTCTTTTGGACCACTAAGTACAATATGTGTGACTTCACTTTATGTCTTTTATTATACAGGGTGATGGCTATAGTCCGTCCAATTAATGGCTGGGTGCGCGTCACAGCTTCTGACGTTATTTTTATTTCGAGCCATGTCGTCGATTAAATCATGTATTTTTTCAATTTTCTCAACTGAAATAGCCGAAAAGTTTATTCATAATCCTGTTATTTGGTTTTAACTACTTATAAACCACATAGCGAGATTTTAAATAGTTTTTTTTTGGCTTAAATATTGTCACGATAGGGAATCATAAGATCATAACATTTCATAAATCAATATATTTTCCATTTTTAATATTTTAATCATTATTCGCGTTTAACACAGGCCATTCAACGCAACATGAAACCGGCGCCAAGTTTATTAAACAATTCTAATAAAGTTGCAATTATGAAATGTTATACGTACATCCCGATCTAACAATTATTGTGGTGTCATCAAGTCGCGAGAAACAAGGTATACGACCTAAGCCCGTTGTCTCCCTGAAGTGGGAAAAATCGCTGACTTGATGGAACTACACATCGTTGGTAGAAAAATATCGGAGGGCCACTAGTGCTCCGGTCCGTGACACATTCAGTTCGGAAATTTGTGAAATTTTGTTGGTCCTCAAGACGCCAGCGATGAGCCCAAAATTTATGTAAGTATAATTTTATTTTCAACTGTTGGCAAAGGTTTAAATCCAGGTTTTAATTAATTTTGATTCTTTTTATAAACCCTTCAGGTAATAATTATTTTTATCTTTTTAATAAATTTGTTTTCGGAATCACGTTGTTTTTCTTATAGTCGCCAAGGTCCCGTGTTACCTTTACGTCCCTCGTCACACACTAAAATCTGGGCGTGACAATATTACTTTAAAATACTGCACAACAAAGAAAATTACAAAACTGTAGATATTTAAATGTCCCGCTTCTTGGATCAAGGTTCTCGCCAGACACGATGGTGGCGACACTTGTTTTTAACGTTTCTTTGCTTCAACCAATTAACACGTTTATTTGTCTTCTTTCTCTATTTGTCTTCGTTGATCAAGAGTAGTTTCGCAGCCATAGGGAATAGGGAACTCGACAAGGCCCCACTATCCTAAACACTCTCGTCTATATCCCAACCTATTGCCGGCACTGCGCATATCAGGCGGATGGCGGGATATTTGAAATTCACATAGGTGGAAATGAGTTCAATTATTACATTGATTGATATAACAATTAATTAATTAAGTTTTTAATATTACGGTATCTATTTATATTTTTAAATCAAACACTTTATTCTCTTTTTTCTTTTACGTTTTAAGGAATTCACAGACGTGGTTACCGGTGTTGACAGTCTACGATTTTGTAATTCCGACTTTTTGTTATGAGGGTCATAGTTAGAAGAAATCATAGGGCTTATTGTTGTTTTAAGTGCATTAATACCAGAAATACATGGCATGTAATGGTCTTTAAAGGTGATCGTTTGAATACTTTACGTTTTCTTTTCATGTGAACATTAATATGTGTTTTTGTACTACATTTCATCCCAGTCTGTGCACACATAAACTGTTCTACAATTTAAAAAATAACTGTTCGTTTTTTTACTTTACAGACGCTTGACAGCTGTCACAAAATATTTAATATTTTGTTACAGCCGCAGCCATAACAAAACTTACTAATTAATAAGCTGCCCCTCCATTTTAATTATGCCCCCAAGGGCACAAATTAACCAACTACCAAACTGTTCTTATAAGAAAACAATACCTCGACTACCGTGACGTAAAAAAATAATTAAATCCATTTCTACCTACTATACAGGGTGTCCCGTAACTTATGGTCCGTAGAGTAACTGGAGACACTAGACATCAAACTAAGCCGATTATGTCATATAAGTTTTTTCGGATTGGTACTCGTTCTAGGGTGTTGAAAGTAAAAATTTATTCTCGAAAATAAGCCATAATTTTAAAACGGTTTAATTAATCGAAATGAAAGTTGGCAATATTATGTTTTTGGAAGCAAGAAATAAGAATTTGTAGAAATTTTTAAGTTACAAATTAGAGGGCGCTAGTTGCATACACTGATGGGCTTCATAAACCTATGATTTTTTTTCTTACCTGTGATATTAGCTGTTTTTCAATTATAGTTTCTTAAAAAGGGCCTTTTCTGAGTCAAAAATGTGTACTTGATTGTATAAAAAAACATAGTAAATAATTAAATTAACAAAAAAACAAAAACAAAAGTGACACTTCGAAAAAACTTATGACATAATCGGCTTAGTTTGATGTCTAGTATCTCCAGTTACTCTACGGCCCATAAGTTACGGGGACACACTGTATTTTAAATAGTCCATTATCACGCTATCCGCCAGACATGCGCAGTGTGCCGGCAATAAGTTAGAATATAGACGCGAGTTCCTAAACCGGTTTAACGTTAATTCTCTTCATAATAGAGATTTTTTGCACCTCTTAAATTAACATCAGTTTTTAGCTCCGTTATGGTTAACTTTATTAAACATAACGAGTACCGCCTACGGTCTGTCTGTAGTTATTTGGCGCCAGCGCATCTAAACAAATTAAATACCTAACCTAACAATAATTTAATTTATTTGTATGTTTAAAATTTTTCTGTTCTTGGCGGTCTTCGTGCGTATTTCGGTGTGTTATCATCATATTATGTAGGTTTAGAGTTTTTCAAGCTTGAAAAAATGGAAGACGCCCTAGATAACCTTATCAGAAGGGGGGGCCGAGAACCAGATGGTATCGACCATAACTTAATAAGAGGAATAATCCTAAATGATATTTTGGCCTTGGACAGTGGTATTTGCATAATTAAAATTAATAAACTGAGAAACACACACCCTAAAAAACAGAACAAATACCACCCTTCACTCTCGGTAGGTACATTAATTCACAGAACAAAAAATTATAAGCATTAATTTGACGACAAAACTGCGATATAAATTATAATACATTTCAATCATTTCATAAACAATAAAAAAGTAAGGTTAGGTTGCAATAAAAGCAGGTCTGCCAGATTGAGTCAAGTGTATAAAGTCGAAAATATATATAAAAAAATCAGATTCTACCCAGTACACCCAGGTCCATTTGATTTATTTCAAAGAATCCACTTTTCTTGTTATCATCGTTTATTGCCGTGTAAAGCTACTATTTGCTTCGGATTTTAATTAATTGCTTATCACAAATTTGATTCATAGTAATGATGCTTAATAACTTTTGTATATTCCGGCAACCATGCAGTTTAAGCATAACCATAAGGATTACCATAAGCTCTTCCTTATCTTCCGTAAATAACGGAGTCCGTTATGGTTAATAAGCACAACGGATCACCTTTCTGACACTGCGCATGTGCAGAATAACCATAACCACAAAAGCATGACAGTTTAAGAGGTGCAAAAAGTCTCTATTGTCACCAGCTCTGTTTGGCCCCAAAACATTACCCCCTGGATGAGATCACAAGCGGCGACAGGGAGTGCATAAAATTAAAAATACTTACTTAACATAGTCTCTTTTACAGTACGTTTTTCCGTCACGCACGAAGCACGTACAGCTCTCGTCCAGAAACATGTGACACTCTTGGCACTTGAGGCAGGCCGCATGCCATTCGAGATCCGGCGCCACCCTTAGGATGTATTGGTCGTGGATCTGGCCCCCGCAGCCCACGCAGTGGCTCAGGCGGCGCGGTTTTTCTGGAATCAAAAGAAAAATAAAGGCTATAAAATTAATGATAAAATCAAACCACAAATGTTAAGTTTAGTCTGCGAATTGACTATGAGGGTAGACACTGATCTTGAAATTTTTTTCCACTATTAACCAATAAAACGGCCATTGTTGACCGATTTATTGACCTTAGAAATCGATTTGACACTCATTATTTTGAAAGCAGGTAACTTGACTTTACGTATCAGGTTCCTAGAGATGTTGGATGTTGTAAAGTTTCGATACTGTAAATTAAAAATTTAGGGTATTGGAAAAATAATGCGCCATATTCATTAGGAGTACAGTATTCGGGTCGTAATAAAACTTAAAATTAGCAATGACACAATAAATTAATGAAAAATGCCAAAAATTGACCTTTGTCACGTTAAGAATTTTTTAGAAAAATATCGACACTGATATTTCGATGAATAACCCAACAATCGTAACCTAACCTAATCTCAATTTGACATTAACACAGCCACTTGACAAGACAAAAATAAATTATCTTGCCAATTCCCAAGCACAGGTAACTTAATTGACAAAAATTACGGAAGAAATCTTTCAAATATATACATACCAAAATTTTTTTTATAATTATTAATACCGCAAAAATAAATATCTTGTAAATGTGTTATATTGGGTTGCACAAAGATTTTTAACCAGAATTAACTAACCAGCAAGTTTGACTGTGACATAACTGACATTGACAGGCATTCTGAACTCACAATCAAAGGTGATTAGTAAATTAAAAATTAAGGTAACCAGGCCAGTATGATTGTGAGAAAATTATTTCTGCCCATGTATGTCACAGTGTTTTTCTATTTTAAAATTAAAGAGCCCGGAGCCAGCTATGAATATAAAAAATAAAAATAAAAAAAATATTAAAACAACCAATTCTAACGCAAGCATGAGTTAGGGGGGGGGGGGGGTCGAAATACTCAGTCTTTATTTAAATTATAAGTTTATAATTATTGTTGATGTTGTATCGTTTTATAAATAAATCAATGAATCAATAAGTTAAATCGTAAGAAGATAAATCAGTCGACAAGTGAAGTGGAGGCCAGTAAAATCATTCGCCAATAAAATCTAAAAGCTTTCGGAATTATGAGGATTTAATGGATACAGATTTATTGGCACCGCCAAAATGGGTAAATAAATCGAAAAGTAGTTTCAAACATAAATATTTTATACGGCCAAAAAATATTTAAGCCAGGGGCGTGTCGCATTTTGCAGCACAGACAGACAAAGGTTTTTTTTACTCTCACATGAATTTACACTTAAGTGAGGAGAAAAGTATGCTATTCCAGTTAACTGTACGGCAAATTTTCATATTCTTACTGTTCAGTGCTGCACAGTGTTGCATCCTTTAGAAATAAAATTTCCCATTTTTAAAGAAAAAGTCCACGAATGCACACAATACGGAAATAGCTATTTATGCCATCAGTTACGAAATGCCTAATTTTGTGTAACGTGTGAGATTTTTGCGGAACGAACGAAGTGAGTTTCGCAAAAACTCACAAGTTACACAAAATTTCATTTCGTAACGTATTGCATACAAGATTTTTTCTAATTTTGAAGAAAGTAATAAAAAAATAAAATTTAATATAATTTATTGATAAAAATTTGGAAAACATAAATTTAGTTTTTCTAATTTTGACATATAACTGATGGCATAAATAGCTATTGTTGCTGTTACTTCATGTTAGTTGTCAGTTTGACATTTTGTAAAAAAGTCTAGACGGAAGGTTTTTAGCGAGATTGATATATTTTTAGTTTTATTTTTTTTAAATGAGTCATTCAAGTTCTGAAGAGCTACCAAGCGATATTGAAGAGGCAGCAGGTAATGCTCTATTATCAGTAATTCCCAAAAAGTCAAAGGCAGTTTATGATTTGGCATACGAAAATTTGTTACGTGGTGTGATGAGAAGAAAATTAAACATGTTAATGAGAAAGTTTTACTTGCATATTTCGAGGGTAAGAAAGATCTAAAAGTTTCCATCTGAAAAGGAATATTGATATTAAAAAATATACAAATTTGGTAGCATATATTAAAAGGCAAGCGGACGGGTACAGTGCTAAAAAGTCAAAAGTTTTTATTAAAAAAGATTTTGCCAAATTTTTATTGGAAGCTGATGACAAAGAATACTTAATGGCTAAGGTTGCAATGATAATTGGAATGGCAGGAGCATGCAGAAAAGCAGAATTAACTTTTCTTCCAGTTGAAAATGTTATAGACGAAGGAAGCCATTTTCGTGTTGATATCCCACCTTCAAAAACAAAAGTTATACGGCAGTGTGCAATTACCACTGGAGACATTGAAAATACGAATCTTGTTGAAATATTAAGAAAATATATTAAGTTGCGTCCCCAGATTCTTAAACACAACAGATTTTTTGTAAAATATGCTAATGGAAAATGTACCAGAAATCCTGTGGGAATTAACACATTTAGCAGTCTGCCAAAAGTTATTGCACAATTTCTTGGTCTTTCAAATCCTGTTCTATATACTGGCCACTGCTTCAGAAGAAGCTCTGCCACTTTCCTAGCAGACAGTGGCGCTGATCTTTTAAAATTAAAGAGGTACGGAGGTTGGAAATCTAGCTCTGTTGCGGAGGGATATGTTGAAAATTCCATAAATAATAAAAAACTTATAGCGCAAGAAATATTTGGTGAAACATCTAATGCAATGTGCGTCGCTTCCCAAATAACAGCAAGTTCGAGCAATGAAAAAAATATGTCGTCGGGAATTAATTTGAATAATTGCAATAATTGTGTTATCAATATTTATAATAATTAATTAATTTATAATTTATGTTTTTAACTTGTATTATAACAGTTTAATAAATAGAATAATTCTTTTTGTCACTAATTTTGAAATACATTTTTCGTCACCAATTGCATAAAATTTTACTTTATGCAACTAGTTACAAAAAGTAAGACGTTTCATAATGTCAATCAGTTTTAAAAAGTGTCACTTTATATGTCAAAATTAGAAAAAATACTTTTTCACACAGAATCAATTTCTAAAAATAAATAAATTGATTCCAAGAATTATTTTTTCTAATTTTTAATTTGGTAGGAGCAATTTTAGGAGACATGTTTAAATAAAATGTTTAAATATTGGTTTTTAATCATTTAACACATTTTCATTAAATTGATGGAAATTGAAAGTAACATTGGATTATTTTTTAAATTAAAATTTTTTTTTTTAATTTTTGTTTTAAACTTTGCAAACCAGCATAAAATTAAAATCTAAACACTTTTTTCAAATAACTTTTCTCAATATATTGTACTCTAATACCAGATTTTCACGACAAAATATGTACTTTTCCATTTTCCAGACAAACGAGTAGTCACGTGACTAATGTTAAAACACATTTTTAGTATACCAATCATGCCGAGGCTATCAGCATAAAGAGTTTTTTTACAATTTCAATAACAAAAAAGTTTTCCATATGGGTCCAACTTTTTGCTGGTCACTGTATAATTTCTTTTTATGAGGCCCAGTTTTTTTCCTGCTTGTTAGGGTGACTGTTTCTAGACAGCCAGATAAATTTAAACTGGTAAACACGAAGTCCGTATTTTATCCATTTTTCAACCTTTCGGTAGGCAACCAACAGTTACCGTTAACAGCTAACTTCACGCGGTATACAGCTAAATCAAAACTTGTCTCTTCAATATTTTTGTGAGGTTATTTTGTTATTTGTTGGTTGTTGGGTTTCAATCAAACGACGACGGTTTGTTTTCGGTTTTTGTGAATTTCAATATCATCATCACTGTCGGAATCGAAAACGTTAACGTTTATTTCTATCATGGTTTAAATTAAAACTTTACTATTGTTTGATAAGACGAAGAAAAAAATCAAAAATGCAAATGAATTCACAAGAAAAAAGACAGGTTAGGTATAGGTACAATAATCGTTTCCGGTCGGTTTGTGTTCGTTTCGGTTCGTCTCCTTGTTAGCGAATTAACAGCTGGACACACTTCTTGGCAATTGATCCATTTGTTAAACAGCTTTTATCCCGTTGGAAAAACAAACAATTGGTTAAAAAACCGAACTTTTCTTCTAACAATCGGTTTACCTTAACAGTCACCCTAACAAGCAGGAAAAAAACTGGGCCTAAGGCAACAAACGTGTGCCGCAACATGTCAGGATTTTTTTACGATTTTTTAAATTTTGTTTATACAGTAATAAATAAACCTGCCGATTGGCTTAGATTTTATAAAACATTTTTTTACAATTAAAAATGATTTAGCAGCATCTCAGTTTTGCAAATGAAGTATTTTGTCTTAAACTTACAAGATAAGTGTAGTGTTGCTTATACCGAGCGCTGGGTGGTCCCTCTGAAAGCGGGGCCCGGATCTGATATTAGGAAAATAGGTCCTGATTCTATGGCATACCTACCTTAAGGACGTATTTAAAAAAATCTTTGTTCCCCATGTGCAATTTTCCAACAAACTAAGTTGACATCGACGAGGGAATGTAACAACTAGCGAAAGTGTCTGTCACATTAAAGTTCATTCTGGTATCACTAACTTTCTAACGGTGTAGGTTTGTTAACAGAATCGCACCATAAGTTTTGTTGATATTCGGTCCTAATACGGTGGCTGTTCCAACTTTTAATTAACCCGCAACTTCGTTCAGATATTACGGTCGTTCACGTAAAAGAGCGAAATCGTCGCATCAATAAAGTTCTTAATTTCCTTCCTTAATTGGGCAATTCGAACCGGTATCGATATCACCTCATGGCCTTATTAGCATTCGAAATCGCTTACATAAACCGCAATTAATAAATAACATTACTAATATAATTGCGCTGGCTCCTCCGAAAATAAACTGCTGGCACTTTGAAATGCATGAGGACAATTTTTATAGTCTATTTCGGAAAGGTGTAGAGTAATAAAATGGGAAATTCCGTCCAATTCGGCTCAATTTCGGTGTCGGCCATAGGCGCAGGTAAATTTTGTGCATTAAATTATTTATGATAACTAATCAAAGAAAAAAATAAGATATTTTGATAAAGAAGGAACTATTAGCTATAGCAAATCTACATAAATATCGTTTTATAAAATATGCCGCGGAAGATATAGCTGAAAAACATAGTGTAACTGTGCTGCGCACACCGCCATATCATTGCGAACTAAATCCTATAGAGCTAATATGGGCGCAAGTGAAAGGATTTGTAGCAAACACAACACGACATTCAAAATGAAAGACGTTAAGTTACTGTTTGATCAAGCCATTAAGGAAGTGACACCAGAGAACTGGCGAAAAGCAGTCCATCATGTCATTAAAGAAGATAAGAAAATGTGAGATCTTGACCACCTGATCGATCAAATCGTCGACCCGTTAATTCTAACGTCAAGAGGAGATGACAGTTCCTCAGATGACGAAAAATATTATGATTTTTTATAATTTAATTTAATTTCACACCTTTCTGAAATAGACTATAGTCTATATTTAAACTAAATATATGTTTTAATTATTTAATAATTAAGGAAATGTTAAGAGCATCCCACCAATATTTCTGAATTTGTCACCAAAGTTTTCACAACAAATGATATTTGTTTATAATTCGTAAACTTCTTCTGCAAAAGTTTAAGAACGAGAAAAAGATTGTTCATTCATATTTTCAATCACATTATTGAGGGAGGAGAGAAAAGAAATTATAAAGGAGAAGAACGAAAGATGCGAACTGGGTGTTTTTCTGTCAAACTCAATATCATCTCGTGATGGTCGGTACACAGCTAATCTAAGGTACGCAGTCTCATGTTTTCAATACACAAAAAATGTTAAAAACCAGCTCAAACGTAATTAAAATTTTTTTAAATGCTAAATTTTTAATACTTATATTTGAGGTTATAACAAAAAAATGTAGTGCCACCAATATAACAAGTCAGTATAAAATCCCTACCGATTTTTGACAGAAAATCGATTCTACCGATGACACCCGAGTTCTTTTATCGACACGTACGAATATTCATAATTATTATCGATAGCGATGTCGCTAGAAATCGATCGCTTTCTTTTTTGAACATAGTTGCACCCCTGGATGTACAAGGGCGATTTAAAAATTTGAAATGTGGTGGTACAACTCTCATGTGTATCTAGTAACCATCAGTGGCGTATTTACGGGGGTGGGGGCTACCGGGCTGCAGCCCCCCCCCTCGAGCCTAGGATCTCTGGGTAATTGCAACCTAATTTTTCGTTTCACGCTTGGACTTTTAATTTAAATTTGTAAATAATGTATTCTTGGCTTAAATTACAAAGGTCTTGCAGGAAACGTTTAGTTTTTAAACTTTTCCTTCTAAAAGTCCAGTTTTATATAGAGATTAAGGTTTCGTACGCATATCGTTTTAGTTATTGATTTACGATGTAATTTTATAGGAAAACGAGTAAAAATAATAATATTTTATAGTATTTTTCTAATATATACTTGTCTGTTCCGTTTTCCCTTTTTTAGAGCTATTTTAAATCAACCAAAATATAACCCAATGCAATAAAATATTTTTACAACAAAAACAATAAATATTTATTTCTTAAGAGAAAAATTAAGGTAAACATTTTTTATGGAAGAAGTGTGATAATTTATAATAAAAAAATTGTGCGGGAAGAAACGAGAATATTTTATTGTGAATATACAAAACGACACTTAAGAAGGAGTATTTAAAAACCTAAGCATTTGCACCAAAATCTGCTCGTAGATCTACGCTCCTAAAATACATGATTTCTGACAAAAATCATCAATTTTGGGCGTGGTGAGCGATATTTACTTCATCATGAAAATTCGAGCCCGAAAAGCGCTGGTTAGAGTCATTATAGAGACTTATGTTAAAATTTTGGATTGACACCAATATTCATATTTTTCACAAATATAAAAAATGTTTTTTTTTAATAATGAGCCAGCTAGAAATATCAAAAAAAAAGGTGAAAAAAAACATTTATGAAAACAAATTTAATCCAACCATGCAGAGGGGGAGAGGTAATAATTTAATTTTTGAAATTTGATAGCAGTTAAGTGAATTTTTAACGAACTTTGGGTGTGGCCTCGAAAATTTCTCGCCTGCGGCGCTTTTTCGCCTTCTTCACTAGGTACAATATCATTAAATACATGTAGTCCCGACTGTTCCTTTTCTCCCGAACAAAAATGCCCTACTTACGCCCACTGAGCCCCCCCCCCCCCGAGCATATTTTCTGGCTACACCACTGGTAACCATACTTTACTCTTTAAAACCATTTTTGCTTTCTACGCTGTATTATAGATACTAGAAATGCCACTTACCTAATTATTTAAAACTATTTTATAACCGAACAGTTTAAAATAATTAGCAAAAAGGAGATATCATATGCTTAATATAAAATCTAAGTTAATCGGGGTCTAACTAACCTTACCGACTTTCCGTATAAACGGTTTCATTGCGCTATAAATACGCCAAATTACTCTCATTACTTTTAATTATCTTATAATAAAGCGGGTTCGTTTATTAGAATTTATACCACCTATTAGTCGGTTTTAATTAAAATTTAGTTAGTTCTATTACAAATTTAATGTGTTTTGATATGTGATTTTTTTACTGTCGTAAAAAGTACTTTATGTTTGCCAGGAAAAATAATAGTTTTGTTCGCTGTAAGGATTCTGAACTGATTCGGAACTATTCGCATGTGCATATTACAAAACAAGTGATACTTTTCAAACGAGGAGATATTTAGTTTGTATTATAATTAATTAAAAATTAAAATTGAAAAAAAAAATACAAAAAACTAAAAATGTTGTTTCTGACGAACCCTGTATAGTAAATCTGATATTAGACATTGCAGTTTTAGCACAATCAGACCTTTTTATAAAGAATGACTTTTTCTTCTATACCTACTACTAAAAAAGTTTTGCCTCTTCCAAACTTTATCGGTGAACACACTGTAGGTCAGTGGCGTAGCCAGAAAATATGCTCGGGGGGAGGAGGGGCGTGGCTCAGTGGCCGTAAATAGAACATTTTTTTTCTGGATAGAGGGACAGTCGGGACCGCATGTATTTTATGATATTGTACCCAGTGAAGAAGGCGGAAAAGCGCCGCAGGCGAAGAATTTTCAGGGTCACGTTCGATTAAAATTCACCTAAATACTATTAAATTTCGAAAATTAAATTATTACCTCTCCCCCTCTGCATGGTTGGATTAAATTTGTTTTTGTAATTTTTTTTTACTTTCTTTTTTGATATTCCTAGCTGGCTCTTTATTAAAAAAAAACGTTTTTATATTTGAGAAAATTATTGGTGTCAATCCACATAAGACGTACCTATGTATGACTCTAACCAGCGTTTTTCGGGCTCGGTTTTTCATGATTCAAAATAAAGTAAGTATCTCTCATCCCGCCAAAATTGATGATTTTTTCTAAAATCATGTATTTAAGGAGCGTAGATTTAAGAGCAGTTTTTGGTGCAAATGCCTAGGTTTTTAAATACTCCTTCTTAAGTGCTGTTTTGTATATTCATAATAAAGTATTCTCGTTTCTTCCCACACCATTTTTTTATTATAAATTATCACACTTCTTCCATAAAAAATGTTTCAATTAAAATTTTTACTTTAATTTTTCTCTTTAAAAATAAATACCTACCTAATTGTTTCTGTTGTAAAAATATTTTATTGCATTGGGTTATATTTTTGCAGACAAGTATATAATAGAAAAATACTATAAAATATTATTCTTTTTACTCGTTTTTCTATAAAATTGCATTATAAATCAATAACCAAAACGATATGCGTCTGAAATCTTAATTTCTAGTATACAAAACAGGACTTTTAGAAGGAAATGTTTAAAAACTAAACGTTTCCTACAAGACCTTTTGTAATCTAAGCCAAGAATATATTATTTAAAACTTTAAATTAAGAGTCCAAGCGGGACACAAAAAATTAGTTTGCAATTAGACTTTTAGACCCGAGCTCCTAGGCTTGGAAGATGGGGGGGGGGGGCAGACCGCCCCCCCCCCCCCCTGCTGTAGGTACACTGAATTCCTCCGAAACTATAAATACGATAGATATCGATAGACTTATCCTTTGACTCTCATTTAGCAGATTTTTAGATATACCTGTCATTGTCACAATATGTATATCATAATTTGAAGAAGAAGAAAGCCCTAAATTTAAAATATACTACAAGACAAACAACGTTTGAACCTTTAGCTATCTATTTATACCAAATTTGCACTTGTTTTAATATTTACTGACAGCCGAACCTCTGCAATTAACTTAGAAATATTTCGCTCGTTGTTCGTTAATGGCACAAACGTCAAAGTTAGACAAATTACAAAATAACAAATCTTGAAATTAATTCGATAGTCTCAGTCGTTTTTGAGTAAACATAATTTAAGTGATGCACATTCAAAAGCGATGGAAAAAAGTTGGAAGTCACCGTACTTCTCATGCTCAATATCATTTCAATTTCCGATAAAAAGCAATAATAATAACCAAAATAGTCGAATTTCTAATCCTTTCGTATTAAGTCCGTTGCATTCCTGTGCTGGCCCATCGTGCCGGTGGCGCCATCGTTATCGCCCGTCTCGTCCAGACGTCGACCCCAGAAGATTTTCGAGCTGCCTTTTGGCCACTCGGGTCTTCTTTCTTCTATTATCCGATTTTTATAAGAGGATTATGAAGATGTTTGTTTACAATACTCGTCTTTTCAACCGTGACCACAAACAGATTATAATAGAAAGTTTAAAAACGCTCTTAAAAAGTATGAAATAATTAAATCTCAAGGATACAGGGTGTCAAAGTCAAATTCAGTTGTTAGCAGTGGCGGCGCCAGAATTTTTGGGATGGGAGGGCACAAATGGGCCCGATGATATTTAAGTGGGCACTACCCAAATCAAAAGTGAATTCTAAAAAAAAGGGCGCTCTATTACGTCCTTAACAGCGAAAAAAAAGTCATTGTCTTACAAAACATCCATCAATTTTGAGGGGGCACCAGGGTGGGCACTCATGTTTCTAGGGTGGGCCCGTGCCCACCCTGGCCCCCCCCTGGCGCCGCCGCTGGTTGTTAGCTAGTCCGGAAATAGTATTTTATCTACTTTCATTTAGTAATATGAATTTTACGGTTCTGTAAATCGTTTTGTAAGGGCATCTATTACAGCACTAGTGCTGTAATAAAAAACGGTTTTATTAAAATTTTGCTGTTAAATAAAACCACTCTTTTTAGAAGAATGATTTATTATTAACAATTATATCTTGATTTTTCTTGACTGAAATCATAGTTCTCAACATTGAGTAGTGAGACCATATTGTAGATGGTTTCAGGGAGCGTTGCTTTACGGAAAAATAACCCAAAAGGATTTTCTCAGACACCTCCTTTATTTTGTTAGCTTTGCACCAATCTTCAAACTTCTCATACTCCAACTCATACCACGCCTTGAATTCTGTCGAAACTCAACTTTAGATCGCTTCATTTGCCGCTGCTTCTATATCAGAGGGTAAACTTTCATCAGAATCGTTCATTTTGAAAAACGTTTTTTATATTTTTCAATTTGTTTGACAAAGTTTCGACAGTAACCATCCGAAACATAAAAAACTTGATTAGTAAACTTAATAAGTAGCAGGTGCATTTTTATTTAAAAAAATGCCTTTTGCCAAATATTTTTATTCATAGATGAAAGTAGATAAAATTTTGTACAATATTCTTGTTGTAAATTCATATTACTACACTCGATGTTTTATTAAACTCGGCTGACGCCTCGTTTGACAACTTTAACATCTCGTGTTGTAATATAAATCTTTACAACACTTATATCATAAATAACTATTACCTATTACTTTACGAGGCCGGTAGGTGACTTATTACAGTACGAGTTGGTTTACGGACGAGGCGACGTAGGAGCCGAGTCTAGAATATAAACGAGTGCTGTAATAACACCTAACGGACGTGTATCGTATGATATTTTATTTCATTTTGTCATTATAATCCTTTTTAAAAAAATTTAATAGAAATGGTTATTACAAATTTTAAAATATAAATGCGACTGTCGTTTGCTTGTCACTGTCAAATAGATAAAATTATAATATTTATATACCATATACCATTATATAACCAGTCATTGTTTCTAAAATCATATAATTGTTGCTAGGGGCAACACATTACGGTATCTGATACTGTAATGTTTCATTTACCGGTCGCAAATGAGTACGGGGTAAGTAGATTTACTGGACAGGATAAAATAAATATGCCTACAAACTTTTCTTTATGATAGATGTATATTATACCGGGTTAGTAAAAAGTACCGGAACACTTAAATATCTTCAAAATCCCTAAACGGTTCCAAAATTCGGCATTTAAAGGTTTGTGGGCATGCGGAATTGAACAATAATATTGACACTGTTGCCAGATTTCCCAGTTTTGCGCTACACGTAGTCATTTTGTTATCTGAAATGGAATGCCCCTTATATTTTAACTGCAATGAATTAGGCGTCTTAAGCTTAGTTAGTTCCCAAATTTTCAAAATTTTATCTCTACTAGTTGCTAAGATCGGACAACACAGTATTTTCAAAAAAATTAAATTACATTATTTTAGAATGATCATTAAACTTAAAAAAGGTTTTTAAAAATCCATTAATAAACATGGCCAGGATTCGGACCAAGATAACACAATGTTTTTGGTTTAATTTAATTAACTTAAAAATATTGTTTGAATGCTCTTAATAACTTTTAAAATTGCTTTTGTTCTTAGTGCGACTCTGTTGTAGCATCGTGTTTCCGCTCACTGGTCATTAAACATGTTTTTTTTTCTAAATAATATATTTAGGTATAAGTTTAAATGTTATTTTCTATTCTTACACACACCCCGAAGAATGAATACTATTTCCTGTAATAAAAATTTATTACCGGTAGGTATTAGACACATATTGGTCCAAAAGTCGCCCACAAATGTTCGTAATAAAATCGGTAATAAAACTTTACCAAAACGTATCTCTCTTCTTCGGTTTACAGCTAAACCGCAAATTCTCACTTGTTTTTCTAAAACAAAAAGCATTTAAAATGTATAAAATACGAGGGGGGCAATAGAATAATCTTCGCCTTAAAATCTGGTCGCAGAATCTGTCAGTGTATATAATTATCAAATACAGTGTCGGAGACCCTTGTAGACCCAAAATAATGAGGGGGGGGGGGACACCCGGATTTCACTTTTTAAAATAAAAGGCAGGTAACATTTTTAAAAATTATAAGTTCATTGGCATGAAGAAAAAGTAGTTAGCAAATTATAGGGTGATCATCATATACAGGGACATTATTTTAAGTGTCTCACCCGATTGGCGACTTTGCTATCGACCACAATAAAAAAAACAATTATGTATTCCCTAACAGCTTTTAGTGAAAAAGCCAAATTTGATGTCAAAAAAAATCTATGTTTACAAATTTGACAGATACGACGCCATATTGGATTTTCTTAAATGGCAACCCTACCTTATAGTAAGCCAGCTGCATTCGCCTATTTGTTCCGACATTAAAAATGTATAATTGTCAATATTTATTTTCAGCCGTTCCGGAGATACGAGGCTTCGAAGTTGGTGATTTTGTTATCATCGAATTAACAAAAGCTTTGAGATTGGAAACTCAATTTTTTCTGGAGATACGTAATTTTTTATAATGGAGCCACCCATGCTATTGTCAAATATGTCACAAAGCCTCAATTTTTTAATAGGGTGAGATACTTAAAACACATAATCATACGATGCAGTTTATGATACGGTCGTATTTCGGTAAGGGTTGGAAATAAATAATATCGACAACTATATATTTTTGTAATCGGATCGCGAAATGCAATACATTGGTGTAGTTATAAATGTGGGTTGCCATTTAAAAAAATTCAAAATGGCGTCGTAACTGTCATTTTTTGACATCTGACATATATGACAATAGCATAGATGGCTCCGCCATAAGAAATTACGTATCTTCAGAAAAAATTGATTTTTTAATCACAAAGCTTCTATTTTTTAATGGGGTGAGATACTTAAAACACATATTCATACGATGCAGTTTTTGATACGGTCGTATTTCGGTAAGGGTTGGAAATAAATATCGACAACTATATATTTTTGAAATCGGATCGTGAAATGCAATACATTGGTGTAGTTATAAATGTGGGTTGCCATTTAAAAAAATTCAAAATGGCGTCGTAACTGTCATTTTCTGACATCTGACATATTTGACAATAGCATGGGTGGTTCCATTATAAAAAATTACGTATCTCCAGAAAGAATTGAGTTTCCAATCTCAAAGCTTCTGTTAATTCGATGATAACAAAATCACCAACTTCGAAGCCTCGTATCTCCGGAACGGCTGAAAATAAATATTGACAATTATACATTTTTAATGTTGGAACAAATAGGCGAATGCAGCTGGCTTACTATAAGGTAGAGTTGCCATTTAAGAAAATCCAATATGGCGTCGTATCTGTCAAATTTGTAAACATAGATTTTTTTTGACATCAAATTTGGCTTTTTCACTAAAAGCTGTTAGGGAATACAAAATTGTTTTTTTATTGTGGTCGACAGCAAAGTCGCCAATCGGGTGAGACACTTAAAATAATGTCCCTGTACATATACCTACTAAATTATGGTAACCAAATAAAATGTATTGATTTGTATTTCTCGAGGTTATTTTTAAAAATGTGGGGAGGAGGGGCTGAGCCCCCTAGGCTCCTCCGTAGAACCGTCCCTGTACATACCTACTACTACCATTTGCTAATAAGTTTAAAAAAATCCTTAATTTTATAGTCAATCAAGTTACCTTAGGAAATATTTAGTTCCATAACACCGTTCTTTTTGTTAATGTGGTGATCTTGACAAATGCCAAAATAATAGTTTGTACAACAAGAGTGGATATGATGTCTATATCACACGAGTGCTCAAACTTTTGAGTGCGATATAGACAATCCACTCGAGTTGAACAGTATATTTTTTCTACGACCTTATGCTAAAAAATGTAAAATAAAAAGTTTGTAGGTTGCCGGGCTCGAACTCACGACCATTGGATCCATAGTAAAACGCTCTACTGTCTCGACTATCGAAGCGTTTAGTTAATTATGGTAAAACCAACTAAATAATGATGCTACATGAAATTAATTTTCTATGCACATTCAGCAGGTTGCATTATTGATAAATCTATTATAAATGCGTATAGATTTTGTTATATTGAACAAATTAATAACATATTGTACCATATACATTTAAATTATATAATTTAGTGTCTTGAAAAAGAAGTCGGAGCCTCAGTAAAAATAATATACTGTGATTGGTCAGTACTTTTAGGAACAACAATGGCTTCTCTGTAATTGACTACTGTGATTGGTCAGTTTCATAACCTAACTAGGATTGTTATGAAATTTTGCCGCACAGTTAACTGGAATAGCCTACTTTACTCGCCACTTAAGTGTAAAGGAAACAGCAAATTTCCATGTGGGAGTAAAAAAATACATTTAAAGTGAGTAATTTTCGCGTGAAAATGGCATGGTTTAAGTGACACCCAGCGTATTGAACTTTCTAATGTAGATGATAATAGATCACGGAGTTTTACCGAAGTATGTAGTAATATTATATTACGTATTAAGTGTGGTAAATAGTAGTTTGTACAACAAGAGTGGATATGATGTCTACATTTCACGAGGAAGTAAATTGAGCACGACGCTATAGGCGGAGTATTTAAACTTCAGAGTGCGATATGGACAATCCACTTGAGTTGAACAGTATATGTTTTCAACGACCAAACTTACGAACTTTATGCAAAAAATGTCTACAAAAGTTTGCAGGCTACTCGGCTTGAACTCACGACCATTGGATCTAAAGCTAGTTGTTATGTCGCTTCGCCAGATTCTCATATTAGAAATTAGGGTAAAACTAGTTTAATAACATGAAATCATATCCGTTCAGTTGACCGAAATAGCCCGTAGTAAAGGAAACAGCAAATTTCCATGTGGGAGTAGAAAAATAATATTTAGCACCTCAGGCAAACACTTTTCCAAATACTTACACACACACAATAAGAATAGACGATACAAGGCGCTGGGTTTTTAAAAATTTAAGTCAAATTTTTATTAAAATATGACTTGCGTCGGTTGGGGTAATTGACCTCGTAGCTCAAACCCCTAAATACGTTCCTTTTTCCAGTCAATTAATCAGTAACTGTATTTTTTGTTGCTATTGTTATTCAAGTTACAGATTAAATAGACTTGTCCATGTTGTTTGGACACTCTGTATGTATTTTTATGATTGTCTGTTAATTACTGCAGTTGATTTTACAAAATGGGAATGACCACTTACCACTACATAAAAATTTAAAAAAAAAACGTGTCCGACCAAGTTAATTTTTCTAGGATATCGGTATGGGTTCGTGTATGTTTTTGTTCTATTTATGGTAAGGTAGTTATAATTAACTTTTTTTGTAATAAATTACCTTAATTGCCTGTAAAGATACATTTTATTGCTACTTTTATTCGTGTATATGTAGGTTCCTACAGGTCTATTATTACACGAATTAGAAAAAATATAAATATTCCTTGCCTACTACACATGATACAAAGATTATAAAGTATTTAGAGGCTGTAACATCATCTTGTGAGTAAAATTTGTATTCGTAATATTTACAAGATGACAACACAGCCTCTGAATCAGTGGCGTAGCCAGAAAATATGCTCGGGGGGGGGGGGGGGGGGCTCAGTGGGCGTAAGTAGGACATTTTTTTCCTGGGCAAAAACACAGTCGGGACTACATGAATTTCATGATATTGTAGAAGGGGGAAAGCGCCGCAGGCGACAAATTACCGGGGCCTCGTTTAAAGTTCGTTTAAAATTATGAATTCGTTACCTAACTACTATCAAATTTCGAAAATAAAATTATTACCTCTCCCCCTCTGCATGGTTGGATTAAATTTGTTTTTGTAAATGTTTTTTGATATTCCTAGCTGGCTCTTTATTAAAAAAAAACATTTTTTATATTTGTAAAAAATAGGAATATTGGTGACAATCCAAAATGTTAACTTAAGACGTATGTATGACTTTAACCAGCGTTTTTCGGGCTCGGGTTTTCACGATTAAAAATAAAGTAAATATCGCTCACAACGCCAAAATTGATAATTTTTTCAGGAATCATGTATTTTAGGAGCGTAGATCTAAGAGCAGTTTTTGGTGTAAATTCTTAGGTTTTGAAATACTCCTTCTTAAGTGCCGTTTTGTATATTCATAATAAAGCATTCTCGTTTCTTCCCGCACTATTTTTTTTATTATAAATTTTCACACTTCTTCCATAAAAAATGTTTCAATTAAAATTTTTACTTTAATTTTTCTCTTTCTCTTTAAAAATAAAAATACCTAATTTTTTTTTTGTAAAAATATTTTATTTCATTGGATTACATTTTTCTTGATTTAAAATAGATCTAAAGATGGGAAAACGGAACAGACAAGTATATAATAGAAAATACTATAAAATATAACTCTTTTTACTCGTTTTCCTATAAAATTGCATTCATACATCAATAACTAAAACGACATACATCCGAAACCTTAATCTTTATATAAAACAGGACTTTTAGAAGGAAAAGTTTAAACACTAAACGTTTTCTACAAGACCTTTGTAATCTAAGCCAAGAATACATTATTTAAAAATTTAAATTAAGACTCCAAGCGTGAGACGAAAAATTAGGTTGCAATTAGACTTTTAGACCCGAGCTCCAAAGCCACTGCTCTGAATGTCATACTTTGTAATCTTTGTATCATGCCTACCAGTCCTATCACGCAATTGCAAAAATTCGATCTTTGTAACAAAACGCCCACTCCAGGGGTGGCATTCCGTTCAAGTTATCTAATCACATCGAATCGACATTGTCGCTATTGGAATCATATTCACGGTTTGCGATCGAAAGAAAGCTACTTACTTGTCGTTTCAAATCGATCGCTTGATTTCGGTCAACGAGGTGGTGTCGCCTGCATGTGTAAGACTAAGATGCAAACAATAATTCTAAATCAATCGCATTTTAAATCAGTGTGAGTATATTTTTATTTATGTTTTCCCTTACAGTTCCATACAGTTTGTTGTAAATTATAATATTTTTACCGTTAATTAATCCTAACTAGAAACAAATAAAGATACACATTATTCCTAACTTTGCATTGAAAAAATTCTAACCTAAAACAAACAGGTATGCTTGCGAAAGTTTTTTTAACTTGTTTTTTATCGAATGTATTTTTTCTTAAATGCTCCTGTATAAATTTTTTTAAACATTTTTGATGGGGTGTTTCTTAACCTTTGTGTTAATTTTTACATTTACAGTCATACATACATACATCTTATGTTAAAATTTAAAATTTTGGATTCATATTCATATTTTTCACAAATTTAATATAAAAAATGTTTTTTTTTTATAAAGAGTCAGCTAGAAATATCAAAAAAAGAAGTAAAAAAAAACATTTACTAAAACAAATTTTAATGATTTAATTTTCGAAATTTGATAGTAGTGAATTTTAAACAAACTTTGGGCGTGGCCCCGAAAATTTTTCGCCTGCGGCGTTTTTCCACCTTCTTCACTACGTACAATATCATGAAATACATGTAGTCCCGACTGTCCCTTACTTCAGAAAAAAAAATGTCCTACTTACGCCTATTGAGCCCCGTACGGTTGAAATTAGATATTTAATGATAATACGCACCCCGTATAATAGTACGGTGGAATTGAGGTGTCACTTTACCAAAAAAACAACACATTTATCATTTTCGCCGATAACCGCAACAGATATGTCATAATTAACTTGGTATAATTAAATACTATAATTGCGTAGATACGTGGCAGTGCAAAATGTTTTTTTTTCCCGGTATTACGATACAGAACGGCCGCCTAGTTAACGAGGCGTTATAAATTATGATACGGAGACATATTATAATGGTTGTTTGTGATAATTATTGTATTGTGCTATCGAGGTTATTCTTGTTTGTTGATAGTTTAAAAAAAAAGTTTATTGTCAACAAGGGCGTACTGCTGAATGAGGTTTTGAGTTTAAACCTCCATTCCAGGATTTAACCTGTGGCCAGTGGCTTATCCTCCTTGAGGCCGCAGGGCCGGGCGCCTCCCCTTCCACCTGCCACAAATACGATCATTTTATTTCATCATGTTTATTGTTTAGTTCATCGGGAAATGATAAATATATTTGGTGGATCTACCGATAATTCAGGAGGATCTAACCCCCTTCGTTACCCCTCGTCTAAGCCTGAAATCCACGCGCCCTCATGTAATACGCTCAGTTGTGGTGCGGTACCAAATTCTTTGCGTCGTCTGTCATACGAGCACGTTAAATAAGCGACTTCCGAATGGCCCTATTTCATCATTCCACCTGCAGTGTAACTGACAATAGCCTAAAATTTCGTTAAATTTTCCGCAAAGGTCTCGCGGCTTTCAGCAATGCATCAACGGAAAGTGGGAGACTTATTTTTTTTTTTCGACCGAAGTTGCATGTGCATGGAAAAAACCATTTAAAGAAATCGACTCGTCGCTGCAGGCGATAACAAACGACGCGAGACCTGGAGTCTTGTCACTCGCCAGTTCCGCAAATCGCGATTCCATTATAATAATAGCTTCGTTTGTTTAGCTTCACACTATTAAAATGTTTGTGGACTTTGTGGTTAAACTACTAATTGTCAATGTTGTGTTGCTTAATAACACCATGCAAATATAATATATATATATAATATGCATAATATGCATATAAATTATTTTGGCACAGTTGTGGTTTGTGTTTAAAAAGATTTGTTGTGATGTGAATTGCGGTTAAGGTTTTAATAATAGATGGGATTTATAACCCTTGTTTTATTATGGTTGTGCCAGTCTCGGATTTTGGAGAAAGTAGGCTTCATTTTTATTTCTTAACATAAAACATATAATCACGGAACGCTGACCTTTTAATTGACATTTCAAATAAAATAAACACATGTCACTTTTCTCTTGTAGTTTCTTTCGAACGCTTCCAGTGGCGGCGTGGTCAAGCCATATATTATTGAAAAAAAAAATGGTCAATTTTCTCGTTTATTATAGTGATGAGACATTTAAAGATATTTTTCCCTCGATTATTTTCACACATCCTGTATAAGCTTAACATTTTTCACATTAATTCTTCCTCTACGTAAAAGAATGGTGAGGGGATCAAAAATTGGGGATTTCTGGACGACCTCTTTTGAGATTTCGATAAATGAAGTACACACGCGCATTTTTATAGCATCTTATATATTTCATATCTTCACGAAAATTGAGTATTTGTCTTGTTCAAACGCAAGGCCTGCAAGATTTCCGGGCCTTGACCTCATCGAGCGGGTGCTGATCGTACCCCCGGGCCGTGTAGGTTTATGGTACTGCTATAAAATTAGTGGCATTCCTCTCCGACGATTCAATTTTTCTCCCTTTGCGGTACCGCACCGGCCGGCCGGCAGCGCCAACATTTCTTTGTTATTAATTTGAATACTATTATAGTCATCAAACCAAACAGGAAATTGGGCAACTTGTTGTTCAATATGATATTTTTATTACTGTAAAGAAAAAATTGTTCATTTTATTTTAAAAGTAAAGGGTAGAATTCCTGACAAGGTACGAATCAACGACGATATATAGAGCAAAATGAAGAAATTAATTCATTTAAATGTACTTTTGCGCCTCGGCTACTGTTTATTAAAGGACATTCTATCCTATAACATGAATGATCACTTATTTGTAAAACGAAGACCCTGACACTAAATCATACCTACACTTTATAGACCTGGTAGTTTTACAATATGATTATGTAATAAAAATAAAGTTCGCATGACACGTTAAACCCTTTCATTTGCACCACTACTTTAACCAAAACAGCTCAACATTTTAACGAGCCTAAGGTCAGAAATATCCTTTTTGGTTGCAAGCGATAGATGACGAGCGTAACCCATTGTTGTCACGTCTTCTAGATTATCAAGTAACAAGTAATTAAAAAAATTAAGTGCAGGGGCGGACTGGAATCATTTGGCCCCGGTGGCTACATGGCCTCTATGGCCCCAACCCTCATTATTTTTGCTATGATGGCCATTTTATTAGCTAGCGGATTTTATAGTGATTATTAACGTATACAGAAATAATTTTAAAGTTGGTGTCTGTTTGAAGGTTACGGGTCAATATCTGAATTACACTTCAAATCACTCAAACAGCACAAAACATGGCATAGTAAAAACGCTTGTGGATAGAGCAATTTTCCTCTGTAATTCAAATGAAGCCCTCAAACAGGAAACTAACTACATTAAGACCGACCTCAACAAAAATGGCTACCCCGGGCATCTAGTTGATAAACTATTGGGAAATCGCAAGAATCGGCCAAATACACAAAAGAAGCCAGTAGAGTCACAATCAACACTCAACATTCCGTATGTGAAAGGAGTATCTGAGAAAATTAAAAGACTAGGACAACGATACAATATTAATATGGTATTCAGCTCAAAAAACACTTTAAGAAGCCACCCAACGAAGACGAAACCAACAAGTCAAAAAGACAAAAAAAAACTGTGTCTATCAGATTCCCTGCAAATGTGGCAGATCCTACATTGGTGAGACTCTAAGGCCACTTGAAACTAGGGTCAAGGAATACAGAAACAACACGCTTAAAGGAGAAACCGAAAAATCAGGGGCAGCTGACCATGCCTGGACACACGGTCATCACATTAAGTGGACAGAAGCTCGAATCCTGCACTAAGAACACCATTGGAGGAAGTTCAAGGAAGCTGCTACCATATACCAGAACCCAGATTGTTTTAGTAAGCCCTCACTAGATATAAGAAATATCTGGAAACCTTTGTTAAGTTGATGTAAACTTACAATACCGCACAAGAATTAAACGCATGACTGCACCCATCTCAGTCATGCTCCAGTACATCTAGCTATAGTATAAATAGAGCTGTAGTTACTTTACTTATTTAGTATTTACCTGAAGACGACTGGAGATACTTACCACTTGAAACGTTGTGATGTAAAACAAATTAAAGACAATGCAAGTCCAAAACAATTCTATCATTCAATTTTAAAGCTTATTTGAAATCTTGGTAGCATAAACAAAGTTCAAAATAAGTTAATATAATAAAGAGGTAGTAATAGATTATCTACGGTAAATGGCAGTAATGAACAACATGGAAGAATATGTCTTTATTTATGGAAAACATTTAAAATTATAAAATTGAAAAAAAAATTGTTGTTTAAATGTTTGGACCAATTGGCCCCAAAAGGCCTTCTGGCTCCAGTCCGCCAGCCACTGATTAAGAGTCTACCCGTTTATGCATGCGAATCCATAATATTTTCTCATGAACGTGTAGCGAATTTGGTCTGATTTTAGGGGTTCTTACCATAAGTTTCTAGACTTAAAACAAGTATGGAGTGTTTCTCGAGGACCCCAAACCTCAAGGAGACAGTGGCGGGTCTCCGGGATGTTGTGAAGGGGTGTGTTGTGAAAAAGTGACATCTAAAAAAGGCGTATCCCTGTTTCAAAAACCTTCCTACTCTCAAAAATGACTTCTAAAAAAAAATACTGACCTTACATACGTTCTTAAATTTTTAAGGCTCAAAGTAAACCAAACACCCATTTTGTTTTGAAACTATATTCGCCACCCCTCTCCGCCCTGAATCCGCCACTGCAAGGATACTCTAATTTCCATTAGGACATCAAATTAAAGCAATATGACAAATATTCATGGTTTTTTACTATTTTATTTTACTATTTTAAATTCTACATAAATTTCTTTAAGTTTTTGTGTATAAGAACTAACAATGCTAAACCATCTATAATTACCCACTGATTTATTATTTCCGTCAATTTTAATTAGCACTTGAGAAAAGGATTCTCTCTCGATGGCTCATTGGGTTGCAATTCAATAATTTCCCATTCCGCATGCTAGATAAGGCCTGCTAGAAATATGGTCGTCTCTCATTCCCAGATAAGACTCAGAGTTTTAACGAACCGGACACCAACCGTGGTCTTGTTACTATTCGAGCCTGAAAACGTAATGATAATATTAGTGACATTTTGCCAACCAACAAAATTCCTCTAAACGCTATTTCAAACGTGATTTTCTCTTAATCCACACGAACAATTTTGTAAAAACCTGTTTCATATTCAGCGGCAAATATAATTATTTCCAGCGAATCGAGAATTCGGTTTCGGGTATCAGCCAGTGCGGAGATTTTAGCGCCTGAAATATTGATTAGCGGGATATTGTTGGTTGGCAAAATGTTGCCAATATGTACTATTTGGCTAACGGATAAAAACTTCGTCGCTACATACGCGGAAAAATCGACACTATGATTGGACTCGAATCAAATTTTCAAAAACCTTCGATACTATAAGCTACAGTGTCGCTTGACTGAGTACGATTTTGTGCTATCTCGTTTTAACGTGATGCAGTGGCGTAGCGTAAGGCGTAAGTGGGACATTGTTTTTTCTGGAGAAAGGGACAGTCCCCCTCTGCATTGTTGGATTACTTATTTTTTTGTAAATGTTTTTTTAATTTTTTTGATATTCCTAGCTAGCTCTTTATTTTTTTATTTGTGAAAAATAAAGTAAATATGGCTCACCACGCCAAATTTGATGATTTTTTCAGGAATCATGTATTTTAGGACCGTAGATCTAAAAGCAGTTTTTGCTTAGGTTTTGAAATGCTTCTTCTTAAGTGCCGTTTTCTATATTTATAATAAAGCATTCTCGTTTCTTCCGGCACTATTTTTTTAATTATAAATTTTCACACTTCTTCCATAAAAAATGTTTCAATTAAAATTTTTACTTTAATTTTTCTCTTTAAAAATAAATACCTAATTGTTTTTGTTGTAAAAATATTTTATTGCATTGGGTTATATTTTTGTTGATTTAAAATAGCTCTAAAAAAGGAAAAATGGAACAGACAAGTATATAATAGAAAAATACTATAAAATATTTTTTTTACTTATTTTCCTTTGAAATTGCATCATAAATCAACAACTAAAACGATATGCGTCCGAAACCTTAATCTCTATATAAAATAGGACTTTTAGAAGGAAAAGTTTAAAAACTAAACGTTTTCTACAAGAGTTTTGTAATTTAAGCCAAGAATACATTATTTAAAGATTTAAATTAAGGGTCCAAGCGTGAGACAAAAAATTAGGTTGCAATTAGACTTTAAGACCCGAGCTCATAGACTCGGGGGGCTGCAGCCCCCCTCCCCCCCATCCTTTAAATAAATACGCCACTGACCTGATGTATAAATAAGAGCGAAGCCATAGCGGCGCCTCGGCTACTAGCGATCAGAAATACTGTCGATTTGTCGAGTTTTAACATGGTGTTAGTCATTTCTGACTGATTAAGCCATTTAATTAAGTGGAAAATGGGCTTTATAGGTCAATAAAATATTTATGAGATTAAATTAGATAGGACTTTCTTGTGTTGACTCTTATTAACTGTTCTTACTAGAATGTCAGGCTTCCTTTGTTATGTTTCTGCTTTCGTGTTTTACAAAAGACGAAAATGTAAACAATAATGTTATATTTGTGGCGGTTACTTTAACAATGATCCAGTACTTGTTTTGTCTTTTGTAGGCATCAGTGATGGTAGGGACACAGTATTAGTAGACGGTAATAGGGGCTTCATCGGAAACCTATTTGTTATTAAAAAAAATATATATATTTTCTTAACGATCTCCAACACATGTATTATATTTATCAATTACAATACTTACGACTCCAGTAAATGTGAGCTTTTATCATACCCGCCGCGATATTCAAACCTAGATTCATGAGGTCATAAATTTTCTTCGTTCAACTGACCCGCTCTTATATGAAAATGCGTACCGTCGATAATTATTTTGTAATAAGGACGTTCCGCTATTATTATTATAGCCATAAGAAAAGACATTCCACATTTTATTAGCAGAACAAATTAAGATTTTATATCTAGTTGAATTATAACATCGCTCGGCATCCACGTTCGTCGAGAATAATTAGTGCGAATGAAGATTTACGCTTTCAGATATAATTAACTGAAAGATTATTTTAACAGGAGAGTTATGTGTAATCAAGAAAGAGTATGATAGGGCTGATAAGATTGAATTACGAATAATTGTTTTTAATTTAAACCACCGTCAAGTCTCCACCTCAACAGAATTAACTCTCCCTCCCTTAAAAGGGAGGATTGATCGGGACGTGCGTGCAGTGGCGTAGCCAGAAAATATGCTCGGGAGGGGGGCTCAATGGGCGTAAGTAGGACATTTTTTTTTAGGAGAAAGGGACAGTCAGGACTCTCTACATGGTTGGATTAAATTTGTTTTTGTAAATGTGTTTTTTACTTTTTTTTTGATATTCCTAGCTGGCTCTTTATTTAAAAAAAAAACATATTTTATATTTGTGAAAAAATATTAAGTATTCTTTTTACTCGTTTTCCTATAAAATTGCATGATAAATCAATAACTAAAACGATATGCGTCCGAAGCCTTAATCTCTATATAAAACAGGACTTTTAGAAGGAAAAGTTTAAAAACTAAACGTTTCCTTCAAGACCTTTGTAATCTAAGCCAAGAATACATTATTTAAAAAGTTAAATTAAGAGTCCAAGGTTGCAATTAGACTTTTAGACCCGAGCACCTAGGCTCAGAAGGGGGGGGGGGGGGGGGGGGGGCTGCAGCCCGGCTCATTGAGTAAGAGAATACACTTTGCATTGTTGTAAAATTTGTTAATCACTCAACAAAATGATTGCTAGAGTCTAGCAATAAGAAACTGCCCGAATACCACCCTTAACTTGCACTTGCAACTTGCACCTAATGTAAACAGGGTACTTGCGTCAACAAGAAGGAACTGTGACGTTATTATTGCAAGACACCATAGTTGCGCAACTAAGTTCGCATAGATTAAAAGGCTCCGTAGAAGCTAAGACTTATTGTTAATATTCTTTGTTCAAGTCATTGTTATTATATCTCTATTTAAGATTGCACATTACACTACATTATATTCTCATATTTCGATTTGACGTAAATCGATCAAGGTCTGTAGGATCACGTCTACCCCGTCACTTCTGAAACTGAAGATATAATCGATCGCATTCGAAACGTCAATATTTCAATTGTGTAAAAGAGGCCGCCAATGATAGGTCGGTTTATTGACCAGACCGTGCACCCTTTTGAAAGCAATCAGTGGTGGCGCAACAGACAAAATGGGCCGTTGCATCATAAGTTGCTAAATCAACTGCATTGACTTTTCGTCGTTGGAATTTGTGTTAATTTTTGCTTGCAATTTGCTAAGCTCATTTTATCCTGTGATGGTCTGATTTGTTGTGATGTAATAAAGAACAATTATTTCTGACTTTCTTGTAGGTCTGCAATTACGATGAAATTGTAGAAGTAGTAACCATGCAATGGTCATGATATGGTGTGGATGGATATTAACCTAAGGGAACTTGGATAGACGTAATGTGCAAGTTTGGAGGGCTACAATGTATTCTGCTAAGGTAAGAACTAGCTGATAATCGAACCTGTATGGGTATACTAAGATTTAGACCACGGAGTACAAATTCATTGACCTTTTCACTTTGTAGCGAGCGAATATAAAACCAATATATTGCCAGTGGTATGCAGCCAGCCTTTCGGGTATTTCGTCTCGGAGAGTAGGGGCATGCGCAATATGTAGTATATACAAAAATTTGTGACCATTTTCTTTTCTGAGGATACTATGACGCGCGCGATGCGAACAGTCCCGGTCTACAAAAGAGCCCCTGGGTATAGCAACAGCGATGAACTATCGTTCCTTTATGGCCTGGTTTTTTTTGTGATCGGGTCGTCCATTTTTGGGATTATCTTCGTGGTATTTTTAAGTGTAGTGTTGTTTTTAATACAAACAAACTGGTTAGGACAATTTTTGTGTCCTTACTGTAGTTTATATAGTGCCTTTTACGTGCCGTGTAATTTATAACCCTCATATACTGGCCCAGTTCACTATTTCATTATCTACAAAATTCCCTTCCATCCGTCGGATCACAAATCTTTGTACATGCGATTAGCAATATATTGGTTATATGTATAATGGTTTATTGTCAGAACAAAACAACTCGCCGTATTTTAGAGAAAAGTATGATTTCAATAGATTTAAATGTCTGTATCTGACTTGACTTTAAGGATATAATGTAAGGAAGAATATGTAGTTTTATGCACGGGTTCATTTCCTGACATAAATATCGGAGATCTGCGTCTATGTTGCTTCTAAAGCAAGTCAAGGTGCATGGCCTTATCAGTCAATTAATCTATTCATTCGTTCAGATTAAAAGTGTGGCATTCTGTAGAGTACATGTCCACAGATACGACAAACTTTGTTTACATGCATACAATTTGCCACTTTTGGTATTATTAATCCAATAATTCAGCCTTTGAATTTCAACATTTTAAGAAAGCCGAATAGATAGGCGCACATTGATTTATTTGGTACGTAAGAACCGACGTGACTTCGGAGCGCGGCGTCTTTTATTGCATACAATATCTTGTATTATTGTATCTGAAATCGATCGAAAATGGCGACAAACATTAGTTCGTCTCCAAAAACGATTGCCACATTTTTGCACTGATCCGTCGTTCTTTAAATATTGAAATTCAAAGATTCAGGTCAATGAAAGCAACTTTGTGGCCAACAACAAAGATAAATGGAGTAACAACAACATGATTTGTTTTCGTTAAATTGAAAAAAAAAATTTTTTAGCGAGTCTCTGGGGTTTAACCCCCGAACTCCACTCGCTGCGCCACTGAAGAGTACGTCACTTTTCAGAATGATGATCATCATTTCTTTAGGTCTCTTGCCGCAATTCGAGATGAGCGTTAAGATAAGGCGAACAATTAGCTACGTGTTGGAAGTTATTTACGCCGCGGTCTTCGGCGCGCAGGTAGTCTCGGCTCATCACCGAGCTTCGAATCCGGCCGATCCAGGGACTAGCGTCCTTGTCGTGACGGTCACAAACTCGCTCGTTGCCAAGTTGTATCAATTTAATACCCATTGTACTGTTATGAAAAAATGTATTAAAGCGTATTTAATTATTCGTGCACAAAGTATGTTTTCCTACGACCACCTATGAAAATGAGAAAAAAAGCACGGTTAATTTGGCTAGAACGCGCCCGTATTTTAAACGCGTGTTGAAAAAAAAATATTTCAACATTAGTGCTGAAATATCAAGGCACACTATTTAATTTATTAAAATGAACAAATTTTAGAAATCAGTAAGTGTTTAACTTGTTTATCATGTATTTGTCAAGTGATTCAGAATTAGAGTGTGAAAATAAGACATCTGAAATTATAAAAAATGTTAATAATATACTGGAAAATCTATTACCAGAAAAAATAAATCGCGCTGAAGAGTGTCATGTGTTAAACAACAAATCTTTATCGGTAGCGATAGCGTAGAGAATAGAGCACTAGCCTACAGATCGCAAGGTCACAGGTTCAAATCCCATCAAGAGTATTTGACTTTTTTTTTATAAAAACATTAAACAATTTATAGAATTATTTTGAATTGAAATCTTCCTTGTTGGGTGGATTTTTTAAATTTGATGTTTAATGCATCTTTCCTTAATTAAATTTAAAATTTGTCATTCTGGTTAATCTAGAAGTCAATTCAGGATTAATTCTTCTTATGATATATATATATATAATATATAAAATATGAAAAAATGAAAAAGTTAAACTACAAATAAAGGAAAAACCTATTGACAATAATAAAAATATATGGCCGATGTCGGTTTTCAACGCTGCCAGAAAACGTTTTCTAAGGAAGGAACATTAATCCCGACATCTTGGGTTGTCTACGCACTTAACGGATCTAAGGGTTATTTTCTATGGCTTTATACCGGGTGTCCCATTATGGATGGCCACCGGCCGTATCTCAGAAACTACTGGGCATAGACACTCGGGGGAAAAAAAAAATGATAACTAAAGTGGCCATGAAAAAATCCTGGAAATAATTTTTAAGTTTCGCATTTTGCCGTAAGAGGGGTAATTGACAAGTAAATTTTAACATATCTCCGAAAATTCCACATTAAGGTATCTTGGACAATTCTACAATATTTTGATTGTATTCTCATTGGCGTACCGACTTTAATAAGAGGGGGGGGGGAAGCTGTTGAAAGTGTGTAATAATAATAATAATAATAAAAGACTTTATTATAAAAAAAGGAGAATTTTCACAAAAGGCGAAGTTGAGGCTGGGCCTCCTAGCTTAACCTAAACCGGTGTAATCATTTAAATCGCTGTAACTTTTAAACGACTTATTCGATTTTAGCAAACTAAAGACTGTTTGGAAGAGAAATGTATGCACTTTCACCAATCGTATTTAGTTGTCCATAATAGTTCTGAAAAAAAAAATGCTAGAGGGCGCAATCCCCCCCCCCCCCCTCTAATTAAGGTCGGTACGCCAATGAGCATAAGACCAAAATGTTGCATAATTATCCAAGCTTTTCAATGGTGTTACCAAAGATATACCTTAATGTGGAATTTTCGGAGATATGTAAAATTTTAAAATTTACTTTTCAATTACGCCCTCTTACTGCAAAATGCGGAACTTAAAAATTATTTTTGTTAAAATAAAACGCGCTTGTTGAATTTTTAACACAGACTAAATCTTTATTTCAGCATGAATAAAGTACTAAGCAGAAACTGCTCACATCAGCAATATCAAATTATAATAAGCTACACTGGGAAAAAGAATAATATGATTGGGCTATTTTCAATACTCCCACTAGCACAAAAACATATTATTTCAAACATATTATACCTAAATCATTTGAACATTTATAATGTTTAACAGAACTTAAACCTTTTGTTAAAACGTCAGCGGGCATATCAGCTGTCTGTAAGTATTTAACTTTAACTAAGTTTTTAGCAATTGCTTCTCTAATAAAGTGAAATTTCACATCTATGTGTTTTGACCTCTTATGAAACATAGGATTTACAGATAGCTTTTGTGCACTCTGACTATCGTTAAAAAGTGTCACACAGTTTGAGTTTCCAGTTAACTCAGCCAATAAATTTCTTAAATAAATTGCTTCCTTTGAAGCCTCCGAAATAGCCATATATTCGGCTTCAGTACTAGATAACGCAACTGTGTTTTGTTTTCGGCATTCCCAAGAAATAGCTGAATCACTCAGTTTAAAACAATATCCTGTATATGATTTTCGATCATTTACGTTACTAGCCCAGTCAGCATCTACAAAACCTACTAAATCTAACTTATCATTATGAAACCTTAAACCATAATGTTTAGTGTTTTGTAAATATTTTAAAATCCGCTTCGCCTGCTTCCAATGAGTTTCGTCATAGCAATTATTAAATTGACTTAGGAAACTAACTGAAAATGCTATATCAGGTCTCGTTAAAACGGCAAGATACATGAGACTGCCAATCAACTGTTGATAAGGCATTTTAGTTTTACATACATTCTCATTTTTTCGAAGAATAACACCGTTCTCCATAGGCGTCGAAACTGATTTACAATTTTCCATATTAAATCTTTTTAAAATATTATTAATGTACTGTTCTTGATCTAAAGTCATGATCTTATTATATTTATCAATTTTAACTCTCATTCCAAGACATTGTTTTACCTCACCCAAATCTTTAATTTTAAACTGTTCTCCTAGTTTACTCTTTAAAAAATTTGTTTCGGTTTTACTGTTAGAGAAAATAAAAAAAATCATCAACATACAATGTTATAATAGTTAAACAATCGTCTTTACTTTTGGTATATAAACAAGGTTCAAATTCAGATTTTTTGTATCCTAATTCTTTAAGAAAATCGTCAACTCTAGCATACCATGTTCTAGCAGATTGTTTAAGCCCATAAATTGCTCTTTTTAATTTCAAAACTTTATTTTCGCAATTAGATTCTCGAAACCCTTCAGGTAACATCATAAACACGTTTTCTTGTAAAATACCATTAAGAAAAGCTGTAGTTACATCTAAATGTGTTATATCTAAATCTAATTTAACAGATAACGCTATTAATAACCTTAGCGTAGAAAAGCGTACAACAGGAGAAAATGTTTCATCATAATCAATACCTGGTTTTTGCGTAAAACCTTTCGCTACTAGTCTTGCTCTATAGCGCACTTGATTTTCACTGTCACACTTTCTTTTAAAACCCCACTTGCACGGCACAATAGTCCCACTTTTAGGAACATCGACGAGCTCCCATGCCTCATTGTCTTTGAAAGACTGCAGCTCTTCATCCATAGCTTGTCGCCACTTTTCCTTGTCAGGTCTTGTCAACGCACTTTCCACCGTAACGGGATCATTTTCTAGATTTGAACTTTCTAGACACAAATAACTAACACAATCTTCAAATTTTCTGGATTTTTGTATCCTTTCTGACCTTCTTAGGACACTAGGGACTTCTTCACTGTCTGGTGAAGAATCGCCGTCATTTCTGTCAGCAATTTCCCAAAAATCTCCAGAGCTGTCGGATAAATTTTCCTCTTCTTCTTCGAGTTTTGTGTCTCCCACTGAAACTGTTATTTCGTTGTTGATTAAAGCTTCTGTGTTTTCTTGGTTGTCTACCATGATGCCAACTTCTTTGTCAATATTTTCCATAATGGTTACGTCTCTGGTAGTAAATACGGTATTTTTGCTTGGGTTGTATACTCTGTAACCTTTCACGTGGTCGTCGTATCCTACTAAAATACATTGTTCTGACTTTTTGTCCCATTTCTTTCTCTTTTCTTTTGGTACATGTGACATTGCCGTACTGCCAAATATTCTCAAATTGTCGACATTAGGCTTTCTGCCTGTCCATAGTTCATATGAAGTTTTGTCTACTTCAGAACTTATCGACCTGTTCCTTAAATAAACTGCAGTATTGACTGCCTCCGCCCAAAATTTCTTTGACAACTTTGCATCAAATAATAAACACTTAGCTTTTTCCACGATTGTCCTGTTCATTCTTTCAGATATCCCATTTTGCTCAGGTGTGTAAGGTACTGTCTTCTGATGAATAATTCCACTGTTTTTTAGGAATTTTTCAAATTCATGACTCGTAAACTCTCCGCCATTGTCTGTTCTAAATATTTTTATTCGTTTTTCTTTTTGATTTTCAACCATATGTCTAAAGTTTCTAAAACTATTAAAAACTTCATCTTTTGTTTTTAAAAAATAAACAAACACCATTCTGCTGTAATCATCAATAAAAATAAGAAAATATTTAGATCCACCAATAGAGACATTCTCCATAGGACCACATAGATCTGCGTGTATTACTTCTAGAAAGTCCTTAGCTCGTGTTCCTTTGTTTTTAAAAGGTAATCTGGTCTGTTTACCTTCACAACATATTGTACAATTTTGTTGCCCAATTTGTACGATACCATGGTAATTGAGTCCATTTACAAGTCCATTTTTCATTTTATTCAGGGAATCGCTATTTATGTGCCCAAGACGGCGATGCCAAATTTCTCCTGTGACTGCTGTTGACGACAATAAACATTTTCCAGGATTTTCAATATTTAATCTATAAACTCCATCCTGTAAATCAGCTATACCAACTAGCTCATTTAGTTTATTGTAAATTTTACAACAATTAGCCTCAAATTTTACATTATTTCCATTTCTTATTAATTGACTCACTGATAATAAATTTGTCGTCAATTCTGGCACACATAAAACATTTTTAACAGTAATATCATATTTCTGTTTACCGACAATTGTTGTTATTTTTATATTTCCCGAACATTTGACTGGGACCTTTGTTTTATTTGCCACCATGATTTCATGTACATCTGTTTTGGTACAAACATTATCAATCCAGTCCTGATTTGATGTTAAATGAAAGCTTGCACCGGAATCTACATACCAGTCTGATTGGCTGAACGAGCCATTTAAAAAAACTGCACTAAAAGCACCTGATGACTTGCTTTTATCCTGTTTGTTTTCTGTATTCGGACACTTATTCTGATAATGTCCCAGTTGTTTGCATTTAAAACATTTTATTTTCTTCAAAGTATTGTCGTACTTTCGATTTTGCAAACCCGATTTACTGGCAAACGCACTACCATTACTGTTGCCTACTTCGACTTCCATGTCGAGCAACTTGGTTTTAATGGAATCTGTCGTTATAGCAATACCAGAGTGTTCAATTGCCATTATCATTGGTGCATATTTTTCTGGTAATCCCGCTAATAACAATGACCCTATCCATTCATCATCAATGTTAAAGCCAGTTCCTCTTAATTTCTGACCAGTCTCCACAATTTCATTTACATAACTTGTCATTGAATCACTGTTTTCTAGACGTGTAGAAATTAAACTTCTTAATAAGCCAATTTTTCTTGCGAATCCGTTGTCATCAAATAACTTTTTTAATTTTTTCCAAAGATCTACCGTTGTGGTCGCCTCTTTTATGTGAACATATAAAGAAGTATCAATAGTTAAAATTATCTTCGCTTTGGCCTTGGCATCATCTGCTTGAACTACTTCTGATATGCATTTGGATAAACCTTCCAAAATCAGAAAATTTTCAACTGCAAACGCCCAATCACTATAGTTTTCTCGCCCCTTTAACCTCGGAACATTAACTATATAATTTCCAGCCATACTTGTGTTTTCACGAAAATTATACTAACACTACGCGTAACTTTTTTTTTTAGGTCAATTCGCGGCACTCTTGCGGTCTGGGCCCATAACCTGTTAAAATAAAACGCGCTTGTTGAATTTTTATAACAGACTAAATCTTTATTTCAGCATGAATAAAGTACTAAGCAGAAACTGCTCACATCAGCAATATCAAATTATAATAAGCTACACTGGGAAAAAGAATAATATGATTGGGCTATTTTCAATAATTTTCAGGATTTTCTCATGGCCACTTTAGTTATCATTTTTTTTCCCCGAGTTTCTATGCCCAGTAGTTTCCGAGATACGGCCGGTGGCCATCCATAATGGGACACCCGGTATACCCTCGTCGGCGGCCGCACCACTAACTGCGTTGGCAACGTAGCACGACCAAAAACACTGCATTAACATTTGTGACCGGCAAACTTTAGATGATACTGTTCGGGAGGACATCATGCAAATCAGTGGCCGGGCATATTTTAGGCCGTGGCCGCTAATGAGCTCGTCTTAATGGGCCAACAGATTGACCCGGAGATAAGGACCCGCGATTACCACCGGTTTATTAGTCTGTTGTTTGCTCAGATCGCCGCAGATATTTCACCGGGAATCGCGAAATTTCGTACGGGCGAAGTTTATTGCAGTCGGAAATAACTCTTAAGTGACACCTACAAGCTAAGGAACCAAAAAAAGGTCGTAAAAAATCAATTTTTGGATAGGCAATTAAACATGGTGGTCATTCACGTTGATTTTTTTTTAATGTCCTTACTCCCACTAGCCAAATTTGTTAATTACCAAAAACTGTCTGTTCGGGTTTGTACTCGCTTAAAGTCTCCAATAGCCTGTGTTGCTAATACTTTTTTTCTACTCCCACATGGATATTTGCTGTCTCCTTTACACTAAAGTGATTGTATACGTGGGCTATTCCGGTTAACTGAACGGATATAATTTCATATCCATCCCCCAGGATATGAAGGCAAAGGGTATGATTTAGAAAAATAAATTGTGCATCGTTGCATTGTCTTTATTTTTGAAATAAAAAGAAATATTTCTCTTATAAAGACGATGCAGGTCCAAAAGTATTTTATCATATATAATATCACAAGAGATAAAATTTTGTCGGCAAAATTTTCGAAAGGTATGAAAGTTTGTTGCTTGGCAATTTCGCGAATGACATTTTTGACAAAATCACGAGCCGTCAGGCGAGTGATTTTGTCGAAAATGTCATGAGCGAAATTTTCTTAAAAGCAACAAACTAAAATAAATCCTTGAGAACAATTTTGCTTACACAATTTTTTCTCGAGTGGTATTCGACATGACTATTTAACTAGAAAAAAGACAAAGAACAATAAAATTAGAAAACTCTTATTTAAGAATAAAACAAAAAAATTACTTATTTATTGATGTAAAAGTTACAGTTGTGATAATTAAACGTTTGTGCATTATTTGATTGATTTTGATTTGATGATATTACTTGATCTGGTGCTTTTTCTCTTAAGTTTGCAATTAATTTTAAATGATGTTCAGAGTCTAACTGCAAATAAGGCTTCAAAGAATTGGCGTGGGAATGTCCTGTTAATTTGATAATTTCTTGCTCACCAACGCCATTTTTTGCAAGGGCAGAAATAGTGGAAGAGCGATGTGAATGGTTTGTTACTTTAAATTTTTTGGTATTTACGCCGATTTTTTCTGCTGAGATTTTGGTCCATTTCGACATGCTGTTTATTCCAATAGGCATGTTTTTGTACCAAATTCCTTTTTTCCAATTTGGATGAACTGTCAAAAAGAGCCTGTCACTTGTAATTTCTGGATTGGTATTTCTTTTTTCAAATAATTTTAAAAATAGACGAATAGGACAAAGATCTTTGTTAGTGTTGTTTTTTACCAACCATTTGCTACTGGCCAAGGCTTTTGCACCTCCTTGTGTAGTCTTTGAAAATATGGGATTGTATTCGATACGTCCCGTAAATTCTTCATTTAGGTCTAATTCTTGGTGGAAATAATGTACTTTGCAGTTCACTGCTTCGTTGCCTCGCCACGCAAGTTCAAAAGAAAATAAGTGAAATATTTTTTTCTGTAGGCCGTCTGGGGTGTCTTCGTCATGAATTTTTATCATTTCCAATAATTCTTGTGTTGTAAGGGCTTTCGAACTTGTTTTTCTTTTTTCTTGGTTACCTTGAAGTTGTTTTCGTTTTAAGTCCTTTGCCAAACGGGCTGATTTAAAAAGAATGTCGGTAAATGGGTCTATTTTTATATTAAATTCTTGATAATACTTTTCTTGTAGCATCTGCGCCGTGGTATTCCATATGCTTTTGATACTTGACTCTTTGTAGTCCTCTCCATTTAGTTTTTTCATGTTGTAAGCGTAATCTTCCATAATTTTTGCTAATTCTTTGGCTGGAGTATGCTTTTCAAGCTTATAATCTCTTATCAATAAGAACTGCGAAAACTGTCGCCAAATGGAAGTTTTGGAGATACGCGTATTTGGAGGTATATTCTCCGACACTGCCTTTTTAATTTCTGTAATGGATTGTATTCCAAATCTGTTTTTTTCTTCAGAAACACTCATTTTTGAACTAAAATAATTTGACGTTTGTTAACAAGAAATAATACAATGACATTTTAAATAATTAACAGAACCATGGTAACAAAACTTCTTTCAATCAAAAATTAAAATTTTGCCGCGGCAAAAATCACATGTGAATTTTGTCCAGGTAGGTGCAGGTAGTAATTTTGCCAGTAGAAGACCGGCCGTTGCTATGACATTTTGCCAGTGTAAAACACTCTAGTTAAATAGTCATTCAAAAAACATTATTTTCTCCAACCTTCAAACAGACACTAGATCTAGAAATGTTGATTTTGCAAATGACACATTCTATAATGGCAAAGGTTGTTTCCTTTTTATTGTTTTCACTAAAGCATGTACTTATTTTAAATTAAAACCAATATTTTCAGTTACGTAAAAATGAAAGGAAGATCTTTAAAAAATATTTTAGCACCTTTCCATGTTCATGACAATCACTTTGCAAAATTCTGTTTTTATGATTGATTACTGCGCGATGATAAAAAAAACATTCATCATTTTTTTTTTACTATTCTTATCATTTGTATCTTCTTTCTTTCATATGTTATTAAAATTATTAAGATCTTTAGATAAAACGTTAAGATTTTTTCTTAGTTCATTATAGAATAATTAGCAGTAGGTTTAGCTACACACACAAATTAATTCTTTAGACAATACGAAACGCGAAGCGTGATAAATAATTAATTTCAAGCAATTTTAGAGAATGATCTGCGAAACATAAAAGAACAATGATTCGAGATGAAAGATACGAGGGCAGGTTGAAACGAAAATGAAATCAAATGGAATATTTAACTTATAAAACCGGTCCTGATGTCCTCAAATCCGGAGGACTTTATTTGCCACTTTTGCGATTAAGGTTTAATTATAGGATTCTAGAAATTTACATTTGGGGACTTGCAAAATAGGTCTTTGTTGCGTGGATCTAAATTGCTACTATATTTTTTTCCAGTGAAACACGTTTTAAAGTTTTGGAACACGTGAAAGTCCGGCGGAGCAAATTCTGGTGAAGAGGTTGGACGAAAACGGATATGTTGCGATTTTTTATTCGGCCACTGCTTGTTGAAAGTTTTCTTAATCCCAACTCAGTATTTAAAATATTAACAACTTTTTTATCTACAGGGTGTTACAAATTCGATGCATACTAAGCATTGCGCCCGCAAAGAGGAGACAGAAAGAGGGGGAGCGTGAATCCCTGAGAATTCTTATTCTACCTTGTGCCTTTTTCTTTTCTACACAACACCCTATTGTAATTTTTTTAAATACACCCGCATATCATCGCAAACTGCAAGTGCAATACGGCATATGTGATATGAAATGTAATAATTAAAACATAAAAAAAAATTTTGATTTTGCCTGAAAAAAAATTCTGCGGGCGCCCATGTCGGTTACTATAGGGAGAAAGAGTTGGTTAAATGAAGGCAATCTTGCATATTTCAATTGTGAATTATTTGGTAAAAAGAAAATTAAAAAATTCCGGAAACTTACGCAAAATTCAATTTTTGTTTTCATTTTTGTTACGAAAAATACTGATTATTTTGAAATACCAAAAACACTTTCTTTAAGCTCTTCAAGAAAATAATTTTATTACTCAGACACGACGCTTCATTTTTTGGATACCCACATAAACCTAATTTGTTTTAAATACGGACCTGATTTTTTCTTAATAAAAACAACTTTCTGACAGAAATCTGTAGAGTCCCAATTTAAAGAGTTTTTAAAACTCCATTAATAAATATGGCCAGGATTCGGGCATGCTCTTAAAGATATGTGTTAATTTTACATGGGCAATTTGCTAATTTTTGTTTCGTCGTTCATCGATGTTTATTTGGAGTTAACCTGTTGCAGGTGTTAAAAAATAAAAGTAGATATGGATTTACGCCAGAAACTTATGCAATTTGAAATGTTGTTCTAATTTTAGAATATGGTAAAATTACTATGTCGTGCCTGACTGACGAATAACCAAACTTTCGGTTCCACAAATGTGATTTATCGTCATTTAAATCTAAAATCTCTGTTTTGTAAACACTGTCCAGACTCTCCTGCCCCAGGTAATATCGTACGTCACGCTCTAACAACTTCATTTTACAATATTTATGAGTTCCTGGCTAATAAACCTCCGGACAAGGCACCCCGCTGAGTTCTCATTGAACTCCGATTCTCCGTTCGAGTGGTTGGCACTTCTTCCGTTTCATTCAGGACTTCTTCGTGCAAATAGTGTTGTCTATTACGGGGGCGGTACGTTAGTTAGTTATGTTTGATCACAGAGAAAACCATACAATATAATATTTTTACCGCTCCTAATTTTTGATCTAGGTATAATGGGTTACACCGGCCGTTGCTTGTGGTGATAATCGCAGTATGCCAGTTAGGTGGTCACTACTGTCGTGTTAACGCAGGCCGTGCGACTTTTCTTTATGACCACACATTAATAATTCAGATTTTAAGACCCATTGCGGATATCTAGAAGACAGTGGCGGCTCGTGGTCTTAAAAAATGGTGAAGAGCCAGGTATAGTGTATGTACAACATTGACTAAAAACCCGTGTAACCAAACGTCTCTCTTATCCTCATCTGTCCAACGACTGAATGGAGTTTCTAACAAATTACAAATTATGTCATTAATTGGGTTTATTTTTAAAACACACAACTAAGTAGGTACGTACACTACTGAATTAACTGAAAAATAAAAGCAAAACTTTTTAATCACACAGTAAATCACGTAAAAACGATATCTATAACCGTAAGTTTCGCGAAGCCTTAAAATACTTAAATACCTTAAGGTTAGGCGAACCAATGCTAAAACAATGGTGCATACGACTGATCTAATTTTAAATTGCCCTTCATCATAATGTAAGTAAATTGTTACATTCTGTTTGCATGACTGATGTCACGTAACCATAGCAACGGTGAATATCAAAGCTATGTTGGGCGTTGGGTCTTCACTTGCTTTGAGCTAACGGAGTGTTTATAATTATTGTCCATCGGAGTTAATCGTGGCCCTATTATGCATAGCTACATTCGGATTACTATTATTAATTCGAACATAAATATTTTTTAAGGGCTAAAATGGTAGCTGTATTGGTACATTAATATTTAATATTGTCGAAACACTTTTATCCTGTGCTATTTTTTTTTTCGTTGTTTTACGGCTGAAAACAATAAATTTGGTTGTGTAGATTCCGTTGTCGATTGACCCTGGTAGTTCTTGCATTGTACATTAAAAGAAAGAAATGGGTGATTTATTGGGCCCATCGGGCTGTGTCAAGTTGGCGACACGGTTTCGGGCGCCGGCGTTTCCAATCGGCCGCCGGAATTTGGTGTCTGTCCCGTCTCGAAATCCGTCGTCTCTTTACGGCCCGAATATTTACTGTTATGGGGTTTTAAGTGACCGTGACAACTACTTTTTAAACTTATGGGCCTTTAATATACTACCACGACCCATAGACAGATAACACCAAGACTTTAAGGCATTCGGACACCCTAAAATTGCCTGCCATGCGATAAACCTCCGCGGAAACTTATGTTTTCCTGCTGGTTGTGTCAGGGGCAGATCCAGATAGAAAAAATATTTTTGCACCTCACAGCTTAATGACAAAGGTAATAATTGATCTAAATTATGTTAACAGTTGGTTTCAGTTATAAACGAAGAGTAGTGCATATTTTTGAATTAAGAGGGCAATTCACATTTTTGAATTATAACTCTAAACTCATTTCATGCCTAAAATGTTAACCCGATCAAGTCATCTCGGCAGCCGTACCGCTTCTGTATCCCTTCCGCGAATGTGTCGCCACTTGCTTTTGGGATAACTGCTTTAAATAAAGATTTTAAAAGAAATTTCCCTTACGTGAAGAGAGATTCTCTTACTTGAAGAAATATAGTTACCTATATCTCACGTCAAGAGAAAAATATAATATTAAATATAGTTAGTTCTTAAATAGTATAATTCTATGCAGAACTTTGGGCGGGGCCTCGAAAATTTTTCGCCTGCGGCGCTTTTCCGCCTTCTTCTGTAGATACAATATCATGAAATACATGTGGACCCAACTGTCCCTTTCTCCAGAAAAAAAACATTCTACTTACGCCCACTGAGCCTCTCCAATTTGACTGGATACTTATTTGCTTCAACAAACAGAGTAGTCTATAATAAATCATAGCGAAAGGTAGGTAGAGTTCATATCGCGATAGAAAACGGCGTTTCGACAGTTGAAAGCCACAGATGACATTCACAGCTGATTCTAGTTCCGCCGAAAAGTTACTAGATTTAGTGTGGACCGTAACAAGTTCACATGTCAGTTCGCGTCCTATTATTTTCGTTGCTTTTTGGTGTTTTTTAGTATTTTTATGGCTGTTTTTTATATAGTGTGTGTTTAAAAACATTTGAGATATTTTTAGACTTTTACATTGCAATTTTATTGGAGTTCGTCTAATGCATTTAAAGAATCAGAGTTTGAAATGTCTTTTGTTAAGTCATTATACTATTTAAGTAGTTTGTGAAATAGAGTTTTCTGATTGAAAGTTAGAGTCATAACTAAAATGAAGCATGGTGATTGTTTTAAATACCAATATTTTAACCATATATACAATGTTTTACGTATTCTACCTAGCTGGTGCAGTATTACCGGCATTTATTACATTCTTTAATATTCACGAGCAAAGGAGAGTAGTGTGTCGATAAGTTAAATTTTTTAAAAGCTTTGTCGATAATATTTATGTTACTAGTACATTACTTTATTGTAAGTAATTCCTATCACAATATCTAGGTAGTATTCAGTGGATACCTAATAGGGTCTTGACTTTTGTTCCAATTTGGATAACATCTCCAAAAGTTTCTTGACAACTTTAGTTAAGAACGATGATTTAAATAGAAAAATTTGTAAAGTCTTCTTTGATAAATTAAAATGGGAGATAAGGAACTTAATATTTAAATATTTTTTAGTTTGTTAATGGAACATAAAAATAGTCCGGTCCTGTCTTTTTAGCCAACCTCTAAACGTAAAATAGACCAGACGTCAACAGGGTGCCATAAATGATAAGTGACTTGGCGTTTTCTTAAAAAAATTTGACTATATATCAGTTATCAGTGACATTATTTGGGAATAATTTTTTACTAATGCACGATAACGCGAGACCTGATGTAGCGCGCATCGTCAATGAATATTTGCATGAAGTATATATTCGAACGATTTGAATCCTATAAGAGAATAAGAATAAGAGCAGTTATAACATATTGTAAGGGCATTGAGGCAGCATCAACCTTCCTCCTGCTCCTGCTAATCTGATGTCCGGTCAATAACGGTTAGTACCAATATTTGGAATGGACCAAAATCAAATATCCAATTTAATATCGAGTAGGTATGCCGAGGCGATTTGAAGCGGTCATTAGAAATAGAGGTGGAAACATGCGCTACTAATGTATATTTTTGCTATTTATTGTTAGTGGTGTCAAATGTAATTTTAATTTAAAAAAACATGTTTTGGTATAAAACTGTGTATTTTATTTGATATTGCAGATATCAAAGAAATTAAAAAAACAAAATGTTTAGGAATACATGAGGCTACAGTATGATCCGTTGCATCCGTTGTTGTTGCTACAGGGTGTTTTTTAACGTAAAAAAACTATTCTTATTTTTGCACCCTGTATAAGCCTTAAACTGAATAGAAAAATTCTATCACGGTGCAATTACCAAAAAAAAATGATCGAAATCGATTTATCGGTTCGCGAAAAAATCAACTTTGCAATTGAGCATAATTTTTGTATGTGCGTTAATTTTGCGGATAAGTGTATTTTAGAGTTCTAAAGGTTTGTTTGGTTTTGATTTCAAAAATTGATAATTTTTTCAATGTCTTATCTTGCAGTTTTCCTGCAATATTTAATATATTTGTTTTCAGTGTGTATTATTTTTTGTTGTTTTATTTTGACTGCACAACGACTTTAATCATATTATACCGCATAAAAGCGCAAATTGAAATTGAACAAATAATAACGAGTAAATCTATTTGAAGAAACACATTTAATTTCCTTCTTCCAACAGTCCCAAAGTTTATTTTTCCTTCCATTATAAGCTTTTACGTTAATTCACTTGGCCCGATGAGTGATAGAAGTATAAATATTATTTTAGAGCATGTGTTAGTTTAGGGTTTTAGTTGTATTTTAAGATCAATATTTACCATTTTTTTCCATTTATTTCATTCGATGTTAAACGCCGTCAAAAGATTTTGTCGAAAGCCAGTGTATTTTCGGATGAGAATTTACATAACTTGTCAAAAACCGATTTAAATACATACCCAGTTCCAAACTATAATTTCATATTTTTTTTAAAGCATTTTTTTAGATATCCTGAATGTCTGAAAATCCAGATTAGGAATTCAGCACCGCTTGTAAAATACACCAATTTTTTTCCCTACACTATTAACTGAATTTTTTTAAATTGGGACATACAACTTCAGTTCAGCGGGGTTTTGTTGGCTGGCAAAAACTGACTAATGATATTTCCGTGGTCCCGGAGAAAAAGGAGATAAGTTGATTTTTTAAAGTTTTCGGGAGATTGAGTTAAAGTTTAATTTAGTACTGCGAATCAGGCGAAGGGGTTTGGACGCTAAAATTTTGATGGTATAATCAATGTTACCTTAAGTTTAAATGTGTCTAATACTTGATCTGATATTTTTGGTTTTTGAAGAAAAAAATGAAGTTATCCCTTTAAGAACCAACTGAAACAATACTTATCTCCTTTATAACATTTTATTTATATTATACTAAAACAAAAATAAAATACTGTCAGAACTAAACACTTGCTACTATTTTAATTAAAATGTAGTTAGACATAAAATGATAACTAGAAACATAAACTAATAATTATACTAAACTTAGTCTTTTTCGTCTGGTGATACCAGGTCAGGATGTGTTTCCTTTGCATCATCTACGGTAGGAAGGTTTTTGTAAAAATCCCAAAATTGATTGGAAATATACGGAAGTAGCTGCATTAGGTTTTTTTTTTCTTTTTTGCAATTGGTACTGGACCATTATACTGTAAATTAGAAATTAAATTTGCTGGGGAACCACGTCGCTTAAATGACAAAATTTTAAAGTTCCCATTAATGTTTGTCTTAAAAAATTTCTCGAACATTACGCCAATAAAATTGGTCCCCTGATTCATCCTTTTTCTTTACTTGCAATTCCTTTTTTACTATTAAATTAAATATATAAAATTCCTTTTTTACTATTCAAAAATACTTACCGTTACCTTCCACATATAGACACTAGTCTTTTTCCCCTAGACTCCATTTCGATAACTTTAACTGGGATATGGGATATCAAGGAAACAACTTGCTTCCAAAGAGTTCTTAGGCAAAATGACTCGTCAGATTTAACGTAAATATTTGGACAAAATAGAGATATGTGCATGTAAACTAAAAAAATTGTGGGACTAAAAGAGATATGTCGACTTATCTCTTCGTGGATAGTATTTTAATGCGGGTATAGTTATGTGTAAAAAGAAATAAGTTTAGTTATCCCTAAAAACACATTTTAGGGGCTAGCTTATGACATATCTCCTAATGTACTTTGCCGTAAAAATCTTATTAATGTGAATTAACCTATCCCGTTAGGTCCGAAGGTAGAAGCAATAATTTGAAAGTGATTTTATCATTTATCTCATTTTTACCAAATTGAGACTTATCTCCTTTTTCTCCGGGACCACGGATTTATTTACTTGAATAATTTCATCTTGGTATATACTAATTTTAGTCTATATCAGAAAGGTGTGGAGTAATAAAAACTCATTAGGTATGCAATGGGACTACAGAGTGACCCAACGAATATTTAAGCCACTTTCATAATTTGGCATTGATTTCATTCCAAAATTCTTTATTTTAATCAAGTACCGGGTGGTCAACTAAGAATGACCGCCGGCCATATCTCAGAAACTAGTAATCGTACAGCATCCGGGCAAATTTTTTTATGACAAAAGTGCCCAAGAGAAAATGCTCGAAATTATTTTTAAGTTCCGCATTTTGCCGCAAGAGGGCGTAATTGAAAAGTAAATTTTAAAATTTTACATATCTCCGAAAATTGCACATTAAGGTATATCTTTGATAAGACCATTAAAAAGCTTGGACAATTATGCATCATTTTGGTCTTATTCTCATTGGCGTACCAACTTTAATAATAATAATGAAAGTGTAATCAGTTTAATCGCTGTAACTTTTAAACGACTTATCCGATTTTAGCAAACTAAATACTGTTTGGAAGAGAAATGTATGCACTTTCACCAATCGTATTTAGTTGTCCGTAATAGTTCTCAAAAAAAATGCTAGAGGGCGCAATTTGCAATAATAACACATTTTTTGATTTTACTCCGAAAAAATAAATCATACGGTATAATTATGATACGATAATCGAAAAGTAGATAAAATTTGCTAGAAAAAATATTAAAACCGCAGGTTGATATCTACGTTCGTTTCAGCGTTATCGCCAATGGAATAAATTTTAAAACTAAGCGCTTATATATTTTTTAGAAAAAAAGTGGTACGCCACTGATATTTTTCCATGTGGATATTATTTCTGATTAGCATGGTCAATTCTGCATAAAAATGGTTTCTTGCGTTTTTCTCCTGAGACACACCGTTCTTAATTAAATTAAATTAGCTTCATGCATGCCTATTAAGTGAAGATGGTCATTTCCACCAATTTTTATAAAACAAAATTTTGCATTATCAATGTTAATAATAATAGTAGAGCTAATTTAATTTAATTATTTTAATTAAGAACGGTGTGCCTGAGGATAAAAACGCAAGAGACCATTTTTATGCAGAATTGACCGTGCTAATCAGAAATAATATCCACATGGAAAAATATCAGTGGCGTACCACTTTTTTTCTAAAAAATATATAACCGCTTCTTCATTTAAAGTTTTAAAAATTATTCTATTGGCGAAAACGCTGAAACGAGCAAATTTGATCTACTTTTCGATTATGGTATCATAATTACATCGTATGATTTATTTTTTCGGAGTAAAATCAAAAAATGTGTTATTATTGCAAATTGCGCCCTCTAGCATTTTTTTAGAACTATTATGGACAACTAAATACGATTGGTGAAAGTGCATACATTTATCTTCCAACCAGTCTTTAGTTTGCTAAAATCGGATAAGTCGTTTAAAAGTTTCAGCGATTTAACTGATTACAGCTTCCCCCCTCTTATTAAAGTTGGTACGCCAATGAGCATAAGACCAAAATGATGCATAATTGTCCAAGCTTTTTTATGGTCTTATCAAAGATATACCTTAATGTGAAATTTTCGGAGATATGTAAAGTTTTAAAATTTACTTTTCAATTACGCCCTCTTGCGGCAAAATGCGGAACTTATAAATAATTTCGAGCATTTTCTCTTGGGCACTTTTGTCATAAAAAAATTTGCCCGGATGCTGTACGATTACTAGTTTCTGAGATATGGCCGGCGGTCATTCTTAGTTGACCACCCGGTACAGGTAGTACCACCCCCTTGGGTCCACTTATGGGTTTTGCTTATTGTTATTCATTCACAAACATTGAAAAGGGTGTGACAAAGGCGTGCATTATGAACATAGTATTAGGTACACTTATTTTTTATTAAACATTATAAAAAAATACAAAATACAAAAATATATTATACAGAAATTAAATGTGTCTTGCTACAAATCCTTTTACTTGCGCCCATGTAAGTTCTATAGGATTCAGTTCGCAATGATATGGCGGTGTGCGCAGCACCGTTACACTATATTTTTCAGCTATATCTTCCACGGCATATTTCATAAAACGATGTTAGTGTAAATTTGCTATAGCTTCTTTATCAAATTATCTTCTTTTCTTTCTTTGGTTAGTTTTATCATAAATAATTTAATGCACAAAATTTACCTGCGCGTATGGCCGACACCGAAATTGAGCCGAACTGGACGGAATTTCCCATTTTATTACTCTACACCTTTCTGAAATAGACTCTGAAAAAAGGCAAAAATATAGTAAACCTAAAAAAATGTTATTTACTGAATTGGGCAGATTGTTGATTGAATATTCAAATTGTCGTGATGCAAGCATTGACGACTAAGAAAATCTACTTTTCTTTACGAAAATTATTTGATACCTCTTTTAACACAAGTTTGTGGGATGAAACATGAAATTGAAAAGTTTAAAAATCGTGTTAATGTAAATTTTGTTCGACAACTGACTTATTATTATTTATAAGGATCCGAAGAGGTGTCTGACCATAATTCTTACCATTTATTTACCAAAACATAATAATTTAAATTTAAATTCCCAGGGACATTACATTTACAACTATTAGAATATTTTATTAACAATCTCGTGTTAAAAACTATATACGTTCTTGCAGTGGCGGGCAATATAATTTAAGAGCATTCGGCCAATATTTCTAAATTCTTCTCCACGGTTGCCAGCTCCATGCGACATTATATCTACTGGGTCTCCCAGAAGTCCCGCATAAAATGAATATCAATTAAAGGAAAAAGATCTAGGAAAAACGCTCGGCCCGTAAATTTTTATTTTTAATTGTGCATTTTTTGACATAAAGAAAATATTATACAGGGTGTCTCATAGAACTGTCGTCACGTCTTTGACAATTTTTTTTAATGAAACACCCTATATTTTCTATTATTTTCTGATTCCCCACAAAATTCTACGCTTATGTTGTAAATGTCATATGTCTAAATTCAATAGTTTTTGAGATATTGACGTTTAAAATATAGCGTTTTTTGACTTTGACAGGCTGTAACATTGGAACGGTTCATCTTAGAGAAAAATGGTTTTCACCTCCTTATCTTAGTTTTTTATTTTCTATCCAAAGACACCAACCTCCGATTTACCATGTTAAACCGTTAAAACCGTTTTTTTTTGTTTAATACGGTAAATCGAAGGTTGGTTTCTTGGAAACTCCAAAACTCTACTGCCGTTCAAGAAACGTCATTGTCTCCAACCTTTAAACATAAAAGGTCATATTATGTGTGTGTCCACTGATAGAGTTTGGAAGAGGCAAAACTTTTTTATTAGTAGGTATAGAAGAAAAAATCATTCTTTATAAAAACGTCTGCTTGTTCTGAAACTACAATTTCGAATATTAGATTTGCGATTACTATACAGGGTTCGTCAGAAACACCCTTTTTAGTATTTTGGATTTTTTTTTCAATTCCTTGATTTATTAAATCAATTTTGCTTGTTCTGAAACTACAATTTCGAATATCAGATTTACGATAACTATACTGGGTTGGACAGAAAAAAATATTTTTTATTTTTAATTATTTATGATTGAATAAATTAAATAAATATGATATGTATTAATAAAATACTCAAAAGTATACAAAGAAAATAGTTTTCTTACAACAAAATCGTTATTCGGCCAGATATAAAATCATATTCTAAGTAAGAAGGCAACAATAGCTGTTTGTTTTTATGTAAATTTATTTTAAACGAAATCAAAAAAACTAAAAATGTTGTTTCTGACGAACCCTGTATATTAATCGCAAATCTGATATTCGAAATTTCAATTTCAGCACAAGCAGACGTTTTTATAAACAATGATTTTTTCTTCTATAGCTACCAATAAAAAAGTTTTTTCTTTTCCAAACTCTATCCGTGGACACGCTGTAGATATATCATCTAAACCTAAATAAATAAACTCAATAATTTTCTTATTTTTTTTGTAATTCGGGCCAAGAAGAACCGCAATATAACACGGAACATTTTTTATCGCGGCGGATCCCGTTTGACAATCCGGTTTAAAAATGGAGAAAAATGAAGCCTATTACGGGTCTAGCAATATTTCTCAGGATTTTCCACTGAAATTACTACTAAGTAATTTTTGTAAATTTGACTTATGTGCTATTAATGAATGACAAGATAAATATTGCAAACATAGTTGCAAAAGTTCGACTGTCGCTAAATATCACCAGAAAAATTTGAAGCAAGCATAAATTTGTCTTGTAATAGATTTTGAAGGCTTTCATTGGGAGAAAATAAATCCTACCAGCATAAAATACTGAATATTTTAAAAATTGAAGGCAAATCCGTTACATGAGGAAGACAATAGGTCTTTTCGCGGACTCGATCCCGAACACATTCAGAGTATTATCGGATGCGCACTTTAAAGTTAGCCTTTACCGCGCATGCGATAATACTCTGAATGTGTTCGGGATCGACTCCGCGAAAAGACCTAATGCTTTTACCTATTTATATTGTAGACCTGCACGCCACTGCAAACTAGCACTTGCTCATTCGCTTATTTGAATATCTCATAAAATATGTAAATGTCAGGTAATTAAAATTTGCATTATTAAAAATTCATTTCTTATCGATAAGGTTTTAATATTAATTACAAGCAATTTTTCATAAGGCTTTGTCGGCATTTTTCTGTTATTCATCAAGGCCTATGTTTAATTTTCTTGTTTTTATGCCATATAGGCGAAACATTTGTTTTCTATAGCGTGTTATCAAAAATAATTAAGTTAACGGTAATTTTTATATTCGGAGTGTGTTTAGAATTTTGATTTGTTCGGCGTTAAAGTGGTGGAATTAAATTAATCGCTTGGATTATCTGATATCCAGCTTTTATGACTTCTTGTCATGAATTTTGAATTATTTCGGAAAAGCATTCGGATGGCAGGAGTAAAATGAAAAATAATTAAAATGAGAGTTTCAGCGTCAAAAAATGTAAGTCTGAAAAAGGAGTAATCTTTAAGCAGCTGAGACTATAGTCTATTTCGGAAAGGTGTAGAGTAATAAAATGGGAAATTCCGTCCAGTTCGGCTTAATTTCTGTGTCGGCCATAGGCGCAGGTAAATTTTGTCCATTAAATTATTTATGATAACTAACCAAACATTTTATAAAATTATGTTAACGGATATTAAGATAAAAAAGTATTGTTTGTAATATTAAAATTTCAAGTAATTGCGTAAGGGGATTAGGAAAGGTATGTTTTCTGGACTGAAGTGTCCAAATCGAAATATTGTTTACGGATTAGTTAGGTAGTAGATTATAAAGTTACCTGCATAGGGTAACTGTGCTGCGCACACCGCCATATTATTTATTTATTTATTTATCCTTAAATACTCTACGGAATAAAATATTCCAATTGGTACATCTAAATATAAGATACAATAACAGCAGAAAAAAACAATACGTAGTACAAAACAAACAAAAGAGTTATCGAGCCAAAACAGATTAAAATAAATTAAAATAGTACAAGTCATTACAGGTTTTTTATTGAATAAAGACTAATCCTAAACAAATCGCAATCCTGAAAATAAGTAGTATAATTCTTCAGTAGTCTTGAAATAAAGGCATTTTGTCCGTAATTGGTTCTATGAGTAACTTCGAAGAAAACTTGCATCTGCCTCGTGCGCCTTGGTGGAACCAAAAAAACACAGATTCGAGTAGGGCATTACAGCAAATTGTGCCATTCACAAGCTTATATAAGAAGACTAACAATGATTTTCTGCGTCGGCATTCTAGGCTCTGCATGCCACAAAGGAGAATTCTTGTTTCGTAAGATAGGTTTTGATAGGGAAACCTGAGCTTGAACAGAAGATATTTGGCGTATCCATTCTGAACACGTTCAATCCTTTTGATGTGGCATTGGTAATTGGGACTCCATATAACGGAACAGTATTCAAGCAGAGATCGAACTAGTCTACCATACAGAGCGTTAAGTGCCTTTGTATCGTAAATCTGTTTAGTGTTCCGTTTCACATTATTATTGCAAACTAAATCCTATAGAACTTATATGGGCGCAAGTGAAAGGATTTGTGGCAAGACACAACACGACATCTAAAATAAAAGACTTAAAGACTTTAAGCTACTGTTTGATCAAGATCAAGCCATTAAGGAAGTGACACGAGAGAACCTGCAAAGAGCAGTCCATCATGTCATTAAAGAAGAGAAGAAAATGTGGGATCTTAACCACCCGATCAATCGGACCGTCGACCCGTTAAATATAACGTCAAGAGGAGATGATTCCTCAGATGACGAAGAATATTATGATTTTTTATAATTTAATTTCTGTATACCTAATGTATTTTTTGTATTTTATATTTTTTTTTATAATGTTTAATAAAAAATAAGTGTACCTAATACTATGTACACAATGCACGCCTTTGTCACATCATTTTCAGTGTTTGTAACTGGATAACAATAGGCAAAACCCATAAATTGACCCAAACCCTGGTGGTACTACCTGCACTTCATGAAAATAAAGAATTTTGCAATGAAATCAATGCCAAATTATGAAAGTGGCTTAAATATTCGTTGGGTTACTCTGTAGTCCCTTCGCATACCCAATGAGCTTTTATTACTCCACGCCTTTCTGAAATAGACTATAAAAATTATTGATTTGGGAAAACTTGCTGTAGTAGGGATGAAAAAGTTTGTACCAATTCAAAATTTTTTACTCTTACTTTCATAAATATTTCTCTTTTTTCACAACTAAATTTTCAATTTTGCCTTAACACATAGTATTTACTATGTACCCTTAACTTTTAATATAAATTCCCCACATATTTCTTGTCTGCACTTTCAATCAAATGTTAAAATGGTAAAAGTTTGAAACCTTACAACTCCTCATTTGCCTGCTTCGATTTCTCTTTTGCCAATCATTCACCACAACTTCAATTTCACCCATTTAATATGATTAATAAATAATTTACACTTGAACATTTAAGAATACAGTTCCCTTCTGTTATTATATTCCAATAACTTTCACAAATATAAATTCGGTAGTATCTCTCATTTCAACCACACTTTAAATATTTATTTAAAGTGACATTCACCAATAATTGTTCTTTCTATTACTGTTTTAGTCAATTCAAGTCCTACCTCCAACCAGGGAGTTATTAAAAAAAAATTAAAGGTAACTTAATAAAAGCTTGATAAAAGAACAACCACAACTAACACAAACATCCTTTTTATTTTGACTTTTATAATGACCAGGTATACAATGAACTTAACTCGGTAGCGACGGGGATTGTTAGCACCTACACATTATATAATAGTAGGTATCCCAGATCCCTGTATTAGGTAGGTAGGCATGTATATTCACAAAAGTAGTAACACTCTGAGCCGGTTTTATAGGGCGTGTTTTCTTTCAGCTTAATATTTTTTCGCATTTTTTTCCTTGTGAATTATCTTTTTTTATTAATCCAATAAAAATGTTAACGTTAAATTCAATTTTTATATTAGAAACAACATGGCAATAATATTATACCCTTATTTGTTTTTTTTAGTTAAATAAATACCTTTAAAATGTTAACCTATTTTTATTATTTACTATTGTTTATATTATCGGCCATTTATCTGTTTATTTTAAATTCTGGATATACGATTGCACATGTTTTAAAGCGAAAAATAGCAGTAGTTACATGGTAAAATCAAAAAATGAAAAAAACAATATGAATATAGTAAAATATCATTTCTTTACCTTTATTATTTTTTGGTCTTAAAACATACAATCATCCAAAATATCGTTTGTTGCTTGGAGTTTGCGTAAAGAGATAAGTGATCGATAAATTTATAAAAAATTAATATTGGGAATGTGCCAGCGCAAAATTTGAATCGGCAAACAGTATAAAAACGTTTTATATTGGCAGCTAAACAATTTTATACCGGTTATAAAACTGGATTATACTCTTTTTCAACTGTGTTTACTGGTTATAAAGCGTTTTATAGTCGCTATGGAACAAACCTTCATGGTTACCATCCGTGTCATAAAAACAGTATAACATATTTTAGTTATCCTCATGCACTGGTCCTAGCAATATCTGGTGTATAACTGGTATTAGCTCGTATTGCTGTCCCAAATAGTATTAAATATTATTATAATGGCCATAAGAATTCTTATAATGGTTATAATTCATTTTTCTCAGTGTAGATCATGGACAATAAAATATACATGTTTGATGTCTAGCTGATGCTGAGCAGATTCTTGGCACCATAGTGACAATGGACCTTGCATTTTTTTGCCAAAGTTACCTGTAGCCTGTAGCTATACCAAAATCTAAATTGACCATGAGCAGCCACTGACTGATATATTTTATTGAACCTAACTTCAAATTTATAACAGCTTTAGGTAATGATAAAAACAGGGCCTATTTTCGGTTATAGGGGGACCTAGGCCTATTAGTAATCCGGGGCCCCTTATCATGGGCGCCCAAAGAGCCAATTTCAGACGGGGCAAGGGAGGGAGAGGGTAACCAACCAGCCAAAAAGAAAACGTGGCTGCGGTGTATGCTATATAAAAAACATCTATAAAACGTAACTTTGTTACTACAAAAATAATAATTGGTATTGGTTAAGCCTGGAAACAGGCTTAAAATAGGTATTTTTATATAAACATAAAATCCAATAAGAATTTTTTTTTTTTCTTTTATGATAAAACACCTGCACTGTAGGAAAAATCCTTTAAGGCGCTCTGGGAGCGGTGCGAGTGCGAAAAAAGCGATTAACGTTGGTCTTGAAACGTTGAAGATTGTATTCATTGGGAAATACGACCTCAGGAAGATCATTCCACAAAGATGACGATGACGTTCTCCAGATGAAAGAATTCTTGAACAATGAAGTTCGAGGAGTACTAAGCTGAACAACATATGGATGAGCGGCAGTGGTTCGCCGTGTATTTCTGTTTTGCATTGCTCTAGGTGGAATCAAGTGGGCAATGTCAGTCGAACACCTGCCATGGAAATATCTGTAAAAGAGAGCCAAATCACCAACCTGTCTTCGATGCTCCAGGCTATCGAGGATCTTGGTCAGCTCGGGGTCGCCGATCAGACGAACGGCTCTCCTTTGAATGGAATCCAGTAGCCGAAGGGTGTGCTTGGGTGCAGAGCTCCAGACATGAGAGCAATACTCTAATGATGGTCGAATCTAGGCTTTGTAGAGTGTCAAAAGTTGATGGGGTGTGTACAACCTTTTGGTGCGGAAAAGTACACCAAGTTTCTGTGCAGCTGCCTTGGCAATTGCGGCAACGTGATCCTGCCAAGACATATTACCTCCCAGATTGACCCCCAGCAAATTAATAGACGGTGCCAGGGGAATTGCGTGTCCTGCCATGACTATATCCGGTTCTGCAATGTTAACCTTTTTGGAGAAGACTGCTGCCTGGGTTTTCTTAGCATTAAATTCGACTTGGTTACTGTCACCCCAAGCCAAAATTTCTTCCAGGTCATTGTTGAGGCGCAATACTTCATGCTGCCTGCGGCAGCGGATGTTTGGGGAGTCAAGGTAAAAGATGAGACAAGTGTGCTGTCATCAGCAAAGCTATAAATTGGATTTTGGGTTTTCACTAGAAGGTCGTTAATATACAGTAAAAAGAGGGTAGGCGACAATATGGACCCTTGAGGAACACCGGCATTGATGGTGAAGGTGTCTGAGAGAAACCCGTCAATCGCCACTTGCAGAGAACGGTTCTTAAGGAAGCTGGTTAACCATAAAGAAAATCCATTAGGCATACCGTAGGATCGCAATTTACTTAGAAGCCCATCGTGCCAAACACGATCAAAAGCCCTAGAGATGTCCAGTGCAACAGCCCGGGATTCTCCATGATGTTCGATGGTGTTGCTCCAAAGATGGGTGACATATGTCAGAAGGTCACCTGTTGATCTGGACTTACGAAAACCGTATTGATGGTCGCTGATAATGTTAAGCCCTTCCAGATACTTTAGGAGTTGTTGGTTTATAGCTTTCTCCATTACTTTTGAAATTACTGAAAGCAATGCGACGGGTCGGTAGTTGCTTGGCAGGGTCTTTTTACCTTTCTTTGGGATGGGCTGGACACGCGCCGATTTCCAGCAGGATGGAAATATTCCTTTTTTGTAGGATAAGTTGAAAAGTCTACAAAATACTGGTGTAAGTTCATCGGTGCATGTCTTGAGAACAATGATAGGAATTTCGTCTGGACCAGAAGCTTTATTGACGTCGAGTCCTTTAAGAATCCGTTTAACAAGACGCTGACGGAACACGATTTCAGACATTTGCGATTGAACTGGGGGAATGTTGGGTGGTGATTTTCCCTGAAAGTCTACAGTGGAATGCGAGGAAAACAGTTCAGCAAGTAGGTTTGCTTTATCCCCGGCTGTGGTTGCTATTGTGCCGTCGGAACGTGTTAGAGGTGGAACAGTTGTTTTTGTAAAGTTTTGGCTGACGGCCTTAGCGACTGACCAAAAGGACCTTGATCCGTTAGGACTGGCAAGAAGTTTGTTTTTGATTCTCTCGTTATGAGCTTCTTTGCTTTGGTCTATCATTTGCTTACATTGGTTTCGGGTGGTAACAAAGATGGCGCGATTTTCAGGAGTAGGGTTTTTACGCCACTGTCGGTAAGCCAGGTTTTTAGATCTGACAGCACGCTCGCAATTCTTGCTAAACCAGGGTTTGCCGTTGGAAGAGCGCTTTTTGGAGAAAGGAATAAAGGCCTCCATGCTAGTTAGAATGACGTCGGAGACCTCCTTTGCACAGACAGATGGATCATCCGAAGAAAAGCATACGCTTAGCCAGGGAAAGTTGCGAAAATGGTCCTTTAGGTCTTCCCACTTAGCTGATGTATAGTGCCAAATCTTACGGGGTTTAGGAGGTTGTTCAGAACTAATTGGCAGCTCGCTTAGGGTTGAAATAAGTTTGTGATCGGAAGAGCCCAATGGTGGTTGTACGGTGACCGTATATAGGTCTGGATTTGAAGTTAAAAAGAGATCTAAAATACTAGCAAAATCCCCAGCTCGGTCTGGAACCCGCGTTGGTTCTTCTACGAGTTGAGTTAGACCAGAACTGATAGCAAAAGATTCGGCCTCGCGGCCTTGCTCATCGTTGGTGTTTGAGTATTTAAGCCAGTTGACATTGTGGACGTTAAAGTCGCCAAAGATAGCAACTTCGGCATTCGGATGATTGGTTTGCAAGAAGTCGATTGTGTTGGCTAGTGATGAGAATAGGGCCCTGTAATGCATGTCGCTTGGAGGACGGTAAAGGCAGCATATGAACTTAGTGATTTTTTGTGAAGATATTTTAAACCACATTACATCAAAGTCTTTCGGTTCCAGTATGTCCTCCCGTTGGCAGCAAATATCATCTCGAATGAACAGACAGACCCCAAAGTTGCGTCTAAAACGGAAGTGAAAATCATATCCAGGATATAAATAGCTGACGGTGTTCGTTGACGCTCTGACTTTTGTCTCGGTCAGTGCAAGCACATGAGGCTTGGAAGATTGTAAGTGCTGGTGGACTGAATTGATGGTAGTGCTAAGCCCTCTAATATTGCAGAAATCAATTTTGAAGTTGTTACTTTTGGGTCTGTTAGCAACTGCAGGCGCCACACCATTTCCTCGTTGAGTGTTGTTGGAGGAACCCAGTACATTGTCGGAAATGGTGGATAATTCATTAATTTCGCTTGATGAAGCCACAGGACCAGCCCCCACCCGGAGATCCGATCGGGGGGCGAGTTTACCTCCGGAATATTTTGATCTTGGAGCTTCCATCATGCTATTTTCATACGGCCCCACCCTGAAAACCGGAAACATCAGCACAGCGACGAAACGTTAACTCAAAGAGCAACTTCACGCCGCGTAAACCGATGCAATGGTATCTCACCGGGCGATGCCGGGTGGGCCAGCATCTTCCATTTGGTAAAAAAAAATTCTCAAGTAAATATGATAGATTAAAGAACAAATTGAGCTTTCCGCCTCTCGCCTGCTAGACTAGTAATAAGCACAATGCTTGTCGAGCCCTTTGATTCGTTCGCATTTCTTTGTGCGGTTATTTTTATTTAATAATATTTTAAAATTAATAATTTTGTAAAATTTCTTTTAAAGTTGAATTTTTATTTTTGAACCAATTTAAATCGAAAAAAAAACTCTTTTTAAAATGATTATTTTTGTAAATATAAAAATCATATTTTCCTGGAAACTATAAAAAGACCGTCATTGAGGCGTGTGATTGAACGAATATCTTCAAGTATAGTGAGGGTTGCTGTATAGCTATCTTGCAAAAGAATAATATTAATAGTTCTATATAAGACGACAAGCGTGTGCCGCAACATGTCGTCAGGATTTTTTGACAATTGTTTTGCATAGAGCAATAAAGAAATCTGTCTATCGGCTTAGATTTTATAAAATATTTTTTTTGGAATAAAAAAGTTTCGCAGTTTTGCAAATAAAGTATTTTGTTTTAAACCATTTGAATAAGTATATAATGTCGCTCAGACCGAAAAAGGGGCCTGAGGCCCGGCCCTACCGGGCCTATTGAAAAAATAGGCTCTGCACAAAATAATTTTTTTTTTACTTTAAAACATATTTTAACTCGATTATTGTTCAATATCTACCCAAAAATCGGCCGTTTCATTGTTATCGAATCAGGTTTCGCATGGGTCATATAAAAATTAACACCGGCCCATAAACACACAAGCGCAAATTGGCCTCAACCGGCGGGGTTAAAAATATGATAAATTAGACAAAGGCTTCCGACCGGCACTCCGGGGTTCCTTACGGAGGCGCATTTAGCACCAGGGTGCTAACGAGCACCGTCGCTACCGAGGGTCCGGTTCATTGTGGTGCGACCGCGGTGCCGCCGCCACACCGGTTTACCTGGTCGTTATAAAAGAATGTTTCATTTGGTTGTAGTAAATACCACCTATGAGTTGCCTTTTTAATTAAATGTCAATACAGATATAACTAAAGCTGGCCACTTTAAGTCAATTTTCATGAGCGCCCCTGCTGTGGGGCGAAAGCAATCGGATGCGAAATTCTCCATTCATGCCGCTTGACTTAGTGTTTGCTTATGGCTAATTTTAAAGTATTTTGGGTGTTTTCCACAAGTTTGGTCGTAGAAAAAATTTACTGTTTAACTCGAGTGGATTGTCCATATCACACTCGGAATTTTAAGTACTCCGCCTACGGTGGCATCTTCTCTACATGGATTTGTCGGTTTTCTTTACAACCAAGTTACTGGATAAATGGGTTATCCACCCTTGTTAGGATATCAAATTGACCAATCGCAGTGGTCAGAGCGTTAGTGAGAAAGATGACAAAGAAACCCAATGTTTATTTAAAATTTGTAAGAAAATCGAAAATTTCAAAGATGTTTCAAACGGTGCCATCTAGCGACGTAGCGACCACCGCGGAAATAAAAAATACATATAATGTAGATAATAAATTAAATCCCTTTAAAACAAGACCAAGTTTGATAGTTTTCATTGTCCCTAATCAAAATCCCTTAATTCTTTCAAAAAAAAATCTTGTCTCTTCCCAACCCCTTTATTTGAGTAGCTAGAGAAATAAGTGCTGAACCAAAGCTGATCATAAAGATTACAAGTCATATATTTTCATTATGGTTTAACTATAGGCGTTTTGAGGAGAAACCTCAGCTTTCTTAGTTGGAGCATTAGTATTACCTAGTAGACCTCTAGCGACCACCTGAAAAACTTAAAAACAATTTCTATTCAGCGGTTTCTCTGGGCCACTTTTCCGAAAGCTGTACAAATAATAGAAATCGCACCATGTTGGTCTGATGGGGCATCCTAAAATTTGATAAATTTAAAAAATTGCACCAATTTTATACGTTAACAATTATATTTGGTTAAATATTATCAGTTTTTGTTAAAATATCAGAAAAATATCCACTTAAAATTAATCCTCAAAGCGGGATGTCAGAATTTTAAAGTTAAAACAAATTTTGGAAGATGCCATAAATAGAAATTAATTTTTGTAGTCCAAGTCAATTCCAGTAATTAGATATTATGTAGTTTTGATTTCCAGTTATAATTTATGATTAGGGTTGCCATCTCTCCCGGTATTCCGAAAGTCTCCCGGAATCGGGCCTAAAAAAGCGTGTCTCCCGGAAATTCAGTTTACATAACGCTGTAAGAGCGTGGGGGAGGCGGGGACCCTTTTTTTTTTTAGAGGTTACTTGGGCAAGAGGGCTTAGAGGGCAGTATTGTTTGTCTCTGTTTATTGCATTATAGAGCGTGAAAGAGGCTGCGACTGTTTTTTTTTAAACCCAAAAAACAAAGTCGAAGTGTCAACAAAATACTTTGTGTTTGGTGAAAATAAAATCAGATCTTTGAAAGTCTTTGAAATTGTTTGTTTTGTCTTGCACAGTCATTCCGGCGTTGAACTCCAGAAATGAGTTGCCAGATTTTACCACGGTACCGTTTTTCTCTAGCGGTATAATTCATATATATAATATATATAATAAATATATATAATTTTGTGTCTAGTCTGCCGATTTTTTTCGAATATTTTTAATGTATGCAGGCGCCAGATGTGTTTTTTAGTATTTAATTCTTGGAACCGAGTTACTTGTAATGTAAAAGTAATCAATTTGTAATAAATAACGAGCCAATGAGTAGGTATAATATTAAAATATTATTGAAAATGACAAGGCGTTTTTGATTTAGATATGCTATGTAATAGTAATTATTAACTTTTTATGAAAAGTAAATAAAATAGGTTGTTTCCACCTGATTCCATTATTGCAAATATTTGTTTTAAAAAGCCTACATTTGGATACAAGACAGGTACGATTTTATATCTGTTATATTGTTTTTATAATTCCACTATTAACATTTTTCTATTTTATGTCAATAATGCTTTAATTGATTAAAAACACAGATAATTTACCTATAAAATTACAAAAACTAAGGATAGGTATAACTTTACCAACTAACAAAGAACACAAATCTGTCGGTTTATCGTCAATGTTTTGTCTCATAGTAATCTTTAATTTATTATTTAAATCCTGCCAAATAAAATATGAAGGCATAATAAGTATGTTTGACGATGTAATTTTTTGTGGAGACGCTTAATAACATAACGAGTGATATACATGTTTTTAGAATGAAGTGAAGTGAGTTCTTTCGAAATCTGATTGGTTGCCAAACAACAAAATCCCACTAAACGATATTTCAAACGTGATTTTCTCTGAATCCACACAAACAATTTAGTAAAAACAAAACATGTTTCATATTTGGCGGCAAGCATGATTCTTTCCAGCGAATCGAAAATCCTGTTTCATGCATCGACCACTGCCGAGATCTTAGCGCCTGAAAGATCGATTAGCGAGATTTTGTTGATTAGCAAAATGTCACCAATATCGAAGGCGATATGCGTCCGAAACATTAATCTCTAATACAAAACAGGACGACTTTTAGAAGGAAACCAAAGGCAAACATTTTGTGCTATGTTGATTTTACAGTTTTTCAATAAATATAAATATAGTCCAAGCGTGGGACGAGAAATTAGGTTGCAATTCGACTTTGAGACCCGAACTCCCAGGCTCGGAGGAGGGGGGGATGCCCAGGGCCGTAGCTAGAGGGGGGCTGGCCAGGGCGAAGCCCTTGTAAAAATATATTGAGCCCTGGTAAAAAGATTTTGAAATAGAAAAAAATGTCTGCAAGTTATTTGATAAGTTTAATAAATAAAATAATTTAAATAATTTCGTCATACGGTAGAGTCCTGTCCTGCCCCTGTCTGTTCCGTTTTCCCTTTTTTAGAGCTATTTTAAATCAACAAAAATATAACCCAGTGCAATAAATTATTTTTACAACAAAAACAAAAAATAATTAGGTATTTATTTTTAAAGAAAAAAATTATAGTAAACATTTTAATTGAAACATTTTTTATTGAAGAAGTGTGATGATTTATAATAAAAAAAAATAGTGCGGGAAGAAACGAGAACGCTTCATTATGAATATACAAAACGGCACTTAAGAAGGAGTATTTCAAAACCTAAGAATTTGCACCAAAAACTGCTCCTAGATTTTCGCTTCAAAATACATGATTTCTGAAAAATCATCAATTTTGGCGTGGAGAGCGATATTTACTTATTTTTAATTATGGAAAATCGAGCCCGAAAATCGCGTGTTAAGAGTCATACATACGTCTTATGTTAAAACTTTGGATTGCCACCAATATTCATATTGTTTACAAATATAAAAAATGTTTTTTTTAATAAAGAGCCAGCTAGGAAAATAAAAAAAAAAGTCAAAAAAAAACATTTACAAAAACAATTTTTAATAATTTTGATTAAATTTGTTAGTAGTTAGGTGAATTTTAAACGAACTTTGGGCGTGGCCCCGAAAATGTTTCGCCTGCGGCGTTTTTCCGTCTTCTTTCCTAGGTACAATATCATGAAATACATGTAGTCCCAACTATCCCTTCCTCCAAAAAAATGTCGTCCTACTTACGCCCATTCAGCCCCCCGAGCATATTTTCTGGCTACGCCACTGCCTATAATAAATATAATACATGCGTATGAATGAAGCATGTCGGATGTCGGTAGTTCTAAAATGTAAAAAATTCTACAGCGTCCCTTAAAAATCAAATATCATTATATTTCAACGTGAGAATATGGGCCCTGGTAAGGAATCGAATAGCCCTACCAAAAATTTGGTTGTGGCTACGGCCTTGGGGATGCCTGGCATGCAGGGGCGGCTCGTCAGGTGAAGTAGGTACCAAAAAAAAAATAAAACTACGAGGAAAGTATTTTGACAATAATAAATATTAATGTAAAATACAGCTACCATTTTAGTCCTTAAAAAGTAATTATATTGGAATTAATAATATTAATTTAATCCGAATGTAGCTATGCATAATAGGGCCATGGTTAACTCCGATGGACAATAATTATAAACACTCGTGCATTTTGGCGCGCCCCAGCCGACCGTGTCCGTTAGCTCAAAGCAAGTGAAGACCCAACGCCCAACATAGCTTTGATATTCACCGTTCCTATGGTTACGTCACGTTAGTCACCCAAACAGCATGCATGTAACAAGTTGCATTATGATTAAGGGCAATTTAAAAATAGATCAGTAGTGTACGTACCTACTTAGTTGTTTGTTTTAAAAATGAACTCAATTAATGACATAGTTTTTAATTTGTTTATATAAACTCCATTCAGTCGTTGGACAGATGAGGATAAGAGAGATGTTTTGTTACACGGATTTTTTGTCAATGTTTGTTTAAGTACCCGCGCACTATACCTAGCTCTTCACCATTTTTTAAGACCGCGAGCCGTCACTGCTAGCATGACATTTGTCATATTAAACTCAGAACCCTTTAGTAAATATGGCTATCACTGCCTTACTTCGTTCCATAAAATTATTTGTACCTATTAAAAAATCAATTTTTGTCAAGGAAAAATAATATCGACTGTTAGTCCAGGGTGGTTCAGGTAACCCGTAGCCATTATTTATTATTTAAATTGGGCTTAGGTAACACCAAAACAATTATAGGACATGTAGGATTGCCCAAAGATTTTAAACCAAAAAAAAAACCTTTAACTAACCAAATATTGATAGAAGTAATTTTTTCACAATCAACAAAAGTGGTCTGGTTTACTAACTGAGTATTTCATTTCCGCCACTGTAGTGGATGTTACAAGCAAACTTGTCCAGTAAGTTAATTATTATTTCTTATTTTATTTTCACTTTTTACCGAAAGCTTTACTTGTGCACCTTGTATATTATCATTATTTAATACGCGATATCGACACAAGTAGCCACCGGAATCTGCAGTAATGTTTTCTCAGCTCTCGTGATTAAAATGAATTTTTTGATTCCGTGATTGTGTGTATACAATTCGACCTTGAAATCTACTGATAAGAAGTGACAGTTTTCGACAGGTAACTGGGTACGTCACAGTGCGCTTATCGTTTTGTCGATTGATATGTAAACGGATGGTTATATTTTTATGTTGCAATACCTACAGATTTTAGAACAACTTTCCGATCGTTTAATTTGCCGTTTGCCGACGGACCACGGATAGTTCCATAATTCTGTGAACAAAACGTCCATGACGACAAACATATTATTATTTGTGTAAATTGTTTATTTTTATTCACTGAATATGTTTAATAAATGTAAGACACGATAATAAATACTTAAGGGACCTATATAAACTTTTCAACAGGCATTTTAAATACCTACCTACGATATACCGTAAACCGGGACTATTTTGACATAGTTTTAGAGGTTTTTTTTAGCGCCATTTTGTTAATATTCCTTTAGCTCCAATTTTTTAAAATCTTAAATAACCAATTAGTTCTTTAGAAGAAAGTGATTTTGTATTAGGTACGTGTAAAAAATCCGTTTATTAGTATCGTAACAGAGCGCTTTCGGCTTTCGCCATCATGCATCAGTACTTTTCGTCAATGATGAATGACATCCTCACCTAGGCCGAACGGCACTACGTCCACTTAATATCTTAAAATAATTTCAAAATTGTAAATAGACCATACAAAACACAACATAAACATTCTTGATTTACAAAACCTGCTATCAGTGGTAAAAATAACGAACAAGTGATTGATGATTGATTCTTCGACTCTAAATTCACCAATTATATAGCAACTTTCTAAGATATCTACTCCTTCAGGGTCTATCGTCGCTTTTCGATGGGCATCCCATTTATTGCTTATAGTATTTACTCAAAAATTACTGATATGATATACTATCGAATTTATAACACAAATTATGGTATATTTTGGAAATAAAAGACATATCTAAATCCTGCTACATGAGAAACAGAATAAAAGGATAATCAGCGGACGATAAAAAGTGGGTTACTTAATTTACATGATAAACTCTTTGTTAGTCATTGAAGCTATATATGTTTTAGCTGACTTCCGGCTTTTTCAGTTGTAGCTCTAGCTTAATTATAAATTAATATTATCCTACTTTATAAATTCTAAATTTTATCAAAATCTATGGCTGGTACATTTTTAAAAACCATTAAAATATATAAAGGGTATCGCTAAAGTTTTATTGTGAAAAGATCCACGAAATACCTACTTAGTTTGGAACCAGCGCCGGTCCTTTTTATTCAAGGTGGAGACGTATAGATAGCTAAAGGTACCTTACGTCTTATTGTAAACAATATGTTTTCTTATATTGAGGTAAGTTAACCATACCTATTTACGAGCTGCAAGAAATAAAACTCTCTTTTTGAAAAAAAAACTGTAGGAGAAACAAAATACTCACTGTTAGGTCCGCCGCCTTCAACTGAACACCCATCGCTGGCACCAATGGGGTTCATCACCAAACTGGGCTGCACCAGCCCCCTTTGGTGGTGCATAGGCAACTGGTGGTGCATGGCGATACCGCCCGTCTGCTCTGACATCACCATTGAAGCTACGATCACTTTGCTACAGTCGACGTCACCACAATCAGTTTTTCTATTGAGCCATCAAACGGTGTTTGGAGTTTCAGTTTTGTTTAGAGTTCTTGGACATTATGAAACATTATAAGTGTCACCAGCATTTATTTAAACTAAAAGTTTATCAATTTGTTCACAGTAACGAAATATCTTATCAGTTTGCGTCGTACTACAGCATGTGCAGATACTGTCTACCTCATATTAGTCGTTGAAACTTGGTCCTAGAGTTAATTTAACCATTCTTTAAATGGGTGTAGGCAGCGTTAACATTAAGAAAACAAATCTTTTTTTAAATATCGAGATCTACGAGAATTATGCAGCCATGAGAATCTGATCTGATATTTCTTTGTTTATTGGTTAATTATTAAGAGGTAATTCTTCGGACGATGCCAATAACTTAGTTGGTCTCGGCTGTAATTTTCCAAGTTAAAACCGTGGAGTATAAGGTCGTGATAAAATCGCACATAAGATCACTAAGTACTTCAATTTCATCACTGGGAGTCGTTTTATCAATGAAAATATCAGCACCAACTTATAAAATACTTTCAAACAGTTTGTTAAGTTTATTTGTCGGTGTTCATAAGCTTCATGAATCAATTAAAACAAAAAAACAACAATACATTTTCTTTGGAGTTCCTTTAAAGGCTTTGAGACTGATTTCTAACCATCAGAAGTAACTTAATCATCACATTAAAACGCTTCCGTATTAAAAACAACTGGTTCTTTAACAATATCTCGAGCGTTTATTAATTTTTTTCAAAAAAAGAAGCGTTATTACGCTACACGCACACAACCGTCCGCTAACAACGCTACATATACGCGAACTGATGCTTTCGGCTGTCACTTCCATCCAGTCGGACCGGTCGGGTAGCATCGTCAGTCGTTCGGGGCGGGTCGGGACCGAATATTTTCTCCCTCTACATCCGACTCGGGATGGCCACGCCCACGGCGTCTGCGCGTTAACCGATTTGATTGGCGCGCGTGGCCGTGGGCACGGACAAAATGGTTGAGTCGATCGATAACGCTTGCAAGCACCGCCTCCCCTCGCACACTTTGAGGGGCCCGTCCGTGTATGTGAGCTCGATGTTTGAGATGTAAATTTTTATTGCAGGATAGGGTCTCCTTTAATTTTTTTTAGGAAAGTTAAATGGCTTCGCTGTTATTAGGTTTTTTTTCTTGATTTTATTTAATATGCAATTAAAATGTGGAACTAATAAAAACTGAACTAGGTTAGGTATCAGTAACATCGAAATATCAGTGAAATTAGAGGAGTCCCACATGGCTTAATACTGGGACTTTACCTTCTTAAGTTTTTTCTTGATTAGTTTGAGATACAAATAACTTTTTGGGTTTGGGAATCAAAATTTACTTAGATGGTATAATGAGATGTAAAATCAGCGCAAGCAGCAAAAAGTCTAGGTTAAAATTCCATCAGGATTAATTCCTACTGGTAAACTCGCAAGACAATCAATTTATTTTTCATCATCGAATAAATAGGCTGGTGTTAGTGGTGTTTCATCTCTCTAACTCTAAGTAAATAGGTCTCTGCGAATTAACTTATTTTTAATAAGCGTCTGTACACAAGTTCGTTGTGATTTTTCAATTATGGAGAAAAGAGAAGTTTCAGCCGTGATTAGGTGCATCTTTTTTTATTTGGTGTAAAGTTGCCACATAAGTCTAACCTACGTCTATTAGATCCTTCTCGGCGATTCTTCAACAACAACAATCATTTATTAAATGTACAATTGCCGATCAGAATCGAGCAAAATTAAATTTTGAAATTCTTATTTCATCCATCCTACTCACCAGATTTGGCTTCTCAAGACTTCCATTTGTTTTCCAAATCTAGCTTTTGGTGGGAAACGAAGTTAAGGTCGATGAACTGGTTCATGATATAAATGCTAATTTTACAAGTCTCGAAGAAAATTCCAAAGTTGTATGAGATGAGGCAAATGATTTGAGTAAGATTTCAGTTGATTTTGTTTTCGTTCTAAAAAAAAGAAAATTAAAATGAATACGAGAAACATATTTCTCGGTTCGAGAAATGTTTAGGTATTATTTATTACTATACTTAGTAGGTCATGATGCTTCTAAACTCGCACACGCTAAGGGTGAGACGTGAATTAAAGTGCCAAATTTACCATAGCTTTAGTGCACTTTTGGATTTGAATCGCTCTGTCACCCATATAGCATTTTTGGCGCATTAACACTGGTGGGAATCGATCTCTGGAAGAGCCTTCAAATTTTTGAAAGGAGCATGCTCATTTTTGCCTTTTTTAAATTTCTTACACAAAGCGGAATAAAAATGTATTTTTCTTCTTTTTGGTCCTTTTATTGTTTGTTGATTTATATTGTTTAAATGTTGTATCCTGGATTTATTTACTTTTGTGTTCTGTATTAATATTTTATGTATAATTATGGTACATCCACCGGCGATCAGCTGATATCGGGACCTCCAAATTGAGCCGTAACGTTGTGAATTGTGTTATGGAACGTAAACATACCAGAAATCACATGTCTTTGACTCCATTTTGCGAGAATACCTTAAAAATCGACTATATATTAATATTGATGTATGATGTATCTACTAGATATCCTAAATTAAATAAATAAATACAATGCCAGAAACAGTTCAATGTCTAATCTACTCAATATCTACTCATTTGTTTAACGAAAACATTCAAAACTTGATAAAACTTTATACCAACAAGGAAATTAGGAAGTAACAATATTAAAAGAGACATTTGTTTATTATTTCCCAAATCCAGACCTGGATTTCCTTGCGCCCGTCACACAACCGCGCTAGTCGCGCCGCTCTTTGAAAGGTATGGATGGAAGTTTTTTTCGGTTTGATGAAATTTGCTTCAATTTGGGGAACGTAAAATATATGAATATTCAGAATTTTCACGTTTTATGGGGAGAAGGAAAACGTTATTTTTTGTACAGAATTATGTTTCAGTTGTTTGGAAGTTTAAATTTAGACGAGAAAGAAACTTGTTTTGCGCAAAAAGAATTAGGTACTCTTATAGCCATCAGTTTTAAAAAACATTAATAATAACAGCACAATCTTAGTTTTCGTGTCAAGAAAAGTCAGTTAAAATAGCCTCAAGAGGAAACTTAGTAACGGAGACTACATTTTATTGGTGACATTTTGCAAACCAACAAAATCCCTCTAAACGCTATTTCAAAGGTGATTTTCTCGGAATCCACACAAACAATTTTGTAAAAACCTGCTTCATATTCAGCGGCAAATATAATTATTTCCAGCGGATCGAGAATCCGGTTTCAGATATCAGCCAGTGCGGAGATTTTAGCTCCTGAAAACTTAAATAATGTGAAATTAATTCAAGGCTGTAATGTATCAACCTTCTTGTAACGAAGTTTATGTCTATTTGAAGGTTGGAGACAATGATGTTTCTTGAATGATAGAAGAAGTTTTGGACTTGCATTGTCTTTATGTGCTTTATATCACAACGTTTCAACGTTACAACTGCTAAGTATCTCCAATCGTCTTCAGATGAATGCTCTTCTACTGAAGACGACTTATGGGTGATTCTCTGGATAGAGACATTTTTACACTAGCGCCGTATTTCAGTTTTTTCTGGTTTTTCGATTATTAAAACATAATTTTCATGTTAAATAATCCATTTTTTTAACTTGTCGGGCCCGCTAAATGCCGGCTAAGCTGTTTGATGTCTGCAACCTTTATTAATTAATTTTCAATGGTCCCTTCTTCAGGGTGATTCCTAAGTTGATACTTTTTTTTTAGCTGTGTATAGAAGGCATTAAAATAAACAAAACTTTTTCAAATACCTTTTTTCAAAAAACTTAAAAATAGCCCAGTTACAGAAGTAAAAAATCTAAGTGCCGGCCTGGTAAATAAAACGTAGCCCTTTAGAGGAAAGTCGCCTAATATTGGGGTAGTGCCTAATATGAGATATACGAGAGAAAATGTTTCCGGTCTTAAGGTAGCCACCAAAGTGTCTGTATTGTTTGTATCGGGACTAGCGCCGGAGGCAACTCCTGATAATATTATGAATTTTCTCAAAGAAAACAACTTGGATACTGGATCTCGTTGTGAAAAAATGAAAACCAAAAAACAAAACTATTTTAGCTCCTTTAGGCTCTCGGTACCACAGGAAAACGTCAATAAATATTTAGATACCTCACTTTGGCCAAAAGGCGCAATTATTAGCCCTTTTCGGAACCTACAGTACCAGAACAGGACGCCAGTGGATTAAATAAACAAGAAGCAAAAATTTTGCATATTAATGTACGGTCTCTAAGAAAGAAAATTGGAGAAATAGAAGCCTACATTGCTGACAAAAGCATAGATATACTTTGCTTTACAGAACATTGGCTAACGGCCGAAGAAATAGAAACGGTCCAAATTCAGGGCTTTTCCCTGATAAGTTATTCAGCCAGACATAGAACAAGTGGGGGAGGTACAGCAATATTTGCAAACATCAACCTTGTGGCTAGTGATTTTAAAGTGAATGTAACTAACTGTCATTTCAACTTGGATTTAGATAACTGTTTTGAGTATTGTTGTATATATGTAAGTTCATTGAATTTGTATGTTTTTAATATTTATAGATCTCCTTCAAGCTGTTTTGATACTTTCTTGGAATTGCTGGAGGGTTTATTAATGGCAAAGGCCACATCTAAGCAAATAGTTTTTACAGGCGATTTTAATGTACATTTTAACACACTTGACACCAATTGTCTAAGATTATGTGACTTGTTTGGTAGCTTTGATTTATGTCAGACAGTTTATGAACCGACAAGGGGTCAATACTGTCTTGATAACATATTCGTTAATTCAGATGTCGAGGTAAATCATGTGGGAGTTGTTGATGTTGGGGTGTCCGACCATAAGGGACAAATACTGCAGTTTTTTTCTGATATAAAAAAGGGATTTAAACGGAATAATAGGATCTTTAGACCAATTACACAAAGGGGATTAAATGCATTTTATAATAAAATAGAGGAGGAATCCTGGGACTTTATTGATCTGGAAATCCTAAGTGCTGAACAAAAATTTGAAAATTTTATGAAAATTCTGGAGGGTGCCTATTCTTGTTGCTTTCCAAAAAAAAAGTATATAGTAAGATCAGACCAAGGTGATAACATTACATGGTTTAACCAGGAACTAAGGGAAATGAGGGAGCACTTAACATTCTTAAAAGATATGAGTGATAGTAATTACATAAGTACACAAGTGTACAAAAGTTATAGTTCCCTGTATAAAAACAAAATAAAACAAGCAAAAATAAGTGCTAATGATAACCTAATACTCAACTCCAATAACTCTGTGAAAACAATGTGGAACATAATAAATACTCAAAGAGGTAAGATAAAAAATAACTCGGTTGAAACCAATTTATCTCCAGATGACTTTAATAGTTTTTTCTCTAACATTGCTGAAAATATAGTAAAGAACATTCCACTATCTAATACCGACCATAAAAACTATTTATCATCAGTTAGTCCGCCTTCTGAGGCATTTTGTTTTTCCGAAGTGACATTTAATGAGGTACGCGTAATCATAGATAGTTTAAAAAATAAGGAAAGTCGTGATTTGTTTGGTTATAATACAAAATTGATAAAAACAATTAAAAACGTTATTCTTATACCCCTAACAAAACTTATAAATAGTTGTTTCAGAGAAAGGAAATTTCCAGAGATTCTAAAAAAAGCGATCATAATACCAGTATTCAAGAATGGTGACCCTAACTTGCCTGGAAATTATAGGCCAATTTCATTACTTCCGATTGTTTCAAAGATATTTGAAAAATGTATAGCATTGCAACTAGTGGCTTTCTTTGAAGGGAAAGGTCTTTTCTCTGCCAGTCAGTTTGGATTTCGGCAAGGAAAAAATACAACTATGGCAGTTCTGGATCTGACGTCACGCATTATAGAAGCATTTCATAATAAAGAATATATGTCAGTAACTTTTTGCGACCTAAGTAAAGCATTTGATTGCGTAGACCACAACATTTTACTAAGAAAACTTAAATTTTATAACTTTGATGCCAGTAGTATTGAACTAATAGGTTCCTATCTTGCAGACAGATGCCAGAGCGTGAGGTGTGATGATGTGACGTCGGCGGAAAGAGTAGTAAATATAGGTGTTCCACAGGGTTCGATTCTTGGACCAATCTTGTTCTTAATCTACATCAATGACCTGCCGGCAACTGATCCTAGGGCAGGACACACTATTTTTGCGGACGACACAACTCTCTCTTCTGCTGGCGACTCATTGGAAGAGGCTTTAATAGGGTCCAGGGAATCTCTGGAATTGTCGAGTGAATGGTTCCGAGCAAATAGGCTTCTTCTGAACGAGGATAAAACCAAGCGGATGGTATTTACTATGAGAGACTCAAGTGATATTTCGGGTGATAATGTTTCGGAGGCAAAATTTCTGGGGGTCACTCTTGACGCAAAACTACAATGGGGTAGTCATATTAGTCAGGTGGCTAAAAAGCTAACAAAAGCTGTATTTGTACTGCGAGGACTCTCGAGTTGTGTTTCTCCAGCTATATTGAGAACAGCATATTTTGCATTATTTCAGTCCCATGTCTCATACGCTATTTTGGCTTGGGGGCACTCTGCGGAGGTTTATAGACTGTTTGCCATTCAAAGGAGAGTAGTAAGAGTAATATCTAATCTCGGCTACAGAGACGATTGTAGAGGGGCGTTTGTTGCTCTTCAAATTTTAACATTGCCAGCCCTCTATATTTTACAGAATTTACTTTTTATAAAAAAGGCAGATAATTTTAAATCACACACAGACATACATGACTATAATACACGCAAGAAAAATAATTTAGTACCCTTATGGTGGCGCTTGGGAAGGTGTCAGGATGGCCCGGGCTATTGGGCCATTAAATTTTATAATGTTTTGCCAGAAAGCATTAGGAACCTGCCTTATAAGCAGTTCTACAGCAGAATGAAGGAGATCTTGACTGATAATGCTTTTTATTCATATACAGAATTTTTAAATTTTAATGTGTTTTAACCTGTGTTTCTTTTTTTGGTACTAGATTTAACTATGTATATTGTTTGACGTGTGTAAACATTATGTATTAACATGAATAAAGGAATTTTGAATTTTGAATTTTGAATTTTATGGGGTAGTTCAATTTTAAGCAACTACTTGTTCCGACATCTATTCTGAACATTACAAACTAACCACTGACTTCCTAGAAAACGCTCATTCCCGTTTCGGAGCAAACACTTGTTCCGTTTCGACGATTTAGGGTTTGGTAATTTTGTGTAGAAATAAAAGTTTCTGGTGACTGTTGCATTTTATATATTTAAGGTAACTTAAAGGTAAGTTTTTAAAAATTTAATAATTTCATTCAATATAGAATTTGGCGTAGTTTATGGAAATGGTTTTGGTTTTTTAAGAAAACATCGCAGTTTTTTCAAAAACATATCCCTTCCAAAAATCAAATTTGCTCGTAATATGGGGTACCTATTAATTTATAATTTGGGGTACCCCATATTGGGAGACTATGTACTTTTCCGTGTAAAACCAAAGTATTTTCTTTTAGATGCCTAAAAAATTAAAAGTTTGGAACAAGGAACAAATGATTTTAACAATTTTAGCTGTTCGGCAATGTGGTGGTTGTGAAAAAAATCGGTATATTTGTGACTTTTGCATTTCTAAATAATTTGTTTTTTGTTCTTTTTATATGAGATTTTTTTTATGTTTATAAGGGACGAAATGTTTTGTTAGATAAATATACTTTTTTCATTTCCATAAATAAACATTTCTCAAAAAAACAAAATAATTTTACTTATTTTCAAATTTTACATATTAAATTGGGTACCCCATATTGCGAACATAGTGTACCCCATATTAGGATAACATAAAATATGGCCTTAATATGGGGTAGTGCACTTTTTTTTTTATTCTGCATATTTTCATCTGCTTTTTTTTAAAACATGTTTCTTCTTATTAAATGCTTGATAGTATATCCAACAAAACATGAAATATGGAAATAATGCTTAAAACTACCTCAGTTTTTTTATTATCGTGTTTTGAAAAAAACTACCCCATATTAGGAGACTTTCCTCTACTTTATATTGTTTTTCTACGTTTTTTGTATGTGAGTCGTGCATTTTACGGATCGGTCGTCATTTATTTATTTTTCCCAATTCGGGGCGCGGTGTGGTTTTTTTAAAATGAATTGGTGAAAATGGTAAAATTTGAAAACAATGAACTAATTACGGTGCTAATTTATTGTGAGTGTCGTAAAAGTGCGGATGTTTTTTCTCTACACCCAGAAGTTTTCCTAATGTTATTCAACGAGCAAGTTAGGCAGAACCGTATTTGATTTGTAGTGTAATAAATAAATGTAAGCCTACTTTATTTTTGGGTTTTTTGAAAAAAGGTATTTGAAAATGTTGTTTTAATGCCTTCTATACGAAGCTAAAAAAGAAGTATCAACTTAGGAATCACCCTGCCTATACTTATATTATACCCTACCTCAACTACTTTTTTCAATGTCATCTGTCTATTAAACATCTGTTTTCTGCTCAGAAATTCATATTTTTAAATATTTCAAGACTCGACGTCAGCCCACCTAATCAAACTGTAAATATCTGTTTAAACCATGTTCACTGTTCAAATATAAACAAAATCTTCAAATTGATAATATTGTTACAATTCAAAATCATCGTTTGCACTATTTGCTTACTTTGATTTACCGGGCGCAGCCGACAATGTCGAATGTTAGTCTAGACTTTTGGGCTTGTTAGAAAATTAAAAAAACGGAAAATACCTTTGCCGGCGTGGTATTTTGCTTGTTCTATTTAGTAGTTTACCCTATATTATCAAATTTCCTCAGAATTTTTAAATGTACCATCGCGCCGATAAAAAACTGGGACAGGAAAATTTTCTATTTTCTCCTAGACTATTAAGAATAATTTTACATCAAGCCTGGTACCAGTAAAATGTCATGAAAATTTGCATGTCAATAAAGATTGTCACTTTATGATTGACTCGTCAAACATACAATCATATATTATTTGTAAATATGCCACAATTAACCCCCCAACAAAAGGCAATTATTTATAGTCGGTTGCGAGATAGTGTTGCTATTAGGGATATTGCAGATGAACTGGGAGTAAGCAAGAATACCGTGCTATTGGCAAAACAAAAAATAGCAAGACATGGGACTATTATTAGGAATGCAGGTTCTGGTCCCCCTAAAATTTCTACTGATGATCATGATAGAAGACTGGTTAATTATCTAAGGGATCATCCCTTCGAAACTGCAATCAAGGCAAAAGAAGAGACGAATTTTCCAGGTTCTGCAAATACCGCTAGAGACAGGGTTCGAAATTCCGATATACGAAGCCGTTGTGCTGCCAATAAAAAATTTTTAACGGAAATAAATAAACAGGGCAGGTTCGAATTTGCACATGAATATATTAATCAAATAAATTTATGGGAAACAGTTATATTTTCTGACGAGAAAACTTTTCAGTCATGCAATAATGGGAGAATTCGGGTGTATAGGCCTTCCGGCATGCGGTATGATGAGAGATACAGCCACAAAACCAACCAAAGTGGGCGTTTCTCCATAAATGTTTGGGGCTGGATTAGCGCTAGAGGACCAGGACTTTGCCAAATCGTCGAAGGAAGACTAACTGCAGCAGTATACGTTAATATACTAAACGAAGTGATGATACCATCGGTAAACGCTGTATACGGTCAAAATTACACATTTCAGCATGATAATGCTCCAATACACACAGCGCGCATTGTACAAAATTTTCTCCAAGAAAATAACATAGCAGTTCTTCCCTGGGCTTCGAAGAGTCTCGATTTGAACCCGATAGAAAACATTTGGGGTGCCATGGTCAAATCTATGTATAAACATGATTTTCAACCTAGAAACAGGGATGAATTACGTCATAGGATAAATCAAGCTTGGGATGAAATAACTGTCGAATTATGTAGAAACTTAGTTTTAAGTATGCCACAAAGGCTCCAAAAAGTAATAAACAGAAATGGTTCTATGACCAAATATTAATTTTGTGTTGTTTTGACAAACTTTGTGTTCGCAATTTTTTTCTTTTTATTAAATGTATTTTATTACCTGTATTAGCTTTATTTATTATTTTGTGGTAATGGTAAATATAATAATTTATAAAATATTTGACTTTAAAAAAATCTAATAAATTTACTTTATCCATATTATATGATGTCTCTCAAATTTAACCACCCCGTATCGAAAAATACAAAACATTCCATTATGTAACCTAGGTTACTTTTTAAATTTTGAATGTTTTTCCTTTTTAGCTCTAGACACCTTTTATAGTCTAGGGGATATGTATTTCTTACATTGTTTTTGTAAATCTCTTGTCCCAGTTTTTTATCGGCACAATAGTACGTATGAAAATACATTTTTTCCAGGATAAAGGTTTTTCTATTTTTAAATTTTGAACCATGCACCCAACAATGATAGTTTGTGAACGGCAGAAGAGTTTTCGACTTGTATTGGCTTTATTTGTTTTACATCACGTTTCAGTTGGTAACTATTTCCAGTCGTCCTCATCAGCTGAATACTAAATAAGTATAGTAACTATAGCTCTATTTATACCAGCTAATAGGTGTAATAACGCTGCAGTATAATAATAGAGCTGCTGTTCAGGGCCGTAGGTAAGGGGGGGGGGGGGGGGTTAGGGGGTTCAAACCTCCCCATGACAAAATACTTGACTGAACTACTCAACTCAAAAATCGTCTTCCTAGCCTTACTAGAGAAGATAGAAAAGATTCTTTTCTAAAAAAATAATGAATCAACGCGTGTCCTTTCACGTTCGCTTTACCTCCTTACTCATTAGTCCGTTGGACAACTTCCATTTCCGACAAGTACGTTTAGTCAGTCCTGTTCTGTGGTCAGTCCGACCCAGTGGCGTATAATTTAAATCTTTAAATAATGTATTCTTAGCTTAGATTACAAAGATTTTGTAGGAAACGTTTAGTTTTTAAACTTTTCCTTCTAAACGTCCTATTTTATACTTATAGAGATTAGGGTTTCAGACGCATTCCATTATATACTTGTCTCTTCTATTCTCCCTTTTTTAGCGCTATTTTAAGTCAACAAAAATATAACCCAATGCAATAAAATATTTGGACAACAAACCAAAAAAACAATTAATTGAAACATTTTTTATGGAAGAAGTGTGATAATTTATAATAAAAAAATAGTGCGTGAAGAAGCGAGAATGCTTTATTATGAATATACAAAACGGCACTTAAGAAGGAGTATTTTAACACCTAAGCATTTGCACCAAAAATTGCTATTAGATATACGCTCCTAAAATACATGATTTCTGAAAAAATCATCAATTTTGGCGTTGTGAGCGATATTTACTATATTTTTAATCATAAAAAACCGAGTCCGAAAAACGCTGGTTTTAGTCATACATTTATGTCTTATGTTAAAATTTTGGTTTGTCCTCAATATTCATATTTTCACAAATATAAAAAATGTTTTTTTTTTGAATAAAGAGCCAGCTAGGAATATCAAAAAAAAAATTTAATCCAACCATGCAGAGGGGGAGCGGTAATAATTTAATTTTCGAAATTTGATAGTAGTTGAATTTTAAATGAATTTTGGGCGCGGCCCCGAAAATTTTTAAAAGGGCGTGGCACCCAAAAAATGTTACTTTTTTTAACTTCATAACCTAAACCCCGCCCATGAATAATGTCTAGCTACGGCCCTGCTGCTGCAACCATACTTGTTTAGCATTCACCTGAAGATGACTGGATATACTTACTTACCAGTTGAAACGTTGTGCTTTAAAACAAATAGAAAAGACAATGTAATTCCATAACTCTTCTGCCGTTCATGCAGTAAGGACAATCCACTCGAGTTTTACAGTATATTTTTTCTACGACCCAACTTCCGAACCCCAAAATAAAAATAATTAAGAAAAAATTGTTTAAATCATGTAGGTATGTATTATCTTGTGAGAAACATAATAAAAACAATTGAAGAAACCCTCATTTCGATCACTTATACAGGGTGGGGCCTTTAACTGGAACAAATTCGCTAAAAGGCTAGGAAAATATATTTTTGAAAAATGCAAAAACTCGTTGATAAAGGGTTTTTCTGGGCTTCATATTCATAACAGAAGTTTGTTTATTAGACCTCGAAAAGAGATTAAACATAACCTAACACCTAACTACATTTTTTTAAATGGGAAGATACCACTTGTGGTATCTATACCTTTTTAAAGAGAAAATTGACTATATTGTTTTCAATTTTATAGTTATTGTTCCAGGGAAGGGATTTAATTGGTACAAATTCGCTAGAATGGAACAAAAAAACATAAAAATATTTGTGAAAAACGCAAAATCACGTCAATTGAGATGTGTCGTGGGTTTTATACTCTTAATGTTTTTTTAAACCCCCCCTTAAAGGGGTGAAACGTAGCCCAACCTAATTTTTTTACAAAAAAATATAAATTATAATAAATTTAAAAATAATAGCCCAGTCAATTTGCTCTTTAAAGGAGCTTTTCAAAAAGTTACAAGTGATATCTTCTCATTTAAAAAAAATTAGTTTGGTTATGTTTTTACGTGGTCTGAAAAAACAAATTTTTGTTATGAGGATGAACCCCAGAACAAATCCTAATCGACGTGTTTTTGCATTCTTATATACAATATTTTTCCCAACCTTTTAGCGAATTTCTTCCAGTTAAGGTGTCCACCCTGTATCGAATAAAAAATTTTGAACCACCCAACAATGATAGTTTGTGAACGGCAGAAGAGTTTTGGACTTGCATTGGCTTTATTTGTTTTGAATCACGTTTCAATTGGTAACTATTTCCAGTCGTCCTCATCAGGTCTATCTCTATCTTTCTCACATTTGGCCTTTTGCAGAATAACAGACAAACAGCCATTATAATATATTTATTAATAAAAAAGAACAATTTTTTTTTCTAAACCATAACCAACTTGATTTATTGGTCTGCTGAAGCGTATTCTTGGTTGCTTGCGTGAAAATAATAACGCCAGCAAAACAGCTGTAAAAATCGTTAAAAAAAAAAAAAGCGGCTTTTGTGCATTGATATTAACTTTTAACGTTCTCTCTGGTAAAATTTTTTTAAATACCTAATTGCCAATATACATTGCAACACTGTAAGAAGTGGACTAAGAGAAGTGGCAATACTGTAGTGATACCGGCCACAAAATTAACAAAACAAAACGAAATAACAACCTTAAAAAGTGGAATTAGCCAACTCATGATTCTCGATCCTAAGCTTTCTGTTTTGTTTAAAAAAAAAGTTTTCGGCATGATATATTTTTGTATGTGCAGTCTACCGGGTCCCAATTAAAATGACACCTCCATTGTCCCACAGTGATACAAAAGGTGATGATATCAAAAGGTCTTTAACGACAAAAGGACAAGTTTGCGGCGCAAACAGGCGTGAACTTCGGATACCTCCCCGACCGGGACTTCATTATGCGACCAAGAAGTAGAAGAGCAGTGTTTACCTTTTCGGTAGCCGTGGATTTTACGCAACATTACCTAAACATCTCCGAACATTACTGGTTTGAGTGGTTTGTATGGTCGGGACGGGCTTTGTCGTTTCTATGACAAATCCGCGTCAGGGACGATGAGAATAGTACCTTAGCGAAAAGATATACCGGTATATTTCATACTAAATAATGATTGTACAGGGTTATCCAACCAGGACTAAACAGGGGCCTATTTTTTAAGTTTCCCTGTATTTTATTAAGCAATATATCCATCTTATTTATGGTTGACCGTAGAATCTGTCATTTAAAAAGCGACTTGATGTAAACCAAAGGAACTGTGGCTTAAAGTTGTTGTTTTTTTAATGGAACACCCTGTATATTTTTTATTTATAGCCTATGGTATTAACGTTCTTGGGTTCTATATAGCCCTTAGCACAATCTCTTGGTAGTCCCACACCAAGAACCCAAAAAATTATTAGTTTAAAAAATGAAAAAATATTTTGGCTAGTAAATTTTCATAAAAGTTTTAAATTGACGATATCCGTAAAGAAATGTTACTTACCATGGACATATATCTTCTATAAGTACTACAGTGAAAAAAAAATTACTGTACGTAACGTCGGGAAAAGATGTTTAAAATATGCGTTTCCTTGCAGCAAGCTTCCTACATTTATATCAGAAAAAAGAAACATCTTGCCAAACAAAAAACGAACACATGGGCTTATTAACGCTCCCGTAAGCATTCGGCTGGATTAAAAAAAAGCGCAACGACATCGTTGTCAGTTTTGTGATTTCACGGCAGATCGGAGCTGTATGCACGGCTGCAAGTTGGCCGGACCTTTATCGCTCCTAAGTCCATAATCTGCTCAAGTGCTCGACCGAAAATTATTTTTAAGCAGCTTTTTATGATAACGACAACTGTAGGCATGTGAAAGATGGTAGCATATTTTTGGTTTTAAAACGGATTTAATTACTTCTTAATACAAATACCGATACAAAAAAAAATCAAAAGGTAAGTTTTCAAGCGTGAGCAATTTTTTTTTAGAAAAAAAATTCAGGTATCAACGTGTAACCACTTCCTCCCCTCTTTTTTTGAGGGTGGAGGTGGAAAATCCAAATTTGTTGGACAAATGAAAATTGCGTTAAATAATAATTAGTGAACGACCTCTTTTCGAATAAATATACAGGAAGATTCCTAAGTTGATACTACCTTTTTAGCTGCGTATAGAAGGCATTAAAATAAACAACATTTTCAAATACCTTTTTTCAAAAAACCCAAAAATAAAGTACTTACATTCATTTATTACACTACAAATCAAATACGGTTCTGCCTAACTTGTCCGTTGAATAACATTAGTATCAACTTAGGAATCGCCCTGTATACAGGGCAGAGCTTTTTTTTTTTTTTTTTTTTTTATGATAAAACACCTGCACTGTAAACAAATGTCTTATTTGATGGAAATATGTTTTTTCTGTGTTTTCTTTTTAACTGATTAGGTTTAATAGTAGATTCTGTAACAAGGTTGGAATGAAAATTTGATCCGAGTATCGAATTTTCTTTCTAACCGAGTAGCAGACTATATTTTCTCCACGACCAAAAATACTATTCGAATATTTGTAATTTCAGGTGGAGGAGTATTATCCAGTTCCATATCTGATTCAATTTTTCACTCATATTTTGACTTGCACTAAAATTTGTCTGCTGACATTAACAGCTTCGAAATTCATGGCAACCTATGTCGTATACATCAATTACAGAATATTCATTCCGTATCTTGTTATGGAATGAAAATAAGTACACACAAAACGCATAAGAAGCAAGTGTTTCAGAATAAATATTCCAACTCAAGAGCAAGAATTTTTACATTCTATTATCAAAAATGATTTTGGAATTATTACATTCAGTAATGGTCGTGGAGAACATTTTTTCTGTATTCCCTGTGGCACACGTATCTTGTGCCGAAGCCGAATGCAACCGACTTTAAAGAACTTTTTAAATATACGAGTAGCCACTCGTACGGTTGCGAAACAAACTTTGTGAATCCCCCAGAGTGTTTTCGTTACAAGCCGCCACTGTGTAGGAGGAAATAAAATAAACCGGGTGCATTAAGTATGAATAATATAATTATAAATGGGATGTACCCATGGGCTTTAAAAAAGCCGGCTCTTGACTGGATCCTGCCGCAACAAAAAACGCAATGCAGAAAACAAAAAAAAAATCATCTACCTGCAGCTCTCAACCATAGGCAGTCCATCCAAAACCAATGATCACTTAACTCACCTGCAGAATGGCGGCTGCCCTCATCTTTTAATCAAGAAGTCCATCAACTTGAAGGCATCAAATTCTAAACTTTTTATCGGTCCTTAATCTGAGCAAAACCGGACCTATCACCGCAGATCTTGAGTGAGGACAAACCAAATTAGCCTCTGTATAAGACATCTCAATCTCAAATACTTTCAAAGAAATAGATTTGCAGGCCTGGCTTAAAAATAATTAGTGTGTACTAAGATACGAAGTAAAGCCATTGTTCTTTTTAAAATACGATTTCATTCAGCGGCGCAGCCAGGGGTGAGGGGGGGACGGCCCCCTTTTTTGAGATGCAAACTACTGTACCTTTATATTCTTAGTAGGTAAATACCTACTTGTTTAATAGATATACATTTTAAATTTTTTATTACAAATTGAAATAGGTAGACGGCCGCGTCTACTCCACGCGATTTAAAAAAGTTTTATTTTGCCTGCGGCTGTGACTATGCCATGCTCGTTGCGTAGTCGCGGCGCTCAATTACTCGATTGGTATGAACACAGCTAATTAAAATCCAATGTCTAATTTTTTCCATAAATATTCTGTTTAAGAAACTATAATTGAACAACACCTAATATCACAGGTAAGAAAAAAGATCATAGATTTATGAAGCCCAGTGTATGCAACTAGCGCCCTCTAGTTTGAAACTTAAAAATGTCTACAAATTCTTATTTCTTGCTCCTAAAAACATAATATTGCCAACTTTTAATTCGATTCATTAAACCGTTTTAAAATTATGGCTTATTTTCGAGAATAAACTTTTACTTTCAACACCCTGTATCTCTAGAACGAGTAACAATCCGAAAAAACTTGACTTGACTTAATCGGCTTAGTTTGATGTCTAGTATCTCCAGTTACTCTACGGCCCATAAGTTACCGGACACCCTGTATAGTGTATAGTAGCAATTGGCGACTTTTTTAAGGTTTATTTTTTTTTGCTGACTTTCATTGTTTTAAATAGAACTTTTATTGGATTTTTTGAAAATTCTTGATGAAAAATACTCGAACAAACCCGAACAAGATATTCTGATATTATTTGTTATTCTTGGAAAACACGTCAGGCAAATGACGTGTCACGTGTTTTAGGAGCGGCAGACAGATTCTGTTTTCCTGCATTTCAACACAATTTACAAGTTGCTAACAAAGTCCTGCCTTTTAGTGGTTTTTCCGATGAAAATTATTTTCAGATTCGTAATTTAGGTACGCCACAAAATACATCTTCCTGCAAAGGTAGCAATTTTGACATGATAAGCGTATAATAGATATAATACCAATCTTTATTTAAACATATGTTGTGACTAAATTTAGAAAAAAGGTGTACCTACTTCGGGTTGTATAAAGATTTTTAACCACAATTAACTAATCAGCACGTTTGACTGTGATATAAGTACAAGACATTGACAGAAATACTTTTCTCACAATCATACCTTAATTTTTAATTTTTTACCTTAGATTGTGAGTAAATATTGCTTGTCAGTGTCATTTATGTCCCAGTCAAACTTGCTGGTTAGTTAATTGTGGTTAATAATCTTTATGCAACCCAACAATTTGATTTAGAGAGATGGACAAATCAGAAATATTAAATAACGAAGTCGAATCTACTCTCCAGAAGGGACATTCTTACAGGGGCTTTTTGTTCCTAACCCTACTTTAGAAATATTAAAGGTAAAACACTTATCTTAGGTCTTCGTTTGTTAGCAAATGGATATCGAAAACCGCAACGTTAAAAACTAACAACACATAGTTACTTTAATAAAAACTAATTACTGCATTAATATTCCATTTCAAGACTATCTACCGACCTATACCTAATATCGTTTTCGGTCCGGTCCTGATTTAAAAAAAAATTGTAGATTTCCGTACTTACATTCAGTCATTAGTCCGTTCTTCTTACAGAAGTATTGCTTTTATCCATGTCGATGGTAGATTCGAAAAATATGATTACCGACGACTAAAATAAAGGAGTGCGGCGCTCGAGTGCATTAAGAGGGGCGGATCTGGCCCATATCAGCTTAAAAGGGGCCGTGACTTGCAATTTTTTGATCGTAATTTATTCATCTCTCTTTCGGATCTTTTGTCTTTGGTAAATGCACTTTGAACCAGTGGCGTTTTTTTTTGGTTATTTTATTGTAGGACTGTTTCGCCAGAAGCTTATCTTTTTTTTTTTTTTTTTTTTTTTATGATAAAACACCTGCACTGTAGAAAAAATCCTTTAAGGCGCTCTGGGAGCGGTGCGAGTGCGAAAAAAGCGATTAACGTTGGTCTTGAAACGTTGAAGATTGTATTCATTGGGAAACACGACCTCAGGAAGATCATTCCACAAAGATAACGTTCTCCAGATGAAAGAATTCTTGAACAATGAAGTTCGAGGAGTACTAAGCTGAACAACATATGGATGAGCAGCAGTGGTTCGCCGTGTATTTCTGTTTTGCATTGCTCTAGGTGGAATCAAGTGGGCAATGTCAGTCGAACACCTGCCATGGAAATATCTGTAAAAGAGAGCCAAATCACCAACCTGTCTTCGATGCTCCAGGCTATCGAGGGTCTTGGTCAGCTCGGGGTCGCCGATCAGACGAACGGCTCTCCTTTGAATGGAATCCAGTAGCCGAAGGGTGTGCTTGGGTGCAGAGCTCCAGACATGAGAGCAATATTCTAATGATGGTCGAATCTGGGCTTTGTAGAGTGTCAAAAGTTGATGAGGTGTGTACAACCTTTTGGTGCGGAAAAGTACACCAAGTTTCTGTGCAGCTGCCCTGGCAATTGCGGCAACGTGATCATGCCAAGACATATTACCTCCCAGATTGACCCCCAGCAAATTAATAGACGGTGCCAGGGGAATTGCGTGTCCTGCCATGACTATATCCGATTCTGCAATGTTAACCTTTTTGGAGAAGACTGCTGCCTGGGTTTTCTTAGCATTAAATTCGACTTGGTTACTGTCACCCCAAGCCAAAATTTCTTCCAGGTCATTGTTGAGGCGCAATACTTCATGCTGCCTGCGGCAGCGGATGTTTGGGGAGTCAAGGTAAAAGATGAGACAAGTGTGCTGTCATCAGCAAAGCTATAAATTGGATTTTGGGTTTTCACTAGAAGGTCGTTAATATACAGTAAAAAGAGGGTAGGCGACAATATGGACCCTTGAGGAACACCGGCATTGATGGTGAAGGTGTCTGAGAGAAACCCGTCAATCGCCACTTGCAGAGAACGGTTCTTAAGGAAGCTGGTTAACCATAAACAAAATCCATTAGGCATACCGTAGGATCGCAATTTACTTAGAAGCCCATCGTGCCAAACACGATCAAAAGCCCTAGAGATGTCCAGTGCAACAGCCCGGGATTCTCCATGATGTTCGATGGTGTTGCTCCAAAGATGAGTGACATATGCCAAAAGGTCACCTGTTGATCTGGACTTTCGAAAACCGTATTGATGGTCGCTGATAATGTTAAGCCCTTCCAGATACTTTAGAAGTTGTTGGTTAATAGCTGTCTCCATTACTTTTAAAATTACTGAAATCAATGCGACGGGTCGGTAGTTGCTTGGCAGGGTCTTTTTACCTTTCTTTGGAATGGGCTGGACACGCGCCGACTTCCAGCAGGATGGAAATATTCCTTTTTTGTAGGATAAGTTGAAAAGTCTACAAAATACTGGTGTAAGTTCATCGGCGCATGTCTTGAGAACAATGATAGGAATTTCGTCTGGACCAGAAGCTTTATTGACGTCGAGTCCTTTAAGAATCCGTTTAACAAGACGCTGACGGAACACGATTTCAGACATTTGCGATTGAACTGAGGGAATGTTGGGTGGTGATTTTCCCTGAAAGTCTACAGTGGAATGCGAGGAAAACAGTTCAGCAAGTAGGTTTGCTTTATCCCCGGCTGTGGTTGCTATTGTGCCGTCTGAACGTGTTAGAGGTGGAATAGTTGACTTTGTAAAGTTTTGGCTGACGGCCTTAGCGACTGACCAAAAGGACCTTGATCCGTTAGGACTGGCAAGAAGTTTGTTTTTGATTCTCTCGTTATGAGCTTCTTTGCTTTGGTCTATTATTTGCTTACATTGGTTTCGGGTGGTAACAAAGATGGCGCGATTTTCAGGAGTAGGGTTTTTACGCCACTGTCGGTAAGCCAGGTTTTTAGATCTGACAGCACGCTCGCAATTCTTGCTAAACCAGGGCTTGCCGTTGGAAGGGCGCTTTCTGGAGAAAGGAATAAAGGCCTCCATGCTAGTTAGAATGACGTCGGAGACCTCCTTTGCACAGACAGATGGATCATCCAAAGAAAAGCATACGCTTAGCCAGGGAAAGTTGCGAAAATGGTCCTTCAGGTCTTCCCACTTAGCTGATGTATAGTGCCAAATCTTACGGGGTTTAGGAGGTTGTTCAGAACTAATTGGCAGCTCGCTTAGGGTTGAAATAAGTTTGTGATCGGAAGAGCCCAATGGTGGTTGTACGGTGACCGTATATAGGTCTGGATTTGAAGTTAAAAAGAGATCTAAAAGACTAGCAAAATCCCCAGCTCGGTCTGGAACCCGCGTTGGTTCTTCTACGAGTTGAGTTAGACCAGAACTGATCGCAAAAGATTCGGCCTCGCGGCCTTGCTCATCGTTGGTGTTTGAGTATTTAAGCCAGTTGACATTGTGGACGTTAAAGTCGCCAAAGATAGCAACTTCGGCATTCGGATGATTGGTTTGCAAAAAGTCGATTGTGTTGGCTAGTGATGAGAAGAGGGCCCTGTAATGCATGTCGCTTGGAGGACGGTAAAGGCAGCATATAAACTTAGTGATTTTTTGTGAAGATATTTTAAACCACATTACATCAAAGTCTTTCGGTTCCAGTATCTCCTCCCGTTGGCAGCAAAGATCATCTCGAATGAACAGACAGACCCCAAAGTTGCGTCTAAAACGGAAGTGAAAATCATATCCAGGATATAAATAGCTGACGGTGTTCGTTGACGCTCTGACTTTTGTCTCGGTCAGTGCAAGCACATGAGGCTTGGAAGATTGTAAGTGCTGGTGGACTGAATTGATGTTAGTGTTAAGCCCTCTAATATTGCAGAAATCAATTTTGAAGTTGTTACTTTTGGGCCTGTTAGCAACTGCAGGCGCCACACCATTTCCTCGTTGAGTGTTGTTGGAGGAACCCAGTAAATTGTCGGAAATGGTGGATAATTCATTAATTTCGCTTGATGAAGCCACAGGACCAGCCCCCACCCGGAGATCCGATCGGGGGGTAAGTTTACCTCCGGAATATTTTGATCTTGGAGCTTCCATAATGCTTCTTTCATACGGCCCCACCCTGGAAACCGGAAACATCAGCACAGCGACGAAACGTTAACTCAAAGAGCAACTTCACGCCGCGTAAACTGATGCAATGGTATCTCACCGGGCGATGCCGGGTGGGCCAGCATCTTCCATCTAAAATAATAACTTCACTTTCGTTTATTAATATTGTCAAATTTTGAATGTATCATCGCTTTAAATAAAAACTAGGACATGAAAATTATAATTTGAGCTCTTGGTCTATAAGAATTTGACCTTGTCATCTTAGCAAAATGTCAAAAAATGTACTATATTATACAATTAGGCAATCCAACGATGTGTCCAAATGGCGGCTGGCTGACAAATACTGCGTTGTAATTGGTGCACGTGACTATATAAATAATATTGCTGGTGACATTTATCGGGTGGCTCAATGCTTTTTACAAGCCAACCGCCATATTGAATCACGTGGTTTGGATTCCCTAATCGAGATCCACTATGTCAGTACAAAAGTCTAACCTTTAAATTTTACATTGTCCTTATAGGCCAGTAGATTTAAGTTTGTTGTCCTAGTTTTCATTAAACGCGATGATACCTTAATTGTCGGTGCCCAGAATATGTTTCATGACCCGTTATAGATAATTCGGAAAATTTATTGCAAAAGTCGGAAAATTACATTAAAGTATTTAGTCTTATTCGAGTGTTTCTGGCCTTTATAACTCAAACTCAAAATATACTTTATTGTCCAAAGAAACAGTATCCTTATCGACAGTCACTATTTGCTAATACCTACATCTAAAAACCCTAAAAAAAAAACATTATGCCGAAAGGGTTTAAAATCAGTAGTAAAAATTTAGAAAAACAAAGAAAAATAAAAACGATTATTTAAAATGTTATAAAACACACAGAGATTAACGTATTACTGATGGATCATTGAAAAATGCAGTCAAAGTGTAGGTAAGCTTTTCCAATTTTGTTGTCTTCGGAAAGAGAGAGGAAGATGATTGAATATTTTCTTACCATCATATACAGTGTAATCATTTAAGTGTGCAACATCATCATTTTTTTATTACCGATTTTATTCTTAATAAAAGTTGGTTCATCTTCGATAATCATATTAGGTGTACTTGGAATGGATGCAAGTCAGGGTACACGGTGTACAGGGTAGGGCAAAAAATATAAAACTTCTACAAGAATAAAGTACCCCTATTTCAGAAAATTCAGCAAAATGTTATTAAGAAAAGGTGTTTAGAATTAAAAGTTATGGATAGGTTTGAAAACTTGACCTAAAATAATTATGTTAGTAGAATTTCATGTTTGTCGATTATTTTGTACAATTTTCTAATAAACATTTAAAGTAAATATTTTGTAATTTTAATGAGAGTTTTTTAATTTGAAAATTATCATTACTAATGTTTCATCTTGTTAAAAATAATTTTTAAGGTATTTTAAAGTTGTGTTTAATGTCCTTGTAAGAAACATGAAGTTTGTGATTCCTTAATAAATTAAAAAGCTAAGTTAATTTTACAAATATGCTTGAATTTGAACAAAGATATGTGAAATTGATTTAATTTTATTTAAGTAATTTATGAAGGTCTTTAGGGTGAATATATAAAAAAATTTTTTTTTGGGAAATATTTTCAAAAAAATTTTGTTTTTTATTTTAGAAGGTTACGTTTTCAAATCTATCCATAACTTTTAATTCTAAACACCTTTTCTTAATAACATTTTGCTGAATTTTCTGAAATAGGGGTACTTTATTCTTGTAGAAGTTTTATATTTTTTGCCCTACCCTGTACACCGTTTGACTTGCATCCATTCCAAGTACACCTTATATGATTAACGAAGATGTACCAACTTTTATCAAGAATAAAATTTTCTGAGGAATCGGTAATAAAAAAATTTCCCGTATGTTGCACACTTTAATGACCACACTGTATACCAGATTTTCTAATTTGTTCTGAAGCTTAAAAAAAGATTGACGCGTACCTATTATAATGAGGAGGCAACAACAGCTCACTTTTATATTTTTTATAAAAGACAGGCAGTCTCTAAAATAAAGATAGAGCCAGGGCCGAATTAGCGATTGTTGAGGCCCTAGGCTAAAAATTACTTAGGGCCCCTTCTTCTTTCTTTTTCTTTTAAAATATCATCCCCTTCTTCTCTCCCTATCCAGAACATTCAGCATATTTTATGGTACCTAGGGTAGACATTTTTTTTTGATGAAATAAAATGTGAATCAAAAATTACATAGGTTCAAAGGTATTTATTAAAATATTATCTTGATTTAAAAATGCACTAATTTTGTTTTTTAATACAAAATACTTTTGTGATTAAATTACGATTATAACGTTTTAATTTTAACGAACGAACATATCCTAACCTTAAAAAATGCGTCTGGATTTTAGTGATCACGCCAGGGATCAAAATTTTGGGGTATTCTTCGGGAATGCACCGGATCCAGCGCAGTGTGCAGTAGCGTCCGTCGGTCGGTCTATCTTAAATCGCGATTAAAACTGACATTAGCATTAGCGGGTCGTGTCGTGCCGCGGCCAGATTTAGTATAAATAATGATAATTATTATTGTTTTTGTTATTATTACATCATGGTCAACGTATTATAGTAAATAGATGTTGTAAACCTTCTTACTTTTTTTTATTTGAGAGTAAAGGGCCCCCGCAAGTCGCGGGCCCCTAGGCTATAGCCTATCTAGCCTATTGGATAATCCGGCCCTGGATAGAGCAAAGAGTCAATATTGCATGCCTAAAGTCCAATTCTCAGAGCTTCGTTCTGTCGCTGGCGACACGTAATGTAAACCAATAGAAAATGAGTATTGGAGTCACATGTCAAAATACTCATTTTCTATTAGTCGCAACACGTGTCGCCAGCGACAGTACGAAGCTCTGAGAACTCGGCTTTATAAATAGTGGGCGACAAGTAGTCCGGTCAAATTAGACCAAAAAATGATAGTGAAGGTTCATAAATTTACAAACTGAAAATCAGTAAAAATGTTCAAAATACAAATATAAATAAAATTTGAAAATTCCCCAACATTCCCGTGTATGGAAAAAATTTGACTTGAGGTCAAAAAAAATTACTTTTTTTGGGTTTTTTAGCAAAACAATAAGTTTTATCATAAAAATACTTTAGACAAAAATTGTAGATCATAAAATTATCTATCAAAAATGTTTAACCCTTTTTTTCTACGAGTCATCGTTTCTGAGATATAACGATTCAAAAAGTTGTAATCGTCGAATCAAAAAAAAGTTATTCCTTATAAAAAGTTTTGCTTTTAAAATTATTAAGATTGGCTTAAGAATTTTTTTTTGTATATTACAACTCTAGAGATGTAGGTATATACGTGGCGTACTCATGCATATTATGACGATTACAACTTTAACAACTTTTTGAATCCTTACCTATATCTCAGAAACGATGGCTCGTAGGAAAAAAAGTATTTATACATTTTTTATAGATAATTTTATGATCTACAATTTTTATCTTAAGTATTTTTATGATAAAACTTACCGTTTTGCTAAAAATTGCGAAAAACTCATTTTTTTAACCTTTGACCTCGAGTCAAATTCTTTCCATACACGGGAATGTTGGGGAACTTTCAAATTTTATTTATAATTGTATTTTGAACATTTTCACTGATTTTCAGGTTGTTGTAAATTTATGTATCTTCGAATGTGTAATTTGACCGGATCAAAGAATCCCCAATTTTAGCACTAATGTATCTTATTGCTCTCTTTTGCAGACTAAAATATGTACACTCACATGAATTTCTATTGCCATGCCAAAATTCCTTCTTCTTCTTGAGTGTAAAATTACAGTTTGGTTTCAAGATATTCATTATTTGTCCCCAATTTTATTATTACAAAATAAGTAATGCACATTTTAGAGTTTAAAAAAATATACAGGATGAATTATATAATATAATCTATAGTAATATAGGAAATATTTTAGAGTTGTAACCACTTTGTTACGCCACTGCAAAGTTTGATATAATAGGTCTGAAAGCTCTAATAATAACTGAAAGCGGCGTAATTGTTGGTTTCCTTATACTAATTTGATTTCTTAAGTTTCAATGTGATGGATGTAGAACAAAAATTACGAAATATGAAGTGGGCACCCTTGAAAAATTACATGTGTGTGATGTTTGTTGTAATTCACTGTCTTACAAAAAAATCAATATTTACGCTTTTTTACAAATATATTTAAATTATGCAACCAAACTTCATCAGCTAGACGCTCTCAGGGCAGACTTTGGGCAGAGAAATAAATCAAAAACGACTGTTAACTAATTTATAAACATTAACTACTGTGCGTAAGAAACTCAGTAAAATAGTAGAATTTAGTGTTCATATAGTGCGTCTATTTGCATTAAAGTACACAGTGACGCCAAAGGTAATGAGTTACCTGGGGCACAGGTAGACAATGACAGACTGTTTAGTGTTTCGTCCTTGTTGGGACTCATCAGAAAGCCATAACCTGTAAGCAATTCCCATTGCAGCGAAAATATGTTTTCTTTTTCAAGATATTTTTTAGGATATGATAGATGATGAAAACCTAGTATCGCCATCTGTTGAAATCAACTCAATGGAAAAGATAGCCATTAGACGTGAAAACGTAGAACTATAAATAAACTTATAAATATATAAAATTATTTTACAATACTGCATCAGGAATGGATTCCAATTGAGCAAGAACAGGTATAAAAGATGCTCATCTTTCTACAAAAATAAAGAAACATGAATTATCTCGTGGCCATTTTTCCTAGCTAATGTTTTGGATATGAAATTGTAAGTCCTGCATTTTAGACATGTCCTCAACAATTAGAATATTTCCGCGTGTAGGTACTTATCTAGATCTGAGCCCTCCCATACTCAATGTCCACGGCGCCACTGTCTATATACTGACACCATTATTAGAAGTTTAGATACTTATTTTTAGACTTTTTCTAGGTTATTTGGAAAGAGAAAAACTTTCCTCATCTTTAAAGAAGTACTATTAGTAGTCCCACAGATTCTAAATTTAAGATAAAACTTGTTTGCTCCGAGGGAATGCAAGTGTTGATAGACCACGCACCTTTAAAGTCCACAGTAGGTATTTTTTTTTGATACTCTGATGTAAAACCGGAGGTCATTGTTCCGCATCACAAAAAATGTCACCCTTAAGTGACAGGTAGCGTGCCCGGAACGCCGACGGGCCGTCCCTGTCACGTGACCGCGGCAGCGTTTTTTGTTCATTTCCCGTTGGAAAAGTTAACTGATTATTATCTGCGGGCGGCAATTTACTTATTGGGTAATTATAGGGGAAATTGACTTTTCATGGGAAATATCGACACGGGGCGATAAAAAAAGGGGTAGATATTTCCGTTAGCGATATTTGTTAGTAAAAAACCTTTACTTATATAGGCTATTTAGTATGAAACTAAAATTACTTTTTACCAATGGCATCTATAGAACGTTATTGAGGGGAGGTTTTTGGTCCAAGGTTCGAAAGTCTATGGCTTACTGAAACCTTCCTTCTTTCCACCTTCCGAAGTAATGACTTCGTTCTTTTTCTATATTAATCTAAATAGACGTGAAAAACTATCGATAGTGGGTATAGAGTTCGATATCTCGATAGTAAAATTGATCAGCATTGATAGTTTTGACTCCGATAAAGTTGGCGAAAGAGCCAGTATACTTAGGCCTATAAGGCCCATTGTATCCCCGATCTTCTGGGTAATGTCAGCCAGACAGGAGCTACAGCTTAACGTGGAATCCGAACCACGTCTATGCACTAGTTATTTTCTTTTTACGCCCCCAGAGATCCATGACGCCCTTCTCGGTCCCGATATTAGGAATCACTCTATACTGCACTCTCTTATCCACTAAATTTCGGACATACTCTTTTTATTATGCGTATGCCCACTCCGGGAATCGAACCCGGACCGCCACGGTCGAATTCCAGTACCTCACTACCGCGGTTTTAAAGTTAGTTAAAAAAAAGGACTCTTTTCGGTAAAAAAAGAGTTCCTACCCCCAAAACCTTCTTCTCCGATCAAAAAATTACGTTTTGTTCCCCCAAATCCTTCTAGAATAGGATGATAATTTACTAACGATAGTACGATAATTATTATCGATAGTAATTTTTTCTCCACGACCATTACTGAATGCAATAATTCCAAAATCATTTTTGATATAGTCGGATCTGGTCTTATCGTGCGGGTCATACGATTCAAGAAAGACATACTCTCAGTTTTTGTTTTCTTTACTTGCGTTTAATTTTACCCTCTAAATAAAATACGTAAGATAAATGAGACAGACTTATTCCACTTTGACATGAAAAAAAAGGATATGTATTTATTTCCAGCGATTCTAAAAAAGCTTATAATAGTGTCACGCCCAGATTTTAGGGTGTGACGAGGGACGTAAGGTAGCGCGGGACCTTGGCGACTATTAGGAAAACAAATCGGTTTTGAAAACAAGTTTATTGAACAAATAATTATGACCTGAAGGGTTTACAAGAAAATCAAAATTATAAATCTGGATTTAGACCTTTGCAGAACAGTTAACAATAAAATCATACTTACTTAAATTTTGGGCTCATCGCTGGCGTCAACAGAATTTCACAAATTTAGACGTGGACATGTCACGGACCGGAACACTAGTGCCCGCCGATCGTTTTTCTAGCAACCATGTGTAGTTTCGTCAAGTCAGCGATTTTTCCCCCTTTTAGTAAGACCACGGGTTAAGGTCGTACACCTTGTTTCTACCGACTTGATGACGCCACCATAATTGCTAGATCGGGATGTACGTATAGCATTTCATAATTGCAACTTTTTAGATTTGTTTGATAAACTCGTCGCCGGTTTCATGTTGCCTTGAATGGCCGGCGGTAAACGCGAATAATGATTAAAATATTAAAATGGAAAATATATTGATTTATGAAATGTTATGATCTTATGATTCCCTATCGTGACAATAGCACCAGCTACGTTTTATTTTGAATATGCCAGTTTTGTGACTTTGACAGTTTGTGACAAAATGAAACAATTTTCTGGGTTTTTGCATCCCCAATCAAAAAAAATGGTACTTAATCTGATAAACTATTTCGAAAATGAAAGAAAAAGTGGAAATTCGCCAACCAATATTCAGGAAACAGTAGCCAAAGCACTGGGAATTAGTTTAAGGACTGTGCAGAAAATTGTGCATGAAACAAAACATAACATAATACTAAAAAGTGTAAACGAAGAAAGCCAAAGACTGAGGATGTAAGCGAAAATATTAAAATTGGAGTTCGAAATGTGATTTACGATTTATACAAATCAAAAACCAATGTAACTCTTCCAGTTTTACAAAAAACATTAAAAATTCGGGGTGTTTTGGAAATTGGACTTGAAGCGTTATCAAAATTATTAAAAAATTTAGGTTTTCGCTATAAAAAAGACTGTAACCGAAGATTTTTATGTGAGCAGCCACAGATAGTGAGTCAGCGTGTTTAGTTTTTAAAAAAATATACGGACAATTACAAATCGAAATTTAGAAAAGTGGCATTGGTGGTGGAATGGAAGTGGTTCAAAATCTTGGCAAGATGAGTCTGTAAAAAGTGTTAAAAGGAAAAAGGGGTGCGATACGGGAAAGCGTTTTATTATTTTGCATGCCGGTTCTGCAACAGGATATGTTGCAGGTGCGAGTTTAATTTTTTCTTCAACATCAAAAAGTGCTGACTATCATGATAATATGAATTGCGAAATGTTTTAAAAATGGTTAAAAGTTCAATTGATACCAAATTTTTATATTATTTTTAGGTTGTAGTAGTAAAATTGTTAAATTAAATTGCACTGTTTATTATTGTCGTTTTTAATTAAAGGGTACAGTAGGTATATAATTTACGATTATATAATTTTTTTCAACTCCCCTGTACATAATTTTTACAAAACTAATAATATTAGGTATATGTGGCTATCTTCGCGATAGCTAAAATAATGAAACTATTTTTCCTTTCTTCGGTATATTTGTAAATAATCTCACAACATTGTGATAGCCTCTGTGTTGTCTGATTTGACGCATATGATCAGTGACCTTTGGACCCGCACGTTAAGACCAGATCTGACTATAATAGAATATAAAAATTCTCGCTCTTGAGTTGAAATATTTATTCTGAAACACTTGCTTCTTATGCGTTTTGCTTGTATTTTCATTCCATAACAAGATACGGAATGAATATTCTGTAATTGATCTAAACGACATAGGTTGCCATGAATTTCGAAACTGTCAATGTCAGTAGACAAATTTTAGTGCAAGTCAAAATATGAGTGAAAAATCGGATGAATCAGATATGGAACTGGATAATACTCCACCTGAAATTACAAATATTGCGAATAGTATTTTTGGTCGTGGAGAAAATATAGTCTGCTACTCGGTTAGAAAGAAAATTCGATACTCGGATCAAATTTTCATTCCAACCTTGTTACAGAATCTACTATTAAACCTAATCAGTTAAAAAGAAAACACAGAAAAAACATATTTCCATCAAATAAGACATTTGTTTACAGATAGTTTTCCACCTCTAAATGCATAATTAAAATAATATGTTGCCTTCATGTAAAAACAATATGAATATGGCTTACATTTAAGGCGATATTATATAAAAGATGTTAATAAAAAGTCTTAAAAAAATATAGCTTACAAATGATTGTATTAGGACAAGAACAAAATTGACATATCAACGATATTTTTAAATTAACATTAAAATTATAAAACAAGAAAAATATTGCATGGAGGTTGCTGCAATATTGGCTGTAATATTCAGAAACATTGAATGTGATGTCGTAACCCAGGCTATAATTGATCCATCCTAATCTCACCTTATTCCTATATTATTAGTGCAATGTTGAGGTAACAAAACCTTGTAAGTTGGGAAAAGTTAAAAAAATATTTTTTTTTTTGAAAAAATATGCTATTAATATGATTATTGCATCATATTATATGCTTTAATGGAGAATCTAGGTCCACTCGATCCAAGGTACTATATGCAGATTTGGCTTTGTCAGGATCAGCTTACTGTGTTTTGTAAGTTTAATCGCTATCAGGAATCGAATGGGTATAATTTTTCGACGGTGGCCTCTCAATTTTTCGTCCTTTTTGTTGGTTTCCACAAGCTGATACATAATGGACGCCTCTATAGTCGAAGATATTTTTTTCGTTCTCAGACTAAGCGTCGTTGAACTATGAACTGTCCAGATTGCAAACAGCCACAGCAAAAGTAATAATTGCACAAAAATCACTTGAAAATACACCGAATCATCAACATTATTGTGTCCGTGAAAATAGGTATACCTAATCTAATCTCGCCTCGCGGTGCCATCACAAACAAAACTTGAAAGGGGCCGCCGAGATGTTCTTGTTGTACGTTATCGCGACGTTATGAGAACAACATCTTGAGAAACATCTCGAGAGGGTCGAAAAAATACACACTCGAGATTAGCTGTCTCATTTTTAGGTATTTGTGTGTTTTTCGACGGTTTTGATTGTTTGATTTGGATCGGTTTTTGCGTTCGACTGAACGAGCGTATAAATGCGTCGTTTTATTTAGTTTTTTAATAAAAAGTGTATTTTGTGCAATTTGAAATTTTTCGAAAATAATACCGGTTGACACCAATTTTCACAAATGTATACGCCAAGTTCAAAATTACTGTCAGTGCTGTCACATGCTAGTTCTTGTAAAATATAAGTGTATTTCGCACATATACAAAGTTGGCCTTGCCAGCCTTTAATTAAATTTTGTCTTTTTATAGGCAACCCGCCGTATGAAATATATTTTTTTTATGTTTAAATGTATTTTTTAAATTGAAAAAAATATATATGGTGGCCCGCTCTCCACGCAAGATTCCATAACATCTAACTGGTCAACTTTTTAATACTGTTTAAAAAGAGAGTTATAAGGAGACATTAGATCTGCAATTTAAAATTATTTTACATTATACAGGGTCTCTCAAGTAGTCAGGGCATTTTTTTTTAATTGGAACACCCTATACATTATATATTATCCAGGTAGGTAGGTATTTGTGGGTTTAGGACAATAAAAAACAATTCCTCTAAATTAAAAAATTGCCGACGTTTCGACCTTTATTAGGTCTTTCTCATATATCAGATATTAACAGTACTCGTTGTGGTGTGGTTCGTTATTTTTACAGAATATTTGTTCCATGTCAGTTTGTAATGTGTTCCCGTCTGGAGATGATTTTAACAATTGTTTTCGACCTATGTTCCTCGACTTTGTGAAATAGCCTTGAGAAAGACCTAATAAAGGTCGAAACGTCGGCAATTTTTTAATTTAGAGGAATTGTTTTTTATTGTCCTAAACCCACAAATACCTACCTACCTGGATTTTGAAATAGGACGCTAATTTCATAACATTATATATTATTATCTAATTTCCTATAAAATTCCAGGTATATTTTATATAAAATGTCATATGTCGAAATTCAATTATTTTTGAGATATTGACGTTTAAAATATGACATTTTCAGAATTTGACAGGCTGTATGTAGCATTTTAACGGCGTATCTTAGAGAAAAATGGTTTTCCTACGACCACCTACGAAAATGAGAAAAAAAGCACGGTTAACTTGGCTCGAAAGCGCCGAATATCACACGCGTGTTGAAAGAAAATATTTCAACTCTAGAGTGGAAATACAAGGCACACTATTTAATTTAAACATAAATGATGCCAATTTGACAGACCACACCTATTTATTAAAACGAACAAATTTTAGAAAGCAGTTTAGTTTATTTATCACGTATTTGTCGAGTGATTTCGAATTAGAGTATGAAAATACGCCATCTGAAATTATAAAAAAGTTAAGAATATACTGGAAAATCTATTACCAGTCAAAACAAGCCCCGCTGAAGAAAATGTCATATATTAAACTTAAGCAGAAAATGTTTATGGGTCACCATAGCCTACAGACTAGAGCCATGACCTACGAATCGAAAGATCACAGGTTTAAATCCCATCAGAACCACTTGACCCTTTTTTATGAAAACATTAAATAATTTATAGAATTATTTTGAATTGAAATCTTCCTTGTTGGGTGAATTTTTTAAATTTATTTTTAATGCATCTTTCCTTGATTACATAAAAAAAATCATTCAAGAAGGAAGATTTTAATTCAAAATAATTTTAAATTTATTTAATGTTTTTATAAAAAAAAGCCAAGTACTCCTGATGGAATTTGAACCTGTGACCTTTCGATCTATTAAATTGGCATCATATGTTTAAATTAAATAGTGTGCCTTGTATTTCCACTCTAGTGTTGAAATATTTTTTTTCAGCTCTAGAGTTGAAATATTTTTTTCACAAATCAAAGGTTTTTTTAATAATTCTTTGTGGGCGTAGGAAAAATAGTGTACATTACTCGTGTGAAAGTGATTATTCTAAAACTCGGAGAATTTCCGCACTCGGCTGACGCCTCGTGCTAAATATCTCCTCGTTTGAAAAGTATCACTTTCATCACTTGTTATGTAATATACTATTTCACCTCCCTATCTTAGTTCTTTATTCTCTATTCAAAGGGACCAACATGTTTGATACAATGAAATTTGGTACTTAATTATTTTTCGTGTTTTTATTGGCTTACTTACCTACATACTTATATCTTTTTCTTCGATTTTTTTTTCTGCATGAAAATAACTTTCCCACACAAACAGAGCTGGGCAAAGCACTCGAAAAAAGTGCTTCGAGCACCAAGCCTTTTGGAAAAGTAATTGCCAGCATTCTAAGTGCTTGCAATTCCGAATTACCGAGGAAAGTAATTTTGAGGGGTATTCGAAATTCAATTACCAATTACCAAGTATTTTCTATAAAGGGCTTCAATTCAATTTCCAATTACGGAGCACTGTATTTTAAAAGTGTTTGCAAGCACTGTGCTGGAAGCACTATTGTGAAGCATTGGCGAGCTCTGGATTGGTGAAAGAATAGTAGTTTTTACAACAAGAGTGGATATGATGTCCATATCGCACGAGGAAGTTCCGAATATGGACAATCCACTCGAGTTGAACAGTATATTTTTTCTAAGACCAAACTTACAAACCTTATGCTAAAAAATAAAAAATAAAGTTTTCCGGTTGCCGGGCTCGAACTCACGGCCATTGGTTCCATAGTCAAACGCTCTACCTCTCGACTATCGAAACTTTAAACTAATTATGGGAAAACCAACTGATAAATGATGCTACATGAAATTAATTTTCTATGCACATTCAGCAGCTTGCATTATTGATAAATCTATTATAAATGGTCTAGATTTTATTATATTGAACAAATTAATAACATATTGTACCATATACATTTAAATTATATAATTTAGTGTCTTGAAAAAGAAGGCGGAGCCTCAGTAAAAATAATATACTGTGATTGGTCAGTACTTTTAAAAACAACAATGGCTTTTCTGTAATTGACTACTGTAATTGGTCAGTTTTATTACCTATCTAGGATTGTTATAAAATTTTGCCGCACAGAATAGCCTACTTTGGAAACAGCAAATTTCCATGTGGGAGTAGAAAAAATAATTTACTTATTTTTTTGTAATTTGTGCCAGGAAGAACCGCAATTTAACACGGCCAATTTTAATGCGGTTGGAGCCACTTAATATAAAGTTACAAAAATATTCCCAATGCGTACCAAAAGAAATTGAAAATATACCGTGAAAAAGTGATTTTCCAGAAAATTCCACAAAATAGACCAGCAAAGATTGATGTTCCGGTTACGCCGTACAAACATCATTTATTTCAATCAAATTGTGACATGGATAGCGGGGAGGCAAGGGGGTAAAAAAGGGAGAGTTATCTATCCATCATGTGCTATCATGCATGGTGCGGTGGCAGATTGTCAATTGTTTTGTCTCACCTTTGCTGAATCATACTAGCATAGGATACGGGGGCTGCCAGAAATTAAGTTTATCAAAGGACCCCGCACAACGCTTATGGGAAATGGCTTTCGGCTAATTTTTCTGAATTTTTAGGATTTTCTTGTTCTTGACGACCTGCTTAAAGGTGTCCATGGCCGTAATCCAATCCTATGACTAGTTTTTAAGTTATGGCCTTTTAAATTTGGCAACTTCTTACTTTGAGATTTTATGCATTGTCTGAAGTTTTCACTTGTTTCTTAAAAACTATCAACTTATATATTTTTTTTAGTGGTGGAAAAGAAGGCCTTAAGTTTTTTTTCACTTATATAAAAATAAAATATGTACAAGATGTTGAATAATTCATAGGCGGATTAAATAAACAATATTAAAAAACTATCAAAATCCAAAAAAAAAAATGTACATTGTAACGAAGTTACATAATTTTTACAGGGTTGTATACGTATCCGTTTTTAACTTTCTTATTTTTCGTCGCACAAAGTTCATTCTTGTTTGTAAATAATTCATTTTAATTGTACTGATTAATTTTCTAAAGTTTTCCGTCGCGAAATACCGGGAAATAGCTTTTCTTAGTTTTCCTTCATTCGCCACTGTTCACAGTACGGGTCAGCGCGGAACCGCCGTCGCGGTACTTCTCGATGTCGCGCGCCGAGTAGAGGGGATTCAGCCGGGCTCGAAGCCTACCTTAGCAAGATCGTACTGTGTTACAATCAGAGTACGATACTCTCACACCGCAACCGGTCGACTCTCTTGACTAGCTCCGGACAAATACCGAGACCATCCGGGTTAAAGTAAAAAATTAACGGTAAGCAATAAAATGTAGATTATTAATAGATATTTAAACCGCCGTTCTATACTACACATTCTGGCATTACTGACCGCTTTCTCACTCACACCTACTGACAATATAATGTTTTCTTTCATTCTGACGCGTATACCGGGTTGTTTTATGGTATTCATATACATAAGACCGGGCTGCTCTAGGTCATCTTAGCCGAGTAGCTCTGTCATATTGTCTCTCTCTCATATATACGTATTAAACCGGAATAATTATTTCTTTGTTTCTCTCATACATGACACCGGACTGCTCTAGGTCATCTTAGCCGAGTAGTTCTGTCTCGTTTTTTTAAATCCCAGTCATAGTAATAATTACACGACACCGGACTGCTCTAGGTCATCTCAGCCGAGTAGTTCTGTCTCGTTCGGATCAAGCCATAGTTCAATTACCCGACACCGGACTGCTCTAGGTCATCTTAGCCGAGTAGTTCTGTCTCGTTTTACATTTCAAAGGCTAAATCGTTCATTTGTATCATTCTCATATCACCGGTTACCACCGCCATTACACTCACACACATGACACCGACAATTTCGTATCTCTTTTCCTCTTCCATGCAGAACCGGACTACTCTAGGTCATCTTAGCCGAGTAGCTCTGTTTTGTTTTAGTACAACGGGCCGTAAATTCATTTTATCACCTTTATGCAAGTCCGAGTTGCGGCAGGAAATCTGATTTGCTTAATGTAAATCCAGACCGGGAAAATAGACTATCTGTCTCTCTCATACACACACACCGACACAACATACACAATACCACATACATCACATCGTCCTTCTCTTACTCATACACTTGTAATTTCTATACACTGTTATAGATAGCCAGAACGTGTAGGTCCGCGGGATTCATACGCAGTCACGCATGCGTAAAGTAAAACCGAAATACCATTTAAAGACCGCCACTGAACTGCTAGTCGTATTGTCGTTTACTTCTGGAACTTTTTACCGATACCGCTTGACGTAGTAACATCCGCATTCGCTAGTAGCTTTACCGCGTAAACCTTTTCTTTTAAACATAGGCCGCATCCTTTTCTGATATCTGCAAGTCCGTCACCGTAGTCCGTCCTGACCTTTATCCTATTAATTAAGCTGCGACCGCGCTTGCAGATCTTTGTACTGATTTTATTTCCGCGGGTCTATGTATTACTGTTATTAAGTTGACCGCCGGACCGCTTGCGAACCTGAAGACGCGAATTTTTAATTTAATCAAGCCGTCGGACGTCAAAGCCGGAATCATTTATTTTTAGCCGCGATTAATCAATGATATAAAAGATATATTACCGCAGACAAAGAACGTATACAATCCTCCTCTCTCTGTTATTTCCTTTATTTTTAACTGGTAAGAGCATTCATTTTAAACCGATAGTAAATAGGGCACATATTAATGTAAAAGTATTTGAATACAAAATGTTTTAAAACCGATTGTTTTATTATTCCTTCGCACCATACGCAGTTGAACGCCTGGATTATTTTCTCCACTGTCTAAAAGCTACTCGAAGGTAACTGTGGGCCTCTTACCACATTAATCCAAGAGGTGGCGCCCGAGACTCCGTTGGAAAAGTACTTTTCGTCCTATAGTCGCATGCAGCAAATCACGCATAAGCGACGTGAGCAATAGATTAGCTAGATAGATAGATAGGAATTAATACGGATCGCAAAACGCGTTTACAACATATTCATTTTTTGAATTTTGAAAACAAACGGCTAGATTTTGTTCATATTTTAATATCTTGTAGCATTATAGATAACCGTATGCCAGAATAGTCAGCTTCAAAAATATTTTCCAATAATAATAAAAACAATGAAAATTTTTATATTTTTTCTGCACATCGTTTTTTACTTTTTTGAGGAATTAAAAGTATTTCATGAGATTTATTTAGGGTTTGTTCGTTAATAGTGATTCTCACGATAGACTAAACACCTAAAATATTTTAGGTAGCTCTCTATATATACCTTTTGGACGGGACACAATCCATTTAAACTGGTCCTTTTTGCCAGTGACGTCGCCAGTCTTTAGGGACGGGAGAGGCGAAATATTTTGGCAAACATTTTCAAAATTCTAAGCGTTAGTCCAAAAATATTTTGGATGGTTGTTTTAAGAAACACGGAATAAATGTTATTCCAAAAAATGCTCAACGATTAGAGGTGCCCCAGAACTTTTTGGAAATCGATCATTTTTGTAAACATAGATTTTTTATGGCATATCTAGTTTTTTTAGTTTTGTTCTAAATAATTGAATATTTTGTAAATATCTTACAAAGAGTGACAATTTGTTAAAAAAGGCACATGCTGGTTATTGTGTATACAAAGTGTATAGAACAGACTATTTGTAAAATATTTTGCCTTTAATAGTTTTTTCAGCTATTTATTTTTTCTACACTTTGAATCACTTGGGGCACCTCAAAATCTCAATCTGAAAAATCAATCCTTTGCATCTTCTTATAGTTAAGTAGCTGAGCATCTTTTAAAAATCAAAGAAAAGAATATCGGCAATATAACTTTACTTTACGCTAAAATTATGCGAAGAGCGCCAACCACTTGGAAATTATAAAGTGTAACTACAATGCCTTTAACTTAATATAAAATTTTAAAAATTTACCAATTCTTGTATTATATATTACCAGGGCTGGAAGCTGAAACAAGGGGGGCGGGGGTCGCCCCCCGTGGCTACGCTACTGCTCTTTCCCCTTCTAACCTCGAGGAATTTCACCCACCGATTTTATTTTAATCTTATAATTAAGTATCCCCCGTATACAAAGGTCAAAACCAGATGGTCTAATCAGATAGAGGCTCTATATACGCGTATAGCGCAGTAATTAAAGAACGCAGAAGACACGTAGGTCGTAAAATAAAAAAAACATCTGGCTTCGTATCTAATTTATTCGTGAATGATTATAGATTGGCATGGCATGACCTGGCACCTAAAGGCTACTATCTATAGCGGTGGAAATTTATTGCCAAAATAGGTCATAACGACTAACAGTAAAGGGATGATTATAATCGGCTTTTGTTAATTAAAATTAATCGATAATTCGATTTTATCATAGTTCTAAAAGTATAAATGTTACTGGTTTCCAGAGCTGGGCAAATTACTTACAAAAAGGAATCCATACATTACCCCATAATTTTTTCAGAAAAAGTAATGGAATTACTTCAAGTTATATTAGGATTCATTGAAAAAAAGCAACACTAATAAATCAAGATTAATAAGTCTAACAGCGTGTTGCATAATAATTGTTCCCGGTTAGCTTAACCTCGTAGTAAATAGACAAAATTTAATCAGAGGCTGGCAAGGCCTACTCCTCCGTGTTTACGCACAATTGCCCCCCCCCCCCCTTGGACCTTGGAGCTCGGGTCTAAAAGTCTAATTGCAACCGAATTTTTCGAATCATGCTTGGACTCTTAATTTAAATCTTTAAATAATGTATTATTGGCTTAGATTACAAAGGTCTTGTAGGAAACGTTTAGTTTTTAAACATTTCCTTCTAAACGTCCTGTTTTGTATAGAAATTAAGGTTTCAGACGCATATCATTTTAGTTATTGATTTATAATGCAATTTTATAAGAAAACGAGTAAAAATAATTATAATTTATAGTATTTTTCTATTATATACTTGTCTGTTTTGTTTTCCCTTTTTTATAGCTATTTTAAATCAAGAAAAATATAACCCAATACAATAAAATATTTTTACAACAAAAACAAAAAACAATTAGGTATTTATTTTTAAAGAGAAAAATTAAAGTAAAAATTTTAATTGAAACATTTTGTATGGATGAAGTGTGATATTTTATAATAAAAAAAAATAGTGCGGGAAGAGACGAGAATACTTTATTATGAATATAAATATACGGCACTTAAGAAGGAGTATTTCAAAACCTAAGAATTTACACCAAAAACTGCTCTTAGATCTACGCTCCTAAAATACATGATTTCTGAAAAAATCATCAATTTTGGCGTGGTGAGCGATACTTACTTTATTTTGAATCATGAAACCCGACCCCTCTGGTACAATATCATGAAATACATGTGGTCCTGACTGTCCCTCTATATATTCAGAAAAAAATATCCTACTTACGGCCACTGAGCCCCCCCCCCCCAGCATATTTTCTGGCTACGCCACTGATTGCACTCACAAATACGCATGTTCCAGACAGAAATTTTGTTTTTTTAATACGCGGTTAAGCTAATCGAGAACTACATTTCTGTTTGCAATCCGCCGTGATTCAAGGTATATATGCTTGTTTTACCATTCCTGGTTCCTGGTATTATTATTTTATTTACTCACATTTACCCCTATTTTTCAAAGCTTAAAGTAAACAAAATACCCATTTTGTAAGCGTCTGGTCTTAAATGTTGTTAATTAATTTGTTATGAATTTTAAAGGTTGCCGGTCCGGCCACTAATTTAAACAACACTATAAAGGCCGGGGGGGGGGGGGGGGGGGGGATCGTGACGTCATTTTACTCGTCGCTGCAGTAAAGTATATCGCGCTCGGCACGGCGACACGGCATAAATAATAAAATTGTAATGTAGATTTTGCATAAAGTGTTTTATTTTATTTCGTACACGTACACTAAGAAAGGATATGGCCAAACTCCCCCCCCCCCCCCCCTATTAAGGGGGTAGAAGCAACCCTTAAAAATCAATTTTTTTTTGTAATAAAGACTATTAACTTCTAAGGAAAAAGCCACAACACTTTATTTTTTAAATATTTTTAATTAAAACAATTTTTTTCGGGGGTAGCCTTTACTACTAGAGATAGAAAGCTGACATGATGCATTCAGCTCCAGGTTAGGCTCAATACATCCACTAATATGTAATTTAACTAAGAGGGTAAACCCACCTTTAAAAATGAAATAATTTTTTATTCCAAAAATCATTCAGAGTTTTGTGAAAAATGGCCGAAGTTTTCTCCAAAAATGAAAGTTACTATACTTACATCTTATATAATAATTATGCAGTGGCGTATTTACCATTTTCATCTGGGGGGAGGGGGGGGGGCTGGCTCACCCTAGAAACATGAGTGCCCACCCTGGTAACCCCCCAAAAATTGATGGATTCAGTTTTGTAATGGGATTTCCGAGGGGGAGGGAGACTTGGCTATGAAAGCTTTTGATGAGAAAAGAATGATGTCGTATGTTATTTTCAAGAGAACGATGATTTTTTTTTTAGAAGACAAGAAGGAAGTTTTGTTTGCCTCCACTTATGGCGTAATAGAGTGTGGAAGGAGGCGGCGACCTTTTTTTTTTAGAAGTCACTTTCGGTTTCACCCATCCCAAAAATCCTGGCTCCGCTGCTGGCCCAACGTAACAATAAAAACAAATAAATGACATTACTAGAGCTAGAGCCTCAAATACAGATTGCGGCCTAGTTGCAACGTTTATTTAATATTTATCCCAAATAAAACGAAACTTGTTTTTTATTAATATATTCGCTACACAACAAATATTGTAATAAATGTAATGTGCTTATTCAGTACCTAAAAATTGAAAAAACATTTCTGCCCCCCCCCCCCCCCCCCCCCCCCCCCCGTAAATACGCCACTGTAATTATGGGCTTGTTGAAAACACCACAGTCAAAATTTCAAATCAAAAACTGTAATAAAAATATAAACAAATATGGGTATAAGGTTGCCTGTGTCTTTCCTATACTCCGCGACACTGGACCCGATATATTAAATTATTCAAATAAAAATAAGTTAATGCTAAACAATTTCATGTTCTAAGAAAAAAGAGTGCAATCTAAATATTATAAAAAAAGGAAGCCCATAATTTTTACCTAATTACCCACATCAACATTTTCTGCAATGTCATCTTGCTTTTAGTGGTTACAATAAAAAAAAAAGTTCGTGTCGATCACGATAAGAAACGTGAAACAAAACGAAAAATGAAACGTCTAAAAGCATTGGACAAGGGGCGGGGCTTCTTGTTACTTATTAATTTACTAAAATTTGTTATTTAAAATTTCCCGGAGGCCTAGAAAAAAATAGGTTTGAGATTGTGTTAATCTACATCTTTGGTTGGAATTCTTGAATATTGTTAGCAGTGGCTGCCCATGTTTCTAGTACATTTTTAATTTACAACCGTGCAGTAAGTAGCTATTTTACCATTAATGCGGATCAAGCATATACAGGGTCCTGCACCTCACCTCCCGTCTTCTATAGCTCACTTATTAATTAAGTAAGTATTTTGATATTTTGCAAACTTTACCTGTATCCTAGGGCGCATTTCAGGAAAATATTTTTGTTTATACAGGGTGTTCCAAAAAAGTGTGACGTTAGAAGGATATTTTTTTTAGATTACATGCTATACAGGGTGTTTCATTAAGGTCGACGAGCGACCATATCTCGGAAACTTCTGGTTAAGAAATTCAAGAAAAAAAAATTGATGACTAAAGTGGCCATGAGAAAATCCTGGAAATAATTTTTAAGTTCCACATTTTGCCGCAAGAGGGCGTAATTGAAAAGTAAATTATAAAATTTTACATATCTTCGAAAACTCCACATTAAGGTACCTATATCTTTGATAACACCATTAAAAAGCTCGGACAATTGAGGAGCGATCAGACAAAAGCAGATAAATCCATTTTACATAGTTTTGAGCTATTGATAAAAAACTGCTAATCCAAAGGCCCTTTGATCTATTGTAAAAATGAGAAATGCATTCAATAAAGCTTAAGTTAAGGACCTGAAATTAAGAAAATAATAAAAAATAATAGGTATTCTGTAAGAGTTATCGCGATTTAAAAAATTGATTTGTCTTGTTTGCTTGAATGAAATGGATTTAACTTATTTTGCTTGAATAAAAATAAAACATTTTATTAAAAAAACTTAGTTATACACTATTATTTTATGATTGTTTGTTTTATAAAAATATTACACCTTAATAATATTTAGGATCATAAACATGTATGCAAAAAACGTGCCTGAAACGTGAATTGAAAACAGGATTTTTTTGATTTATCTTCATTTGCTTGATTTGGCTACTTTCAAACGCTATTTTTAATACGAAATATCTGGTTTAGCTTGAATCTGATATCGCCAATGGATTTATCTGACCCCATAAATTGAGAATCCGGTATAAAAATAATTTTCGTTAAAAATGGATTTATCTGCTTTTGTCTGATCGCTCCTCGATTATGCATCATTTTGGTCTTATGCTCATTGGCGCATCGATTTTAATAAGAAAGTTCATCATTTAAATCGCTGTCACTTATGAACGACTTATCCGATTTTAGCAAACTAAAGACGGTTTGGAAGAGAAATGTATGCACTTTCACCAGTCGTATTTAGTTCTTCAAATAGGTCTAAAAAAATGCTAGAGGGCGCAATTTGTAATAATAACACATTTTTTGATTTTACTCCGAGAAAATAAATCATACGGTATAATTATGATACCATAATCGAAAAGTAGATGAAATTTGCTAGAAAAAATATTTAAACCGCAGTTCGATATCTCCGTTCGTTTCAGCGTTATCGCCAATAGAATAATTTTTAAAACGAAGCGATTATATATTTTTTAGAAAAAGAGTAGTACGCCACTAATATTTTTCCATGTGGATATTATTTCTGATTAGCCTAGTCAATTCTGCATAAAAATGGTCTCTTGCGTTTTTCTCCTCAGGTACACCGTTCTTAATTAAAATAATTCTCCGGTGCAAACAAAGTCGAGCGGGTATAATAGAGACATTAGTAAAGTAAAATTTTACTTCTACAAAAAAGTCAGTTAGCAACTTTGGTAAATATTTTACCTGGAATAGCCAAAAACACATCAGTAAAAATGTTTTTTTCTGAAGATTTTCTCAGTGTTATGTAAAAGACAGATACACTACATTGTCTGCTAGCAGCAATTTTTTTTTCTTAATTCTTTATTTACGTGAATTTATATCTGGTATACAAGAAACCTTAATATCTTCCTTGTCACTACGGCCACTTATCAAATTACCATTTATCCCACTGGCAATCTCTAAGGAGTAATTATAACTCGTGACAAACACTACGGTAGCTCCCTAATCCACTAGGCTCGTGCAATAATCGTAAAAATTAATTTAGCGTAACGGTCGTGGTGGATAACGGGCCGTAAATTGGCGAACAAAACTAATTACGGGATGGGTCGGTGTCGGTTCGCACCTGAGATCGGTTTAATATTTTATGTGACGTTTTCAGGATTTAGAAAATATATGTTGTGAAAGTACATAAAGAGTTTACCTGGTTATTATTTTGTCCTAGAAGCGGAAACATTTTTGTATGAATTTATTGGCAGTCAAGCGTATGCGAAGGATTGTTTTATTTGTGTCCGGAGTTACAAGCATATCTTTTAAATTTTATAAAAAGTCTTATATTTTTTACCAATTTTAAAAGCACCGGGCGATTTTGTTGTACTTTCGGAGTTATAATTCTTACGCAAGCAGAAAAAAACCGATCAAACCCTTCTTTCTTCTGTGCATTTCAGCAATTTAATCAAAAATGCTATGGTTGGTGGAATGTGAGAAAGATAGATATATTTAAAGTGATTTTGTGTAAGTATAAGGTATGATCACAATCGATGAATATGTTACAGTCTAATTTGGTCCAAGAATTTGCCAACGAAATGAACATTTCTTCAATTGTTTTTTTTATTATCTTTCTCACAAGTTCACAGCCAACTAAAAAGACAAGTTATGATGCCAAATTTAAATAATTTTTTTTACGTTGGCCCACAATATGAAAAATGTATTTAAAATGATAATTTAGTTATTAAATTAACATTTTGAATAGATTTCTTTAATTATTAAATTAACATATTAAATAGATACTTCACATTAGGTGTCAAAAAGAAGTTTAATTTATAATATACAGTAGTAGAGTTTAGTGTCCGTACGGACGTATTTGGTTTATGTTGCTTCGTCACGACTATCTTTTGATTTCAGTTGATTCCTATAGATGGCGTTACTGGGTTTTCATCGCGTTTTTATTACTTAAAAATGCCTTGAAAGCATAGTCTCGCTGTACTGGGGGTCAGTGATGTAAATTTTCGTTACTTTTAAGGACTTGGACCGTTTCGTTACTTTGGGTATTAGGACTCGTTACTTAGGACTCGTTACTTTATGTAAATCGTTACTTTTAAAAATAAAAAAGATGGCTTTGATCGATTGCCAAATACCTACTCATGTTTTGTAGTATAAATATAAATATAGGTTATGTACTATTGTCAATTCTCAAATATGTGATTAAGAAACATAAAAACATACAATATAACAAATAGGAATAGAACATGGCGCATTGATTAAAAAATGGATTTATTTGTTTTCAATTTACACAAAATATAAACAAATAACACTTCGTTTCTGCGTTTGGGCATCTGATTCTAGGAATCGAAGCTCTATAATTTTATAATTTTCTAAATACCAGTGTGCGAAGTGAACTTGACTAAACACAATTTGTTTACGCTATACAATCTAAGAAACAGAATACTCAATTTATATCATGTATCAAGTGCCTGTTAAAATTAAAAAAGAAATATAAATTAAAAATACATAAGAATAAACATTGCTTTCATCTCTCAATGGTAAGTTAAAGTCCTGTATTTCCTCAACCCAACACGCAACATGGCTTCCCGACAACAAATTAACCAAATATTAATACGCCATCTCTCCAAATACATGCAAAACGACACGCCATCGGCTGCCTGACGAGGTAAAAACAAAATCCAGCTCGAAAAATAATTTATGATACGTTTTGTCTGTCATCCGTTATTGGCTATCAAGTCCACGAACGAAACCGCCCGCTGTAAAATTATGGGTAGAATAGTTAGTTAGATTTAAATTCAGAGTAACGAAATGCCAAAAGTAACGAGTCTTTTATAACATTAGGACTCGTTACTTTTAGTGATCAGATGGTAACGCTTACTTTGTAACGAGTCCTTATTTATTTTACATCACTGCTGGGGGTCGCTTACAGGTTATGGCTTTCTGATGAGTTATAATAAGAACGAAACAGCCTGTCATTGTCTACACCTGTGCCCCAGGGAACCCATTACCATTGGCGTCCCTGTGTACTCAATTCAAAAGATAGATGCACTACTTTGTCCGCCTGCCGCTAAAAAACCTTCTTTTCTATTTATAATATACTTTGATCTACAGGCTCTGGGGTGAAGGTTAACATCCCCCCCCCCCCTCCTGGTGCGGCACTGGTTTAACCTTGATTTAAAGGTAAATTTTGAAAATCTATTCCGGCCTACTTTCTTGCCTTGTGTAATGAGTCATTTGACAAACTCAAATTAATTACTTAAAGTCGAAAATGTGTCCAAAATGTCAACTCGTGTGCATCTATACTTTTTGGAAAATAAATAATTATCACGATTACCTTTTTTGGGATGGGAAAAAGATGGAAACACGTTTCAAGATATTCGTGGCAGCAACATTAATTTACTCGCAAACTAATTCTGTCCTTTTTTTGACAAACTGTGGTGGCGATTCGCTTCGTTCTCGTCCGCAAATTGACTTTGCTTGTTTCGGAAATCGGCGACAACTCCTCCGTGACGTTTACAAGACAAGACCGTTCACTACACTCGAGGTAATTTGTGTTCGGACACGGACTACCGTTATTTTCGCTTTGTTTCTTATGACAAAATGTTTAATATGCGACTGTATTATGCACTATGCAGTGTTAAACAGTTTATAATGATCAGAACCATTTTTTCCTCCACTGTCGCTGAATTTCTTCAAATTGGAACTTATATTGGAAGTTATATCGGTTTAAGCTTTGAATTTCAATATTTAAAAAAAGACCGATCAGTGCAAAAATGTGGCAACCGTTTTTGGAGACGGACTAATGGTTGTCTCCATTTTCGATCGATTTCAGAAACAAGATAATGTATTATTTTATGCAATTAAAGGCGGCGCGCTCCGAAGTCACGTCGATTCTTAAGTAGCGAATAAATCATAGTGCGCTTATCTATTCGGCTTTCTCTAAATGTTGAAATTCAAAGGTTTAAGTAAAACGCATATTGTGTTTCTCATGTAACTACTTTTTAAATTTAACTTCCATTTTTTAAATAGGTATTCAGTAATTTAAGCTCGTATGCCATCTTTAGGAATTGGTTTCTCCCAATAAAACTCCTAAATTATAAATATGTTACACGGCAAACAAAGTTTGAACCTTTGGCTATCTAGTGTTACCAAAATTATCAGTGGCTTAGTATACTTGAATTAGACGTATTAATCTTAATATAGTAATAAAGTATAGTGTGACAATACGCCCTCTGAAATTATAAAAAATGTTAATAATATACTGGAAAATCTATATCCAGAAAAAACAAATCGCACTGAAGAGAGTGTCATGTATTAAACAACAAATGTTTATCGGTAGCAAGAGAATAGAGCTGTAGCCTACAGATCTCAAGGTCACAAGTTCAAATCCCATCAGGAGTATTTGACTTTTTTTTATAAGAACATTAAATAATTTATAGAATTATTTTGAATTGCAATCTTCCTTGTTGGGTGGATTTTTTAAATTTATGTTTAATACACCTTTTCTTGATTCAATTTAAAATTTTTCATTTTGGTTAATCTAGAAGTCAAGTCAATTCAGGATTAGTTCTTCCTATGATATATAAAATATGAAAAAATGAAAAAGTTAAACTACAAATAAAGGAATAGCCTATTGACAAACTATGAAACCAGATATTAAATGGAACGTAATCCTAAGTATGCTAATTTCAACACTAGTGCTGATATATTTTTTTCCAACACTGGTGTCGAAAATTTTTTTCACAAATCAAAGGCTTTTTTTAATAATTCTTTGTGGTCGTAGGAAAATAGTGTATATTACTCAGAGCTGTGAAAGTTACTTCAGAAAAGTAACTAGTTACTTTTTCGATACTTTTGCACAAATGTAACTAGATACTTATAAGAAATAGTTACTTTTACCTAAAAGTAACTTAGTTCTTAGTTACTTAGTTAAAGTAACTAGTTATAGTAACTAAGATACTTTTACAGTAACTAGTTACATTGATTGTAACTACGATAATTTAAAAGTAACTAAGATACTTTTAAAGTAACTAGTTACATTGATTGTAACTAGTTACTAAAAGTAACTAAGATACTTTTGAGTAACTAGTTTTTTTAATTGTAACTACGAAACTCTAAAAGTTACTAAGATGCTTTTGAACTAGATACCATAAATTTACCAGGTAGTGATAACTCCTTTTCCTGTACACACTACCACTATTACCATCAGAAAACTAAACTAAGAAGTGTTAATTCGAACAACGAACAAGTAGAATAACCAGTTTGCTGTTTGACGCTCGCGACTCGCCGCTCGTCCCTTCGTGAAAATCTGATTAACGGCCGCCGATCGTCCCTTGGTCATCATCTTATGGACGGCACGTGTGCATTATTGGTATCCTAGAGGAACTTTAAAATTACCTCACTTAGTTACTTTAAAACTAACTTAGTTACTTTAAAAGTATCTAGTTACTTTTTAAGTGTATAGTTACTCCTAAAAAGTAACTAGATACAAGTTACTTTTCAAAAGTAACAAAGTTACAGTTACTTTTGGCATCATTCAAATAAGAACTAAGTTACTAAGTATCTAGTTACTTTAAGTAACTACTTGAAGTAACTAAATAGATACTAAAAAGTATCTAGTTACTTAAGTTACTCACAGCTCTGATATTACTTATGTGAAAGATTATTCTAAAACTCGGAGAATTTCCGCACTCGGCTGACGCCTCGGGCTAAATATCTCCTCGTTTAAAAAGTATCACTTTCATCACTTGTTATGTAATATACTATTTCCTCACGTACATGGGCTAGATTCATGAGAGATCTGTTGGCCTTCAATCAGTTAAAACGTCAGTCAAAAGATTATTGTTATAAAACCTGACATCCATGCCGTTAGTATGTGTATCTCTTTCTTACGCCTTTGCCTTCGCTTATTTCTCCGTAATTCATCAATTTGCGTGTCTTCGCTGCGTTCTTTCAATATCACAGAGCCCAGCATTCATTTTTTCACGTGTTGAATAATAAGTGCAGTAGATATTGTTGTATTTGTTATTTCTATAGATCATTTTGCTATTATTTTCTGTGTATACTTTCTGGTAAGCAAGTAAATATATTGTTTATTTGGTAATTAACTGTTACAGGAACACCAGTCCGGCCCTAATCAACCCCTTTAGTTTTGTAAAATAAATGTTACTAGAAATGACGTGTGTCATCGATGGCCATAAAAGCTTACGTGAAAATACTATATTTTAACTTGTAAAGTGTTACGATATTTGTGCTTTTAAAGACGCGATTAGCGAGTTTGCAAAAAGTATCCGTTCTCTTTTATTGTGTTCTTTTGTAAATATTTATTTAGCCACCCAAATGTTTTATACCATTATGTATGTTCATTTTAATATTTTTATCGTTTTATTGAGCGAAAGGATAATTTATTAGCTGTTAACTATATTGTACGTGACAAGTTATGTAAACATTACTTACATATTGACAGAAGTCCGAGGCCTTTCCGTGCCTTTCGATCATAAATTACCATAAAAATCGACATCGAGGTGACTTATCTAAACACTAAAATGTTTTAATAAATAATGAATTGTTATGAAATTAGTTACACGTCCTATTTTCAGTTATAATTTTGTTCTACACGTTGTAGTTTTATATTTATAGTTATAATTTCGTTTTTTGTCGCTGGACGCAAGTTCTTGACTGATAGAAAATCGCGGCACAAATCGAAATTATTACATTTCTTTATATTCCCCTCACGATTTGCCTAAAATAGTAGTTTGTACGACAAGAATGAATATGATGCCCATATCGCACGAGGAAGTCAATTAGGCAGTGCTTAAATTTCCGAACGCAATATGGACAATCCATTCTAGTTGTACAGTATATTTTTTCTACGATTCAACTTCCGAATTAAAAAATATTTAAATCAGGCATTATAGCTAGTCTCTTTAGTTGGCTTTGTTTATTTGTGAGGAAGTAATACAAAATAATTGAAGAAAAATTCATTTCGTGGGCAAATCCATGCATGGACCAAATAACACTGTAACATATTTGTCGATTTGAATCATTTCTTATTTTCACACAAAAAATCACTTCGAATTATAACTATCTTTGTTGTGTCACATTCGGCCTTTTGCAGACTAACACTAACAGACAAAAACGCAACACTGTAGTGATATGGCCACAAAATTGACAAAACAAAACAAAAATACATAACCTTAAAAATGGAATTGGCCTCAAGGAGGAGCAGCCATTACCCCACATTCTTATTTGTTTTCTTTTACCTCGGTTACCTTTCAAGACTAATAAATTTAAGATATGCAGGACTATTCCCCACATTGAGTACGTTTTTTTTAGTTTTTGTTTAAATATGTTCTTTTATTTCTTGATTTGTATTTGTAATGTATTCATAAAAAAAAATCATGTTTCCACCGAGTAATTGCCGTAATTAGTGTAGTTTTTTTTTTCCAGCAGAAAAAACCTTTTTTCCTCTGTCCTCTGCTAACAAACACCATCACGAAATCAGTCACGATCGGCAGATGGACAGTCGAATCGCGTGATAGAAGAAATGATGACCCTCGGGATGACTCGGACAGGCGGGACACCCTACAGACCTGGGCTCACGCGACCGTGCAATTAGCTCACGCCCGTGACGCGTCATGACGTCACGAAGTCAAACGGCGTCGATTGCATGATTATTGTGGAAAGGTATCAGGTATTTTTCAATTTTGTGATATTTGGTTTAGGGATTCTAGGACTAATTGAAACGTATTAAACTAATTTAAGGGAGTACCATCACTTTTTGGTATTTTTCACTCGCCCCTCTTGCTCTCGTAATATTTACTCGAAAATATACCAAAGCTATCGGCTATAGAATATATTGCCACATACAGGGTGGAATTTTTAACTGGAATAAATTCAGTATTAGAGAGCCTTCTTATTTGCGGAGAAAATGCGGAAGCCTTTATTTTTAGTTTGGTACACTTTTTTCGTTCCGTCATGAAATTTACCCCTCTTTTGGGGGTACAAACCGCCCCCAACTTTTTTTCTCATATGTAATGGTATATATTGCGATAGCTCGTTGGAAAGGGCGTAAAAACTACTATTAAATTTCTAAAATTAAATTATTACCTCTCCCCCTCTGTATGGTTCGATTGAATTTATTTTCGTGTTTTTTTTACTTTTTTTTTTGATATTCATAGCTGGCTCTTTATTTAAAAAAAAAACATTATTTATATTTGTGAAAAATATGAATATTGGTGTCAATCGAAAATTTTAACATAATACGTATGCATGACTGTAACCAGCGTTTTTCGGGCTCGGTTTTTCATGATTAAAAATAAAGTAAACATCGCTCACCACGCCAAAATTGATGATTTTTCAGAAATCATGTACTTTAGGAGCGTTCATCTAAGAGCAGTTTTTGGTGCAAATGCTTAGGTTTGTGCCGTTTTGTATATTCATAATAAAGCATTCTCGTCTCTTTCTGCACTATTTTTTATATTATAAATTTTCACACTTCTTCCATAAAAAATGTTAAAATTTTTACTTTAATTTTTTTTAAATAAATACCTAATTGTTTTCTGTTATAAAAATATTTTTTTGCATTGGGTTATATTTTTGTTGATTTAAAATAGCTCTAAAAAAAGGAAAAACGGAACAGACAAGATAAAAGAAAAATACTATAAAATATTATTCTTTTTACTCGTTTTTCCTTAGAATTGCATCATAAATCAATAACTAAAACGAAATGCGTCTGAAACCTTAATCTCTATATAAAACAGGATTTATAGAAGGAAAAGTTTAAAAACGAAACATTTCCTACAAGACCTCTGTAATCTAAGCCAAGAATACATTATTTAAAAATTTTAAATTAAGAGTCCAAGCGTGAGACAAAAAATTAGGTTGCAATTAGACTTTTAGACCCGAGCTCCGAGGCTCGGGGGGGGGGGGGGGGGCTGCAGCCCGGCAGCCCCCCCTTAATACGCCACTGCATGTAACTAAAGTTCTTTGCATGATGTGACGAAGAATAAGTATAATAGCCCCTCAGGCGGTCCGAGTTCGATCCTCGGAGTGGGCATACGCACAATAAAAAAGTACGTCCGAATTTTAGTAAGTTTAAGATGCAGGAAAGGGTGCAAAATATATCATCTTTTAACGCACCCCATTTACGCCGGTAACCAGGCAGGATGACATCGGACATCTCGTTGGGTGCGGAAGAAGGTACACAATCCAAAATCGGCAGGTCATGCGATGACGCAAGAAACCGATGGTAAGCCCGTGGTTTAGAACCCACTTTAAGATCGGGAATGGCCCTGGCAGCAGACAAAGAGGTAAAAAACCGAATTCGAAAGAATAGCCCCTCAGTCTCTGAGAACATAATCCGCGTAAATCAAACAAACTTTACATGCGGGACCCTAATAAAAACTTTCCGAATTATTACCAGACCATCATAGACAAAATAGGCTTATCGCTTCCACATGAAAGATAAGTATCGTAGCGGGCTGTGCTGAAAGCGCCATATGGAAGCCCGGTCATCAATAAAACAAAATCTAAGCGGTGGAGGGTAATAAAATACTATATCGACAAGGGCGGTGGATGTTGGGACATTAAGACGGTTAGAAATGGAATTACTTGATTGAGAATTCAATTTAGTAATAATAACCAGATGATAATACCAATTCAGGCAAATTTTGATAGCATTAACCTAACAAGCAAAGTAATAATTATTTACCACTAATAAACACTGCAACAACAAAAAATACTAAAACTGCATATTTGGTGTGATTTCTTAAATTACATCAAAGAGCTTGACTTTTTTAAATATTTTTTATAATTCTCTTACCTTTATGTACGTGTGTATTTGTATATTATCAAGGCGATCCTTCTATCCTTTTGTTTAGAAACATGTTCATCACCAGGCCATTAAAATTATAAAACTTCTAATAAAAGGGTTTTCAAATGTTAACGCACACGCAATTGTAATATTTCTTGAACTGTATGAAGTTAATGCTCACAATACACATAAGTTCACGTCAAAAACACACCTAAAGGAACTAAATAAGGGTTAAGGACATACTACGGGCCATTCGGCATTCCTAATGAAACTAAAGGTTGATGCAAATGTTGCAAATACAATCCGCATATTTTATAATACATTTTTCTTTGTGTAACGCAAAGTTTCGATTGAAATGGTATGATTCACGGAGCTGTTCGACAGTGTTTCCATAAATGCTTATTGAACGTGATTGAACTACTGACCGATTGAAGTACGGCGAAGTCGACGACCGGATTTGTCTCTTTCCCGTCTCTTTTTAAATTCCGAGAGCACGTATGTCTGTTTCGCTCTTAGTTTCCAATGCATTTATGTAACCTTGTAATTTTATCAGGTCAACCGTGAGCTACACTAAAAAACGGCCGAGCGGAGCGCTTCAATTGAGGAGTTTTTGCATGACATACTTTGGAATATTTGCCTTTTTTGAAGGATAATCATTTTTATTTGATATGAAAAATAACAATATACAGTCATTATACATACAAAAGCAAAACTAAGTAAGCAGCCGTATTCAGTAAAAGGTTTTTAATTTAAAATCGTTCTAAATTGACAGTTAGTTTTAAAATGACTAGTGTCAGATCTAGTCAACTAAGTTTTGTACTGATTTTTTTTGTGGTTCTTCCGCGCTAAAATTTGTCGTGTTATATTGCAGTTTTTCTTTGCCCGAATTAAAAAAAACTAAGCAAAATAATTATTGAGTTTTTTTTCACGAAAGGAAAGGTGGTATAGTCGGATCTGGTCTTATCGTGCGGGTCATACGATTCAAGAAAGACATACTCTCAGTTTTTGTTTTCTTTACTTGCGCTTAATTTTACCCTCTAAATAAAATACGTAAGATAAATGAGACAGACTTATTCCATTTTGACATGAAAAAAAAGGATATGTATTTACTTTCCAGCGATTCTAAAAAAGCTTATAATAGCACCAGCTACGTGTTATTTTAAATATGCCAGTTTTGTGACTTTGACAGTTTGTGACAAAATGAAACCATTTTCTGGGTTTTTGAATCCCCAATCAAAAAAAAATGGTACTTAATCTGATAAACTATTTCGAAAATGAAAGAAAAAGTGGAAATTTGCCAACCAATATTCAGGAAACAGTAGCCAAAGCACTGGGAATTAGTTTAAGGACTGTGCAGAAAATTGTGCATGAAACATAACATAACATAATACCCAAGAATACTAAAAAGTGTAAACGAAGAAAGACTGAGGATGTAAGCGAAAATATTAAAATTGGAGTTCGAAATATGATTTACGATTTATACAAATCAAAAACCAATGTAACTCTTCCAGTTTTACAAAAAACATTAAAAATTCGGGGTGTTTTGGAAATTGACTTAAAGCGTTATCAAAATTATTAAAAAATTTAGGTTTTCGCTATAAAAAAGACTGTAACCGAAGATTTTTATGTGAGCAGCCACAGATAGTGAGTCAGCGTGTTCAGTTTTTAAAAAAATATACGGACAATTACAAATCGAAATTTAGAAAAGTGGTATTTTTAGACGAAACGTGGATTATAATTATCACAATAGTTTATCAGACTAAAATGCCATTGTATTTTTAGGTTTTAGTAGTAAAATTGTTAAAATAAATTGCACTGTTTATTATTGTCGTTTTTAATTAAAGGGTATAGTAGGTATATAATTAAGGATTATATAATTTTTTTGTAACTTTTTCAACTCCCCTGTACATAATTTTTACAAAACTAATAATATTAGGTATAATATGTGGCTATCTTTGCGATAGCTAAAATAATGAAACTATTTTTCCTTCCTTCAGTATATTTGTAAATAATCTTACAACATTTTGATAGCCTTTGTGTTGTCTGATTTGACGCATCAGTGACTTTTGGACCCGCACGTTAAGACCAGATCTGACTATATCTATAAGGGCGTGAAAAAGTAATTTTTATGCAGAAACAAAATTCGAAGAAAAAAATTTAAGCCAATGAAAATCCTAAAAATAATTACTAAATATTAATATCATCAGAAACATAATGTAATCCCCAGTGCTCCTCTCCTCCCCGTTTCATGCTCGAACAATATAGATTATCAAAAAGCGCCAAAACATGTGGCGAATTCTTCCGGACCATTGGATTTTTTATTACCGGTTATTTTTGGCTTATGGGCTTACGCCGATTTGACAGGAATTACTTACAGTTTACTTGTCATAATTGCCGTAAGTGCAATAACTATATGTCTCCAACGAAGTAAAAGGTCAGTCTCAATGTTATGTTTCACAGCTTATTGCTGGTGTTATTTACAGTACAATGAGGAAATTCATCTTAATCTGTACTGTTTATAAACATCCATACTATATGAGACTTTTGAAGAATGACGTTTTTCTGAATTTATTGGTGCAGACAGTGGTGTAGCCAGAAAATATGCTCGGGGGGGGGGGGGGCTCAATGGGCGTAAGTATGACATTTTTTTTTCTGGAGAAAGAGACAGTCGGGACTACATGTATTTCATGATATTGTACCCAGTAAAGAAGGTGGAAAAGCGCCGCAGGCGAAAATTTTTTGGAGCCACGCGTTAAAACTTCGCATCAAACTACTATCAAATTTCGAAAATGAAATTATTAAAATTTGTTTTTGTAAATATTTTTTTTTAGTGTTTTTTGATATTCCTAGCTGGCTCTTTATCAAAAAAACATTTGTTATATTTGTGAAAAATATGAATATTGGTGTTAATCCAAAATTTTACATAAAAATAAAGTGAATATCGCTCACCACGCCAAAATTGATGATTTTTTCAGAAATCATGTATTTTAGGTGCGTAGATCTAGAACAGTTTTTGGTGCAAATGCTTAGGTTTTGAAATACTTCTTCTTAAATGCCGTTTTGTATATTCATAATAAAGCATTCTCCTTTCTTCCCGCACTATTTTTTTTATTATAAATTATCAAACTTTTTTCAATAAAAAATGTTTCAATTTTTTACTTTAATATTTTTCTTTAAAAATAAATACCTAATTATTGTTTTTGTTGTAAAAATATTTTATTGCATTGGGTTATATTTTTGTTGATTTAGAATAGCTCTTAAGAGGAAAAACGGAACAATAATAGAAAAATACTATAAAATATTATTCTTGTTACTCGTTTTTCTATAAAATTGCTCATAAATCAATAACTAAAACGATATGCGTCCAAAACCTTAATCTCTATATAAAACTGAACTTTTAGAAGGAAAAGTTAAAAAAATTAACTTTTTTTACAAGACCTTTGTAATCTCAGCCAAGAATACATTATTTAAAAATTTAAATTAAGAGTCCAAGCGTCAGACGAAAAATTAGGTTGCAATTAGCTTTTAGACCCCTAGCCCCCCCTCCCCCTGCCCCTAAATACGCCACTGGGTGCAGATAACCTGAAAGGCCAAGGTTTTCCAAGTTGGGTTTGAAATTTTTCGTCATAGCTCCCTGCACCGATAATATGATCGGAATGATGTCTATATTTTGTAGCTTCCATATATTTTTGATTTCTATCGCCAAATTCGAGTACATGGTTTTTTTCTCCGATTCAGTTCTAGAGAGGTTGTGTATTAGTCGGCAACCTATATCTATTATGAAAGCTTGCTTGGTCGTCTTTTCGATAGGAAGTATATTCGGACGGTTGTGGTCTACTGTTCTATCAGTTATAGGGATTCAAGGACTGGCTCGGGTGAGTATTGGTAGTATGGTGGGAGGTTTTCCTTTAGACCTAGTTTTTCTAACAAATTTTATTATTATTATTATTATAAAAGTTGTGGATGACCCTTTAAGTTTCAATGTTGCAGCTGGAATTATGATCAATATTGATAATTGAACAATGATACTTACAAGACAAGCTAATAGTTAATCAACATGTTATTATATTGAATTTTTTTATTTTAAACTTAATAGTAACTTGAAATGTCGAATAATTACAGGCCACAAATACAGAGACAAGATTGGACCTAATCAGATAATCGAATGAGCATAAGCGAACGGGCCAGAAACGCGATTAGAGCGACCTAAGTGTTCCGGAGTGCTCCAGTGCGTCCCGGAGTCAGTTATTGAAAACGACACTTCCATGGGGCGCACTAAAACAATTAACGCTGGGGATAGATGGAAATCTTATAAGTTCTGTGGAGCGTATGTTCAGATTTTTGTTTAGATAACGCAAGGAGTAATAGGAACGGACGTGCGATGAAATGGAAATTTTATTGGATTGGTGGGGGGAAAGCAAACAGAAGCGTAACGGGATGTTAGGGGAGAGGGGGGAGGGGGGATTTACAGGGCAGTTCCTGGAAAAATATATCACGCTGGCGCTGACTTCGGATATTCAGAATATTCATAGAACAATAGAAATATCACCGCGCCGGTGTGAATAACAAAAAGAAAGAACGCGCATTCCTCAAATAACATAATAATTGATTCCAATACTAGCTTATTCCTATATAAAAAGATTAGGGTTTATTGAATCTAAAAATAAATAGTTATTTATACTACAAGGAATGTAAGTAACAGTATTAAATATACTTACATCCCGTGAAGTATATAACATTTTTTCTCCTCCCCGTAGAATTTATTCTTGGATTTCTATTAATTTAATTCGATACTTTTCGCATGAAATTATAGGCAGCTTTGAACGGTTGCTATAGCATCATAAGCATTGTTATTTTATCAACAACGTTAATCTGACGGTTTATCTTAAAAATTGAAAGAAATTGAAATTATTGATTTGTATGACAGCCAAATGGATATAGAAGAATCGGCAAATATCGCTTGTCTGTCGCTGCTGCCAGAAAAATCGAAGAAGAGTTATGAAGCAACGTATCAATACTTTAAGAAATGGACTGCTACTAACTGCAGTTTCAGAAACCGTGTTTTTGGCGTACTTTTACGAAAAATCTGCTGTATTAAAGTCTCCATCAAGCTTATGGTGTGAATATTCCATGCTGAAGTCCACCCTTATAGATATTTCCAAGTATCCTAAACTTCGAGCATTTAAAAAAAAAAAAAAAACAGATGTAAATCCAAAAAATCTAATCTGTTTGACAGGGAAGATGTAAATAAATTCCTATTTGAAACCCCCGATGATATTTATTTAATGATGAAGGCTGTAATTGAATGATAATGGGAATTGCTGAAGTGTGCCGATCTAGTGAACTCTTTGCAATGCCCCCCACCCCCCTAAATACGCCACTGATCAGAGGAATACCGATTCTATTGAATTTTTAATATCTCGGCAGTCACTAACTCCTGAAACGGCGGGCAAAATCCTCACTTCGAGTCCTCCCCGCGGGCGCCCGCTGGTAACGACGAAAGCCAGCTAAGACTGAGTCTGGCACATCAATTGCCTTCGCTCAGTCGTGTTGTGAGGTACCTAAATCCAAGGTGGTGTGAGCAACCGTGCCTAGGATGGAAGGCTGAGGGTGAAATCAGCCTTTAACGAGCTCCTGTGGTGGACCAGGCAATCACCGCAGTATAAGCGCCTTGTCCTGGTATGCCGGCTCTGCCAGGATCGACCTTTATTTCCGAGCTTACTCGTGGGACCTACATGGAAAACGAAAAAGAAAAACCAAAAGAGAACGCTGAAGATAATCAGCTCAAGCTACCAGGCGGTGATTCGGTCACCGAGGGTAGCCCATACAGCATTAATGAAAGCGAGGAGGAAAAGCTGCTACGATCACCTGACACAAAGCAGGCGGATCAGCTGGCACAAGAAAGATGCGACAGTGCCAACGGGCTAGGCATCTTCTAGTAAAACTGGAAAGCAAACAGCCAGCTGAACTCTCAAGTAGGGACAATGGGACGATAAAGTGGGCAAGAGAACTCTTGGCCCAAGACCCATTCCACGTCCCCTATACGTATCAAAAACCGGGTGCAACCTTCGAGAGAAGTGTCGCTGGAAAGAGGACACGTTCTACAGACGATGAGAGCATCCCAAAAGAACTAAAGAAAAGGAAGTCCTTTCCACAGCAAGGCAAAGCTGGAATGTCTTCTAGGGGACTTACTGCGGAGACCAAGAAAGTCTCTGCGGTAGTTTCAAAAACGAAGAGTTCCGCTGCGCTTAGTAGTGGAGGGGGCCAGAAAAAGTCTGCTTTCAGGGAGCGGTCCGACAGTAGAACAATGTCGGAAGTGACCCGCAGCAGCCTCCAAGTGGCTGTGATTGATGCCGGCAATAAATGCTGGAAGATCACAGCAGACCGCTGGATCCTGGTTGAAAGGAGGCTAACGGAAATCCTTATGAAGTTTCTAATAGCCAATCCTGCCGACAGGATCCCTCAGTACGACACCTCAGGATGGACTAGAGGAATAAAGATCATCAATTGCACTGATGATTTTTCCTTAGCATTTCTGAAAGAGAGTGTCAAAAAGATCGGACAACCTTGGGAACTTGCCCAATTACAGGTCATCCCCCGCTCGGAACTTCCAGAGTGTCCGAGAGCTAGAATTTGGTTGCCAGTGCCAACCATTCCAGAGAAGTCCTTGCTGCCACTCTTGGCAGCCCAGAATCCGAAGATTCCTTGCAAGGAATGGAAGGTTCTAAAGATGGAGGACCCAAAACCCACAGGGAGGAGCGTAATCCTCCAGCTCACAGACGAGTCGCTACCAGCCCTAGAGGAAGCTCAGTTTAAGCTTCACTGCGGCTTTAATGTGATCGCTGTGAATATATATAAAGGCATCCCCAAACACAAGGGGATTGACCAGAAAGTTAATCTTGCCAAACCCAAGCAGGATGTCGGAAGGAAGGAGGAGACAGTGACATCTGCCACGGTAATGGAAGATGAACAGAGTGCGGCTCCAGAGAAGGAGCCGACTCAAGAAATGGAAGTTGAACCACAACAGACGCCCAGCGATGTTGCGAGTGGTCCAAATCAACCTCCACCACAGTAAAATGACCTCTAGCCATCTGGCTCTTCTCATGGAGGAGAAGGGCCTCGACATCGCCTTGATCCAGGAACCTTGGGTCAGAAATGACGCCATATGTGGATTAAGGCTAAGAAACTACTCTCTCTATTACGCCAGGGGCAATGGTAAGCCAAGAACTTGTATTTTAGCTAAAAATAAAGTATTCCTAATGCCTAATTTTAGTAACCAGGACATAACAACGGTCAAACTGGAGCGCAAAGGAGGGACACCAATAATACTGTCATCCGTATACATGGCGCATGACGTTCCAACTCCATCGGTAGATGTCCAAAATATTGTGGAATCTACCAGGATTTCTAAGCAAAGCCTAATCTTGGGATGTGATGCCAACGCCCATCACACAATATGGGGTAGCACGGACATCAATGACCGAGGTGAGTGTCTTTTTAATTTTATTATAAATACTAACCTTAGCTTATGCAATAACGGTAATACACCTACATTTGTCACTGCGAACAGACAGGAAGTTCTGGACGTCACGCTTACAAATGAATCCAACGATCTAAAGGTACAAAACTGGAGAGTGTCCAGCGAGGATTCGTTCTCGGACCATCGTTGGATTCTATTTGATATCAGTGAGTCCACGTACTTGCCTACACCATTTCGTAACCCTAAAAGAACAGATTGGGAAAAATTTTGCGGAATCATCTCTGGAGAACTGGCAAATCCTCCCAACAATCTCTTACCAAATAAGGCTTCAATTGATGAAGCAGTTAATAAACTAACAAATACCCTGGAAGCAGCATTTTTCAAAAGCTGTCCGATAAGCAGACCAGCGAAAAAGCCATACCCACCATGGTGGAACGCAGAGCTGGGTCAGCTAAGAAGGGACATGCGAAGGCTATTTAACAAAACAAAGAGCAAACGTACTGAAGATGAGAGCTCTTATAGAGAGGCTCTAAAGACGTACAAGAAAGCGATTAGAAAATCTCAAAGAAGCGCTTGGCACAATTACAGCGAGCGGATTGAGAGTGCAAACGAAGCCGCTAGACTTAGAAAAGATCTATCAAAGGAGCCTAGTGCTCCCTCTTTTCTAAAAAAGGATGATGGGACATACACAGAGAGTAGTGGGGAAACCCTTGAACTGCTGATTGATTCCCACTTTCCTGGTAATACATCGGCCATAGAGCCCCTTATCGATCAAGAAGACGTTCCGGATTTGAATAGCATCAAATCAGTAGTCACTTACGATAAGCTAGAATGGGCGATTGACTCATTTGAACCTTACAAATCACCAGGATTAGACGGGATAATGCCCGCCATGCTACAAAGAGGGAAGAGAATCCTGATCCCTTGGCTCTTGGTGATATACAGGAGCAGCTTGCATTTTACTCACATGCCGGCTGACTGGAATAAGATAAAAATAGTCTTCATCCCTAAGGCTGGTAAGAGCAGTCATGTAACCGTCAAAGACTTCAGACCAATAAGCCTGTCTTCGTTCCTTGTCAAAACATTGGAGAGGTTACTGGATCTGCATATCAAGAACTCGGTGAGAGAGCGAGAATTAAGCTCGTCTCAACACGCTTATACCAAAGGGAAATCAGTGGAAACGGCGCTACACGAAGTAGTAGGCACTATTGAGAAATCCCTTAACAATAAAGAGTACACCCTAGGTACCTTTTTGGATATTGAAGGAGCCTTTAATAACGTCACGACCGAGGCAGTGTGCGACGCTCTAATAGAAACAGGGGTCGATAACTACATCTGCCGTTGGATTAGGAGGATGTTGAAAGGCCGTCAAATCTGCTCCAGTTTGGGAAGTAGCGAGATGGTCAGATTTGCTGGAAGAGGAACTCCGCAAGGCGGGGTTCTGTCACCAACACTCTGGCTGAGAGTTCTAAATAAAGTTCTCATAGCGTTGGAGAAGGCTGGAATAAAAGTGATTGCATACGCTGACGATATAGTTATACTAGTGTCAGGTAAATTTGTAAACACAATCAGCGACCTAACAGGAATGGCGCTACGAATACTACAACAGTGGGCCATGAAATGCGGGTTAAAAATCAACCCCGAAAAAACGGAGGTAGTTCTATTCACACGCAGAAGGGTGATCGAGAACTTCAGACTCCCAGTACTCGACAATAATGCTTTAGTGCTTAAGGAAAAAGCAAAGTATTTAGGATTGGTACTTGACTCCAAGCTAAACTGGGGCATAAACTTGCAAGAACGAGTTAAAAAAGCGTCGGTAGCATTATATGCCTGCAAAAAAGCAATTGGAAAAAAATGGGGACTAAAACCCCACATAGTACACTGGATCTATACGGCTATTATAAGACCTATATTAATATACGGGGTCCTGGTTTGGTGGACCGCTTTGGAAAAAGCAGTGCACACTAAGTCAATAACAAAGATACAAAGGGCAGCTTGTTTAGGAATAACCGGAGCCCTTAAGTCAACCCCGACAGCGGCTCTAGAGGTCATGTTATATATACCCCCCTTGGATATCTATGGAAAAAGTATAGCTGCAAAAAGTGCCCTGCGACTAAAAGAGTCGAAATTCTGGAAGGAAACTAACTACGGGCACAGCAGTATACTAAAGATTCATCCGGGGAATAATCTACGAGACCCGACTGATTACTCTGTCCCAATAACATGCTTCGATAGAAGGTATTCTATACTCATTCCGAGTAGGGAAGAGTGGGAAGGCAATCAGAATATAACGAAAACAGATCACGCAATCTTCACAGACGGTTCAAAGATGGACGTTGGTGTGGGAGCCGGGGTCTTTTCCGAAAGTTTACAAATACAGAAATCGTATAGACTCCCCAACTATTGTAGTATTTTTCAAGCGGAAGTACTGGCAGTAGAGAAGGCGGTCAATATCCTGCAAGAACACCTTGGCTTGGGAGTAGCCTCGTCAATCACCATCTTCAGTGATAGTCAGGCGGCGATTAAGGCAATCTGTTCCAGCAGCGTTAAATCAAAGCTCGTAAAGCGATGCCGCAACAATCTATGCACACTTGGCAACCAACATCGGGTTATTCTGTGCTGGGTTCCTGGACACTCCAAAATAGATGGCAACGAGGCTGCCGATGCGCTCGCAAGAGAGGGCGCAGGCATGCCAGCTGATCTAGCAGACAATACAGTGAACAAACCACTGGGATTCGTCAAAGAGGAGATTGACTACAGGGCCAAGCAGCTTGCACAGAACAGATGGACAGGGTTGACAACCTGTAGTACATCCAGGCAACTGTGGCCCACATTCGATAAAAAGAGAACCGCAGAGCTATTGAGACACAGTCGAAAAGACGTGAGAAATATTACTGCGGTTGTTACCGGACATTGCCTCTTCGGTAGACATGCCGAACGTATGCAAATACCCACTAACGACTTCTGCAGAAGTTGCAGAGATGAGGAAGAGGAAGAAAGTATTCAACATTTTCTGTGTGAATGCCCTGGCCTCGCAAGAAGGAGGTTCACTACTCTGGGTGAATCATCTTTCGATAGCCTGGAGGAACTAAACAACTTACAACTTGGACGGCTGAGCAGATTTCTGAACAGTAGTGGCTGGTTTGAATGAGTTGTTAAAATCCTTCCGCGGTTACGTCGCATAAACCATCAGTGATCTGATGAAGGTGGGTTCTACGGAACACGTGTGGTATCACAACGGACCTAATCAGGACTACGTGAGACCGTTTGGTCAGAACCAAGGGTCTGCCACTCTTACCTAACCTAACCTAACTCCTGAAACCTGAAATTCGGTTCGCTAGAAAAAATAATATTTTCCGCCGAAACAGGTTTTTACTAAATTGTTTGTGTTTTGTGTAGTTTCAGTGAAAGTCGCGTTTGAAGTATCGTTTAGAGGGATTTTGATGGCTGGCAAAAACTGGCTATTGAGATCCGTTACTCATCTAAAATTAGAAATGTTATTGCATTTTTTAATCCATTCTTTGACCCTCGCAGCTCACGGCAGCGTAATTTTAACCGCGACCAAAAAAATTGATAATGTATTCTAATCAACTGCTATTATATGTTTTTATTTTAAAATATCATGTCAAATTGGTTTTTATAATTTTGTTTGACATTTTAATGATCTCATGTAATTTCGTCTACTAAAACAACTATTTTATGGTATTTTTGTTTTTCGGAAATAGATTTTTCAATTTATTACCTGTTAGTTTTAGAATAAATATTTAGAATTCTCTAATGCGTTTTTGTCATAAATTTTATCCAAAATTTTTGAAATATAAATTTATTATTAGATAGATTACTGATGTAATGATGACTTTTTGTGACTTTATTACAGTTTAGATGGATTTTAGTGCTGATTTTTAGCTTTGATACCTGATTATTTTAGTATTTAATCAGTAATCACAATGACATATTTGGAATGGATCAAAAGTGATTCATCCAACCAAGTTAATCGATAATTCTGTCGAAAGTACAAAAGTTTTCTCAATGTCAAAATGATACATTTTTATTAACAAAACTTTAAATTTTAACTTACAATAATACTATAATATATAAAAATGTATAAGAATAAAAAAGAAAAGTTATGACAGATTTATTATTATAAAAATGATCATTTACCGTACTTTTTCTAATAACAAACTTTTAAACATTTCAAAATGGGATATTTTTAATACAGCGGTTATGATCAAGAACTGGCGTTATGGCTTTTAATATAGAATATCGCCCACTTAATCAAAAATCGCTCGGACCCGTTTTTTAGAAAAAAGATATCATACAGGATGGATGGAACTTTAAAATTTGTTTAATGAAACATACATTTTTACATTCTAACAATAAATTCTATACATTTTAAAATATTTTCTTTTCATATTTTGCCGTTGGTCTATTTTGTTGGATAGTAAATATTTCGTAAACGGTTGAAGGTATAGGGCTTAATTTATGTAGAATGTCTGTAATTGATTATAGATTGTAAAAATAAAAAAATTTTCATTAAAAAAAAGTTGATACACGTATAATTTTTATGATCGACCCTGTATAATACCTTTCTTCAAAAAAAAAATAATTTCAAAAAATTAATTTTACGGGTCTAAGCGATTCTTGATTAAGTGGGCGGTATTATACAGTGTAAACACGAATAGAGTTTAGAACACTTTTTTTTTCACTCTAATTTTTAATTCCTTGATTTATTAAATGCATTTTGCGTGTGTTGCAACTACAATTTTAAAGATAAGATTTGCGATTACTATACAGGGTTCGTCAGAAACAACATATTTGGTTTTTTGGGATTTTTTTTCAATTTCTTGATTTATTAAATAAATTTTGCTTGTGCTGAAGCTACAATTTTGAATATCAGATTTGCGGTTAATATACAGGTTTCATTAGAAACAACATTTTTAATTTTTTATAATTTATGATTGAATGATTTGAAGAAATATAACATGTCTTAATAATAAAAATACTTTAAAAGTAGGTAGACAAAAAAAAATTGTTTTCGTACAATAAAATTGTTATTCGACTAGATATAAAATCATATTCTAGGTAAGACAGCAACAATGTTTGTTTGATTTTACGTACATTTATTTTAAACGAAATCCAAAAAACTGATCTGACGAACCCTGTATAGTAATCGCAAATCTAATATTCGAAATTGTAGTTTCAGCACACGCAGACGTTTTTTATAAAGAATGACATTTTCTTATATACCTACTAATAAAAACGTTTTTCTTGCTTCCAAACTCTATCCGTTGACACACTGAATATAAACGGATGATCCGTTTTTTTTCCTATATAACCCTATACTATTTTTCTGAGGGAATGGATCTTTTCCTACCTGGGGAAAATATTTTTTACCGGTAGAAAAAGCTAGTTAGTTAGTTACATTAATGTAAATGCGGAAAAAGCAGGAAATTTACCAGCGGAAACGACACCTTTTCTTTGTCGCACTAACATAAAACAGTAGAATCCATTTAGACCGGTAATTTGGCCGCGCTTTGTTTAACCGCGTGTTATTTATAGAGGTGAAAGCGTATAGCATTAGCTTTATTTTTATTAGTGTCTGCATCGTGACGGTCAGAAAGTTGCGCGTCCCCAAGTTTGTTTAAAAATACTGGCGGTGATGTAAAATAATGGGGGTTTTCTCACTAAATTTTCATTTTCACCCTATATATCGTATAGATAGAGCAAGAGCAAGAAAATAGTTATTTTCCTAACGGCAACGGTTTTAAGTCATTTGTAGTATCTAATAAGGTCAAAATTTGCATTATTTTACTTTCCCGCACTAGTGACAACAAAACTAAAATGCGTGCGGGAAAATGGGTTAAAACGCACGGTCGTAGAAAAAATAAATTCCTACACTTTTAGTTTCTAAATTCCTCAATTTAAAAGTCCTTTATTATTTTACTAAAACCTCAGGAAAATTCACCTTTTTAATTATTTAAAGCTAGAATACGATGATATATTACACGAGTGATAGTATTTTTTTGCTCCATTGAAGAAAATAACGTAAAAATATGGACTAGCATAATAACGTCTATATTGTTTTCTTCAATGGAGTAAATCTATTTTTGTACTACATACAATTCATCCCACAGTCAGTGCACAAATAAATTGTTCTACAATTTAAAAAAGTTGAGGTAAGGTTTTTACTTTACAGGTGATTTACAGCCTCGACGACAAAACTTACTTATTAATGAGTGAGTAATGGCCTGCCCCTCTATATTATAATAAACAAACTGGCAAACTGCGAATAACAAAAATATTCTTGTAAAAAAAACTTAATTGGGACTAGAACCTCGACGATGACCCACACCGTGACTTAAAATATCACCAAAATAGTATATTACTTAACGAGCGGTAATGTAGGTCATAACTCACGCAGATGAAGTTTGTAAATAAAACATTTTTATGTTTTATTTACAGTTGGGTGAGGGTTTATATATTTTTAATTTTTAATGTTTCTTTGTTTGTGTAATTAGGTCTGATGATGCTCATTTGTGAGCGAAACATGTAACCTTTATACTTATATATAAAAGAATTTTTGAGACCGGGACTTTGTGGGATTTATTATTTATAATAAATACTAAGATACAAGTACAGAGAAAAAACTTTATTCACAAATCTTGATAGTTATCTATAACAATGCTATAGAACTTTTAGTTGTAATTACTCATTTTGTTTATTAATAAAATTAACTGTAAAGTTTGAACAACCAGTAAACTGAATATGTGGGACGGAATTATGCAAGTTTATTATTTCTTTTTGGTTTTGTTGCATATATGTTGTTGATGTACTAACTGGTTGAGGTGTTATAGAACTGTATATTTTATTTGCAGTATCTGTCTCATTCTTTTCGGAATCATCAACATACCCCTCAGCCACAGTAGTTGATCGCCAACGGCCATGGCGTTTCAGTGCAGTTATATCCCCTTCAGCATCTACTAATAAAGTTGCCGACGAGCGGCGAAACCAATGCCCTGTATATAAATTACAGTCTGGTAATTTTAAAAATGTAGCAATGTCTTTCCCCATTGCTCCCAATTTATTAATGCCAATTCTTTGTGAGTGATATTTTCCATTTTGAAATTTAAAGAATAATATCGTTTGCAATACATCGGTAGGACGCAGATTTAAGTATTTCTTAACTATGGTATAAAAACTTCCCGTAATAGTGAATTTTCTGGCAATTTTTGTTTTTGTATTTAGTTCACTGACCATAAAAATAGATCCATGATCTTCTAAATCTGTAATTTGCATAGAGTGCAATTCTGCTGCACGACAAGCACCCATAATGCCCATTATTAAAGCAACCTATAATAAATTATGTAATTGACTAGATGGTAAAAACGATTAAATTATTGTGAGATCTACTACCTTTGTCGCCAGATATTTCTCATCAGGAGCTTTGTTTAGGAAATTATTAAGTTGTTTTGGCGTAAAAATTTTTGCCTTTTTAGCTACATGTTTCTCTGATTGACGTTTAAGAAACGCACGTAACTTTAAATAATTCTCTATATTGATTCCATTATTTATGTTGAGTGTGCTTCTTAGCATGGAGTAGAAAGTCCATAGAGACGATGCTTTATATTTAGTGCTAAGTTCGCTAAAATATACCAAAAGTACATTTTCTGTAAACGATGACTTAATGTTCTTACTGCTACACCAATTTTGAAAATTCTTGTATACACCTTTATATTTGTTTTTGGATTTTTCGGGCAATAAATTCTGTATCGTCACATTAGCTAGTTGTCTTATTTCTGGAGGAGTACATAATAATTAATAATTCATCTTCACTATCTGAATTCATCACTTTCAGCACAAAACTTACAACAATTAGGTATTAACTTAATTTGAAAACGTCAAAATAGACTGTTCCCTTTCGGCCAATCGGCTTGTACAGAAGTACAGAGCCAACTTGATATTCGGTTCGTAAATAATTCCAAGCCTCCTTTTCGATTTATTATAGTGAGTTATAATAACTCCTCCCCGCTCCTCGTAGTTTAAACTCGACGCTCGGGCAATAATGGTAGCCATCTAAACCTTGATAACATACTTTTTAATAGATAGCGAGATAGAGAAATTAATTGGAATTTTGCATTTCAACTCATTCTGTTTTGGTCTTATAAGGAAAATGATCCATGTATATTATTGATCATTGTCATTACAAGCGGCAACATAGCATGGCAGCCAAACTTGTAGCAGTCATGCTATAGACGAAAGTGGCATTAGCGCGCTATTTTTTTAAGGAAGCTCTCCGCTTTCAGGAGTAATGCGCGGGGCCCATTAGGGTGTCATGTCGGCGCCTTGTAACTACTTGTCATCCGCGGCCTTTTACAACACCGCTCTTGAAAGCCCTATTTTTAGACCTTCTCTATTTAACAAGCAGCGGGAAAGAGCGCCAGATTTATGATTTAAACGGGTCATGATGACAACTGTGACAAGACTGTCTATCCTGAGAAGTTTTTACATTTTTTAGCACTTCGCTGTATTTATGATGCATGTTTCACCCTTTGTTCCCCTAAAAAGGTTTTCCCAAGGATCGTTGCGGGATATTTTCGTCGTTCATTTTGAACAGAGTAAAAAATTCTTGGATTTTTGATGTTTCCTTTTCGTTTCTGGTTAACTAAATGGATATCATTTCATATCCATCCTTTGTTAGGATATGAAACTGAAAAATCTCAGTGGTCAGATCATTACAAAGAAACCAAACTTATACGTTATAAATTTTACACGTCGTTTAAGAAAGTGAGGTTAAGAATATACTTCAAAAAAGTACAAATCTGTGAGATAAAATTTGTTGATTTTTTATTTGAATCAAAACATTTATCCCCGATTCGATGCATACACCAATTTTTACTAAAGCGTGCACGAAAAGCTGGAAAAAATAAAGATATAAAACCAAAATATATTTTTACGTAACTATTGTTTGCGTATTATGACATTTAACAAAAGTGAGGTTAAGGATATACTTCAAAGAGATAATATTTGTCAGATCAAATTTGTTATTTTTACACAAATCTTCCATAATAGTTTAGGGTATCATGTTTTGTCCCATAACAACCTTTAATTTGTTATTTAAATTTTGTCTGATTGTTCCATATGGATTTCCTAAATTATATAGATGAAACTGGCAACAGCGCGGTGAATCTCGTAGAACCTACGAACCCATTGTAGCTACGCGACGTTGATAGGTATACCAGTGGCGGCTAGCGTATAAGAGCTGCATCAGCCTTTCTGATAACATGAAATTATTTATATTTCTATTTTAATTCTCCTATATTTGCAACATTTTCAGTCTACTATTCTAGTCTAGCCATGGCTCGTGATTTTGAAATGTTTGCCGGGTTTGACTTTGGTGTTTTAAGTTAGAGTTAACTGTTTTGCTGTTAATAATTAAAAAATGGATTTATTTTCGAAATATAAGGACTTTTCAACCAAACGGATGTCCTATAGCTAACTTAAATATTAAAGTCTTTCACAAGCCGGGGAAAAGTTGTACCAGAAAATTTAATAAAAATATATATTATAAAAAATACGGGTGGGTCTGTGGCTGTGAGACAAAAAATTGTCTTTTGTTTTGTGTGTGTACTTTTTGGTGGTGAAGCACACATTGGACAATTAGTGATGTTGATGATTTTTAGTGATCTCGCTAAAATGACTAGACTGCATGGAAATTTGTTAAATCGGTTCCTGGCTTGTCTAATAGCAAATGCAAAAATTTTACTAAGGGGTTCACAAGAACTTCTAGTTTTTTTGAAAATTTATTTTAAAGTTTTAATTAGGTATATAGGTTCAAATTATGTCATCCGCCATGCCGAACATAAAAATAAAAATATTGCGGCTTTTCATGCTAATTTTTTATTTTCCATTAAAATAACAAACGATGTCCGGACAATATCTTAAAAATCTCCACTGACGCCGCGCCACTTAATTCTCGTGAAATTCGTTTTTATAATAGTTTGTATACAAAAAAGGACATTTTATTGCCATCGCCAGGACACAAGTACAATATGCGCGATGTGGTAAAAATGCACTATTTGTCCGTGATGACTCTTCGACTCTTAATCATTTTGACAAAGTTTCACAAAATATTTTATTCTGTAAACTTTGATTTTGATTAACATTAATTTTTGGTAACGCATGATGAAACCAAACACCAGATGTTACGCAATCCTTTAAGAACAGTAATCTAATGATCACAGAGCAAAACAAACAAACATAACGGTATCAGGGACACAACACACCGACATCAGTGCTTCCCTCGGGGCAAAGTCAACCCTTTGGCCCTTGGCTAACCTAATTTGGACTCGTCATTAGGTAATTGATAAGTTGAGTGCTCTCACTCTATATATACGGTGTGTCGTCTGCGCTGAAATAATCGAATTTTCGGAGCCTATGACTATGTGTTTGAGGAATAGAGTTCGAAATAGAGGTAGGTGCACCTAAAATATGTATAATTGAAGTGCAACCGAAAGTTGCTACCAGAAGTTTTTTATCCGGAAGGCACATCTTGTGGGCACTTTTTTATCGCCTGGCGTAGTCGACGGTCGCTGTGATTGACAGGGAAGATCGATTTAAAAGGGACCAATTTGGTCATAACTTAATCTGTAGCAGGGACGGATGGGCTCTGTGAGACCGGCCCGGGAAAATTTCGGGTCAAGCGGCCCACTTGGCATTTCGTGTGTAAAAGGTATGCTTCTTATTAAAAGAGATCATTATGGTACGACCTAAATAAATGTGTTATTTAGTAATGACAAAACTAATCGTATATTAGAGAACATTAACAATATATTATAATAAGAATTCCAAGTTATATCATATTATGCTTTAAACTTAAGTGAACGCTTTTGATTATAAATATTAAAAAATCAAAGAAAATGTAACACAAGCAAATGTCTTCATATTTTGTAACCTGTAAAACTGTGAATCATGAACTTGGAAAGTCCTAAATTTAACAACTTTCAACAAAACATAATATATACAAGTAATGTTTGAAGGTCGGAGACAATGATGTTTCTTGACTGATAGAAGTGTTTTGGACTTGCATTGTCTTTATTTGTTTTATATCACAACGTTTCAACTGGTAAGTATCTCCAGCCGTCTTCAAGTGAATACTAAATAAGTAAAGTAACTATAGCTCTATTTATACTAGCTAGATGCACTGAAGCATGACTGAGATGGGTGCAGTCATGCGTTTAGTTCGTGTGCGGTATTTTAAGTTTACATCTGCTTTACAAAGGTTTCCAGATATTTCTTATATCTAATGATGGCTTACTAAAACAGTCTGGGTTCTGGTATATGGTAGCAGCTTCCTTGAACTTCCAATTCAAAGGGGATCTGGTAGACACAGTTTTTCCTGTCTTTTTCCTGCGAATGTGGCCGATCTTACATTGGTGAGACTCTAAGGCCACTTGAAATTAGGGTCAAGGAACATAGAAACAACACGCTTAAAAGAGAAACCGAATGATTTTCGACGTTGTCAATATGCACCGACGGTAATTAAATATAATATAAAAAGTAGGTGAACACAAAAAAAAAATATTTTGTTTTATCCAAAATATATTTTTACCAATTTTGTAGTAACTTTTTGCCAACTGGCCGACCGGCCCACCGGGAAATTTCCCGGTCCCCTTATGGCCCATCCGTCCCTGATCTGTAGTTTACACTTGGTAATAAGATTTATCTCACTACAAGATAATAACATTTTAACATGGAACTTATCTGGGCTTTTTTATATGTAGAAAACATACTTGCTTACTAAATCCATTCTGGGTTCTGCCGGGTTTTGGGGCGTTGGAATTCTAATAAATTGTAAGGCAACAATATTATTAATAATAAAACCTACAAAACACAAAGTACTTCACGAAACCGCCAATTATTCCAAAATCTGAAATTCTTAACTGAATGAGAAAGCAAACTTGTCCTTCTCCTTCCTTTGGTGTGGTGGTGAAGGACAAGTTTAGAACAAGAACTAAAAATGTTATTTCCGACGAACCCTGTATAGTAATCCCAAATCTGATATTCGAAATTCTAGTTTTAACACAAGCAGACGTTTTTTTAAAGAATAACTCTTTCTTCTATATAGCTACTAATAAAAAAGTTTTTCGTTTTCCAAACTGTATCCGTGGACACACTGTATACAGGGTGCTACAAATTCCTTCACGTACAAGGGGATCTCGAAAACGGTAAGAGATACGAATAAGTTTAAGAAGAAAAAACAAAAAAACACTTTCTCATAGCCGTTCTTTATGTTCTACAAGATTGCGTTTTTAATTTTTAAATTGGACGTTTCATTTTTTAGATGCCAACCTCAATTCATTTTTTTTAAATACGGACCTGGAACAGTTTTAAGGACTTCTAAGCTTTGGAAATTTAATACAATTTAAAGGTTTCTAAAATGTTGACGTTTTATTATCAGATACCACATCACTAGCATTTCAAATTATCCTTTCTTTACTATTACGGCCCTGGCAATTATTTTTAGGATTCCTTAAATATTAAAATTACATTACAGGAAGTTATGGTGTTTAGGCTGTTTATTTTTTCAATAAGATTAACTGTCAGTCACAATACTCTAAGCTAGGAAGTAAACAAGTTTTTAAGACAGTAATTCTATTTTTTATTAGTATTTTATTAATATAACGTATTTCTTAAGTCCAATGGTCCAAATTTTTGCCTTAGACCTAGAACGAAATAATGTAAAACAGAAACAAAATATAGCTCTCGAGAGAAGAAAAGGTAACTGAAGTGTTAGTCTAATTATGTTACTGTGATGCGCTTATGTTTGTTTCAAAAACAATTTAATATTTTTTTACTGTTTAGAAGATCTGATGCAAAACATGTAACAAAAATAAACAGAGCTAGATATTTGAGGCCGTGACTTTGGGTCTTTTCTCTTACAAAATATCAAATATTGGGTCTCTTTGAGTAAAAACGGATGGATTTTTTAAATCAGAAATCTTTTGTTTCTAGTTTGGCTCTAAATGTTCAGAACCGTAATGAAATGAAAAATTTAATTTAATTATTTTAATTAAGAACGGTGTGCCTGAGGAGAAAAACGCAAGAGACCATTTTTTTGCAAAATTGACCAGGCTAATCAGAAATAATATCCACACGGAAAAATATCAGTGGGGTACTACTTTTTTTCTAAAAAATATATAACCGCTTCTTCATTTAAAGTTTTAAAAATTATTCTATTGGCGATAACGCTGAAACGAACGGAGATATCGAGCTGCAGTTTTAATATTTTTTCTAGCAAATTTCCTCTACTTTTCGATTATGGTATCATAATTATACGGTATGATTTATTTTTTCGGAGTAAAATCAAAAAATGTGTTATTATTGCAAATTGCGCCCTCTAGCATTTTTTTTGAAAACTATTAGGAACAACTAAATACGATTAGTAAAAGTGCATACATTTCTCTTCCAAACAGTCTTCAGTTTGCTAAAATCGGATAAGTCGTTTAAAAGTTACAGCGATTTTACTAATTACACTTTAAACAGCTTCCCCCCTCTTATTAAAATCGGTACGCCAATGAGCATAAGACCAAAATGATGCATAATTGTCCAAGCTTTTTAATGGTATTATCAAAGATATACCTTAATGTGGAATTTTCGGAGATATGTAAAATTTTAATATTTTCAATTACGCCCTCTTGCGGCAAAATGCGGAACTTAAAAATAATTTTCAGCATTTTCTCTTGGACACTTTTATCATAAAAAAATTTAAAAAATTTACCTGGATGCTGTACGATTACTAGTTTCTGAGATATGGCCGGCGGTCATTCTCAGTTGACCACCCGGCACAATACATACATAATTCGCATTGAGCTGGTAACGCTGGAGAAGAAATATTGGTCGCTCTATGGCTCTTCGAGCAGGCTCTATATCTCAAAACTTGTTGAATAAACTGTGGCAGCGACTAAATCCCGCTGAGCCTTTATGATTGTGCCTTCAGGTGGAAGTGTATTTATTATCATTATAGCTGTACCCTTCTACTGGGGATGCATGGGGAAGGAAGGGACATATTATCTCCATGCACTTAGTGTTAATAAGCCAAAATCAGACCTGAGAGGGGAACGGAAAAAAAAATTATAAATATAATTAAATCATACAGCCAGCTAAACAAATAAGTAACAAAATTATAGAAATAAATAAAAGGTGTCAAACAAGTTTGGAATAATGGAAATGTTCCCACAATTTAATGAATCGTTGGTTTGTATATGATTAAAATTTTTGAGCTCCAAATGTTTTATTAACAACACATTTATAAATAGACAGTTACATATGTTTATCATAAACAGGTGCGTATAGAATATGAGGGGGGAGGGGAGGATTTTTTTTATTAAAAATAAATTAGGAATTTATTTAGAAGACATTTATTTATTAACCAAATCAAACGTTACAGTTATATAGTTTTACGCGTAATCATCAACATCAAAGTGTTTAGAGATTGCAATCCCAGTATCCCGGGATAGTTACCATTTTTAACATATTTTTCCTATCACGGGATTCCATGAAGGAATCGCGAAAATCCCGGGATTTAGGTCCCTACTATACTTATAGATACTGTATTACTGTATTAGACCGCTACCACAGAATATATACTGGGTCTCCCAAAAGTCCCGAATTAAATTAATATCAATTAAAGGAAAAAAATCTAGGAAAAACGCTCGGACCCGTAAATTTTTATTTTTAATTGTGCATTTTTTGACATAAAAAAATATTATACAGGGTGTCTCATAGAGCTGTCGTCACGTAGTTTTTTATTTTCTATCCAAAGAAACCAACCTCCGATTTACCATGTTAAACCAAAAAACCTGTTTTAACGGTTTAACATGGTAAATCGGAGGTTGGTTTCCTTGGATAGAGAATAAAAAACTAAAATAGGGAGGTGAAACCCATTTTTCTCTAAGATGAACCGTTCCAATGTTACAGCCTGTCAAAGTCAAAAAATGCCATATTTTAAACGTCAATACCTCAAAAACTATTGAATTTAGACACTTTTACAACGTAGAATTTTGTGGGGAATCGGTTCCATTAAAAAAAATTGTCAAAGCCGTGACCGACAGTTCTATGAGACACCCTGTATAATATTTTTTTATGTCAAAAAATGCACAATTAAAAATAAAAATTTACGGGTCCGAGCGTTTTTCCTAGATCTTTTTCCTTTAATTGATATTAATTTGGGGGACTTTTCGGAGACCCAGTATATATTCTGTGCCGCTACAATACAATAAAAAATAATCTGTCGATAAACTAGGCCTCTAAACCGTTGAGAAAGCAGATCATGACAATCAGTTCCCAAGACGGGGTCCCTGGAATATGCGTGACTGGCAATTCGCAATCCGGGGTAAACCGGGATTACGCTCGAGTTGTCCGGAACAGCTCCGGAATTAATATTTGCGATTGCCACTGACTCGAGAACAAATAAATTCACGAGGGCGATACCGGCGGGGTGATAATCTCCTACGACACGTGGAATATCAATTACATGTTGTGCTGATTGTTTTTTTTTTAATTCCTTAGCGTTTATTGCAATCTTTTCCAAGAAGAAGAAACAAAGATCGTAAAAAAATGAGAAAATAGTATATTAAAGTACATGTAATTAACTAACTAGCAAGTTTGACTGTGACATTGACAGAAATAATTTTCTCACAATCCTACTGGCCCGGTTACCTTAATTTTTAATTTACTAATCAGGTACCTTTGATTGTGAGTACATAATGTCTGTCAAAGTCATTTATGTTACAGTCAAACTTGCTGGTTAGTTAATTATTGTTAAAAATCTTTGTGCAACCCAACATTAAACTACCAAAGCAAAATAAATAAAGTTTTGGAAAATTATAAAGGATTCTAATACGAACCTAAATATGCAATAAAATACAGAAGATAATATAGAATATCGTGGATAACAAAAACCCCATTACGGTGATATTTATAGGACCGAAAACAATGATTAATTATTACAAATTTCAATTATAATATTTTACTTTTATCCAATCAATTCATAGAATTGCAAATCTCCAGAAATACTAAAACGCTCCATTGTTTACCTCATGAATGCAGATCAATTCGTCAGGTCAATATTGGCTTTAATTTCATCCCTCCGTACAAGAAAAGTAAAATGTAGCATTTCAGCAAAATTTTCATCATAACAATGAACAAACACTCGTTTCATCAGCGTATGTGGGTCATTCCTAGATAATATGAGATTCAAGATCTCTATTTTTCGATAATACTTTTTCCTCAGACCAATTATCCTAGATGGCCTAGGCAAAACCAGTGGCGTATTTAGGGGGGGGGGGGGGGGGGGAGCTCGGCTCTAAAATTCTAATTTCAACCTTGGACACTTAATTTAAATTTTTAAATAATGTATTCTTGGCTTAGATTACAAAGGTCTTGTAGGAAACGTTTAGTTTTAAACTTTTCCTTTTAAAAGTCCTGTTTTATATAGAGATTAAGTTTTCGGACGCATGTCATCTGAGTTTTTGATTTATGATTTAATTTTAATGGAAAACGAGTAAAAAGAATATTTTATAGTATTATATATTTGTTTCTTCCGTTGTCCCCTTTTTAGAGCTATTTTAAATCAACAAAAATATAACCCAATGTAATAAAATATTTGCACAACAAACCAAAAACCAATTAATTGAAACATTTTTTATGGAAGAATTGTGATAATTTATAATTAAAAAATAGTGTGTGAAGAAACGAGAATGCTTTATTGTGAATATACAAAACGGCACTTAAGAAAGAGTATTTCAAAACCTAAGCATTTGCCCCAAAAACTGCTCTTAGATCTGCGCTCCTAAAATACATGATTTCTGAAAAAATCATCAATTTTGGCGTGGTGAGCGATATTCACTTTATTTTTAGTCATGAAAAACCGAGCCCGAAAAACGTTGGTTGCAGTCAAATATACGTCTTATGTCAAAATTTTGGATTGTCACCAATATTCATATTTTCACAAATAAAAAAAATGTTTTGTTTCTAAATAAAGCTAGGAATATAAAAAAAAACATTTACAAAAACAAATTTAATCCAACCATGCAGAGGGGGAGAGGTAATAATTTAATTTTCGAAATTTGATAGTAGTTAGGTGAATTCTAAACGAACTTTGGGTGTGGCCCCGAAAATTTTTTACCTGCGGCACTTTTCCGCCTACTTCACTAGGTACAATATCATAAAATACAATATGTAGTCCCGACTGTCTCTTTCTCCAGAAAAAAAATGTCCTACTTACGTCCATTGAGCCCCCCCCCCCCCCCCCCCCCCCCCCGAGCATATTTTGTGGCTACGCCACTGGACAAAACTATTTGCGTTTGGCCTCATGGCCAATTAATTGTTTCTAGAAAATATTTGTGATACTCTAGATTTTTTTTATTATTGAGATTATATAGTTCCGGATGTTAGTGCTGAATATGATAAATTTGATTACAGTAAAAAAAGCCCATTCTCATAAAATAAAATTCATCTATTCAAAAAAACATATTTTTTTTTATAAGAACTGAGAAATATATTTGTTCGGAATGATCCATGTAATATGCGCACAGCGTTGTGATCTACCACTGTCGGCACTTTACAAAATTACATCTGTGTATTCATGAATTCATTGGTTATTTCGAGCCAATATGGCGATCCGGTTGTTTCATGTATGATTTAGAGCCGCGGGATCGATCCGACTCGTTTTGTATTCATCTATGCAATTTTCTGATTGAGTTAAATCAGCCGGAACAATTCGCGTATACAGGATGAATCACGACTAGCGTCAATGTAAAAAAGAGCGGGGGGCTAGCTTGATTTGGGGCGGCTCGACCCGGCCTTGACTACATTCTAGGCAATTTTTATATTACGAAAAAAAAATAGGATATTATTAATCACTGACGTATCAGGATCTTTAGATCACCAAAGAGCTTGTTTTTCATTTAAAAAAAAAAAGAGTGTTGAGACAAATGTTTGTTTTTATTTAAAATGACAATTGAGGTCAGTGACCAGTCAGTGTGATTATCTGTTCTAAGTTAAGAAAAAAAATTTAAATCTACCCTACTCAAAATATCCAAAATTGTAATAAAATAAATCTGATCATCTACGATTAAAAGTTTTGGCGTTAGTTACTATAACAAATAAACACAAAATGCAACTGTGCCAAAATACTTTACCTATAACATGGTTTTAAGCAACTCAATATTGAAAATTATCCACACATCTGCAATATTAGAGGGCTTAACACTAACATCAATTCAGTCCACCAGCACTTACAATCTTCCAAGCCTCATGTGCTTGCACTGACCGAGACAAAAGTCAGAGCGTCAACGAACACCGTCAGCTATCTATATCCTGGATATGATTTTCACTTCCGTTTTAGACGCAACTTTGGGGTCTGTCTGTTCATTCGAGATGATCTTTGCTGCCAACGGGAGGAGATACTGGAACCGAAAGACTTTGATGTAATGTGGTTTAAAATATCTTCACAAAAAATCACTAAGTTTATATGCTGCCTTTACCGTCCTCCAAGCGACATGCATTACAGGGCCCTCTTCTCATCACTAGCCAACACAATCGACTTCTTGCAAACCAATCATCCGAATGCCGAAGTTGCTATCTTTGGCGACTTTAACGTCCACAATGTCAACTGGCTTAAATACTCAAACACCAACGATGAGCAAGGCCGCGAGGCCGAATCTTTTGCGATCAGTTCTGGTCTAACTCAACTCGTAGAAGAACCAACGCGGGTTCCAGACCGAGCTGGGGATTTTGCTAGTCTTTTAGATCTCTTTTTAACTTCAAATCCAGACCTATATACGGTCACCGTACAACCACCACTGGGCTCTTCCGATCACAAACTTATTTCAACCCTAAGCGAGCTCCCAATTAGTTCTGAACAACCTCCTAAACCCCGTAAGATTTGGCACTATACATCAGCTAAGTGGGAAGACCTGAAGGACCATTTTCGCAACTTTCCCTGGCTAAGCGTATGCTTTTCTTCGGATGATCCATCTGTCTGTGCAAAGGAGGTCTCCGACGTCATTCTAACTAGCATGGAGGCCTTTATTCCTTTCTCCAAAAAGCGCCCGTCCAACGGCAAGCCCTGGTTTAGCAAGAATTGCGAGCGTGCTGTCAGATCTAAAAACCTGGCTTACCGACAGTGGCGTAAAACCCCTACTCCTGAAAATCGCGCCATCTTTGTTACCACCCGAAACCAATGTAAGCAAATGATAGACCAAAGCAAAGAAGCTCATAACGAGAGAATCAAAAACAAACTTCTTGCCAGTCCTAACGGATCAAGGTCCTTTTGGTCAGTCGCTAAGGCCGTCAGCCAAAACTTTACAAAGTCAACTATTCCACCTCTAACACGTTCCGACGGCACAATAGCAACCACAGCCGGGGATAAAGCAAACCTACTTGCTGAACTGTTTTCCTCGCATTCCACTGTAGACTTTCAGGGTAAACCACCACCCAACATTCCCTCAGTTCAATCGCAAATGTCTGAAATCGTGTTCCGTCAGCGTCTTGTTAAACGGATTCTTAAAGGACTCGACGTCAATAAAGCTTCTGGTCCAGACGAAATTCCTATCATTGTTCTCAAGACATGCGCCGATGAACTTACACCAGTATTTTGTAGACTTTTCAACTTATCCTACAAAAAAGGAATATTTCCATCCTGCTGGAAGTCGGCGCGTGTCCAGCCCATTCCAAAGAAAGGTAAAAAGACCCTGCCAAGCAACTACCGACCCGTCGCACTGCTTTCAGTAATTTCCAAAGTAATGGAGAAAGCTATTAACCAACAACTCCTAAAGTATCTGGAAGGGCTTAACATTATCAGCGACCATCAATACGGTTTTCGTAAGTCCAGATCAACAGGTGACCTTCTGGCATATGTCACCCATCTTTGGAGCAACACCATCGAACATCATGGAGAATCCCGGGCTGTTGCACTGGACATCTCTAGGGCTTTTGATCGTGTTTGGCACGATGGGCTTCTAAGTAAATTGCGATCCTACGGTATGCCTAATGGATTTTGTTTATGGTTAACCAGCTTCCTTAAGAACCGTTCTCTGCAAGTGGCGATTGACGGGTTTCTCTCAGACACCTTCACCATCAATGCCGGTGTTCCTCAAGGGTCCATATTGTCGCCTACCCTCTTTTTACTGTATATTAACGACCTTCTAGTGAAAACCCAAAATCCAATTTATAGCTTTGCTGATGACAGCACACTTGTCTCATCTTTTACCTTGACTCCCCAAACATCCGCTGCCGACGCACATCTTCGCAGGCAGCATGAAGTATTGCGCCTCAACAAGGACCTGGAAGAAATTTTGGCTTGGGGTGACAGTAACCAAGTAGAATTTAATGCTAAGAAAACCCAGGCAGCAGTCTTCTCCAAAAAGGTTAACATTGCAGAACCGGATATAGTCATGGCAGGACACGCAATTCCCCTGGCACCGTCTATTAATTTGCTGGGGGTCAATCTGGGAGGTAATATGTCTTGGCATGATCACGTTGCCGCAATTGCCAAGACAGCTGCACAGAAACTTGGTGTACTTTTCCGCACCAAAAGGTTGTACACACCTCATCAACTTTTGACACTCTACAAAGCCCAGATTCGACCATCATTAGAATATTGCTCTCATGTCTGGAGCTCTGCACCCAAGCACACCCTTCGGCTACTGGATTCCATTCAAAGGAGAGCCGTTCGTCTGATCGGCGACCCCGAGCTGACCAAGACCCTCGATAGCCTGGAGCATCGAAGACAGGTTGGTAATTTGGCTCTCTTTTACAGATATTTCCATGGCAGGTGTTCGACTGACATTGCCCACTTGATTCCACCTAGAGCAATGCAAAACAGAAATACACGGCGAACCGCTGTCGCTCATCCATATGTTGTTCAGCTTAGTACTCCTCGAACTTCATTGTTCAAGAATTCTTTCATCTGGAGAACGTCATCTTTGTGGAATGATCTTCCTGAGGTCGTGTTTCCCAATGAATACAATCTTCAACGTTTCAAGACCAACGTTAATCGCTTTTTTCGCACTCGCACCGCTCCCAGAGCGCCTTAAAGGATTTTTCCTACAGTGCAGGTGTTTTATCATAAAAAAAAAAAAAAAAAAAAAAACACATTTAAGTAGTGTAGAGCAAATAAACACGCAACCGACGTCATTATGGCAACACTGACAGTGGGTTTGTTTTGATTGTGCTACTATTTGGATATTTTATGTGCAAGTCCAAGTTCAACTGTAAGTAAATGCACAAGTTTTTGTCATCAAATTTACTTACTAAATTCGAATTTTAGTCATCATAAACACATTTGGCGGCAGGATTGACAGGCTGTGTTGCCACGTTGAGTTGCGAGAAAATCCTGGTGTTTTTTGATAAAAATTCTTGTTGAACTGAGTAGACAAGAGTCTCTATTTTCTTTTCCTTTCAACGTCAGTCGTCAGTTAAATTAGGTTCCGTTGAGGAACTCATTGGCATCCACCCAATTCGGTTTTAAGTGTACATTTTAAACGGTCGGTTAAAAAAAGTATGGTGTGTTTCTCTGGGATATCCAATAAGGAGTCACCCAATTAAATATAATGCGTCAATTCCGTAACACTTTGTATTTTCACCTATTTTTTCATCAAGTCTTAAAAAAAACTATAGTTTAACAGCTATTCTCTTTTAAGGTTATTAAAAATGAAATGGGGTTTGAAATTAAAAACATTATTTACGCAGGCAAATATTGGACTTTTCTTTACCTTAGTAATTTCCATTTTTTCGAGCAAGTCGAGTTTTTTGCCTTTAGTACATTGGTGTAATACTGTAACGTTTTCAGGTGCTGTAAAACCGTGTCCCGATGTTAGCCAATGAGTGGCAATAGCTGATTTAGTTTCTGTTTTATCAGAATCTTTATACATATTTGGTAAACCTGGTAGATATTTTTCTTCCTGACTGGCCGACGCCGACGTACACAGCGGGACAATCGTCACGGCACAACGAATATACTTCTGAACTGGACCACTGGTCTATCCTATTCTTTGTCTTTACTGTGTTTCTTAACGGTATTAACAGTCTTAACTGCTATTGAAACATTTAGATTTTTTACAAAAATTTTGACTGACAATTCCTAGTGTAAAATTTGTTTTTGCGTAAGCCTAATCTATCCAAAAATTATTACTATACAGGGTGTCCCATAACTTATGGGCCGTAGAGTAACTCGAGATACTAGACATCAAACTAAGCCGATTAAGTCATATACGTTTTTTCGGATTGTTACTCGTTCTAGAAAGTAAAAGTTTATTCTCGAGAGTAAGCCATAATTTTAAAACGGTTTAATGAATCAAATTGAAAGTTGGCAATATTATGTTGTTATGAGCAAGAAGTAAGAATTTGTAGACATTTTTAAGTTTAAAACTAGAGGGCGCTAGTTGCATACACTGGGCTTCATAAATCTATGATTTTTTTTCCTACCTGTGATATTAGGTGTTTTTCAATTATAGTTTCATAAAGAAGGGCATTTTCTGAGTCAAAAAGGTGTACTTGATTGATCTTAATATCTTTAACGTTTTTCGAGATGTTTCCCTTTAAACATACCAAAGCATAAAAAAAACATAGTACATAATTAAATTATTATTTTAATTATCAAAAAAAACTTATATGACATAATCGGCTTAGTTTGATGTCTAGTATCTCCAGTTACTCTACGGCCCATAAGTTATGGGACACCCTGTAAAACATTTCCAGATCAATTCTGGTCCCTTTATCAAAAAAAAAACTTAACAGAACTATTACAAAAATAGCTAAAAAGTGTAAAGAAAGAATCTTCAATCTGCAACAATTAGATTTACAAGAGCCAAGACTGTTATTTTTAGACCTAATTGTTGCAGCTTTTATTTTTTATTATTTTCACAAATTGCAAATCGATCTAGCTAAATTCATAGATATTAACCACGGTTCGGTTCAAACAAAATTCAATGCGAATGTAGTGCAAAAAATATCTACAAAAATGTTTAGATATACTTGAAAAAATTATTTTAGGCCATATTGCATAGTTCCTCACACAAAATAAATATACCCGGCTCTTCTAAGCAATCATGTATATTATTTACAATTGATTAAGTTGACAAGTGCCAGAGCTGGCATACCATATGCTTCCCAGTGTTTTATGGACCCTTATCACATCAGGCTGGCTTAATTTTTTGTTTGGATACAACTTATGGATATGTATATTCGGTAAATAATTTAGTTATTTCGTGTTTGTGTGAGATTATCTTTAGTTTTCGTAAAAAAATGTTATCTTGCGAAGCTGTTGTTTGTATTTTTTTTCGAGATAAACTTATATCTATAACAAAAGGCGTTTGTTTACGGTTAGTAGGCAGTATACAGGGTGTTAATTGCTAGGAATTCGTATGTGTAGAGGGATCTCGGACAGCAAGAACTACGAAGACAGTTAACACTTTCTAAAAAAAATTTTTGCTATTTTTCTCTCGCCCCAGAATTCTAAATTTATTAACGCCTTTAATAGTAGTTTGTACATCAAGAGTGGATTTTATGCCCATATCGCACTACGAAAATAACAAAGACAAGACAACGACATAAGATAACACCAATTTTTGTACAAAAAAGTAGTGTGGTCACAACAAACAATAGTTCAATAAAAATATATTTTGGTGTTATATCTTCAATTTTCGCACCATTTCATCCACGCCTTAGGAAAAATTGGTGTGTGCAAAGATTCTGGGATAAATGTTTTGATTCAAATAAAACAAATTTTATCTGACTGATTTGCAGTATTTTAAAGTATATTCTTAACCTCACTTTTACTAAGTGTCTTAGAACGATGTGGTGTAAGAAATTATAACGTATACGTTTGGTTTTTAATAATCTGACCACATTTATTATTCAGTCAGTTCGTTGTTACTATTTTAAGGTTATAATTTTGTCTGTATTATCTGGTTTTATGTCGTCACTCGTCACCTTCATTTTTCACCATTTAAGGAAAGTGTACCAGTTATTTTTGTATTTCTGTTGAGTTTATTAAAAGATTTAAGGTCGATTGGGGTTGGGGCCCCGTTGAAAATATCAGAAAATGGTCGAAAAATCGTGGTGGAAAATTATTTACATCGTAAAAAAACGAAATCCAAACTTTCATTTTAATAAAGCATTAAAGGTGACCTCAAAGAAGAAATTACGACCTGACTAATGACCAATATTTCCCCACCCTGCGGGTAATTCCGGTTTAATGCTTTTTAAATAGGAAAAAATATTTTAGGATTTTTTTTTTGAAAACGAGAAAGAAATTATATTAATAATAAAGTAAGATATTATTGGGGCTTCTATTGAGCTTATAAAAAAATTAAGCATATAAACCGGTTATGGCTGGTATTGCCCCAAATGTTGGACCGGTATCACCATCCAACAATCTAACCTTAAATTAATTCTTGTGATTCAACACATCTATAAACTTTTTTAGCACAGTTTTAAGCAACTTTCTGCCGAGTTGAGGTACTAAAAAGTTATTTTTTGATTATTAGATTGCAGCACCGTGCTAAACAAACGGAGTAGTTTTACACCGTAACATTTCAAGTGACCGGAATTACCCACCTGACTGGGATTCCACCACTTCCCCCCTAATCACTGACCACCCAGTGTTCATTGAAAGTATCTAAACCAAAAGCAATGATATTGACATTATACTAAAAATAAATCTACACATCTACATGCAAAATTTCGTCATTCCCCTTCAAGTAGTTTTTAGGGTTCACAATTTCAGTACTTTTCTTTGCGAGGAAAGAACAAAAAATAGTTTATGACGTAATTAAAGCATCAATGGAAGGATCACTTGGTGAACATTTCTCTTTTTAATAATATTACTGTTACTCCGCCCCCTCCCCAGTCCTTCTATAATTATTGTCAAAATATGTCATTCCTATATATTTACTTGAGAGCAAAATATGTGCATTTGTAAATTTTCCTAAAAACCCTGTTTCAATCCCAGAAAGATAATTTTTCATCGATGATGGTATTTTGACGCGTGTCATTTTCCACACAATAACCCGCCGCCACTTATGCTAATGCTTCCTCCGACCGCAAAAATTGCCGACATGAGGACATTCAAAAAATGGCCCCCCTCCTCGACAAACAAACAATTAAATAAATAAAACATCCGGATTCCCATCATAAATCCACGTCGGATCGGCACTAAAATATACATAGCAGAGACGTATTTATGTAGTTTGAATTCTAGAGTTTATCTATACAGGCTGTTATTAAAATGGCTTATTATATAAAAATTGGCGACTGCTTGATGGGTATTTTAGAGGAACACTGCATTATTTTTTTTAAACGACCTCTAAAAGATAAAATAAGGACCCCTAAAATCAGTTTACTTGGGCCGCCAGTGACCTACTCTGAGAATAATCAATAACGATTGAGTAATATAGACCTCATCAAGAATATCTCCGACCCGTCAAATACATTTTTTTGAAATGATTTTTTTTAGAAGAAAAGATATTCAAAAAAAATGTGATCAAGTTAAATTTTTTTAATAAAATATTATATATTTTTACATTCTACAATCAATTCTAAACATTTTTCATAAATCATGCCCTATACCTGTCCTTAACCATTTACAAAATATTAACAGTTTAATGCTGGTATGCACCATTGATATGTTTCTCGACGCTAGGCATTGACATCAAAAAATGTCAGTCATTTTTTTAAGTGTATCATTATTCTCTCTCTATGTAAATTGTTTCACGTCAGCCGAGAATAAATTCAGCTGTATATAGGCAACTTCTATAACATGACAACAAAATTTACCTAAAACATGATTTGCGCGCTGCAAGATAACGGACTTATTACGACATTGTATTGTCTCAATTTTTGAACTCTTAAAGATAAGACATGGAAGCTCAAAGCTACATGGTTATTTTTTTGAAAATAAAAATTCTTAGCTACGATATTAACCTTGGAAAAGTGCCTAAAATACGCACCTTTAGTGGGCATTTTCTTATACATATTCTTATTTTTTTCAAAAAAGGGCTTTGTATCTTAGAAATACAAACATTCCTTTATTAAATTTTAAATTGTCTCGACAAATATTTCAAATAGCCTTTTCAGAATCCTGCAGTAGCGAAACGGTGTTTTTCATCCTCTAAATTTGCGCATGGTAGAGCCTTAATCAAATTTGAATTTTGCTCAGCTAATATTACATCCAAATTGCTCCTCGCTGAAGATAAACGCATAGAAATATTAATTATGTTGGGTTGTGGTGATAAAAATAGAAGTCATAGAAAGTCTGTGGTATGTTCAATGAAAAATACCCCAAGCGCCTATTAGCCAATCGACAGTGTCTAGTGTAGCAATTAAGAGGAAAACTGCCCGTACAACTAAAGACAGTGTTAAAAGTAGTCATCCTGGTGTACCTGAGGAGAAAAAATATATTATTATCACTACAGGAAGATTCTCATCGCTTAAACACACAACTGAACTACGATACTCTCAATACCACTGTATCTAATTTTTTTAAACCAGAAAAGTGTCATCCTCACAAACCAGTAATTGTACCAGAGTTATTGGACGATGATCCTGATAGGCGAGAGCAATTTTGTGATTATTAAGTTTATATATGTATATTCACGCACGAATTGTCCAAAGAATTTGTTCTTTTTGTTTAAATGGCCAGTTTAACAGACAAAACCACAGATACTGGTCCCAGGAAAATCCTAACTGGTTCATAGAAAATTACACCCAGTATAATGTCTGGGAGGGCGGCTTCCTAAGTTCGGCCCTGTCCTCTTCTATCCGTAACCCATCCCGTTCCGACCAGGAATGATTTGTCGAGAGTCATTTGTTATGGCCGCGTGTCCCATCTCGCGTCTCCGGAAACCGGATCCGGAGATCTATTCACTGGGAAAAGATGTGCGGCTCTTCCTATTCCGATTTTTCTCGACCCGAATCATGCTCGGCGTATTGTTCGCTGGCAGACGGAGACGGGAGATAATTTATGTGTGTCACAGTAAAACCCATAATGATCTGCTATTGTTCGAGCAGAAGGAATAATGGTTATAAATCACGAAACCGAATATAATGTTTGTTTATTTATCAGTTCGTATGGAAGCAAAATCGTTGGTTAGTAGAAAGTTTTAATGATGAACAATGGTGGCTCCTTCTTAAGGCCGCGTGAATTTTACATCATTATAAAGGGAATTGGAAGACCTTTAAAATAAGGTATCACTCGACCACCCTTTCCATTTAAGGTTTTAGGGGTGGTGCCACCCCCGCCCAGGGGGCTGCACGGGTTAACGTGATTTTTTGCTAATTTTGTGTCCCTCTCGAAAATAAAATCAACGGGTCTGATCGTTTTTCCAAAAAAGAACTAAGCTGCCAGTAAATGTCGCTGTTTCGTTTTCGATGCGCCACCCTGTATATAGATATAAATTCAATTGAAGCTTGTAACTTTGGAGAGGAATTTATAAATATTGAAAATAGAGAGATTTTATAACTAAAGCTTTATTCTTCTTTAAATTATTTATAAAGGCATAAACAAAATTAACATTTAATTAGGATCAATCCAGAAATTAAATTTTTTTTTTTTTTTATGATAAAACACCTGCACTGTAGGAAAAATCCTTTAAGGCGCTCTGGGAGCGGTGCGAGTGCGAAAAAAGCAATTAACGTTGGTCTTGAAACGTTGAAGATTGTATTCATTGGGAAACACGACCTCAGGAATTGTGGGTGTTTTTCTAGATTTAGCTGCTGCAAATTCTTTTATAATATTATCAAAATCAATTTTATCGAGTATCTCTTGCTCTAGAGCTAAGACAACAAATAATTTTTAATTATTTGTTTTGGAGTGAGGAGGATTCTTAAGGCAATACTAATATTTGGTAGAGAGGAAGTTACATTGTTTTCAAATATATATTGTAGAATTTCAACTGGTAAATATCTTCAGTCGTCCTTAGGTAAATATCTACTAGTACTCTGACTACTGAGTACTAGTATTCACCTGAAGACGACTGGAGATGTTTACCAGTTGAAACGTAGTGATTCTAAACAAATAAAGACAATGCAAGTCCAAAACTCTACTGCCGTTCAAAGAGAGCCAATATTTAAAAAAACAATATTTAAACATTTTTGTTATCTTAAAAAAATGTTATTGGCTAAAATTAAAAATTTAGCCTTTTATCATATAACTGGGTACGCCTAGGTCCTGTATCTAGCAACCATATTTACCAATTTATAGGCATTTCTGGAAAAATATGCTAACGAAAGGCAGTTCGTTCTAATTGTGAAGAAGTTTTAACGTGTCTCCTAAAGTTGCTCCTACCAAATTAAGAATAAAAAAAAATAAATCTTGGAATCAATTTATTTATTTTTAGAAATTGATTCCAAGAATTTTTCTCTAATTTTTAATTTGGTATTAGCAACTTTATACACGTTAAAACTTGTTCAAAATTAGAACGAACTGCCTTTTGTAAGCATATTGTTCCAGAAATACCTATAATTGGTAAATATGGTTGCTAGATACAGGGTCTGGACGCACCCAGTTACATGATGAAAAGCTAAATTTTTAATTTTAGCAAATAACATTTTTTCAAGATAACAAAAATGTTTAAATATTGTTTTTTTAAATATTGGCTCTCTATATTTAACACATTTTCATTAAATTGATGGAAGTATGAAAGTAACAATTAATATTTTTAAAAATTAATTTTTTTTTTTGAATTTTTGTTTTAAAGTTTGCACACCAGCATAAAATTAAAATCTAAACACTTTTTTCAATATCTTGTACTCTAATACCAGATTTTCACTACAAAATATATACTTTTCAATTTTCCAGACAAACGATGTAGTCACGAGACTAATGTCAAAACAAGTTTTTAGGTTACCAGTCATGCAGAGACTATCAGCATAAAAAGTTTCTTTACATTTTCGATAATAAAAAAGTTTTCCATATGGGTCCAACTTTTTGCCGGTCACTGTATAAAGCGTGTCTGTTTGAAGGTTGGAGACAATGATGTTTCTTGAATGATAGAATAGTTTTGGACTTGCATTGTCTTTAATTTGTTTTACATCACAACGTTTCAACTGGTAAGTATCTCCAGTCGTCTTCAGGTGAATACTAAATAAGTAAAGTAACTACAGCTCTATTTATACTAGCTAGATGTACTGGAGCATGACTGAGATGGGTGCAGTCATGCGTTTAATTCTTGTGCGGTATTTTAAGTTTACATCTACTTAACAAAGGTTTCCAGATATTTCTTATATCTAGTGAGGGCTTACTAAAACAATCTGGGTTCTGGTATATGATAGCAGCTTCCTTGAACTTCCTCTTCCTCCAATGTGGTTCTTTGTGCAGGATTCGAGCTTCTGTCCACTTAATGTGATGACCGTGTGTCCAGGCATGGTCAGCTGCCCCTGATTTTTCGGTTTCTCCTTTAAGCGTGTTGTTTCTGTGTTCCTTGACCCTAGTTTCAAGTAGCCTTAGAGCAGTGGCGGATTTAAGACATTGGAGGCCCTAGGCAAGGCTTATCGAGCGGCCCCTACAACCGGGATGTATTTTCTAAAATTTAACCCAAGGCAAGTTTTAAGGTATTTTAAGGGCTATTTTAAAACAAATTAAACCTCAAAAACCAACAGAAAAATTAATTTGCGGTTGACTTTTGAAATAATTATTCCATGTACGCTTGGATGTTTTAAAATCACAAGTTTGTAGCCTATCCAATTCAGAAGTTAACTACTTTAAGATTAATATTTAGATTATTTTAATATGTAAAGTGAAAAAACGGAAAAAGCGTCTTTTTCACTCTATGCGGGTGAAAAGTCAACAACTCTTACTCTTAGAAATGAAAAAGTCATTTTTTTCAATTTAGAATGTGGATTTGTAAAGTATTAACGCACAATGACAAAATGAACTACAGTATATTGTATTATGTTCAGTCAAATACAAATAAATCATATAATTTTATACCTACACTCTAAACTTTTCTTGCTTTTTGAGCTGCAAACTCTTTAATCAGTTCATCAAAGTCCAAGTTATTACAAAGTTCAGCATTAGCTACAAAACTTGCTAAACTAGACAATCAGAACTAGCATTTCGTAAATAATTTTTTATCCTTTTTGAAATGCTAAAATATCTTTCTCCAGACGCGTTTGAAGTCATCATACACAGTAAAATTTGCAGGGTCGTGTCCAAGTTTGGGAAGAGTGTAGTTAATTTTATTGTTTGTCACGAATAAGTTGTAGGAACTCCAAAGGTAAATTTCTGTGCTTTGTCTTTTCTTTTTCTCTTTTACTTTTATCTTGTTCAAAGAACCCAAGTCCGTCAACAAAGTCCTTAAAGTGTACACATTCTTCAGCAAAATCACTCCCAATGTCTGATTGGTAAATGTTTGCTAATTCATTGCTTTTTCTCTTATTTCTTCGTTTGCCATTACACTTAAATTGTTTAAAAACTGGAATCTCTAAGGTATAGTACACATCTGATCTTTTATTTAATTCTGTTGAAAGCCTATCAATTACACCAAGAAAGTATTAATCTTTATTTCCTTTTTCCCTCTAAACACAACTTCGGTATCACGCCCTTCTCTAACTTCATCAGCCATGGGTTTTCTTTTCGGCCGTCTCTTTGTTTCCAGATCAATAGCATAAGTTTCTGTTCTTGACAACTCAACACCTTTAACTATCTCTCAGTCCTTCTACATATTTGTTTAAAGATTGACTCGACAAGTGACATTTAGGTCAGTAGTTATTTTTTGTAGAGTTTCAATCCTTTTGTTAAACCGTTCTAAAATACGATCTACAAAAATGGTCTTGCCTTGCGGCCCCCTAAGGCCTGCGGCCCTAGGCGGTTGCCTAGTCTGCCTAGTGGTAAATCCGCCACTGCCTTAGAGTCTCACCAATGTAGGATCTGCCACATTCGCAGGGAATCTGATAGACACAGTTTTTCCTATCTTTTTGACTTGTTGGTTTCGTCTTCGTCAGGTGGCTTCTTAAAGTGTCTTTTGAGCTGAATACCGTATTAATGTTGTATCGTTGTCCTAGTCTTCTAATTCTCTCAGATACTCCTTTGAGATACGGAATGTTGAGTGTTGATTGTGACTCTACTGGCTTCTTTTGTGTATTTGACCGATTCTTGCGATTTTCCATTAGTTTATCAACTAGATGTCCGGGGTAGCCATTTTTGTTGAGGTCGGTCTTGATGTAGTTAGTTTCCTGTTTGAGGGCTTCATTTGAATTACAGATGGTAATTGCTCTATCCACAAGCGTTCTTACTATGCCATGTTTTGTGCTATTTGAGTGATTTGAGGTGTAATTCAAATATTGACCTGTATGCGTGGGTTTTCTGTACACTGAAGTATGGATGGTGTTGCCATTTTTCTTTACGTTTACATCCAGGAAAGGTAATTGACTGTTTTCTTCTCTCTCCATGGTAAATTTGATTGTCGGCGCCAGGCTGTTAATGTGGTATAGGAATTCCTTGAGTTCGTCATCGTTTCCATTCCAAATAATGAAGATGTCGTCCACATATCTCAGCCATGTTTTTGGTTTCTTTTTTGCTTGTTTTATTGCTTCGGATTCAAACCATTCCATGTAAATGTTGGCGATTATTGGTGAGAGAGATGAGCCCATCGGTAGTCCGTCCACTTGGCTGAAAAACCTATCTTTTTCCTGAAAGTAAGAATTATTCAGGCAACATTCTAATAGTTCCATGATGGCCTTGATAGGTAGCAGTGTTCTTTCTTGTAGTGTCTGGTCTTCCTCAAATCTGCTTTTAATAACCTTTAGTGCATCTTTTACAGGGACGTTAGTGTAGAGACTTTCGACGTCAAAACTGACAAGTTGATCTTCTGGTTGTACTTTCATCCCGCCAATAAGTTGTACGAAGTGTTGAGAATTTTTCACAAATGATGTGCTATTTCCTTGGAGTGGTTGAAGTAGGGGTAGTAAGAATTTCGCAAGTTCGTAGGTAGGAGAGTTTCGAGAGCTCGTTATGGGTCTGAGAGGCATGTTCTGTTTATGTATCTTCGGCAAGCCATAGAGGTGTGGAGGCTTACTGTGATGTGGTGTCAGGCGTCTTCGTGTCTTTTCTGGTATGTATTGGTCAAATTTCTTGAGTGTTCGGTAGACTCTTCCTTCAATGGTGGAGGTAGGATCCTTGGACATGGGGGTGTAGTTTCCTTTCTGCAGAACTTCTTCGATTTTTTGATCGTAGGTCTGAAGATCCATAATGACGGTTGCATTTCCTTTATCGGCTGGAAGAATCACGTAGTTTCGCAAGCGATATTGTTTCTTCCTTACTAATATTTTGTTTTGGGGGTCTTGATTTTTCTAGAACCTCTCTAACCTTCCATCTGAATTCTTCCGCTTGTGTTTCTCCTATGTTTGTTGAGTCGACGGCGCTAATGATGTCCAATATTGGTACCTCTTTTGGAGCAATAGTGAAGTTTAGACCTTTAGCCAATAGGGATTCTTCTATGGTTGTTAATTGTTTGGATGAAATGTTGATAATGGTTCTTTGGTTCCGAGTTTGTATTGTTGGTCTTTCTTGACTAACCTGTTTTCGCAATTTCTTATCATGAATGTGTTGTTGATTTGTTCTTACTTTTTCACAAGTGGCGTCAATCTTCCGGAAAATTGGTCCGTGATCTTCTTCCAGTGTGTATTCTTTGATTTCCTCAAATCTTTGTTGGAGATCTGTTAGTAGAGAAGCTTTCTTAAAACGGTGGTAGTTGATCTGGGAGCGTATAAGGGCTTTGCTAGCGTTGTTGAGAATCTTCTGAGCTTGTTGTCCTGGGATTGGTGACTTAATCCTAAAGCCATCTGGAATAATTCCTTGGTCTCTTGCTCGTAGTAGAAACTGAATGTGTGTTTCCTCCTTTGTTAATTTTACCTTAGTTTTCTCGTAGTTACGAAACTTATCACTTATACCGGGTCCATACCGGGCTTTTAGTGTCTGTTTGAAGGTTGGAGACAATGATGTTTCTTGAATGATAGAATAGTTTTGGACTTGCATTGTCTTTAATTTGTTTTACATCACAACGTTTCAACTGGTAAGTATCTCCAGTCGTCTTCAGGTGAATACTAAATAAGTAAAGTAACTACAGCTCTATTTATACTAGCTAGATGTACTGGAGCATGACTGAGATGGGTGCAGTCATGCGTTTAATTCTTGTGCTGTAAAGCGTGTTGTGTTTTTTCCGTGCAGGTAGTCGAAACTTATATAAAACTTGTTACAATGACATCGACAGGACGTATGTTGGATGATATAATTTGTCATAATTATTTGCATTTTCCAAAATCTAATGTTTTAGTCAGTGGCGTAACTAGCATTGAATGGGCCCTGTATCAAGAGCCAGGTGGTGGGCCCCTCCGCTAGAGAGGGGAGCCGCTTAAATAGAACTAAAACAAACAGAACAGAATAGTTTATAAGAATTTATTCTAATAAAAAACTTACACAAATAAAATATACATAAAATAAACATGATTTTTAACAAAAAACAAATAAAAACATAACAATAAATTCTAATAATAATTATAATAACGTTGCCTTTCTAGCTTTTTTTTCCGCAAAAACATTAATTAATTTGTCCATTTTTGGGGATAATTTAAGGTTTTGCAATTCATTCTTTTCTATAGACATTAATTGCTAAATCTGTCAACTTTTTTCCTCCATTTGGTGGCCTTCTTTTGGTCCCCCCCCCCCCCCCCAGGCCAGTGGGTCCTGTATCATTTATACAGCTGATTCAGCGGTTGCTACACCACTGATTTTAGTTTTATATTTTATGTAGGTTAAAATTTCTAAAAGTGCGTTGTCGATAAAGACGCTTCTTTCTGACATTAAAGCATACTTTGACTCTAAAATGCATTGGTTTTGAGTGTATCATAGTATGAAATAGTGTAAGGATGATTCTTTAAGGGCTGTAAATTTGTTTAATATTCTTCCTAAACGCCAACCCGTTCCCACGAAAAATGAAAAACATTCACAGCTCAGTCCGAACAATTATCCAATCAACACCCATCATCAGCCGTCCTTTGTTACACTTGTCGCACCGCGTGCCGTGACATCACCGAAAAAAGTCAACCCTTAAAGCCCATCACCGTTGGCCGTTTCCCTCGGGTCTAATTTGACAATCGCCGGCGCAGTCACATCACGTGACCGGATAATGAACCAAAAAGAAACTATCAATAACATTTCGCTGGATGGTGAAGGTCTGGAATATAACCTCACAGTCCAAGGATTAAATTTTTAAAAGACAATGGATAGTTTCGAGCTTAGAATGTGAAGAATGAATTTGCCGAGTTGCAGTCTGTCCGCAACTGTACAATTTGCGGGCAAGGGGCGTCGACACGTGGCAAAAAGTTACGTCTCGCACGTGCCCGGCGTGAGGGCTTCGTTATGCCTCGCTGATTTTCGCGCTTTTTCGGGAGGATATGGAAACATATTGGCGTATTGTTCGGGGAGAATGACTCGGAATATGCGTCGTCGTCGGCGGGTTGATTGGCGTCGTTGCTCAGGGATGCGTGGAAATATCGTCCTGAAGAAGCGGTGAGAGTCCCGTGTGAAAATTTTACAGGAATAGGGATTCGAGCACCTAATAAATATATATTTTTTTTCTTGTATTTTAAATTTGTAAAATAAGAAAAAAAAATGGTGGTGTTTTTTCAAAAAAAAAAAAAAAAGGTAAACATGATGGGTATTTGGCCGCGTTTTGAATAAAACGAAAAAGTAACGTAAACAAAAAACAAAATGGCGAATGTGTCATTAGCATTTACCCTTAATATTATCCTCCTACTCGGCGAGCTTGAGCGGTAATATCATAGAGAGCGGAACTGCCATTGGCCGCTTTTATTGATACTTAGTATCAGTGGCATAGCCAGAAAATATACTCGGGGGAGAAAGGGACAGTCGGGACTACATGTATTTCATGATACTGTACCTAGAAAAATTCTCGAGGCCACGCCCAAAGTTCGTTTAAAATTCACTGACTACTAACTACTAACAAATTTCATCAAAATTATTAAAATTTGTTTCTGTAAATGTTTTTTTTTGATTTTCCTAGCTGGCTCTTTATTAAAAAAACAACATTTTTTATATTTGTGAAAAATATGAATACCTATTGGTGTCAATCCAAAATTTTAACATAAAGAGTACATAATGCATAACTCTAACCAGCGTTTTTCGAGTTCGGTTTTTCATGATAAAAAATAAAGTAAATATCGCTCACCACGCCAAAATTGATGATTTTTTCAGAAATCATGTATTTTAAGAGCGTAGATCTAAGAGCAGTTTTTGGTGCAAAAGCTTAGGTTTTGAAATACTCCCTCTTAAGTGCCGTTTTGTATATTCATAATAAAGCATTCTCGTTTCTTCCTGCACTATTTTTTCTTCAATGAAAAATGTTTCAATTAAAATTTGTATTTTAATTTTTTTCCTTAAAAATAAACACCTAATTGTTTTTTGTTTTTGTTGTAAAAATATTTTATTGCATTGGGTTATATTTTTGTTGATTTAAAATAGCTCTAAAAAAGGGAAAACGGAACAGACAAGTAATAGAAAATACTATCAAATATTACTCTTTTTGTATACTCGTTTTTCTATAAAATTGCATCATAAATCAATAAATAAAACGATATGCGTCCGAAACCTTAATCTCTATATAAAACAGGACTTTTAGAAGGAAACGTTTAAACACTGAACATTTCCTACAAGACCTTTGTGATCTAAACCAAGAATACATTATTTAAAAATTTAAATTAAGAGTCCAAGCGTGAGACGAAAAATTAGGTTGCATTTAGACTTTTATTGTTTGTGTGTTTTTTACAATAAACGTATTTATTTTTCTAAAAATCGGGCTTTATACGTAGGTTTGGTTAAGTTAGGTTAGAGTGACCGACTCTGTAGCGACTTCTTAACTTAAAAGCCTTTAAGCAAATATTCTTTCAGTGCCAGGTGACACCCTGGGGTGAAGTTACTAACACAACACACCCCCCTCCCCTGGTCCATCACGCAATCATTCTCTATTCTTCTTTAAGACTTTGTGTATGGCCATAATCTTATATCAATATACTCCTAGTATTACTGTCGTTCTCTTATCAACACTGTGAATGATCTTGTAGAGTCTGCATATAAGTCAAATTTGAATTAGGAGGGCCTCGCCTCTGCTGCTCTTCTCTAGAAACGGGTCTGTTCTGTCTATCAGAAATATTATTTTATTGAGAATGCGATGTAAAATGTCATTTTATGCCTTGGCACAAAATAAAATCAAATCCTGCTCAAATGCAAACGAGAATCGGTGAGTAATAAACAGAGCAGCAACGACATAAAACCCTGGATTGAGTAACCTCTAAATGGGAATTCGGGAATAATGTTTGCGGGAGCGGAACCGGGAACGGCAGCGAAGGAGGGCGGACGGCTCGTTTTAATCTCGCTAATGCACGATGTGCGAGTCCCTTTTTGGTTCAGGAACTGCGGACCGTGACCGAGAACGTACGAAGGACTAGTGCTCGGGAAAGCGGGAATCGATTGACAATATTTTCATTATTTTACAAAATATTGTCATAGTAAAATTAGAATAATAGTAACTACGAGAGGAATGAGAAAAAATCGATAAATACTTTTTCCTACTGCCACATTGCTGTTTCTTGTCTACTAAAGTGCGGTGGCGTAATGCAAAAAAAGCAGACTTGAGGAAGACCAGACTCTACAAGAAATAACACCGTTACCTACAAATGTCATTGGAATGCGGCCTCAACAATTCTTATTTCCAAGAAAATATATTCTTTAGCCAAGAGGACGGACTACCAATGGGCTCATCTCTCTCGCCCATAATCGCCAACAGTTACTCGGAATGGTTTGAATCCTAGGCAATAAAACAAGCAAAGAAGAAATCAAAAATATGAGGTATGTGGATGATACCTTTATTATTTGGAATGGAAACGATGACGAACTCAGAGAGTTCCTGCATCACATCAATAACTTGGCATCAACAATTCAATTTACCATGGAGAAAGAAGAAAACCACCAATTACCTTTCCTAGACTTCAACGTAGAGAAAAATGGCAACACCTTTCTAACTTCAGTCCTTCAGTGTACAGAAAACCTACACATACAGGTCAATATTTCAATTCTACATAAAATCACTTAAACAACACAAAACATGGCATAGTAAGAAACCTTGTGCCCCTTGTGAATAGAGCAGCATAGTTATTAAATTTCATAAAATAGTGTTTACTTTGTATCAAAAATTCTTCTCGAGGATCCTTGAGTTTTGAACCAACATATCAATATCACAAATTTTTCATTTAACCAAAAGTTTAACTGTACAGCTCGTGCAATATAGCTTGAGCTCTGACTTTTGGGTGCGCAGTAAACAGGTGGGAGGAGCTAGCCGAGAGCTCATTATTCTGATGATCTTTGCAACGCACACTTCTGTACAGTCTGTCAGAAAAGTAGGACGTTCATTGGAAAAAAATTTATTACTATATTTATTTGTAATAATGCCTTTTAAAAGTAAAGTCTTAAACCGAGTATTGAGCGGTCAAAGCCGTGAAATAGTTTATAATTTAATAAAATTTATGCAACAAGAGGCAGATACAGGAAGACCAGAAATTGATATCAGAAAGGTTCACGAACGTGTTTTAGCCGCTACAAAGATTAGTCTAAGCGCAATTAAACGAATTAAGCAAGAAGCCAAAAATATCGAATCCGGAGCAGTTAAATCTTTTTCCACGCCAAACAAAAAGCGTGAAAACAGAAAAAGCAAAATAGTCTTGGACGTTGCTTTTCAAGGTGTTTTACGCAGAACAATTCACAATTTTCATAAAACAGAAAAGCAAGTGCCAACTCTAGCGAGAATTCATAAAAAATTTCAAAATGATATCAGTTACCAGGGATGCTTGAACAGTTTAAGAAAAGAAATAAGAAAAATTGGATTTCGTTGGAGAACAATCAAAACCAATAAAAAAATTTTAATGGAGAAACCTGACGTAAGGCATCTCCGCATCCAATTTTTAAAGAAAATGAGAGTTTTCCGTGCAGAAGGACGGCCAATTGTTTATATGGATGAAACGTATATACATTCATCACATACACACCAAAAAGCTTGGAGCGATGAAACAGACGAAGGCGTAAAACAACCTGTATCAAAGGGCACACGCCTAATAATCGTAAACGCTGGAGGAGAAGATGGTTTTGTGCCAAATTCATACGTCAGATGGAAGTCACACTGTAGTACTGGGGATTACCACAATGAAATGAACTACGAAAATTATGAAAAGTGGGTAAAAAACAACCTAGTGCCGAATTTACGCCCGAACAGTGTAGTAGTAATCGACAATGCGCCATATCATAATAAGCAAATAAATAACTGCCCTACATCTGTAACAAAAAAAGAAAACATGAAAACGTGGTTACGTGAGAGAAATATTCCATTTGACGAAACAATGTTAAAACCAGAACTCTACAGTTTAATTAAAATGAGGAAACCAAGGGAGAAAAGTTATACAGGGACATTATTTTAAGTGTCTCATCCAATTGGCGACTTTCCTATCGACCACAATAAAAACACAATTATGTATTCCCTAATAGCTTTTTGTGAAGAAGCCAAATTTGATGTCAAAAAAAATATATGTTTACAAATTTGACAGATATGACGCCATATTGGATTTTCTTAAATGACAACCCTACTTTATAGTATGAGGGCTACATTCGCTTATTTGTTCCAACATTAAAAATGTATAATTGTCAGCATTTATTTTCAGCCGTTCCGGAGATACGAGGCTTCGAAGTTGATGATTTTGTTATCATGGAATTAACAGAAGCTTTAACATTAAAAACTCTATTTTTTTTGGAGATACGTAATTTTTTTTGCGGAGCCTCCTATGCTATTGCCATATATATCAGATGTCAAAAAATTACAGATACGACGCCATTTTGATTTTTTTTTAATGGCGACCCATATTTATAACTACACCAGTGTATTGTATTTCGCAGTCCGATTTCAAAAATATATAATTGTCGATATTTACTTCCAACCCTTACGGAAATACGACCGCATCAAAAACTGCATCGTTCGATTATGTCTTTAAAGTATCTCACCCCATTAAAAAATAAAAGCACTGTGTATAGTATATAGGGTGTTCCATTTAAAAAAACGTATCTCCAAGAAAAATTGAGTTTCTAATCACAAAGCTTCTATTTTTAAAGAAACAATTTTCTTTGTCACAGCTGTCATTGCAAAATTATTTCGCCAACATTTTGTGCTTTATTACTGTTTAAAGTTTAGTTTCCAAACTAACTTTATCGAAATAGAAAAATATGAGTTATAAATAAAGTTAGTTCAGGAAACTAAAATTTAAACAGTAATAAAGCATAAAATGTTGGCGAAATAATTTTGCAATGACAGCTGTGACAAAGAAAATTATTTATTTTTTGTTCCAAAGCAATCTTGACTAAATTGTTTAATTAGAACTTTCCTTTTTTACCATGATTTAAGACAAATCCTAAAATATTTCAAAAACTATGATATTTAGATATATGACATGTTTAGCAAAAAAGTAAGGTTTTCGAAAGATAAATTCTTTTGCCTAAAAAAATTAGGGGGGGTCCCGTTTAAAAAATTGAAATAAAGCATTTTTAAAACTATCGAGTTGTCCAACTTGTAATGAACGCTCTGTATAAAAGATTTAAAAAACATTATTATAGATCAATATATCGTACCTTAAAGTACTTATAACGTAAATTATATTTGCCTAGGGTTTGCACAGGTCGCTATAATTTTTTAACGATACCCTTAAAATTACTAAAATTTCGGAAAAAAAATAATTACTTGGCAACGTTGCATTTCACTTCAAAAATTTTAATAGGGTTGCAAAGTCCTTATTCCATTGAATCATATTCTAGAAAATTATATTGGGTGTCCCATTTAATTTTCTTTCTCATTATTCAGTACCACTTTTTAGAACCAGCCTGTAGATTAGAAAATATTTTTAGATTATGTATCCGAAATAACCCTTTAACTTTTGTATTACACTTTTTTCCCTATCTTTGATAGTTTAGGTGCTATCTAAGACAGACACCTTACTGACACACCCTGTATATAAAAATCGCGATTGCCGCCTAACATTTTTTTGGGGAAATCATTTATTAATAATTCCTCTACTAATTTTCTTACTTCTTCCTGCTCGATACTTGTAAGAGGGAAATTTGAAAATCTCTCTCCCCATTGTAATAAATATTTTTTGTTTTGAACGTCATAAACAGCAAAATTACTTTACATCGGGTAAACTTGAAGCTGCACACTTATTTTTACTAATTAAAAAGTTACCGAGTTCACTTATTGAAGTCAACGCCAGTCAATCTCGCAAAAATACTGTTTTCAGTCACATGATTTGAGCTGGAAATTTAGAGGATATGTCATTAATATCGCTTTTGAGGGAAGAACGTTATCTCAGTTGTCGGTAAACAGCCAGACAAAGAAGGTATGTAGCTTAATTTTTTTAGTGCAAGAAGTCAACACGTATTACAGGTGTGTATTTTTTTTAATGCATGAACTCCACGGGCTAAGAAACATTCGTTTTTTTAAACCTTTTTCCAACATTTTTTCATATAAGTGGCTTTAGTTGGAGTACTGAAACTTGTGATAACAAAAAACCTTCATTGCTTAAACTATATTCAGGTAAAAAGTAGCAACACAGGGTGATTCCTAAGTTGATACTTCGTTTTTAGCTGTGTATAGAAGGCATTAAAATAAACGACATTTTTAAATACCTTTTTTCAAAGAAACTATAAAATAAGGTACATTCATTACATTCATTTATTACACTATGGATCACATACGGTCCTGCATTATCTCGAAGCAGCAGCCGCACTTTGTTGACACTCACCGTAAATTAGCACCATCTCTACTAGTTCATTGTTTTCAAATTTTACCATTTTCACACATCCCTGCGAATTGCCAAATAACTGACCGTCGACTCGTAAATTGCATAACTAATAAGACAAACAACATAAAGTAAAGCAGGCTACGTTTTGATGACCAGGCCCGCACATAGATTTTTTACTTCTGTATATCTCGCTTATTGTTAAGTTTTTTGGAAAAAGGCATTTGAAAATGTTGTTTATTTTAATGTTTCAATGCCTTCTATACACTAAAAAAGACGTATCAACTTAGGTATACGTTTGTCAACATTCATAATTTTCAAAAAATTTTGGAATTGGATGCTTACTTCTGTTGAATCACCCAATTGTAAGTAAAAATTCCAAATACTTTATCGTTACAGATTTTTTTCTGTGTATCACATTAAAGCATATTTTGACTTTTACACTATTCTCAGCTTTAGATCAAAATAATAAATATTAATAACATTATTATGCTGCCTTTACCGTCCTCCAAGCGACATGCATTACAGGGCCCTCTTCTCATCACTAGCCAACACAATCGACTTCTTGCAAACCAATCATCCGAATGCCGAAGTTGCTATCTTTGGCGACTTTAACGTCCACAATGTCAACTGGCTTAAATACTCAAACACCAACGATGAGCAAGGCCGCGAGGCCGAATCTTTTGCGATCAGTTCTGGTCTAACTCAACTCGTAGAAGAACCAACGCGGGTTCCAGACCGAGCTGGGGATTTTGCTAGTCTTTTAGATCTCTTTTTAACTTCAAATCCAGACTTATATACGGTCACCGTACAACCACCATTGGGCTCTTCCGATCACAAACTTATTTCAACCCTAAGCGAGCTGCCAATTATTTCTGAACAACCTCCTAAACCCCGTAAGATTTGGCACTATACATCAGCTAAGTGGGAAGACCTAAAGGACCATTTTCGCAACTTTCCCTGGCTAAGCGTATGCTTTTCTTCGGATGATCCATCTGTCTGTGCAAAGGAGATCTCCGACGTCATTCTAACTAGCATGGAGGCCTTTATTCCTTTCTCCAAAAAGCGCCCTTCCAACGGCAAGCCCTGGTTTAGCAAGAATTGCGAGCGTGCTGTCAGATCTAAAAACCTGGCTTACCGACAGTGGCGTAAAAACCCTACTCCTGAAAATCGCGCCATCTTTGTTACCACCCGAAACCAATGTAAGCAAATGATAGACCAAAGCAAAGAAGCTCATAACAAGAGAATCAAAAACAAACTTCTTGCCAGTCCTAACGGATCAAGGTCCTTTTGGTCAGTCGCTAAGGCCGTCAGCCAAAACTTTACAAAGTCAACTATTCCACCTCTAACACGTTCCGACGGCACAATAGCAACCACAGCCGGGGATAAAGCAAACCTACTTGCTGAACTGTTTTCCTCGCATTCCACTGTAGACTTTCAGGGAAAACCACCACCCAACATTCAATCAGTTCAATCGCAAATGTCTGAAATCGTGTTCCGTCAGCGTCTTGTTAAACGGATTCTTAAAGGACTCGACGTCAATAAAGCTTCTGGTCCAGACGAAATTCCTATCATTGTTCTCAAGACATGCGCCGATGAACTTACACCAGTATTTTGTAGACTTTTCAACTTATCCTACAAAAAAGGAATATTTCCATCCTGCTGGAAGTCGGCGCGTGTCCAGCCCATTCCAAAGAAAGGTAAAAAGACCCTGCCAAGCAACTACCGACCCGTCGCATTGCTTTCAGTAATTTCAAAAGTAATGGAGAAAGCTATTAACCAACAACTCCTAAAGTATCTGGAAGGGCTTAACATTATCAGCGACCATCAATACGGTTTTCGTAAGTCCAGATCAACAGGTGACCTTCTGGCATATGTCACCCATCTTTGGAGCAACACCATCGAACATCATGGAGAATCCCGGGCTGTTGCACTGGACATCTCTAGGGCTTTTGATCGTGTTTGGCACGATGGGCTTCTAAGTAAATTGCGATCCTACGGTATGCCTAATGGATTTTGTTTATGGTTAACCAGCTTCCTTAAGAACCGTTCTCTGCAAGTGGCGATTGACGGGTTTCTCTCAGACACCTTCACCATCAATGCCGGTGTTCCTCAAGGGTCCATATTGTCGCCTACCCTCTTTTTACTGTATATTAACGACCTTCTAGTGAAAACCCAAAATCCAATTTATAGCTTTGCTGATGACAGCACACTTGTCTCATCTTTTACCTTGACTCCCCAAACATCCGCTGCCGACGCACATCTTCGCAGGCAGCATGAAGTATTGCGCCTCAACAATGACCTGGAAGAAATTTTGGCTTGGGGTGACAGTAACCAAGTCGAATTTAATGCTAAGAAAACCCAGGCAGCAGTCTTCTCCAAAAAGGTTAACATTGCAGAACCGGATATAGTCATGGCAGGACACGGGGGTCAATCTGGGAGGTAACATGTCTTGGCATGATCACGTTGCCGCAATTGCCAAGACAGCTGCACAAAAACTTGGTGTACTTTTCCGCACCAAAAGGTTGTACAAACCTCATCAACTTTTGACACTCTACAAAGCCCAGATTCGACCATCATTAGAATATTGCTCTCATGTCTGGAGCTCTGCACCCAAGCACACCCTTCGGCTACTGGATTCCATTCAAAGGAGAGCCGTTCGTCTGATCGGCGACCCCGAGCTGACCAAGACCCTCGATAGCCTGGAGCATCGAAGACAGGTTGGTGATTTGGCTCTCTTTTACAGATATTTCCATGGCAGGTGTTCGACTGACATTGCCCACTTGATTCCACCTAGAGCAATGCAAAACAGAAATACACGGCGAACCGCTGCCGCTCATCCATATGTTGTTCAGCTTAGTACTCCTCGAACTTCATTGTTCAAGAATTCTTTCATCTGGAGAACGTCATCTTTGTGGAATGATCTTCCTGAGGTCGTGTTTCCCAATGAATACAATCTTCAACGTTTCAAGACCAACGTTAATCGCTTTTTTCGCACTCGCACCGCTCCCAGAGCGCCTTAAAGGATTTTTCCTACAGTGCAGGTGTTTTATCATAAAAAAAAAAAAAAAAATTGAAATCAATGAAGCGCAATATTCCTAATAACAGGAAACCGATAATTTATTATTTAGGCCGATATATTGTATCCAATTCACGAAATACCACTAGTAAATCTCCGAAAAACAAAAAGATTTTCAGCGGGTATTTCCTCGATTCGGAGTTGTTATTGGCAATAGTCACGGAAATGACTCTCACTTCCGGTCCCGGAACGGAAATGGCATCGCTATGAAATAGAGCGCCAGCGGCTCTTGTGGGAATTACCGATGGAGCAACGAAATGGTTTAGTGTCTCATTAAGAGCATCCGACCAAATGTTTATTAATTATGACCAGTTTGCTCACTCTTAACTTGAACTTTGCTGTCAATCCCACATTATAAATCGACCATTTCTGATATTTTTACAACTTTAGAATATTCTTCGGTTTAAACCTACGTTCAACCTAAAGTTTAAGAGGACTTTATAAAATTTGGCCTTAAGAGTTTAAATTCTCTCGATTTTGAATGAATTTGTTGGTTTTTTAGCGGCGCAGACGAAAAACTTTCGGGGCCACGCCCAAAGCTAGTTTAAAATTCACCTAACTATTATCAAATTTCGAAAATTAAATTATTACCTCTCCCACTCTTCATGATTGGATTAAATTTGTTTTTGTAACTTTTTTTTTTGATATTCCTAGCTGGCTCTTTATTAAAAAAAACATTTTTTATATGTTTTGTGAAAAATGTGAATATTGTTGTCAATCCAAAATTTTAACATAGGGCGTATGTATGACTTTAACCAGCGTTTTTCGGGCTCAGTTTTTCATGATTAAAAATAAAGTAAATATCGCTCACCACGCCAAAATTGATGATTTTTTCAGAAACCATAACTTTTAGGAGCATAGATCTAAGAGCAGTATTTGGTGCATATGCTTAGGTTTTTAAATACTCCTTCTTACGTGCCGTTTTGTATATTCATAATAAAGCATTCTCGTTTCTTCCCGCACTATTTTTTTTATTATGAATTATCACTCTTCTTCCATAAAAAATGCATCAATTAAAATTTTTACTATAATTTTTTTTAAAATAATTGTTTTCCGTTTTTGTTTTAAATTTTTTATTATTGCATTGCATATTTTTGTTGATTTAAAAGAGCTTTACAAGAGGGAAAACGGAACAAACAAGTATATAATAGAAAAATACTATAAAATATTGTTATTTTTACTCGTTTTCCTTTAAAATTACATCATACATCAATAACTAAAACGATATGCGTCTGAAATTTTAATCTTTATATAAAACAGGATCTTTAGAAGGAAAAGATTAAAAACTAAACATTTCCTACAAGACCTTTGTAATCTAAGCCAAGAATACATTATTTAAAGATTTAAATTAAGTCCAAGCGCGAGACGAGAAATTAGGTTGCAATTAGACTCGAGCTTTGAGGCTCCCCTAAATACGTCACTGATATGATCCCCTTGTAATATTGGTCGCTAGCCGCCACTGTCAACTCCAATGTCAATTTCTTCATTAAATTGACATACTGTGTAATATTAAAGTAACATTTTTCAAAACGAACAAACTCGATAATCGGCTTTGGCCATCTTTAAACCTCGAAATGACATATGCGCGGCAATACGTCAACCGTGGATTACGGATTATATTTTCTGACTTTGTAATCCCCATAAATAGCCATGAATATGGAAAGACTATGAAAGCGTGAGCGATAATCCGTCTTATTCGGTGCACAACAAATGTTTGGGTTTCGGACATACATAAGTTGTGCACTTTTAGACATTGTGAAATTGGATCTCGTTTTATTTGAAAGAGGGTGAAAATATTAGCCACAAAAGGGTAGGAGTGGCGGCGTGTATATCGTTGTATCAATACGTACCTACCACTTAAAAACTAGCAATAAATAGTTTCTATAATAAAAACTATTTCTAAAGATATATTTGTACTTACGTACAACCACTACGATGTTAATAATTCCTTCAGATATTGCATGAAGATATCCCAAATTGTGTCCAAATGCAGGAACGCAGAGTTTGTCCGCCGTCCTAAAAAACGCGTGTTCCAAGTATAACAAATCAAATATCAGATTAAAGAGAGCCAATCTTGTTCCGAAAAGAGAATGCTCAATAAAAATTTGTTATTGTCATTTGGAGTTAAAACATTTTATTGAAATAAATCTGCCAAACTTTATTCAAATATAAACATGGATTAAACCAAAACTTACTATAACTGGTCAAATTTAAGTACTTGAGAATTGAAGATTAAGAGAATGTTTTTTATCAAGAAAAGATAATGGGCCTTGAATTGAGAGATTTTTTTTCTGTGTACTATCATGCTTAAACTCTTACACTACCTCTTTTAAAAATTCCTTCGTTACTTACATTTCATGCGTAGTTACACTTAACAAATCAATTGTTAAAACCATAATCTTATCAATACAATCCTTCTCGCTCCTATTCATCTATTCTTCTTATGTCAACCTTGAGATTTCCGTTACACTTCGAAATCGCCGATTTTAATTTCTTTGTTTGGCCTGAACTGTCACTTTGGCAAGATTGAACGCCCCGATAGGATCCTGCTATACTGACCGTTGGGTGCCGTTGGTATCTGTACGACATGATAAAGGCAAGAAACTCTGAAAATCTAAAATATTTGTTTGTACGATTTTACGGAGTATACCCCTCGCGAGTAAATAAGGTTTCGTATTTTGTTTATGAGGCATACTCTATAGTCTATTTCAGAAAGGTGTAGAGTAATAAAAGCGAACACACCCAACGAATATTTAAGCCACTTTTATAATTTAGCATCAAGTACAGGTAGTACCACCGGGGTTTGGGTCAATTTATGGGTTTTGCCTATTGTTATCCATTCCCAAACACTGAAAATGGTTTGACAAATGCTTGCATTATGTATATAGTATTAGGTACACTTATTTTTTATTAAACATTATAAAAAAAATACAAAATACATTATACAGAAATTAAATTATAAAAAAAACATAATACCTACTCTTCGTCATCTGAGGAACTGTCATCCTCTCTTGACGGTATAATTAACGGGTCGACGGTCCGATCGATCAAATTCAAATTCAAAATATGCTTTATTAATCATAACAGTTTATACTCTTGTTGACAAAGCTGAAAAACTTAGAACTAAATAAAATAAAAGTCAAAATGAAATGTACACAACAATAATAAAATCTATACGACAATAATAAAATCTACATAATTTCATGCTAAACAAAATATATACCTACAGAGAAAATTATACAAAAGCAAATAAAGGACAATACATAAACCGAACTATTACAAACTTTCTACAAAATACTCAGATACGGTGTAATACACGTGTTCCAATAACAATTTTTTGACCTGAATTCGAAACTTTAAGTAATTAGTTAAGGATTTTATACTAAGAGGGAGATGATTAAACATCTTTTTTGAATTGTATATAATAGAATTATATACAATAGCGCTAGTTGGCAAAGGTAAAAGAATATCATGAGTATTCCTAGTCTGGTAAGCCAACACATCTCTCTTGTATGCATCCCTCCTCTTAAAAATTAGACAACAAGATTCCAATATGAAAAGGCACGGCAATGTTAATATTCTGTGTTTCCGAAACAGAGGCCTGCAAGGCTCCCTAGGACCCACACCGGAAAGGCATCTGACAGCCCTCTTCTGAATTAAAAATACTGACCTAAAATCAGGTGGTCAAGATCACATTTTCTCCTCTTCTTTAAAGACATGATGGACTGCCAGTTTTTTGGTGTCACTTCCTTAATGGCTTGATCTCTTTCATTTTGAATGTCGTGTTGTGTCTTGCTACAAATCCTTTCACTTGCGCCCATATAAGTTCTATAGGATTTAGTTTGCAATGATATGGCGGTGTGCGCAGCACAGTTACACTATGTTTTTTAGCTATATATCTTCCACGGCATATTTCATGAAACGATGTGTGTGTAAATTTGCTAACCTAGTTCCTTCTTTATCAAATTATCTTCTTCTTTGGTTAGTTATCACAAATAATTTAATACAGAAAATTTACCGACGCTTATGGCCGACGCCGAAATTGAGCCGAACTGGACGGAATTTCCCATTTTATTACTCTACATCTTTCTGAAATAGACTATATTTAATTATTTAGGGGTCGTCTATTAGAGGTCTGTTCCCACAAGCGAGCACGGACAAGTTACCGACCGTTTGACAGTTCTCTAGCCAATCCGAACACCCAGAAATCCGCATCCGAGTCTATTGCGCAGAATCCTGATTGTCACGGATTCTCCGTGACAGCTGTGGGAATAAACCCATAGTATATTTTGAATAAAGTGACCGGCAAAAAGTTGGACCCATATGGGAAACTTTTATTATTGAAATTGTAAAAAAACTTTTTATGCTGATAGCCTCAGCATGATTGGCAACCTAAAAACTTGTTTCAACATTAGTCACGTGACTACTCGGTTGTCTGGGGAAAATTGAAAAGTACATATTTTGTCGTGAAAATCTGGTATTAGAGTACAAGATATTGAAAAAAATTATTTGAAAAAAGTGTTTAGATTTAAATTTTATGCCGGTGTGCAAAGTTTAAAACAAAAATTCAAAAAAAATATCCGCCTGCCGCTAAAAAACCTTCTTTTCTATTTACTTATACGGACACTAAACTTTACTATTTATTAAAAAAAATATAGTTTTTCCCGTCACAGAAAAAAATAGTGTATTATACACGGGAAAAATATTAGATTTTAGCTCCGCTTCCGCTTCGCGTCGGGAGACAATACAACCTCGAGCTAAAATCTAATGCTTTTTTCCCTTGTATTATAAATAACTATTTTTAATTTTAAAAAATATCAACTCAAACTCTTTTTTGCTGGATATAAGATGGTTACGGCCCTAATTATATTGCAGAACTATACAATCCGTCTTCTTAGTTCTTCCTCAGCCTACCCACCGACCACCATTTGTCTGGAAGAAATCGAAAAGGTGATCCGGGCAGCCGCCGGATTCCGTGTCTAGATCGTATCGGGCCCGAATTAGTAAGACAAGACTGTCGAATCGGCGCTATCGGCTTGTCATCTGCCGATCCTATCTCTGCTAATCCGGACAGACCAGAAAGGCACCTTTATTTCGTCCTTTTGCTTTCCGAAATATTTCTGTCAGCTTTTATGTCTCTTTTTAATTTAGTGTTTTTAATATAGAAATTAAATTAAAACTTTTGTTAGCTAGCAAAAAAGATGCGCATCAATAAACTGGCTTGCCATCCGTTGGCGATGATGGTTCTTATGTGAATATCATTTTTTACTTCTTTAACTTATAGACAATAGCACAAAAGTCAAATAATAATAAATGACTTTTATTAAAACAAGAAAATGGCAATTATAAGAATAAATAAAAATTATTTCAGTATCCAAATTACAAAAAAACTAAACAAAATGTTAAATTTCTGTTTTCATCAATGGGAAGGTAGTAGGTATATTTATTGTAAGGCATACAGTGGCGTATTTGGAGCCTAGGAGCTCGGGTCTAAGAGCGTTTTCACACGGCGCCATATCACTACCATATATCGCGCGCGATAAATGGTCGCAATATTGCTTTATACCAAATTATGTGTTCTCTAATATCGCTTGTGTGTGAAAATGACTCATTAGAAAACACATAATTTGGTGTAAAAGCAATATTGCGACCATTTGTCGGGCGCGATATATGGTGAAAACGCTCAAGAGTCTAATTGCAACCTACTCACGCTTGAACTCTTAATTTAAAACTTTAAATAATGTATTCTTGGCTTACAAAGATCTTGTAGAAAACGTTTAGTTTTTAAACTTTTCCTTCAAAAAGTCCTGTTTTATATAGAGATTAAGAGCGTTTTCACACGGCACCATATATCGCGCGCGACAAATGGTCGCAATATTGCTTTTACGCCAAATTATGTGTTTTCTAATGAGCCACTTTCACACACAAGCGATATTAGAGAACACATAATTTGGTGTAAAGCAATATTGCGACCATTTATCGCGCGCGATATAAGGTGCCGTGTGAAAACGCTCTTGGGCTTCGGACGCATATCGTTTTAGTTATTGATTTATTACGCAATTTTTTAGCAAAACGAGTAAAAAGAATAATATTTTATAGTATTTTTCTAATATATACTTGTCTGTTCCGTTTTCCCTTTTTTAGAGCTATTTTAAATCAACAAAAATTGAAATAAAATATTAAAGTAAAAATTTTAATTGAAACATTTGTTATGGAAGAAGTGTGATAATTTATAATAAAAATAATAGTGCGGGAAGCAACGAGAATGCTTTATTATGAATATACAAAACGGCACTTAAGAGGGAGTATTTCAAAACCTAAGCATTTACATCAAAAACTACTCTTAGATCTACGTTACTACTACTACTACATACGTCTCATGTTAAAATTTTGGATTGACACCAATATTCATATTTTTCACAAATATAAAAAATGTTGTTTTTTTAATAAAGAGCCAGCTAGGAATATCAAAAAAAAAGTAAAAAAACATTTACAAAAACAAATTTAATCCAACCATGCAAAGGGGGAGAGGTAATAATTTAATATTCAAAATATTTTAAATTAACTTTGGACGTGTCTCCGAAAATTTTTCGACTGCGGCGCTTTCCTGACTGTCTCTCTCTCCAGAAAAAAAAATTGTCCTACTTAGGCCTCCCCCCGAGCATATTTTCTGGCTACGCCACTGAGAGTATGTATGCTGTTGCCAAATATATTAGCCCTTTCCAAAAAAAAATTATTAAAGGTGTTTTTTTGGCATGTTTCAAACGTGCAGGTGGTTTAGGCCGCTTAAATAGCGGTCCAGTACAAACATGGGGTAAATTAATTATTATTTAATAAAAAAAACATCGATGACTCTCTGCATTCCGTTCTATTCTTTGCAATTTTGGAGACCTTATGACATCAGTAGTGGTACTTTGCGCTGGGTTCCTGGACACTTCAATATAGATGGCAATGAGGCTGCCGATGCGCTCACTAGAGAGGGTGCGGGCATGTCATTTATTTTAAACGTCAACATCTCAAAAACAATTAAATTTAGACATATGATATATTATACAAAATCTGCGTTGAATTTAATAGGGAATTAGAAAAGAATATAATATATAGGGTGTCCATGAAAAAAAAAACATGGTTGTAATGAGAGATTATATTTAATTGTAAAAAAAGTCTTAACGTCCAATTACATCTACTTAACAAAGGTTTCCAGGTATTTCTTATAGTATCCAATGAGGGCTTAGTACTAAAACAAGCTGGGTTCGGGTGTACAGTGGCAGCTTCCTTGAACTTCCTCTTTCTCCACAAGAAATTTCTGGAAACCTTTGTTAAATAAATGTAATCTAATGGAATAATACCGCGCACGAACTAAACACATGACTGTACCCCTCTTAGTTAGCTTAGCTGGTATAAATAGAGCTGTCGTTACTAGTGGCGGATCAAGGGGGGGGGGGGGGGGGCTATAGAATAAGTAACTAATAGATTCATTAATGATAGTATAGTCTATTCCAGAATTTTGTAGAGTAATAAAGGTATGCAACGGGACACAGAGTGACCCAACGAATATTTAAGCCACTTTCATAATTTGGCATTGATTTCATTGCAAAATTCTTTCTTTTCATCAAGTGCAGGTAGTACCACCCGGGTTTGGGTCAATTTATGGGTTTTGCCTATTGTTATACATTTACAAACACTGAAAATGATGTAACAAAGACGTGCATTATGTACATAGTATTAGGTACACTTATTTTTTATTAAACATTATAAAAAAAAAATACAAAATATACATTATACAGAAATTAAATTATAAAGAAAACATAATATTCTTTGTCGTAACGGGTCGACGGTCCGATCGATCAGGTGGTCAAGATCCCACATTTTTTCCTCTTCTTTAATGACATGAAGGACTGTTTTTCGCCAGTTCTCTGGTGTCACTTCCTTAATGGCTTGATCAAACAGTAGCTTAATTCTTTCATTTTGAATATCGTGTTGTGTCTTGCTACAAATCCTTTTACTTGCGCCCATATAAGTTCTATAGGATTCAGTTCACAACGATATGACAGTGTGCGCAGCACAGTTACACTATGTTTTTCAGCTATATATTCCACGGCATATTTCATAAAACTATGCTTGTGTAAATTTGCTATAGCTAATGGTCCCTTCTTTATCATATTATCTCCTTTTTTTTTTTTTTGGTAGTTATCATAAATAATTTAATGCACAAAATTTACCTACGCCCAAGGCCGACACCGAGCCAAACCGGAAGGAATTTCCCATTTTATTACCTTGCGGAAATATACTAGGTATTGATAAAAATACCCATTCGTTCACTTCAGTAAAATTTGTAGATTTTTTGCTAGGTTATAATGGTTTTGGGGGCGCCTAACAGGACATCACCCCTTTATAAGATCCATCTATGTAGATGATAGCCATAAACTTTTTCATACACTAATAATATTAAAAATTGAAGATAGTAGAAATCGGGCTTTTGTAAAAAAATCAAATCAAAACTTCTAGAAAAGATGCACCGCTCACGAAAAGTTCAGGAACAATTTCAATTAAATCAACAATATTATTTTTGTTATGGTATGAAATTTTTCTATACTGAATATAACACGAGATTAATCAGGATTTTTTTCAAAATACTTTCGAACTGGAAAACTTCCGACACTAAAAATTATAGCGAACGCTTTCCGTCTTTCAGACTTTTTATTGGCGAAGTCGACACTCGTACATACATTGTCGGGTCCCGGTTATCCCGGTTATTCCCGTATTTATAGGTAGTAAATTCGGAGGCCGCGTTCCCCCAAAACGGGGCGATAAAAGCATATCTGTGTTCGCGGCCTGAGTGAATTTACACAGAGGAGGGCGGCTGGGGTGCACATAGGCGCCGAAAGGGCGAGGGATACGTATACCCGGAAAATTAATCTAATCTTTTTGCAAGAGTGAGACATTAAATAAAATATCCAGGAAAAATATTGCATCTAATCTTTTAGGGGTCTATAATCGGTTTTGCGTCTGCATCACATTATTTATTATGTTTACGCAAAAAAGAAGAAGTGTTTTTTGACATTTGCGCCATTTACGAACACCGAGAGAAATATTTCAAAATTAGTTGCTGAGGCTCGGCTGTCACCAAATATCACCTTTTATATTTGATTAAACAAGGGCAAATTTGGTATAAATGGATAGTTAAAGGTTCCATTATATTAACACAAATTATGGTTTATTTTGAAAATTAAAGGTATTTCTAAAAATCTGCTACATGAGAAACATAGTCAAAGTCTTAGTGTTTAGTCCAGGCGAATGAGGTGTCTGAATCGTTTAAATAAAATCGTTATTTCTACAAAATTATTGTTTAAATTAATAGAAACAGTGTATTTGAAATAGCTTCAAGCTTATGAACATGCATGGAAAACTAGAATACCTAATACAATAATCGAAATAGTAGTTTGTACAACAAGAGTGGATATGATGTCCATATCGCACGAGGAAGTAAATTAAGCACGACGCCGTAGGCGGAGTGCTCAAACTTCCGAGGGCAATATGGACAATCCACTCGAGTTGAACAGTATATTTTTTCTACGACCAAACTTACAAACCTTATGCTAAAAAATGTAAAAAAAAGTTTGACCATTGGATCCATAGTACAACGCCCTAACTCTCTCGACTATCGAGACATTAAGCTAATTATGGGAAAGCCAACTGATAAATGATGCTACATGAAATTAATTTTTTATGCCCATGCAGCCGGTTGCATTATTAATAAATCTATTATAAATGCGTCTAGATTTTATTATATTGAACAAATTAATAACAAATTGTACCATATGCATTTAAATTATATAATTTAGTGTCTTGAAAAAGAAGGCGGAGCCTCAGTAAATATAGTATACTGTGATTGGTCAGTGCTTTTAAATACACCGCAAAGAAAATAAAGAAATGTAATTTTCATAACAGTGTTGTCAACTAATGGAAAATTTCCGGGTTAGTGAGAACAAAGCACAGAGGAATGATAGGTCGGCGCTGTCTCCAAAGGGAAAAGGGAAATTTTTACGCACAGTATGCCTGGAATTTTTGTGGAAATATGACCATTCCAAGGGCGGATTAACGGTTGGGAGTAGAGGTAAAGTACCCCATTACCCTCCCCCCTCGGCTTTACAAAAGTGCCTTAAATCTTCCCCAGTGGGCAGTAGCGCCACTGGACACTTTTTTTGGGAGGGGGGCCTAAGACCCGTGTAGATACTCTACACGGGTACACCTTCTGCGATGTCTTCTAAAAACATACCGCGTAATATTCCAGAAGTTGACTTCTATATAGAAAAGGATGTAAAAACACCAAATTGGTCTAGAGGGGCTAATCTAAATTCAAGGGGAGCTAAGCTCCCCCCCCCTCCCCCCCTTAGTTGAATATTTATTTTGATCTATCGCGGGGCAATGTCGTAACAACCCGGATTTTATTCCCAAAACTTGTGTAAATAAATGTCGCTAGGACGTCGTGTGGCAATACGTCAAGTCGACAATACCGACGTTGACCCAACGTTAATATATGCTACTTGGGGAACTTTTTCTGGCACACGATTTTTCGAGCTACGTAAAATTGACAATTTTTAGCAATTCCTGGATGAAATAAAGTGTCACATGTTTGATGAATGGGACCCGGTCGTAAAACTCGGGACTGTTACTAATTATCGTCTCGTAAAATTAAGTCGTTTCCGAAAACTGAATAAAACTACTTCTTCACCCGCGTCTCTATATTTTCCCGTTAAGTTATACACACATTCCGAAATTTACGATAATGTATCTTACACGCAGGCTAAATGGAAATCTGTACTCAGCTTGTCGCTTTATGTCTACTCTGCGCGACCCGAATATTCACCAAAATAAAAGTTTTATGTCAAAGCGGAGCACTAATAAAATTTACATTAGGAACTAATAGAAGCGGGCATAAAGGGGTTTGCTTTTATGGGACGACTTACTTCAAGGTGTATACAGGGTGAGCAACCACTATAAAAAAGGTAAATTGTCCAAAACTCTTCTGTTATTCAAATCTTTTTATTATTAAGTAAAAATAAAACTATTGTTGAAACAATTTTTTCCCATAATAAAAAAATAAATTCAAATACGTTTTAAAGCATTCTTGTTCCGAATATAGAAACCATATTGAAAAATAATTCCAGGAACTTTTAATAGAAGAAAAAAATATTTTTTGAATTAAATATTTTATTACATTACTGAAGGTCACATTAAATCAATTTTATACAAAATATTCAAGATATAATTATTTTGTTTTAAAGAATATTATGTTATATTTTAGTGTTTAATTGTAGTTTAGCTTTTCAGTCATAAAAATTGAAATATCACTTGTCCTAAGCAGAAGCTACACAAAAATAACCTTTGTGTTTCTCAAACAAGTGTTATTATCAGTGGCGTAGCCAGAAAATATGCTCGGGAGAGGGGGGGGGGGGCTCAGTGGGCGTAAGTAGGACATTTTTTTTCTGGAGAAAGAAACAGTCAGAACTACCTAGTGAAGAAGGTGGAAAAGCGCCGCAGGCGAAGAATTTTCGGGGCCACGCCCAAAGTTCGTTTAATATTCACCTGACTACTATCAAATTTCAAAAATTAAATTATTAACTCTCCCCCTTTGCGTGGTTGAATTAATTTTGTTATTGTAAATGTTTTTGATATTTCTAGCTGGTTCTTTATTTAAAAAAAACATTTTTTATATTTGTGAAAATATGAATATTGGTGTCAATCCAAAATTTTACCATAAGACGTATGTATGACTCTAACCAGCGTTTTCGGGCACAGTTTTTCATGATTAAAAATAAAGTAAATATCGCTCACCACGCCAAAATTGATGATTTTTTCAGAAATCATGTATTTTAAGAGCGTAGATCTAAGAGCAGTTTTTGGTGCAAAAGCTTAGGTTTTGAAATACTCCTGAAGTGCCGTTTTGTATATTCATAACAAAGCATTCTCGTTTCTTCCCGCACTATTTTTTTATTATAAATTATCACACTTCTTCCATAAAAAATGTTTCAATTAAAATTTTTACTTTAATTTTTCTCTTTAAAAATAAATAACTACCTAATTGTTTTTTGTTTTTGTTGTAAAAATATTTTATTGCATTGGGTTATATTTTTGTTGATTTAAAATAGCTCTAAAAAAGGGAAAACGGAAGAAACAAGTCTATAATAGAAAAATACTATATAATATTCTTTTTACTCGCTTTCCTATAAAATTGCATCATAAATCAATAACTAAAACGATATGCGTCCGAAACCTTAATCTCTATATAAAACAGGACTTTTAGAAGGAAAAGTTTAAAAACTAAACGTTTCCTTAAGGCCTTTTCACATTAGGTGCAATTGCAAGAAAAAATTGCCTGAAAGCATGCGCTTTGTCGACGTGTTAAACAGCTGATGCACGTTTTAAATGGGAAAACGTACATCAGCTGATTAAGATAAATTAGGTTGCAATTAGACTTTTAGACCCAAACTCCTAGTATCGGGGGGGGGGGGGGGGGGGGGGGTTGCAGCCCGGCAGCTCCGCCACTGGTTATTATAAAGTTTATTTATAGAATTATTAAAAAAAATGTTACAAGAAGCTAATTTATTGCACAAAAACCGAATGTTTTAAACGAAATTTCATAATAAATTAAATTAATGGTTCTTATTGTTGGTTCAATACATTCATTTAGAAAGGGGTGGGAATACTGCAAATCGACACATCGGCGTCGCATCATTTAGTTGATTCCTCTTGGCTTCGCGTTGGTTTGGTAATTTTTCTGTTATTTGTGCATGCATGTGAATTGTAAAATTATGGAAGACATACTAAGTTAAAAAAATGTCGCGATTTTCGAAGAAGTTAAGGGTGGTTGCGTTAATCTGATACCGGATTCTTAAGGAAAAAGCTAAAAAATGAAAATGAAATTAAAAAAGTTATTCCAATTTTCAGAGTACAATAAAATATTTCGAAGAAGCTGTCCATTTTCTCTAAGTGACCCGATTTAAGTATAAGTAATAAAATACAGGCACAAAGTCATGGTCTCATAAAAATTCCTTTTAATAATGTCAGGAGTACATGTTTCGCCCGTACCTGAGCATCATCAGACCCAACGTATATATTATTTATAATTTTGATTTAAAACCCATTTATAACACTCTCTATATAGGTTAGTATAAATTATGCTACCTACTTCAAAAGACATTTTTTAAAGAAAATTTTCCGTGTTAAAGAGTCTGGATTCTGCACGGAAAGCAGGAAGCGGGGAATCCGTGGCTTTCCTTAATGAAATCTCTAAATCAGGAGGCTTTTACTAAGATTTCCCATAGGAATCCGCAAAGGATCGAGTCACGCAACGCGGTCGGCATGCGAGCTATCGAAACCACCGCCAACTATTATACTAGTCTGTGCTTCGATTCTTTTTAAGAAATGTTGAAAAATAGATTTTTTCGCGAATATATTATGTATACAGGGTGTCCTAGCGAAGGATGCACCCTACAGGGATCTCGTAAACCATAGAAGATACAAAGATGATTAAATTAGAAAAAAGTAAATTCTGCTGTGTTTTCAAATTTAAAAAACTTGGAATTTGGGCAAGACCAAATTTTCACGATTTGGTGTTTATTTTTTTCTGACTCTATTTGAAGAGATATGTTAATATAAAGTTTAGATTCTCATCACCATTTTTTGTCCTCTACAAGTTGATGCAATTTGATTTTACCGAATTCTCTGCTGCTGTTCCTTCCTGACGAACGCGTAAAATCAACGACCTTGCACGGCCCTATTCCACTCGCTGTGTAACCGAAAACAGGCTGAAATCTCGTTGGTTTATCCGCAAATGTATTGTGACAAACGGCAAAGCGCCAACGTAAAGTGAAAGACGCGGCAAGTGGACCCGACCGCGATAAAAATTGGCATATGAAATAGCGGCTTTTTTGACCCGAATTACAAAAAAAACTAGAAGATATTGAATTTCTGTTTTTACCAATGATCTGATGAATCTATGAGAGTGTGAGAAAGTTATTTTCATCCAAAAAAATCCAGGATAGAAATATAAGTTAATGAAAACCTTTAAAATTAATTTTTTTATTATAAATTACTTATTCACACTCACATCCATTCTTAACAAACATTAACCAGGGTTCGGGGTCAAGAGAACCCAATATTTTTAATATACTCTACAGATTCCTAAGTTGATATAATTTCTGTTTTAGCTGTGTATAGAAGGCATTAAAATAATAACACAATAAACAACATTTTTAAATACCTTTTTTCAAAAACTTAAAGAAAAAATAAGGTATGGATCAAATACGGTTGCCCGTTGAATAACATTAAGAAAACTTCTGAGTGTAGGATGAGCCCGCAAAGGAAAGCGTTCTGCTAATAATCTCGAAGCAGCAGCCGCACTTTGACGACACTCACCGTAAATTAGCACCATATCTATTAGTTCATTAATTTCAAATTTTATCATTTTCACGTGTCACCAATTTAAATTTAGCTTGCTTCAGAAAAGCATATCGCAGCGAATTGCCAAATAACTGACCACCAACCCGTAAATTGCATGACTAATAAGACAAATAACATAAAGTACAGCATGCTATGTTTTGATGACCAGGCCCGCACTTAGATTTTTAACTTCTGTATCTCGCCTATTTTTAAGTTTTTTGAAAAAAGGAAGGTATTTGAAAATGTTGTTTTGTTTGAATGCCTTCTATACCGTGTTTAACAGGATCATGGTACACCCCCGTATCTCCGTTAGATTTAAAGGTAATTGATTGAAACTTGGGATATTCGATATACATAATAAGCGGCATTTTTTGACCTACAAATAATTTTTTTTTCACTTCCGGTTTCGCCGGAAGTAACACCAACTTTCGATTTTTAAATGGAACACCCTGTATATTATTACATTTTTGAATTACGCATAATTTTCTGAATTCAATGATACTACAAAAGTGATATTTCAAGCGTAAAAGATATTTATTATTTAATTTTCCATTTAAGTGTGCCATGACGGTTCCGATTTATTCCAATTGATCTGTCTAATGCTAGAAAAATCAAAATACTAAATTGCGTTTTTTATAAGCAAATAAAATTCATCGTAATCGTTTTTGGGGTAAAACTCAATTTTTCCAAATGGAACCATATTGGTACCGTGGTACCATTTCTTAGTACTATTAATAAGGAATTTATTCATACCTGGTAATAACATGTGCAATAGATACAATCAAAATTACAGCTAAAAGAAAATAAAATTATTTTGTTCTAATTTAATGCTAAGAGATTACTAAGGAGGCTTTGAAAACAATGAAATTATTCAGATTGTCAAATAAGTATTCGGTGATTTATCGGTGTTTTTATTGTGTATTGGAAAAGTCTTTACATTTGTTGTTATTTTTGTTCAAAATGCGATGAATTTTATTTGCTTATAAAAAACGCAATTTAGTATTTTTGACGAGACTTCGATTTTTTTAGCATTAGACAGATCAACTGGAATAAATCGGAACCGTCAGAAAATTAAAAATTAAATAATAAATATTTTTTGCGCTTGAAATGTCACTTTTGTAGTATCATTGGATTCAGAAAATTATGCAGAATTCCGGCGAAACCGGAAGGGAAAAAAAATCACTTGTAGGTCAAAAAATGCCGCTTATTATGTATATGGGATATCCCAAGTTTCAATCAATTACCTTTAAAACTAACGGAGATACGGGGGTGTACCATGATCCTGTTACACACGGTATAGAGCTAAAAAAGAAATATCAACTTAGGAATCTACCTGTATAGATATAATTTCGCATGGAGCTAATTTGTAACTTTCAAGAATAGTTTAGAAATATTGTTCGTATGCTCTTAAAAAAAAATAAAGAAACCTGAATCATATTGTGGCCTATTTTCCTAGCTAATGTTTTCGATATATTTGTTAAGTCATGTATTTCCTCAAAAATTAGAAAAAAACCGCAGGCGCTCAAATTTGCGTATCTACCCAGATCTGCGCCCTCCCATACTCAATATCCCCGAGCCGCCACTGCGAACTTCTTGTTTAATTTTTAAGAGTAGGAATGTTTTATGTAACTTCTGGTTTGATTTTTGCATAACTTTATGTCTTTGTTTCCATTATTTCTGTAAAATATTTAGAGCTGTTAGGGTATAGTGTAGTTGTTATTCACAAACATGCAAACAAATAAATATTTGTCCACGTATAAGATGCATACACTTCTTTGTCCACGAAGTGAGCAATTTGCAATGCAATGTAAAACGCACCATTAGTTTTTGGAACGAGATAAATTGTTTAGAAAATACCAACTATATTACACGAGGTAAACAAACTCTATAACGACGCCCCATCAATTTTAATTTTTTCTACCATTCAACTGTCCATGAGCAAAAGAAATGAACATTAACGTGATACCTAATTTACAAATTGCGACGTGGTAATCTCCGAAAAGAGGAAAAACTCGCCTGGAGGCAATTTCCGTTTAATTTTCACCCTTTTCCTGACGACGGGCGGCAGGGTTATCGATCCTAGCACACCCTGTTACGCAACCAGGTAGGGCTATAAATATCGAGCAATATTTAAGAGGGAATGGATATACTATTACTCTTATCACAAAACTTCATGAGTATGATATGCCTTTACGCATAGGCTTTCGAATGGGGGGCAAGGGCCCCATCCTATATGGCCAAAGAATTATCATCTGTTATAAAAATACCATTTCAATGTCAATATTTTCTACATAATACAGAATATCTTTGATTTTATTTCAATTTTACTTGATTTTCAATAAAGTTTTCGCCTGAGGTGCCTTTTTTCTAGATTTCTACACTGTACCATTTTTTATATTATTGCACATAGGTAATAACCTATGTTTGAAAACGTTTGGCTATACCGGGTGGGGTGTCCCATTATGGATGACCACCGGCCGTATCTCGGAAACTACTGGGCATAGAAACTCGGGAAAAAAAAGGTAACTGAAGGGGCCATAAAAAAATCATGGAAATAATTTTTAAGCTCCGCATTTTGCCGCAAGAGGGGTAATTGACAAGTAAATTTGAAAATTTTACATATCTCCGAAAATTCCACATTAAGGTATATCTTTGGTAACAACATTAAAAAGCTTAGACAACAATTATGCATCATTTTGGTCTTATGCTCATTGGCGTACCCACTTTAATAAGAGGGGGGAAGCTGTTGAAAGTGTAATAATTTAAATCGCTGTAGCTTATAAACGACTTATCTGATTTTAGCAAACTAAAGACTGTTTGGAAGAGAAATGTATGCACTTTCACCAATCGTATTTAGTTGTCCATAATAGTTCTAAAAATGCTAGAGGGCGCAATTTGTAATAATAACAACACATTTTTTGATTTTACTCCGTAAAAATAAATCATACGGTATAATCATAATACCATAATCGAAAAGTAGATGAAATTTGCTAGACACAATATTTAAACCGCAGCTCGATATCTCCGTTCGTTTCAGCGGTATCGCCAATAGAATAATTTTTAAAACTTTAAATGAAGAAGCGGTTATATATTTTTTAGAAAAAAAGTGGGATGCCACTGATATTTTTCCATGTGGATATTATTAGCTGGTTAATTCTGCATAAAAATGGTCTATTGCGTTTTTTTCCTCAGGCACACCGTTCTTAATTAAAATAATTAAATTAAATTAGACGGACGGAGGCTTGCCTATTAAGTGAAGGTGGTCATTTCCAATTTTTTTAAAACAAAATTTTTCATTATTAATGTTAATAATAATAATAATAGAGCCAGTATTCGCTAACTTCTGAAATATGATTTTCGGTACCCTGGAAATAATGATATTTGGCGTTGAATTTGAAACAGATATTTGCCCAATTGTTTGTGTAATTTTTAGGAATTTCGCGTTTGAAAAATCGATTGAGGGGATTTTGCCTCGGCCAAATTTTTTCATTTTGACTATTATTGCACAACTGTTAATTATCTTCTAATTGGTTTAACGTCCGTGGCTATTAGGACATTCCAAAACTCTTTATATATTAATCTAGTTCTTGGCCTCAGGTGTGCAAGCTAGACAATAAGAAGTGCCTTTCTATTGCACCTGTGCTATCAGTGGCGTGTGAAACAAATAACTTCCCTCCGACTACACTTAATAATTCCGACGGTACTATTAGAGACTTTCTGCAAATCTAATTTTTATAAATTCGGAGCGTATTTGAAGAAAAAAAAATTACTACTGTATAAAACAGTTGATGAAGCTACTGTCTGTGGAAGTCGGTGGTGTAGCCAGAAAATATGCTCGGGGGGCTCAATGGACGTAAGTAGGACATTTTCTTTTCTGGAAATACCTAGTAAGGAAGGGGGAAAAGCGCCGTAGGCAAAAAATTTTCGGGGCCACGCCCAAAGATCGTTTAAAATTCACCTAACTACTATCAAATTTCGAAAACTAAATTATTAAAATTTGTTTTTGTAAATGTTTTTTTTTAACTTTTTTTTTGATATTCCCAGCTGGCTCTTTATTAAAAAAACACATTTTTTATATTTGTGAAAAATATGAATATTGCTGTCAATCCAAAATTTTAACTTAGTACATAAGTACATAACCAGCGTTTCTCGGGCTCGGTTTTTCATGAAAAAAAAGTAAATATCGCTCACCACGTCAAAATTGCATGATGATTATTATTCAGAAATCATATATTTTAGAAGCGTAGATCTAAGAGCAGTTTTTGGTGCAAATGCTAAGCTTTTGAAATACTCGTTCTTAAGTGCCGTTTTGTATATTGACAACAAAGCATTCTCGTTTCCTCCCCCCCTATTTTTTTAAATTATAAATTATCACACTTCTTCCATAAAAAAATGTTTCAATTAAAATGTTTATTTTAATTTTTCTCTTTAAAAATAAATACCTAATTGTTTTTTGTTGTAAAAATATTTTATTGCGTTGGGTTATATTTTTGTTGATTTAAAATAGCTCTAAAAAAGGGAAAACAGAACAGACTAGTATATAATAGAAGAATACTAAAAAATATTATTCTTTTTACTCGCTTTCCTTTAAAATTGCATCATAAATCAATAACTAAAACGATATGCGTCCGAATCTTAATCTCTATATAAAACAGAGGACTTTTAGAAGGAAAAGTTTAAAAACTAAACGTTTCCTACAAGACCTTTGTAGTCTAAGCAATAATATAGAATACATTATTTATAAATTTAAATTAAAAGTCCAAGCTTGAGACGAAAAATAAGGTTGCAATTAGACTTTTAGACCCCGAGCTCCCAGGCTCTGGGGGGGGGGGGGGGTGCATGCAGCCCCCTCTTGCATTGCATTCAGAAAGGACTTAAAAAGGTTTAAATATCAAAAAGAAGCAGAATTTAATAAATACTTGAAACAATTATCATTCACCCTCTAAGAAAGATTTTTTTTAATTTTTAAAATTAAAATTACTTGCACTCGATTGTTTTCTCTTATAAGCTTCATGTAGGAGAAAGTGCAACGTCTTTTTAACTACCCATCCAAATTGTTTTTCCTTTCCTGCTGTGCTCTCTTCTTGTGACTTGTTTCAACTGACGATAAAAAACTGTGCGTGTGTAATGAAATGAAGGCCGCAATCGAATCCGTCCCAGAACTGCCGGTCATTATCGGCGAACAGGCCACTGACTGACGACCGGCTGACTAAACGGGAGTAGCCTCCTTTACTATCAAGCGCGCAGAGTCTGTGGATAATATTAAAAGTAAGAGCTAGTGACACATTTACGATTTTTTTGGTCCTCATGACAACCCCCTCCCTGGTGCGCTTAATTATGAGTGCACAGAATAGATGAGAACACAATTCTGTATCTCAAAAATTGGATTAGTAGGTGCGCGAACAGTCTCCAATACCGACTAATATATTAAGTTTAAAACGGTGGAAGTAGGACGTATTAAGATGTCTAACTTAATTGAAGATGGACTATCAATTTTCAGAATGGCTGGTGAATAAACGACAACAATAATGGTAGCGTTTTGCAATGTAATGGAGAATGCCGTATTTATGAAACGAGATCAATTGGACCTTATGTAGGAAATTACCAAGGAAATACCAACCATTTTATGATGTGGAATTTTTCCCTTTATAAGGTGAACAAACTGTATCTGGAGTGGATTTTATATTTTTTTCAATTAGGAATGCCAAGTATAATATTTTGGTAATAGAAAATAATTTACTTAGATTACTATTTTTTCTGTTTTTCTTGGGAGTTCTGTTTTCTCTGTAGCACTGCAGCACTTATCCACCAGCCGCCACTTGCTAACGGCACAAAAATAACATGTATTACATGGAAATTTTACTTAGTTTGGTCCTCACAATCCAAAAATATTGTACCTACCCTAAAATAAACCGACTATTTCCCAAAACCCATATTTTATTTACCAATTTCTCATTGTTAATTTTAAACAAAATGTTAAGAACGTCGTTCCCCGCATTTCCAAACAATCACAATATAATTTCCATTTGAGCAATACACCCGTCGAATGAGCGCCGGACAAAGGCATTGTAGAGCCGCAGCGCGACTCGGCGGCCGTCGCGACGCTCTTTCCCATTCACTGCGTATTTCAATCAGTACGAATCCCTGTTTTGCGATGAAAGTGTAATTTCTGTAAAGCTTGGCTATTGACGGAAAAAATAGGAAGCCCGCACCAATCAGAGAGTTGGTAGACAAAATGAATCCATTTTTTGTCCTCTAAACGTTTACTTAATGTCTGTAATAGATTTTTAGATTTTACACCTTTTTAGGGTTGTTATTATCACAAATTACGCTCTCTAGCTATTTTATTAGGAACTATCGTGTACCAATGGATACGACAATTAAAAGTACTTACAAACAAGCTTAAGTTTACTAAAATCGGATAAGTCGTTTACAAGTTACATCAATTGAAATGATTACACTTTTAATAGTTTCCCCCACTCTTATCAAGGTCGGTACGCCAATGAGCCTTAAACCAAAATGATGCAGAATTGTCTAATGTTGTTACCAAAGGTGGGAATTTTCGGAGAAAATTAGAATTTCAATATTTATTTTTCAATTGTGCCCTTTTGCGGCAAAATGCGGAACTTAAAAACGATTTCTAGGATTTTCTCTTAGCCACTGTAATTACAATTTTTTCCCCCTGAGTTTCCGAGATACGGTCGGTGGCCATCCATAATGGGACACCCGGTATCAGGGCCGTAGCTAGACATTATTCATGGGCGGGGTTTAGGTTATGAAGTTAAAAAAGTAACATTTTTTGGGTGCCACGCCCTTTTAAAAATTTTCGGGGCCACGCCCAAAGTTCGTTTAAAATTCACCTAACTACTATCAAATTTCGAAAATAAAATTATTACCGCTCCCTCTCTGCATGGTTGGATTAAACTTTTTTTTTGATATTCCTAGCTGGCTCCTTATTTAAAAAAAAAACATTTTTTATATTTGTGAAAATATGAATATTGAGGACAAACCAAAATTTTAACATAAGACATATACCAGCGTTTTTCGGGCTCGGTTTTTTATGATTAAAAATATAGTAAATATCGCTCACAACGCCAAAATTGATGATTTTTTCAGAAATCATGTATTTTAGGAGCGTATATCTAATAGCAGTTTTGGTGCAAAAGCTCAGGTTTTGAAATACTCCTGAAGTGCCGTTTTGTATATTCATAATAAAGCATTCTCGCTTCTTTATTATTTAAAGATTTGAATTATACGCCACTGGGTCGGACTGACCACAGAACAGGACTGACTAAACGTACTTGTCGGAAATGGAAGTTGTCCAACGGACTAATGAGTAAGGAGGTAAAGCGAACGTGAAAGGACACGCGTTGATTCATTATTTTTTTTAGAAAATAAACCTTTTCTATCTTCTCTAGTAAGGCTAGGGAGACGATTTTTGAGTTGGGTAGTTCAGTCAAGTATTTTGTCATGGGGGGGGGGGGGGGGGGGGGGGTGAACCTCTTACTTACGGCCCTGCCCGGTATGACACCGACTTAACAATTTAAATGCAAAAAAACATCAAATTTGATAATGGAGCCCCTTGGCAAGTTCAGAATATTTTTGCTCTTTATTTTAGATAAAGTTAAACCATTTTGCTGCAGGCAATCCATTCCGTCAGTCATCGAATGTCATCTTGGTGCAATTTTCGATCTCGAGCCGTCGAATTGTTCTGTGCGTTTGAATAGAATAGGCTGATTACACTTGTCCTCGTTATTCTTGTCGCAATGGACGTCATCGGGGGTGCACCACGGCACCCTTAGATTAAAACGCAAACAAAGGTTAAGAGCCGCGATCGAGACTTTTTGTCCCTTTATGCCCGACTGGCTTGAGAATTGGTAATTTTCGATATTAAAGTAGGCGGAGAAATTGGGACAGTTATTAAAACTGGTGTTTTAGTAATTGGGGGTTATGGAATCAAAGCGAGGCCATGTCCAATTTTTTTTGTGTTTTGGAAATTAAAATCTATACCTCCTGCAGGTTTCACTGCAGGGCTTTTTACGGTATGTTAGTCCTATTTCCTTGCTCTTGTAATATTTATTTGAGTACGGCTAATGTTGGGTTGCATAAAAATGTTTAACGATGATTTACTGACCAGCACTTTTAACTATGGACATATGTAAATGACATTGGCAGGCATTATTTACTTACTGGTAATCACGATACAGCTACAACGATATGTCAATAGGCAAGTTTAAATTTAAACATTGCTGCACATGTCGTTACGAGCAAGGGTGCGAGCACGGTTGCATAATCTTTTGACGTGACTGACGGTTCTAAAATAAAAAGTTTCCTCTTGTAAAAGATATGAATATTTTGTTATAAAAAGCGGACATAAAAGAACTAGCTGCATCGATAATTAAAGGAGTGTACCGTTTATATTGTTTCTTGGACAAAATTAAAACGATCATGTTCTTAATGTAAACCGGCATTAAGCGTCTTCGTACGAGGCGTCAAAATGTGAGAGAGAGATAGATAATTTATGCGCATTAGCATACCGGTGTTAGTGTATCGTGCTTGCAGTCAAAGTTGCCTAATTAGTAAACTACAAATTAAAGTAACCGGGCCATGTAATAAAATTATTTCTGCTAATGCCATGTACCTATGTCACAGTCAAAGTTGCTAGTTTTTTAATTATTAAAAATAGTTACCCTCGAAACTATGTTAAGCGAACTTTTCTTATCAAAATCTAATGACATAAGTACCTATATTCAAAGTGATTTACTGTAATTTGGTCCATGGATTTGCAAACTAAATGAATTTTTCTTCAATTGTTTTTATTATCCTCATAAGTTACCTGATTTAAATATATTTTTTTAAATTTTTAATATGAGGTTCGTAGAAAAAATATATCTACTGTACAACTCGAATGGATTGTCCATATTGCGCTCGGAAGTTTGAGCACTCCGCCTACGTGGTAGTGCTCAATTTACTTCTCCGTGCGATACGGACATCATATCTTGTTGTATAATCTACTATTTTAAAACGTGTATTTATGTCCTAATTTACGGCTTCAAATATAACGCGGCAATTCCATACCATTCTGTCTGTACAGGGTGTCTCGTAACTTATGGGCCGTAGAGTAACTGGAGATACTAGACATCAAACTAAGCCGATTAAGTCATATAAGTTCTTTCGGATTGTTACTCGGTCTAGAAATACAGGGTGTTGAAAGTAAAAGTTTATTCTCGAGAATAACCCATAATTTTAAAACGGTTTAATGAATCGAATTGAAAGTTGGCAATATTATGCTTTTATGAGCAAGAAATAAGAATTTGTAGAAATTTTTAAGTTTCAAACTAGAGGGCGCTAGTTGCATACACTGGGCTTCATAAATCTATGATTTTTTTTCTCACCTGTCATATTAGGTGTTTTTCAATTATAGTTTCTTAAAGAAGGGCATTTTCTGAGTCAAAAAGGTGTAGGTACTTGATTGATCTTAATATCTTTAACGGCTTTCGAGATATTTCCCTTTAAACATCCCAAAGCATAAAAAAACATAGTACATAATTAAATTAATATTTTAATTATCAAAAGAAAAACTTATATGACATAATCGGCTTAGTTTGATGTCCAGGATCTCCAGTTACTCTACGGTCCATAAGTTATGGGGCACCCTGTATAACTCACCTTGTGCCTTTTTAAAATAAATTAATTTAATTTGCCGTTTGCTTTCATTTCTGTGTAAATGTTTTCCATCAACCGACAAAAGTCAAAATAAAACACCCTTACAAGAAAAAGCAATAATTTATTTTTGTAAAGGGCAAAAAGAAACAACAAATTCTCACCACACCTCCGCATACCCTCATATCTTTTAACTTACCTACTTCCTGTCCTTATTTTAAACGGCAAATAATTTGAACTTACAAGAACACCTGAGCCCGTGGGAATATGCATATTACTTATTTCTATATACCTGCCCTATTTTTTGTTAAATAATGTAATTTTTTTTCTATCCATAGATATCTTTAAATAAAAATATTTTCTATCATACAGGTTGTAATAAAAATTCTAGTAAGTTACCGTCATCATTTGCGTTTTCATCAAAGAACAGACTGCTTCAAGTATTTCAAATATTCATATCCCACCTAGAAAGAGTATTGTCTGACGCACGGTTCTAGAGCTACAATGCCTGATAAGGCAGGGAGATAACGACCTAACTCAAATCAAAAATTACGTCAGAAGCTGTGATGTGCATCCAGACAGTAATTGTATGGACTTTACCTTATTTTAAGGGGAATTGCCTTTTTAATGCGGCCGTTATCTCCCTGCCAGGCATTGTAGCTCTAGAACCGTGCGTCAGACTATAGGTGACCATTTATTTTTCTACTCAAAACGGGACCCTGCAAAATCTGTTTGGTTTGTTACAGTAAAGCACAACATAATTGAAAAATTTATTTTTAAAGATCATTAAAGTAGGCGGCTTAATTAAGTTTGGTATTTCCCAGATGAAGAATTTTTTTTAAATATATTAGGTGACGAAGTTAGAAAAGAATGGTATTCTTGACAGGTTTTATTCACATTCACCCAGGGCCGTAGGTAGAGGGGGGCTGGCCAGGGCGAAGCCGGTAAAAAAGATTTTGAAATGGAAAAAAATAAGTGTCAAAAATGTCTGCAAGTTATTTGATAAGTTTAATAAAATAAAATTAATTAAATAATTTCGTCATACGGGTAGTCCTGTCCTGCCCCTGTCTGTTCCGTTTTCCCTTTTTAGAGCTATTTTAAATCAACAAAAATATAACCCAATGCAATAATATATTTTTACAACAAAAACAAAAAACAATTAGGTATTTATTTTTAAAGAAAAAAATTATAGTAAACATTTTAATTGAAACATTGAAGAAGTGTAATAAAAAAAAATAGTGTGGGAAGAAACGAGAATGCTTTCATATGAATATACAAAACGGCACTTAAGAAAAAATATAAAAAATGTTTTTTTTTTAATAAAGAGGCAGCTAGGAAAATCAAGAAAAAAGTAAAAAAAAAAATCATTTACAAATACAAATTTTATTAATTTTGATGAAATTTGTTACTACCTAGTTAGGTGAATTTTAAACGAACTTTAGGCGTGGCCCCGAAAATGTTTCGCCTGCGGCGCTTTTCCGTCTTCTTTCCTAGGTACAATATCATGAAATACATGTAGTCCCAACTATCCCTTCCTCCAAAAAAAATGTCCTACTTACGCTCATTCAGCCCCTCCCTCCCCCCCCCCCTCCCGAGCATATTTTCTGGCTACGCCACTGCTTATAATAAATATAATATGTACATGCATATGAATGAAGCATGTCAGATGTCGGTCGTTCTAAAATGTAAAAAATTCTACAGCGTCCCTTAAAAATCAAATAATCATTATATTTCAACGTGAGAATATGGGCCCTGGTAAGGAATCGAATAGCCCTACCAAAAATTTGGTTCTGGCTACGGCCCTGCATTCACCTTCATAATCAACATCGCTTTAAGGACTGATACTTGCAATTGAGTTTTATATATATCGAATTCGCCCACTTCCCGAAAACGGGACATTTTGGCGTCCCGAAGCTTTTTTGGGGGACAACGGGACTGAGTGTCAAATAACGGGACTGTCCCATTCAAAACGGGACGAATGGTCACCTTAGGTATACATAACGTGGTAAAGAATAGAAAATTGAAAATTTCTATATTTTACTATATTTTTCTAGTTTTTCTCGTATGTTGCGTTAATTTTTGTTAGCGAACTCTAAAATTTATTTTTCCTTTCCAATAGCAAATTAGAACCCGTGTAATACTAGCACACAGTGCATTAAACTGTCAATTTGTCAGCAATATACACAAACAAAAAACACAAAGTAAGAATAATATTATTGGTGGAATAGTAAACGGAACACATAGAAGTTAAAAGCACAGTAAAAATGTGAATTTGTGAGGCCCTAATCGTGTTGGCAGGCCAGAATACGATTTTGTTCGTACTTTTATTACCATAGACATAAAAGAAACAGAGACAGAATTGTTTACATATTATCGCAATCATACCGATTTTTAACACAAAGCGATGATGTCAAATTCTGCGGGGTGCCCTAGATCTAACTCCTGTGTTTGAAAATAAAGGGTATACTTAATCATAGTATAATGAGTAAATTTTTATGTGGACTTAAGTAATAATAATACACTAAATTATTAGTGTGCTTTTTTCCATCAAAATACGCAATTTCTACTTTTAAAATTATTTAGTTTCCTAGTTACATAAAACTAAAGTGTATATGGGAAAAACCTTTGGCACCGCTGTAACGCTTTTTATTACGAACTGTGACGCGTATTTTACTCGTTCATTCATTTTATGTGAAATTACGATTATACAGTGTTTCTGTGCGGGGCCTATTACGTTTTGCAGTTTTCGATTGATTTTTAGTGTTTTTTTGGCAAAAGAGTTGTTAAAGCTCTTTTATTACCAATTCTAAATGGTTCGCCAGTGCGTGGTTTGCAAAAAAGTTGACTATTCTAGCCCCGGAATGGTATTTCGGCGGTAAGTGAGATTACGTTTTTTTAGCTTAACCAGTGGTGTGGTTTATTGTATATTTAAAGTAAATAACTGCAAAAACAATTGCATTTTGTCTGAAGTTTTTTAAAAAAACGTAGATGGCGGATTAAACAAGGAATATAGATATTTTTGTAAAATTCTAATCTAGATTTCCCAGTTTAAAGCTTTTCTTTACCCTCTACACATTTTTTAATGCACGTAGTTATTTACTAATATATTGCAGTACACACATAGACATTCTATGTCTGTACTATGTCTCATTACTTTACATTAAATGCAGGATTTGATTAAATGTTATCATACATCTAGAATATTATGTATATTTATTTTTTTGAAAAAAATTACAATTTTCGTGAATTTTAAATACCTACTTTATAATATTGTTGTGGCATTACTGTAAAATTATCTTAATGTTAGAGAGGTTTCCTGTCTGAAAGAAAATATATTATGAAAGGGTTTTAAAACTAAAAAAAATGATTGTAAACAAATTGTGTTTATGAATGAAATGTTTTGTCTCCTCTTTAAATGTCTATGTTTATTACTTATTTAGTATTCACACGAAGACGACTGGATAAACTTACCAGTTGAAACGTTGTCATTCAACTCAAATAACTGCAACTCTTCTGTCATTTAACTGAATAAATAGTTCATAAAAAAATGGATATTCAAATAAGCATATTTTGCAATCCTAATCATATTGTGCTAATATACAGGGTGTCCCAGAGGGTGAACTCTACAGGGATATCGTAAACTATAGAAGGTACAAAAAAAATTAGAAAAAAATTGCGCCCTAGTAAATTTTACAACGTTGTGTTTTTAAATTTAAAAATCCTTCCGAAGATATTTGGGCAAAACCGAATTATCGCGATTTTCTGTCCTCTATAAGTTGCTGTAATTAGATTTTTAATTCGACGTTTCGTTGGATCTATTTAAAAGCACGAAGCTTTTGGATAAGTCTATGTATTTCTCCTACAAGATTTTTTTTTTGGTGCAATGGCACAAAGGAGGGAGCGTGACGATTTTTTCTATGTCATATAGCGTTTTTGAATTCTAGTTGTTCGAAGTTGCTATAACATTTTCTATATCTAAAAACCCAGCAATTCAGTGTGAAAATGACACTTTCCGCATGCGTTTTAGTCATACCATTTTTTCTACAATGGCAAGAAAATAACGACAAAAAACATAATATTTTTTAGTAGAAGAAGAGTTTTATTTCACTAGATTATTTTAGCTAATAAAAGTTTTAAATTTCCTGGCCTGGCTTATATTAACTAAGGCTCTAACCCCAACGTTGGCCATATAACATTTCACCGCCAAAAATCAAATAAACATTGTTTATCCTGGTTGTCGGTTGTCGGTCCCATATTCCATCCTGGGCCCCGCCGGCAGCTCCCGTCGATCCAAAAACAAACCAACAATAATATCGAATTTCGTAAATATTCGGCCTGCCCGCGCGCCGCCCAATTGCAAATATGTACTATTCAGGGGCGTACCTTCTTGGGTAGTCGTTTATTTAGGTGTAGGGCATCGATTAATTAACAGAAATATCATAGGGTCATGATAAATGCGAGCCTCCCTTTTACTCTCTTGGTTAACCTATATTATCGATTTAAAAATTACAATTTTTTTATTTTAATAATAGTTTTTTTAAATCAAAATTTTGAGTATACTTACATAGATAGACGATAAGCAGTTTTTCCGTAGTACTGTTGAAGTTATTGTTTTTTAATACTTACAAGTCACAACACATATAAGTACACTTCAGAAACACACATAAATGAACTAAATAAGGGTTAAGGACATACTACGGGCGATTCGGCATTCCTAATGAAACAAAAAAGATTTATGCAAATACAATCTGCAATATATACATACATAACGCAAAGGTTTGATTGAAATGGCATGATTCATGGAGCTGTTCGACTGTTTTCATAAATGCCTATTGAACGTAAAATTGATGCCGATTGAACGCGAAGTGTGCCGAAGTCGACGAAGGATTTTTTTCTTTCTCTTTCTAACTTCTGAGAGCGCGTATGTCTGTTTCGCTCGTAGTTTCCAATTCATTTATGTAATCTTCGAATTCAATATAAAACCGCCAGGAGGTCAGCCGTGAGCTTTACTGAAATACGGCCCAGCCGAGCGGAGTGCTTCGGTCTTGATCTGTATTGGGGAATTTTAGCATGGCATATTTTGAAATATGTCATAAGAAGACATTGCCCTCTAATACACAGTAATTTGTAAGCGCGGTTTAAAAGTGCATCTTTTCGTACACCACTGTCTTTTTATTCCCACAACCAAAATAACCTTTTCCCATTCCCTCCCGCCTTTCCGCGGTATCGAATTTCATGTTAGTTTACTTTACTTTCACCTAGGACACCTTTAACCTATACAAGACAGATGAGACCTTCTGATGTGCCCTTTTAGCGCTCGTTTGACACCCCCCTTGTTTGGATTATGGTTTAAAATAAGTTTTAAGGTGTGCGTCGTGTTATCACCAGTCTCGGAAGGCCACGACTTTTAACAGAAAATAGAGTTATTGAAAAAGTAAACCTGAAACGAACATCCCAAATCACAGCTTTATTGTGGAATATACAGGGTGTCCCGAAATTAGGTGACAATATTTTAAGGGGATAAAGTACATCCAAAAATAGGACTAAAATCCTCTATTAATATACCTTCAAAAACGCTTCGTTATGGGGCTAGAGCCCCCCGAATGGAAGCTATGATAAGCGGTTTTTTCACAATATCTCAGAAACGGATTGAAGTATCGAAACAAAATTTGATACATGTTTTACCCATGACAAGACGCAATAAACGGTTTGTTTAGCTTAGGTGTATTTCTTCCAGTGGCGTCCCACTGGGTAGGTAGTGAGGAGAATATTGCCCTAACTTTTTTATTTGTAGGATTTTTTAACGTTAGGTGCAATTTTTAAAAGCACTTAAGTCTTCTATTAAAAAAAGATACTCTTGCATCATTTCGGTAGGATTTACCATTTTTCAGTAAAATCGATTTAAAAATTTTCGGTTTTTTACAAGCTAAGGTGTTTTTTTGCATATCTCAGCAAACACTTGATATTTAAACATGAAATTTATTAGAAGTTCTACTATAGGAAAGGATGTAATATTAAAATATTTTTCCAGTGGCGTCGCACGGGGTGGAGCCTAAAGTAAATATTACAATTTTTTTTTTAATTTGAGGGGCTTTCATACTTTTAATGTAATTTTTTTAAATTTTTAAATTTTTTGTTAATAAAACCTTCCATTATTGTAATTTGACAGAATATAAGGTTTTCAACAGATGTATTTTAAATATTTATTTATATAAGAGACTTAAAATAAAACAAAAAAGAATAACAAATTGCAAATCCAATTTATTTGTAAAACCACACTGGAAACTAATTCTTAAGCAAATGTTCGAAATGATTTCCATTTTGTTGGATGAAAAATCTAGACCTGCGTGTTATGTTTTGTGAGGCATGGAGAATTTGAAAATGGTATAAAAGGAAAGCCCCCCAAATTAAAAAAAAAAATAGTAATGTTTACTTTAGGCTCCAATCCGTGCGACACCACTGGAAAAATATTTTAATGTTACATCCTTTTAGCCTTGTCGCTAGTAGAACTTCTAATAAATTTCATGTTTAAATATCAAATGTTTGCTGAGATATGCAAAAAAACACGGCTTGTAAAAAACCGAAAATTTTTAAATCGATTTTACTGAAAAATGGTAAATCCTACCAAAATGAAGCAAGAGTATCTTTTTTCAATAGAAGACTTTAGTGCTTTTAAAAATTGCACCTGGCGTTAAAAAATCCTACAAATAAAAAAGTTAGGGCAATATTCTTCTCACTACCTACCCAGTGGGACGCCACTGGAAGAAATACACCTAAGCTAAACAAACTGTTTATTGCGTCTTGTCATGGATAAAACATGTATCAAATTTTGTTTTGATACTTCAATCAGTTTCTGAGATATTGTGAAAAAACCGCTTATCATAACTTCCATTCGGGGGGCTCTAGCCCCATAACGAGCGTTTTTGAAGGTATATTAATAGAGGATTTTAGTCCTATTTTTGGATGTACTTTATCCCCCTAAAATATTGTCACCTAATTTCGGGACACCCTGTATACAGAAACACAGTTTAAAATACACGATAAAGTTGAAAGTTTGAAAAGTATATTTGGGGCAAGACAAATTACCCTATGTTGAATCCGCAGACAAATAAGGTAATATTTATGGATCAAAAAATATTAAAGCCTCCATGCGCAAGCCTTCTGAACCTTCTTTAGAAAGCGTCATCTTCCAATGTACATAACTGGCATCGCCCACATCATTCTTATTTCTTTGTTTACGTTTTGCATTGCGATAAATTGAGAATACGCTAGCAATTTTATTTATTATCTTTTGTTGGCTCATAAAAGAGTTTTGGACTTGCATTGTCTTTATTTGTTTTATATCACAACGTTTCAACTGGTAAGTATCTCCATCAGTCGTCTTCACTTGAAGACGACTGGAGATACGTACTCAGGGCCGCCGCCAGAAAAAAATGTAGGGGGGTCATGATAAAAATCGGAAAAGCGCCGTAGGCAATGCGCCGCAGACGAAAAATTTTTGGGTGCCACGCCCTAATTTTGTCAAGAAATTACCTAAAATTAAAATGAAAACACAACAAAAAATAACACAAATCATATTTATATACTAAAGTTATTCGCTAAACAAAAACTGTAACCTTCTTCGGTCTTGACCAAACTTATCTATAACTTTTATTATAATATTATCTTTATTCTTAAGGCTCTACCACGCGCAAATTTAGAGGATGAAAAACACCGTTTCGCTACTGCAGGATTCTGCAAAGGCTATTTGAAATATTTGTCAGGACAATTTAAAATTTAATAAAGGAATGTTTGTATTTCTAAGGTACAAAGCCCTTTTTTGAAAAAAATAAGAATATGTATAAGAAAATGCCCACTAAAGGTGCGTATTTTAAGGCACTTTTCCAAGGTTAATATCGTAGCTAAGATTTTTTTTTTCAAAAAAATAGCCATGTACCTTAGAACTTGCATGTCTTATCTTTAAGACTTCAAAAATTGAGACAAAACAATGTCGTAATAAGTCCGTTATCTTGCAGCGCGCAACTCATGTTTTGGGTAAATTTTGTTGTCATGTTATAGAAGTTGCCTATATACAGCTGAATTTATTCTCGGCTGACGTGAAACAATTTACATCCAGAGAGAATAATGATACACTGAAAAAAGTTATAGGTGGTCGAACAAGAAGTGTTTTCGGGGGTAATTTTGGGCTAAATTTTATGTTTTCCTTTTTGGATTGTCTGTGCCAATAACAGAATATCTAAGCGTTAATATTAAAAAGACGTAACTAGTAGTTGTGCTATTAACTCCGGGTTACCATACATTTTTCGGCTTAGACCGGGATGGTTTATAATGCGCCGCAGGGCAAAATGTTCAAGGCGCGTTCACCATTTTGTCAAAACTGGTGTTTAAGCTTTCAAAATTTCTTATTCATGTTAGGTAAGGATAAGAATTGAACGAAATCCAGTCGATTTGTTGCAATCAAAAATGGGCTATATTGAATTTTTTGTTTCGTTTTTTATCGAAATGGGTTATTTTCTTGATAGTGAACAAAATATACTAAGGTAAATAGCTTATCGGTATTAGAGGCCCAAACTGGGTCACCGGGAACTTACGACAAATCTAAGGATGTATGGTAACCCTGGTATATTAACTCTTAGATCTAAAATTAAAGTTTAATTTGTCTTGGTAAAGGGTGATAGGTGCAATAAAATAAAGCCATTTATGAAGGTTCTTAGTGAGTAAAGAAACCAACTGTTGCATAATGAATCTATTTCTATTCGATTGTTTTTATATTTTATGCTTATTATACAGGCTCTATATATTGTTTATATAGTGAGCTTCTGTCTAAACCTGTTAAAATATAAATTAATTTTAAAGGTGAAATGTGTTTATTATTTTATCCATGGTTTAACGATTTAAAAGTAGTTGTCAGGCACGAATTTGGCGTTGGTCACATGACATTTATCTGTTCATGTTATTGGCTCGTAGCTACAATTTGGTGCAGCGAGACTACTGTATAGTGACAATGCTTCTAAGAAGCTAGGTAGGTAATAAATAAAAATTGGACAGTATGCCACGCAGAGTAATAAAATACAATTTTTTGTTAGGCATGAGCGTCCATAAAGAGGGCAGTTGCCCCTGTCTCTTGACCAAGGGGGAGAGGGGGGGGGTAAATATACTTTTTACTAACTTTTGTTAGGGGGAGTTTATGAAACGACTGCGACATATTTTTTTTTGTAGGAATCACTTTTGATAGAAGTTCTTGAAAACGCAATTTTTTTTTTGTAGCCACTTTTGAACGGTGGAGAAAGTGTAGAAAAGGCTGCGAAGTATTTTATTTTATAGAATTAACTTTTGAGAACTTACACGTTTTTTTGGCTACCCCCCTATCACTTTATGTTTATAAGAAACATTATTACCGTGATTTTGTATCGGATTGGCGCGACGATACGGTACTACCTCCTGTTGTTTCTGTGTTACTAAAAAAAAATCTAGGTACTTACTTTTTTTTCTTTTGAAGGTGCAGCGCAACTAATCGTCAAAAACATACCACTTTTAAAAAAAATTAATTATAATGGCACGGAACGCGACGGACAAAATACTGCGCGAGTTAGTAACCACAGTCAACAAATCCTGGAACCAGCGGGACTTATCTTTTGTTTTATAAATAAACATGGTGAAAAATTTGTAATATAAGAAAATTTTGATTGAAAAACTATTGACTTTACGAAGTATTTGATAACCAATGCTGAAAACCTTTAGTTATAATGGTGGCACTTCCCGTTATACCGGAAGTAAGTGTCAACTTGCTTATTTTAAATAGAATACTCTATATATTACTACATTTTTGCATTCTACGCAAGAATTTAGGCATATCTTGTATACCATGTCCTATACCTATGTCTAAGCGTTTTAGATATTTTTAATAGATTTTTTATAATATTTTAATAACTATTAATACAGGGTGTTTAAACAATACGATTAAAAATTAAATTGAAAAACTACAAAAAGACTAGATTTTCAAATGGAAATACACAAATTTTATAATTATTTCTTATTTAGCATTAAAAATAAGGGTAAGTTTGTGCATTCCAAAAAATTTTAGTTTGCCAACTTAATATTTTTATATGGCGATTTTGCTGCAGATTTTAAGTTTAGTTACTTTTAGTTGGCTATAACGGCGTTGAAAAACAATCAAATGCGAGAAAAATTTATGAAGCTGTCACTTACCATTAAAACATCATTAATTCTCATGCCTGTGCGCTTAAATTGTACATATAAACGAAGATTATTTAAATTTATTTATTATTTATGGAGAATGTGTTAAAGTTATATCAAGAACATGGGAAACATTAGCCAATCGATATCCGCAAAACAGAAGCCATCACAATGTGCTTATTAATAATGTTCAACATTTTTGGGATATACAAACTTATCCTTTTTTAATGCTAAACTAAAAGTAATTATAAAATTTGGGTGTTTCCCTTTGAAAATTTAGACTTTTTGCAGTTTTTTCAATCTTATTGTTTAAACACCCTGAATTAATAGTTATCAAAATATTATAAAAAAATTAATAAAGCAGGTCCTTTATAACAAGGAATCCCGCTTAAATTAAATAAATATAAGGCTTCTTTATAGAAAAAATTGATAATTATTTTAAGGCTTGCAAACGTCATTCTTAACAAAAAAATTCAAATATGTCAAAAACGCTTAGATATTTATAGGTATAGGCATACAGGGTAGGGACTTTAACTGGAATAAATTCGATTTTATTAAACCTGCTGAAGTTGCGCCTACAAAATTTGGTATATGGGGGTTTTAGAGCATGCGGAATTGGATTATGATGTCGGCGCAGTTGCCAGATTTCTCAGCTTTGCGCTACACGTAGTAATTTTGTTATTTTAAATAGAATGCCCTATTTATTTTTATTGCAGTGAATTGGTAGTGTCCAATTTAGTAAGATCTCAAATTTACAAAATTCTATCTTCACTAGTTTCTGAGCTATGGCAACACTGAAGTTCCCTTAAAAAGTACCAGGACGCTTGTCTACCTCCATAGTTACTAAGTTATTGACAAGATTCAAGAAAAGTTCTTGTCTTTTCAATATGGCCTATTTAACTTAAACTTTAAAAATAGAAATTCTCATGGTACTTTTTAATGGAATTACAGTATTGCCATAGCTCAGAAATTAGTGAAGATATAATTTTGTTAATTTGGCATCTTATTAAATTGGACACGCCCAATGCACTGCAATAAAAATAAATAGGGCATTCCATTTAAAATATTAAAATTACTACGTGTAGCGGAAAGCTGAGAAATCTGGCAACTGCGCTGACATTATAATTCAATTCCGCATGCTTCAAAACCATACATACCAAATTTTGTAGGCGTAACCTCAGCAGTTTTAATAATATCGAATTTATTCCAATTAAAGTCCCCACCCTGTACAAAATCTGCCTAGAATCTTACGTAGAATGCAAAAATGTAATAATATATAGGATGTTCTATTTAAAATAAACACGCTGACACTAGGGTTGCCAACCCTTCCGATTTAGTCGGGATGCTCCCGCTTTTTTACTTTTAACCTCCCGCCTCCCACGCACTTAAACAAAACTCCCGGTTTTTTCCAATAACACGACGGACGCCTAATAACTGTACAGCTGCCTTAGAGAGGGGCGACTTTTTTTTTTTAGAAAGCACGTTTGATGATAGGAGAAAGAAATATAAAAGGCACGCCACAGCGTAAGGTCAACGGGGTATCGACCTTTTTTTTTAGAAATCATCAATATAATAATTATTTTAAGCACCTCAAAAAAAACTTGTCCTCCAGGCACTATCCACTTCCCGCTTTTCAATTTTTAAAATCTGGCTACCCTAGCTAACACTAACTTCCGGTGTAACCGGAAGTACCACCATTATAAAAAAATTTTAGTCCGGTCGTCCCCATCAGCATTACCACGATGGCAAATTTTGAAAATTTTCCTATGTATAGTTTTCCATATATAGTTCGAAGCAGTTCCCGGTGGAACACGAACACCCTGTTTGCAGGTGCTTTTATACCTATTATTAATTAACACTTCAAACTTTCTGCTCTACCTAATTTTATTTTTTGTAAATATTCTATAGCTTTAATAATAAAATAAGACAAAATTTAAAAGATATATCCGTATACCGATTAGGTATATTATTTTAACTAAGAATACAATAACAAGTACCTACTTATTTTCCACAAAACAAATTTTTCGTCTCCGAAATAAAATCAACCAAAACTCATTAGCATAATAAAGAACCTACCGCCTTGCATCGTGCTTTCAGTGTGTGTCGATGTTTACGGAATATTTTTCACCACGTCATAAGCTCGCTAGTATGCCCACTTCGGGTGAGACTCTCTTGCAAATATATTTCTTGCTGCACAAAGTTCCGCCTTAAGTACGTTTTGCCTATGTACACTTAATAAGCATAACCCAGACAATCGATCTTCCGATATGCTTGATCGTAGCCATGTTTTAACACGTCGCAGTGTGCTAAAAGATCTTTCAATGGTCAAATTCCAGGGGGGGGGGGGGGGGTCAACGGACCAGTAAGAATATAAAATTTTGCAGTTAACTGGAATAGCCTACTTTTCTCGTCATCTAGTAAGAAAACAGCAAATTTCCATGTGGGAGTAGAAAAAACATATAGTGTTTGTAGGGTTATCGATTGAATTAACAGAAACTAGGTAAACTTTTCATACTTTTAAATCAATAAATAAACATTACAGTGCGCTTACTCAAATCCTACTTTGTTTATTTGCGCAAAGCCGTAAATTTGCCACTCTTGCTATTATTATTTGGAAATCCAGTTAGATAAGACAATGATGTGAAGCCGCGAGCCCATTGGCACACCAACACCACATAATTTCTTCCACAAATTTGTCAATTTACAAGACATTGGCATCAATTTGTTTACTTCAGAATGTTTAGAAACAGGCGGCGACCAACGTCATCTACGTGATAAATGTAAAATTTTAATTGTTTGTTTTTATAAACTGTGCCTCTCACTCCTTAAACTATAGGCCCTGTTATAAATAATCCAAAATTTTTGCTGTTTAAAAATGATCACCACAAAGCTTTTGCTTCGTGACTAACAAGAATTTGTATAAAATTGACTGCCATAATTACAAATTGTAAAAGTTAAATCGATCATATAAACTAAATTAGGTGGAAGTAAGTCTAAAATTGGAGTTGATTTTTAATTTCCGGTGTAGAAAAATTGTAGAATCACGGTCTTATGGAAGTGAAAGCATTTTTGATTGCTATTTTAGCCTTTTTTGTTAGACACGAGTTTAGTTTAAAATTAGTTCGCTCTGTTTATTGGCGATAAGGGAAGTAATAAAAAAGTACTAAATGTGCATTTTCAGTCAAGCAAAGGGGTCGATACCGTGGTGTAGCTGAGGAACAACCCCTCCCCCCCCCAAGATTTATTCTCGCGACAAGCTTTCATATCATAAAATTTTTTAATCTAACAAAAGGATGGGTTTGATTTAGGCTTCAAGGCTTCTGCTTTTTAGCGCTTTTTTTTTAATATTAGTTTATTGAGTTCTTTTTAAGTTTTCGTTGGATATTTTTCTTAGTATGTTCATTTCAATTAATACGTCATTGTTCGGGTTTTTTATCATAAAAATACATTGTCATCGGAACTGAATCACCCTGGAAAATTTCAACTCGGTAGGATAAGAGGAAGGGGTTCTGGTTTGTTGTTTTTTTTATCATAAAAATACGTTAAAATACAAGTTTTTAATTAAAAATAACCTTTATTCAAACGACAGTAGTTGAAAAGATCCTAACCTATTTTATTTTTTGCACGTTTTATGTTATGTCCTGGTGATAGAATTGATTCTAATTTTATTTCAGTAAATTGCATGTCCCAAACTTTCTAAGTGTGAGACGGGCATAATACAATTTTGCTGTAAAATTAATAGGGTAATTAGCACACCCTTCAGCTACTGGATTCCATTCAAAGGAGAGCCGTTCGTCTGATCGGCGACCCCGAGCTGACCAAGACCCTCGATAGCCTGGAGCATCGAAGACAGGTTGGTGATTTGGCTCTCTTTTACAGATATTTCCATGGCAGGTGTTCGACTGACATTGCCCACTTGATTCCACCTAGAGCAATGCAAAACAGAAATACACGGCGAACCACTGCCGCTCATCCATATGTTGTTCAGCTTAGTACTCCTCGAACTTCATTGTTCAAGAATTCTTTCATCTGGAGAACGTCATCTTTGTGGAATGATCTTCCTGAGGTCGTGTTTCCCAATGAATACAATCTTCAACGTTTCAAGACCAACGTTAATCGCTTTTTTCGCACTCGCACCGCTCCCAGAGCGCCTTAAAGGATTTTTCCTACAGTGCAGGTGTTTTATCATAAAAAAAAAAAAAAAAAAGGGTAGACAATATTTCAAGGTAGCAAAATTTATATGAGATTTCTCATGGCCAGTCTGGCGGTGCACCACCCGGTATATATTTGGCTTTGTTTTCAAAATATTGTTGTTTTGAATACCACAAAAATATGCGTTGGACAGAACATTTCTACGATGAAAACGTCATAGTATAAATATATTATTATGTTGCATGTGTTTGGCATGTAAAACGGAAATTACAAAAAATATTCCGAACGAAGTCATGCAAATCGGGATAATTTCGCAAATAAATTCAAGCACAATCGCACAAATATCTTTGGTCTTTATAAGTACATATCTTAATGCTGCTTTGACTTATCTTTCCGTATATTTTAATATACGCGATGGAAACTGCAACTGGAATTAATTCTACAGCGTGTCCAAAACCCATTTTAACATCTGAGTAACTTTTTTATATTTGGAAAGTTAACTGAAGGCTGTCTACACTGTGAGAATAATGGAAGAAAGGAGACTTTATATTACGTGCACATTTTTTTATTGATTAAAATCCTAGCAGAGCTCTTCCGACATTCGCCATTCGCAGTGTTATTTGTCCGTATACATCAAAAATCCGCCGTAAGTACAGGTACCTTAGCATTTCATACTAATATACAGGGTGTTTTTTAATTTAGTGCCGATACTTAAGGTTGTGAATCCTTGGGTGATTTTATGAAGAAAAGTTAGTATTAACATATGTCCTAAAGCTCTTTATTTTTTTTTTCAACAAAATATCGAAAGCAGTCTTAATGAACTGAAGAAAAAAAATGGTTTTTTTGGTTTTTTTTAATGTAAAAAGGGTGCATCATACGAAATTAAGTCTATGGACCAAATTTGCTCCAAAATAAATAAGGATTTTAAATATAAGTTTGATTTTTAAAAAAATCAGTGGCGTACTTACCATTTTTTTCTTTAAAAATATTCAGTTCAAACCCCGTACGGACGTCACTGGTAAAAATTAAAAAAAATCTTTTAAGTCAAAAAATGCTCCCTAATGATTAAGAGGTGTGTACAAAATTTCATAAAAATATCTAAGAGTTATATAATAATTATGATAAAAAGTTATATTTAAAAAAAAATGTTATCACCCTGTAGCTCAAAAATGAAGAGCTTTAGGACATATGTTAATATTAACTTTTCTTCTTAAAATCACCCAAGGATTCACAACCTTAAGTATCGGCACTCAATTGAAAAACAGCCTATATATAATAATATATGTATAATTGTTTAAAATGAAAAATTATGATTCCATATCTATCCTAGTTAGAATATGAAACTGACCAATCACAACGGTCAATTACAAAGAAACCCAATTTACACGTTAAGTAGTTTTCTGACAATTGACAGAAGTGAGGTTAAGAATATACTTCAAAAATATATTATTCTTCTGTGCATTTCAGCAGAACAATTTAATCAAACTAGCTATGGGTGAGAAAAAGAAATTGTTCATTTTTATTAATAAATATATCGCTTTTTGTCTGTTTTGCAAAATGCCAAAAGTAAGAAAAGAAAGAAGAAATGACCCAAATTGATAAATATGTTACAGTGTAATTTGGTCCATGGATTTGCCAACGAAATGAGTTTTTCTTCAATTGTTTGTTATTACCTTTCTCGCAACTTCGCGGCCAACTAAAAAGACAAGTTAATTTAAATACTTTTTTAAAAATTTACTTCCTCGTGCGATAAGGACATCATATCCACTCTTGGTGTACAAACTACTATTTCATTTCATCAAAGGTGACATTACTGCACCTAATGGAAACTGAACGTCCAGAATTCTAACTTTTTCCTACGACCACCTATGAAAATGAGAAAAAAAGCACGGTTAACTTGGCTCGAAAGCGCCGAATATCACACGCGTGTTGAAAGAAAATATTTCAACTCTAGAGTGGAAATACAAGGCACACTATTTAATTTAGGCATATGATGCCAATTTGACAGACCACACCTATTTATTAAAAAGAACAAATTTCAGAAAGCAGTTTAGTTTATTTATCACGTATTTGTCGAGTGATTCAGAATTAGAGTGTGAAAATACGCCATAGAGACTAGAGCCATGACCTACGAATCGAAAGATCACAGGTTCAAACCCCATCAGGAGCACTTGACTTTTTTTATGAAAACATTAAATAATTTATAGAATTATTTTGAATTGAAATCTTCCTTGTTGGGGGAATTTTTTAATTTTATTTTTAATGCATCTTTCCTTGATTAAATAAAAAAAATCATTCAAGAAGGAAGATTTCAATTCAAAATAATTTTATAATTTATTTAATGTTTTTATAAAAAAAAGTCAAGTAATCCTGGATGGAATTTGAACCTGTGACCTTGCGATCTACTAAATTGGCATCATCAGATCTGAGTTGGGTAATGTTAGTTATGGAGTACCGCAGGGATCCGTCCTTGGACCCCTTCTATTTATCATTTACATTAATGATCTGTGTTATTATATGCAACGAACTTGTCACTTGACTGTATATGCAGATGACACTTCTTTTATTACTTCGGCTTCTAGTCTGGAATATTTAGAGTTAGCTTCACAACTGCTTCTGGAGGACGCGGAGGAGTGGTTTTCTTCCAATTTCTTACAGCTTAATAAAAATAAGACTCAAGAGCTTGTTGTTGCTGGCAATCGAATGTTAATTAAAAACAAGACATGTAAGTTGTTGGGGATCACTATAGATAGTTCTTTGTCTTGGGTGGCCCACATAACTGAATTGGGACGAAGACTGTCGAGTACGCTATTCCTTCTTAGAAATTTGCGTAAATGTGTAACATTTGACGTTTTAAAATCACTTTACTTCGGTCTTTTTCATTCCCGCGTTGCGTATGGTGCTGTATTGTGGGGAAACTCTACAAACGCATTACAAATTTTTCGACTACAAAAAAGAGCTGTAAGACTTATGGCTAACGTTGGCAATAGAGAACACTGTCAGCCCATTTTCAAAAAATTTGGTATAATGCCGCTCCCTAGTATTTATATCTTTCAAACGGTATTAAAGTTACACTCGCGTAGGGATGAACTCACTAGGCATTCAGATGTTCATAGCTATAACACTCGAGGCTCAGACAAGATAATCCCGCACCGATTCAGACTAAGTAAATCAAAAAACAACTCGCTTAATTATAATTTATATAATAAGATCCCGAGACGGTACCGAGCCCTCGATGATATCCGATTCAAAAAATATGTAAAACAACATTTGCTGAGTCACTGCTTTTACTCTTTGAATGAGTACCTTGTGGCTTCCTGGTAGGCGTTTGCCTGAAAGCTGTGCATTGGTGTGGTTTTGCCAGTTATGTCTCTCCATCTCTAATCATTATTTTTTATATATGTATTTGTGCATAATTTGTTTGTATTCTATTATAAGTAATGTTATTTTACCCTAAATGTATGATTATATTTATTTATATATTTTTTTTTGTGACGTGCTATAAACCTTTTGTGTAAGTAGCAAATAAAACTTTGACTTGACTTTGACTTTGACTATGTTTAAATTAAATAGTGTGCCTTGTATTTCCACTCTTGAAATATTTTTTTTCAGCTCTAGAGTTGAAATATTTTTTTCACAAATCAAAGGTTTTTTTAATAATTCTGTGTGGTCGTAGGAAAAATAGTGTACATTACTCGTGTGAAAGTGATTATTCTAAAACTCGGAGAATTTCCGCACTCGGCTGACGCCTCATGCTAAATATCTCCTCGTTTGAAAAGTATAACTTTCATCACTTGTTATGTAATATACTATTATTTTTTAAAGAACGCCTATGATTTTATTTATCAGAATGTAATATTTTATATAATATATTACACACATAGATTATTTTAAAAAATCTATTAATAATACACAATTAAAAATAGCTAAATTTTTTTTATATCGAAATTTATTTTAAAGGTACAACTAACAAAATGTAAACCTATCACAACAAGCATACGTTCCGCGTGATTTATTGACGCAACTGACTGAAACGACAGGACGTCGCTTTGAGACCAAATTTATAAGATTTATGAACCCACTTTAACACTTCTTACACTTAAAAGTAGTTTTATTTAAAACGCCTGTAAAAGGTTTTTGTACAGAGTGTGATACAAGTTTGTTACAGAATTTCTTCTAGTGAAATTAGTGGATTTTAATTTTAATCCATGGAGCAATGCAAACAAAAATTCAGTGGATCTGACCGAACTAAAAAAAAAACTTAGGAAATTATTAAGTTTCAAAGTTCGTTGTGTTGTAAAAATAATGAATATTATTTTTTTTAATAAACTTTCTAATACTCTCCAACTCGCTTCCAATATCTGTAGAATCCAAATTTAAAATGTTTTCTAAAAGCTATTAATAAACATCGCCAGGCCAGGATTCGGACCAAGAGAACAAAATGTTTTTTGTCTAATTTAATATACAGGGTGTGTCAGTAAGGTGTCTGTCTTAGATAGCACCTAAACTATCAAAGAGTAAAGAAAAAAGTGTAATACAAAAGCTAAAGGGTTTTTAGGATACCATAATCTAAAAATATTTTCTAATCTAAAAAAGAAAAGAAAATTAAATGGGACACCCAGTATAATTTTCTAGAATATGATTCAATGGAATAAGGACTTTGCAACCCTATTAAATTTTTTTACGTGAAATGCAACGTTGCCAAGTAATTAATTTTTTTCCGAAATTTTAGTAATTTTAAGGGTATCGTTAAAAAATCATAGGAACCTGTGGATTAACCCTAGGCAAATATAATTTACGTTGCAAGTACTTTAAGGTACGATATATTAATCTATAATAATATTTTTTAAATCTCTTATACAAAGCGTTCATTACAAGTTGGACAACTCGATAGTTTTAAAAATGCTCTATTTCAATTTTTTTAAACGGGACCCCCCTAATTTTTTTAGGCAAAAGATTTTATCTTTCAAAAACCTTACTTTAAACATGTCATATATCTAAATATCATAGTTTTTGAAATATTTTAGGATTTGTCTTAAATCAGGATAAAAAAGGAAAGTTCTAATTAAACTATTTAGTCAAGATTACTTTGGAACAAAAAATAAATAATTTTCTTTGTCACAGTTGTCATTGCAAAATTATTTCGCCAACATTTTGTACTTTATTACTGTTTAAAGTTTAGTTTCCCGAACTAACTTTATCGAAATAGAAAAATATGAGTTATGATAAAGTTAGTTATATATATATTGTATAACCAAAAATTTCTCTAAATTCAGCGGTTTTCGAAATATTGACGTTTGAAGATTGGGAACATTTACGCAGCTGTAAAAACCAAACGTCATTTATCTTACCTGGGAGCACCTTGTATACTAACTTTTTACTTTAAAAAATGCGCAATTAAATATACTGACGTGTTCGAGCATTTTTCCGATAATGAAATACCTGAATTTTAAATGAATTTATGGACGCATGCGTAGATATAATTTTACTTGCGGAAAGAATTTAGAAATATTGTTCTGATACTCTAAAATCTAATTCCTATGAGAAATTGCACGATCCCCTTAAAACTTCTGACTAACTTATTTTTACAGGAAGGAAATAAACCCTTGACTTAATTGAAGTACTTTGGAACTAGGCGCCTCTTTTCTAAAAATTTCCACAGACTTTCTTGCAGTCATTTTAATTAAAAGTGTTTTGTCTTTTCAACATCCTCGTTAGATCTTCAAGCAATGAATCTTCTGAAGAACTCCAAAGGCTCACGTCGGGGTAACAATGTACTTTACCTGTTATAAAATTGCATCTTTTTTGCAGTGATGCAAATCAATTTTTTTTAATAGAAAAAATAATTTTGTCACAAAATAGCCCAGGGCACAGAGGAATGATAAGTCGTCGCGGTCGCTATATCTAGGGGAAGGGGGGGCTCTTTTATGGACCCGGTCTTGCTCACATTGCGCGGGAAATGGCATCCAGTTGGTGAAAGGCTGGGTGACCTATACTATGGATCCGCAAAGGTTAAAACCAGAAATGGCAAATTTATGGCCAAACGCTTGTAAACAAAATACTACAGACATGTGCACGGCAAAATTACCCGTGTAGAGGTGGGCAACTATCGATAGTATAATTGAAAAACTATCGATTTTATCGATAGTACTATCTATAGTTCTATTGATAGTGTAAATGACAGGATAATTTACTATTGATAGTAATTCGATAGTATGATAATTACTATAGATAATTCGATAGCGATATTTTGAACAAACATATAGATAACATCGATAATTACAATTGGTAGTTTTCCACCTCTACAATTTACGTCATCGTATTTGTACTTTTGCTACATTTTTTAGCATAATCGATTGATCGAAAAACATGAGTCGAAAGTAGTCGATTGTACTGAATTTGACAATCCATTATAGATTATTCGAAAAATTAATTAGGTAATTGGAAAGTTAATTAACCAAAAAATCGAAACCTATACCAATTAATTGGAGATCGATTACCTTTTTGACTAGCCGATTAAATCGATCGATAATTTGTCATGTTTAATTTTTAAAACAAAAATTACCTTTTGTTATTTTTTAAAGATTTTTATTGTTTTGTTTAAATCCAATTACAGTATTTCTTAACTTAAATAAGCAAAAAAAAAGCTCGTCATAAAAAATACCTAAAAAAAAATCACAAATAAAATCACTTCTAGTTTGGTAAAAATTTAAAAAAAAACTCAAATGCAGGATGGTCCATTAAAAAAGTATGTAAATTCTGACTAACTAAAATCTATTCAATATATTCCTGTTTTTTGAGATTTCCACCGATTCTTCAAACGCAAATTACGCGGAAACTAAAAAACAACATTCGGTTCGATAAAAAAAAGAGTGATTTTACGTTTGAAAAATCGAAAAACCTTTTTACAAAAACTTACTGGCAATAATACAAACCGTAAAGAAGTAAATTGAATAAAATCTAATTAAACCAAAACATTTGTTTAGATTTGTTCATCATTTTCATTCACCATAAAGCTTTACAAGCTATGGCCGAATCCAGGTTGACCGAGAAGACTCGCGAGGCAAGCGCGGCCCTATTTAGCCTGGTAAGGATGAACTTGCGTGGCTGTTCCGCGGCTGCCTAGCGAGGTAACTAAGCCTGTTCGTATCCGGCTATACAGGGTACCCCATAACTCATGGGCCTTAGAGTAACTGGAGATACTAGACATCAAACTAAGCCGATTAAGTCATATAAGTTTTTTCGGATTATTACTCGTTCTAGAGATACAGGGTGTTGAAAGTAAAAGTTTATTCTCGAAAATAAGTTATAATTTTAAAACGGTTTAATGAATCGAATTGAAAGTTGGCAATGTTACGTTTTTATGAGCAAGAAATAAGAATTTGTAGAAATTTTTAAGTTTCAAACTAGAGGGCGCTAGTTGCATACACTGGGCTTCATAGATCTATAATTTTTTTTCTTACCTGTGATATTAGGTGTTTTTCAATTATAGTTTCTTAAAGGAGGGCATTTTCTGAGTCAAAAAGGTGTACTTTATTGATCTTAATATCTTTAACGGTTTTCGAGATATTTCCCTTTAAAAACCCCAAAGCATAAAAAAACATAGTACATAATTTAATTAATATTTTAATTATCAAAAAAAAACTTGTATGGCATAATCGGCTTAGTTTGATGTCTAGTATCTACAGTTATTCTACGGCCCATAAGTTATGGGACACCCCGTATAATAAAAATATCATAAATTAATACATATATCCATAATTTATACTGTAGATTAAGGCACATTTACTTTTAAAGAATTTAAAATGAACCACCCTGTATACGTAAGTTGGTACTTGACGATAGTTCTTTAATAGTTATTTTAGAATTTTTGGAAACTTTCAATAGAGTTTGTAAATAAGTAGAGTACGCTCAGCAATAGTTGACTGGGTAGGCTTGTGAATGAACACAAATGGTGTTGTGTTTGATTTACCAAAATAACTATGCCATATTCCAATATGTCATGTATGTCACCGTTTAAGTTGCTGGTTAGTTAATTATTATTCAAAATCGATCGAAAATGGAGACAAACATTAGTTCGTCTCCAAAAACGGTTGCCACATTTTTGCACTGATCCGTCGTTTTTTAAATATTGAAATTCAAAGATTATACTTAGTCATAGTTTTGGATTATTGTGCGTTTTTAAAGTACTGTTTGGTATTTTATACCATACTGGGCTGTTAGAAACAGCCCAGCAGCCCTAATATTTATACATATAGAAAAATTACACCACTCCTTAACTACAATCAAATATTAATAGTAGCAAAAACATTGTGTTTTGTAGGCCAACTTTCGCTGAGCAACTATAAACTATTATACCAATATTTTAAAACAAGAATGTAGGTACATCGTTACTCGTTTAAAACCATTCTGTACCCCTACATCGCTGTTTTAGAATGTCCGATACTATTGAATAAAAAATATATGTCACTACAAAATTACTTGCGAATAAATAATACATTATATTATGTATACTTAAAAAAAAATTATAACACGCAATAGTTAAAAACGAGGAATGCGTTAAACCTTTCAGTAGCGTGTAGGTCAATTGGGGCAATTGTAAATGGGGAGGGGGTAAATGAAAACGACTGAACATTTGTATTCGAACCATAAGCGTACTCAATTTTACAAATCTAAATTAAAAATGCAAAACAAAAAGATGTACTCATTACCATAAAATATTACCCAAAATCCTTGAGAAAATACCTTATGATGCCATGCAAACGCCTATTATGAAAGGGATCATTGAAAATTATTATCCACCCGACACCTGTTAATAAAACCAAACCAACACCGCAAAAATTTCCGGCCGTTCGAAACGTTTGCGTTGGTTTGGGAGATTCTTATGCTGGTCGTCCTTGCCCGCCCGCTGCGACGCTTTACTATTTCAACTTCATCGGTGCAGGTTTATTATCATTCTACGAGAAATACGAAATTTAACTGCATATACAAAGTCCCAGATTATTCAGTTTGGTCAACTAGAACTTAGAAAATACCGGATGATTACTTCTTTTTTAGCTATGTATAGAAGGTATTAAAATAAACAACCTTTTCAAATACCTGCGGGCCTGGTCATCAAAACGTAGCCTGCTATACTTTATGTTGTTTGTCTTATTAGTCAGGCAATTATTTAGCAATCCGCTGCGGTGTGTTTTTCTGAAGCAAGTTAATTTTAAATTTTTGAAAACAATGAACTAGTAGATATGGTGCTAATTTACTGTGAGAGTCGTCAAAGTGCGGCTGCTGCTTCGAGATTATACGCAGAACGATTTCCCTAGCGGGCTTATCCTACACCCTGAAGTTTTTTTAATGATATTCAATGGGCAAGTTAGGCAGAACCGTATTTGATCCATAGTGTAATAAATGGATCTAAGTACCTTATTTTTAAGTTTTTTAAAAAGAGGTATTTGAAAATGTTGATTATATTAATGCCTTTTATACACAGCTAAAAAAGAAGTATCAACTTAAGAATCATCCTGTGTAAGACATACATTCAAAAGTGTAAAATGTATTTACAATTACCCCAGTTAACTTTTCATCGTAATATTCTCAGCGGGTTGTATAAAGAAAAGTCGTTCTCGGTTAGATTAACCGAATAGAAAAAAAAATTATCATAGGCTGGAAAGACCTCCTTCGTGTTTGTGCAGAACCGCCTTATATTTTATAAGAACTTCTTATTGCAATTCTTGCAAAATTTGAGGTGATTTCATGCTACACGTTAGCATCTGGTAAAATTTTGTTTTCTTATTACGCGACTCAGCTAACCGAGATCGATATATCTTCATGCAACCGCTCAACATCATTCAATAATACTATATTGACTAGAGTGTCCAAAATGTTAGGTCTTTGCGCACCCCCTGGTTAGAAGTAGACTTTAACTCCATTTTTATCACCGAAAATTACCGATTCGTATTTTACAAGGCCATACGTTCGGTTTCTTAGACTTTTAAATTGTGCCTGCAATTTTACCGTAAAACTAACCTAATTTTTAGTAGGAATAAATAAAATAAATGGCTTTGCCATAACAAAAAGAAATATAATCCTAATTGTAGGTATTAATACCTTCTTTAGGAGCCCCCGCGCACTAGCAACCAAGGCTGCCCAGCCTATACAAGACTTGGACTCTATATGGCGGTTACAGTGGCCGTCGACATCCTGACTGCTGCGTAGGCCATTAAAAACCATGTCCTGTGTTGGTGGTTAGAGCGCAGAGGTTCTTAAATATATTTAAACGAAAATCTAGCCACGAGAGCGCAAGAAACACACCATTGCGTCACAACGACTGTTTTCTTGGCTTAAACCGAAATTTCAGTTTGTTTTTGGAATTCGGTTACCCATCAGTACTTTACTTTTAATCAGAGCTGGGCAGTTATTGCCTCGAAAGTGCCTCAAGAACATCAATGCTTTGAGCATAGTGCAAGCACTTTTAAAATACAGTGCTCGGTATTGAAGCACTTCAAATTACTTTTCTCGGTAATTCCAAGCACTTAGAATTTTCAATGTGCTTGGTGCTGGCAATTACTTTTCCATTTTTTTCGAGTGCTTTGTCCACTCTGCTTATAATAATATCCTGAAACTCAACTGTAAAATGTACTTAAAACAAATACTTTACTATAATTTGGCAACACCGTTAAATCTTATTCTTGCCTGCCTCCTACGCTTGGAAGATTCATACAAGCGTAGGGTTTGCCTTTAAATAAATTATGTTTTTCGTAATCTCGTGGCTAGACACTTCGGTATCAATTGATTTATTGTAGATTATGTATATATATATATTATAGCACATCTAACGTAGAAAAAATAATCTATTTAAAACATTTTATGTGTATATTATTTCTAACTAGCATATAATATTAGAGTAGCAATATAAAAATGACGAAAAAGTACAAAAGATTGCACAAAGGAGAAATACAATGTTTAATAGTTAGTAACGTATCACTTTTATTAAGTAAATAGTTTAACTAAAAATTTTTGGAGTTTTTAAAATTAAGCAGCTGAACCAATCTGTGTTTCTTCCCAGTTTCGGAGTTTCTAAAGTTTTCCAAAAGCTAAAAAAATTATAAATTATTAACCAATAATTGGTTAATAATAAGCTTAAAAGAAAAACTACTTATTTATAGTAATGGACAGTGACGGCTCGTGATGGTCTTATTTGTAGGAGGTACAAATATAAACGGAAAGCAGGAAGGTGGGAAAGCGCCACAGGCGAAAAATCTTCAGGGTCACGCGGTCACGCCTAAAGTTCATCAATAATTCGTATCTAATTTCGTTAAATGAATACTTATTACTCATACCGCGAGCCCCCTCTAAAATTAACCCATGTTTGGAATAAATTTAGTTATTTGTGATTTTTTTGTTCACTTTTTCTTGATATTTCTAGCTGGCTCCTGGTCCTTTAATTTAAAAATAGAAAAAGATTAACAGGGGGTATGTCCAAACCCACCACCACTTAGATACGCCACGGCAAATCAATAAATAATACGTCCGGATAGCAAATTATGGTATGGTGTTTTATCAGATTTCCTAAAAATTATTTTACAAATGTGTCTTTAAAAAAAGAGGAGGATGATTTAAGTGGAATATGCAGGGGCGGCGCGCGCCTTAAACACATAGGGGAACCAGAAAGATACAAGGGTCTTCCAAAGGAGGAGGGGGTATTTTAGTTGTGATTTGTTGGGTTAATATTAATACTTAAAAGCATTTTACAAAAATAAACTCAAAAATCACCCAAAGAAATTACTTTGGTCCTTACTGATGTTGTAAACGGAAGCTTTACATATTATTTGTTCCACCCAAAAAAGAAAAATTCATGGTTCAATTCGCACATAAAACATTTCCAAAACTTGTCCACCATAACTTAAGTGTTTTTTTAATAGAGAGAGAAATATTTTTAATTTTTTAGGGTTGGTACTTACGTCATATGACAATTCTTGTTTCAGGATAGCAGTGGTGTGTTCGTTATTGACACAGCAGGCTAGAAGTGTCGGATACAGCACGTTGGACAAAATTTCGACCGAAAAGTAGGGGAAGGGCAGCGAGCAGAGTTGCTGCAGGACGGAGGGTGATTGGCCGCTAACCAAGAGCATCTGAAAAAAAAAGGAAATTTATATAAAATAAGTATATATAAAAAAATAATAACGGGTGTGTATTTTATGAAAGACTTATTTTTCTTGAATGATAGAATAGTTTTGGACTTGCATTGTCTTTAATTTGTTTTACATCACAACGTTTCAACTGGTAAGTATCTCCAGTCGTCTTCAGGTGAATACTTATTTTTCTGTTTATTTATTTTAAGTAGTATGTGACGTTACATTATTTTGCTGGCTACAAAAAAAGGTTTATTTTTCGCTTTTTGTTTTTAAAACAAATATCAAGAATTTGTTTGTACAGATAATAAATAATTAATTTGTCTTCACTACAACTAAATTTTGGATATTTTGTGAGAAAATAAACACGCCAAGCTTCTAATAATTCCTTTAATTGGAATATTATGGCTTAGTCGAAATAGTTATACGAACTAGTTCTATGAACTCATATTTTTGGTGAACGGGAACGAAAATTTCCATCTCTAAAAATATTTATGGTCAGTGCATTTTCTCTAAAGTGTTTTTATTTTCAACTGGCAGCGATAGTAAACAAAAACCTGACTACAAAACGCTCGATTCGATCAGTACAGGACTGTATTTAGCTTTCGCATTTAAATAAACACGTTTTTCGATTATACAGGGTGTTCCTTAATGACATGCTAATATTTTAGGGAGTGATTACTCAAGTCATTTCATGAAGAAAAGTACATATAAACATATGTCCTAAACGGCTTAAATTTTTTGCTACAGGGTATTCAATATTTTTTTTCTTTAATTTGTTTTTTGTAATATCTCCAAAAGTAAGAAAGATAATACTTTCAATTTTGGCATGTGCTAATAGGACATAAAACCACATCTTTTAGTAATAAAAGTTATTTTTTTGTCCCACCCGTGGCGTCCCTGCAAACATGTCCTCTGATATTCTTTAGAAAAAAAGTGGTACGCCACTGACATTTTTCAATGTGGATATCATTTCTGATTAGCCTGGTCAATTCTGCATAAAAATAGTCTCTTGCGCTTTTCTCCTCAGGTACACCGTTCTTAATTAAAATAATTAAATTAGCTCTACTATTTATTATCATTAACATTGATAATGCACAATTTAGTTTTATAAAAATTGTTCGAAATGACCACCTTCACTTAATAGGTATGCAAAATGAAGATAATTTAATTATTTTTATTAAGAACGGTGTGTCTGAGGAGAAAAGTGCAAGCGTATATTATCCACATGGAAAAATGTCAGTGGCGTACCACTTTTTTCTAAAAAATATCAGAGGACGTGTTTGCAGGGCCGCCACTGGTGGGACAAAAAAATAACTTTTATAACTAAAATATGTGGTTTTATGTCCTATTCGCACATGCCAAAATTGAAAGTATTACCTAAAGTACAGATATGCCCGAAACAAACAGTACTGAAACTAAGTTGGCGGTGTTTTTATGCGTGTGCTGTCACACTCAAGTTAGCTAGTATAGACCTGTCAAGTAAACCTCAAACAAGTAATTAGTAGGGCCTAATTGTTAAAAATGGTGTTAAGTACAGAGGAGAAAGTGTTTCTGGTAGAGCATTATTTTTGCTCATACGGAATGGGCCGACATAATGGTGCAAGTTTGCTATACGTGTCTGATCAATTCACGTAATCAATAAACGTTCTCCAAGTAATGCTGTAATTTTGAAGGTTATTGAAAGGTTCAGAAATACGGGTAGTGTATTGTGCCAACGAAAAGGAAACTCGGGGCGTCCCAGGACAGTTAACAACAACAATAACCATGAACGTGTTTTTGAGCAAATCAATCCGAAAGTCAGCCAGGCAAGGACAGCGTTACAACTTGATTTAAAAAGAACTTCCTTTCAAAGAATCCTGAAGGAGCTGGGTGCATGTTCGTATGTGATTCAGGTACATCAACAACTACATCCTCGGGATTATCGCAGTAGAGTGGAATATTGCGGCAGAATTCTCGCGTTACAGTATGAAAATCCTGAATTTTTGAAAAATGTTTGGTTTTCAGACGAAGCACACTTTCACTTGTCAGGCTATGTGAATCGTCGCACAAATCGATTTCTGGGCTTTGCCAGACCCGATGAGGTTCAAGAGGTTCCTTTACATAGTGCAAAAGTGAGTGTCTGGTGTGCTGTGTCCGGACACGGAATCATTGGTCCGTACTTCATCGAAGAGAATGGTAGGCAAGTCACACTTAATCAACAGAGGTACAGACACATTTTAACACGATTTATCCCTGATCTACGTCAATTCTGTCGTGCACGTAACTTGGCATTTCGAAACCAATTTTTTCAGCAGGACGGGGCAACTTGCCATAATGCTGCCGCAATTCGTCAATTTCTTCAAGAACATTTTCCAAGCAAATTCATTTTACGATTTACTGACTTTCCTTATCCTTCACATTCTCCAGACCTCACACCTCCAGACGCGTACATTTGGGTCATGGCTAAAAATGCCGTTTTCAAACGGGCACCACAAACCATCGATGAATTAAAGGATGCCGTTAGAGTCTTCTTCGCAGCTCTGAGACAACCCTTATTCAATAACATGACCAGAAACTTAGAACATCGTTATGAAGTCTGTCTTGAACGAGGAGGTGGACATTTAGAACATATAATAAAGTGTCAATAATATGTATTTTTTAAATATATAATACGATTACAAGTTCAGTACTGTTTATTTCGGGCAATACTGTACTTTCGGAGATATTACAAAAAACGAATTAAAGAAAAAAACACCCTGTAGCAAAAAATTTAAGCCGTTTAGGACATATGTTTATACGGACTTTTCTTAATAAAATTACTTGAGGAACCACACCCTAAAATATTAGCACGTCATTAAAGAACACCCTGTATTGTAGCATTACTTTAAATTTTATTTAATTTATACTGTTCTATTTTTATTTAAAACTTATTTAGATTTTGGAATTTATGATTAGCATAGTGCAGTGCTCGTCTTATTGTGTCTTGTTAAAAATCGTGCAGCAGTAAAAATATTATAGACTTTTAAGTACGACCTTATTCAGGTCAAGTGTCTACGTGCATTTGTGTTGATTTTCTGCCAGTTGGAAATAAACAGACTATAGGTAACAAATACTGCAAAAAAAAGGTTTTTGTTATATGCGTACAATTTTTTTTTTTTTTTTTTTTTTTTTATGATAAAACACCTGCACTGTAGGAAAAATCCTTTAAGGCGCTCTGGGAGCGGTGCGAGTGCGAAAAAAGCGATTAACGTTGGTCTTGAAACGTTGAAGATTGTATTCACTGGGAAACACGACCTCAGGAAGATCATTCCACAAAGATGACGTTCTCCAGATGAAAGAATTCTTGAACAATGAAGTTCGAGGAGTACTAAGCTGAACAACATATGGATGAGCGGCAGTGGTTTGCCGTGTATTTCTGTTTTGCATTGCTCTAGGTGGAATCAAGTGGGCAATGTCAGTCGAACACCTGCCATGGAAATATCTGTAAAAGAGAGCCAAATCACCAACCTGTCTTCGATGCTCCAGGCTATCGAGGGTCTTGGTCAGCTCGGGGTCGCCGATCAGACGAACGGCTCTCCTTTGAATGGAATCCAGTAGCCGAAGGGTGTACTTGGGTGCAGAGCTCCAGACATGAGAGCAATATTCTAATGATGGTCGAATCTGGGCTTTGTAGAGTGTCAAAAGTTGATGAGGTGTGTACAACCTTTTGGTGCGGAAAAGGACACCAAGTTTCTGTGCAGCTGCCTTGGCAAATGCGGCAACGTGATCATGCCAAGACATATTACCTCCCAGATTGACCCCCAGCAAATTAATAGACGGTGCCAGGGGAATTGCGTGTCCTGCCATGACTATATCCGGTTCTGCAATGTTAACCTTTTTGGAGAAGACTGCTGCCTGGGGTTTCTTAGCATTAAATTCGACTTGGTTACTGTCACCCCAAGCCAAAATTTCGTCCAGGTCTTTGTTGAGGCGCAATACTTCATGCTGCCTGCGAAGATGTGCGTCGGCAGCGGATGTTTGGGGAGTCAAGGTAAAAGATGAGACAAGTGTGCTGTCATCAGCAAAGCTATAAATTGGATTTTGGGTTTTCACTAGAAGGTCGTGAATATACAGTAAAAAGAGGGTAGGCGACAATATGGATCCTTGAGGAACACCGGCATTGATGGTGAAGGTGTCTGAAAGAAACCCGTCAATCGCCACTTGCAGAGAACGGTTCTTAAGGAAGCTGGTTAACCATAAACAGAATCCATTAGGCATACCGTAGGATCGCAATTTACTTAGATATGTCCCGCCCGGGATTCTCCATGATGTTCGATGGTGTTGCTCCAAAGATGGGTGACATATGCCAGAAGGTCACCTGTTGATCTGGACTTACGAAAACCGTATTGATGGTCGCTGATAATGTTAAGCCCTTCCAGATACTTTAGGAGTTGTTGGTTAATAGCTTTCTCCATTACTTTTGAAATTACTGAAAGCAATGCGACGGGTCGGTAGTTGCTTGGCAGGGTCTGGACACGCGCCGACTTCCAGCAGGATGGAAATATTCCTTTTTTGTAGGATAAGTTGAAAAGTCTACAAAATACTGGTGTAAGTTCATCGGCGCATGTCTTGGGAACAATGATAGGAATTTCGTCTGGACCAGAAGCTTTATTGACGTCGAGTCCTTTAAGAATCCGTTTAACAAGACGCTGACGAAACACGATTTCAGACATTTGCGATTGAACTGAGGGAATGTTGGGTGGTGGTTTTCCCTGAAAGTCTACAGTGGAATGCGAGGAAAACAGTTCAGCAAGTAGGTTTTGTTGAAAGTTCAATATTCAGATGTTCTGCAGTAACTATAACACATGGCCCAGGTCATTAAGGGTGCTCTTTATGTAAACCAGATGTGACGATTTGTTTAGGTCATAGCTTTGGTCCCTTTTACGGGAATATGCATGGTTTAGTCCTTATTAAGTTTTCATTGTATCCGTATATGTAAATTTGTTCCGTTCTTTTTATTATTAAATAATTTCTTTCTTTACCACAAACTATTCGTGTTTAATTGCTAGTACTCCACTAGTCACTATACCCTGCAACCTCGCGGTTTTGCAACAGGTTATGGGCCCAGGGATCGTAAATATATAGTGATTAGATAATTAGTAATTATTTTTGCGTTAGTTTCGGTAGTGTATAAAGTTAAGTTATTATTTGGTTCTTTCGTCGTCTGTATAAAAAAATAATATGGCGTCAAACGAAAGTGTAAATATGGGAATGAACGTGGAAAAACTTAAAGGCCGCGAAAATTATAGTGATTGGAAGTTCCAGATAAGTGCGCTCTTAAAATTGGACGGGCTTTGGAGCTGTGTCACTGAGGAGTGGGACTCTACCGTAGATGCCGCTACAAAAACGCGTCGCGGTGAGAAAGCGCTCTCAAAAATAATCCTTTCTCTTGACAAATCTACATATCCCCACGTGATGCAAGCAAAAACAGCTAGCGAAGCTTGGAAGTCGCTTGAAAAAGCTTTTGAGGATAAAGGCCTCCACCGACGTCTGGGACTCTTGAGGAGTCTGTGTTCTATTAGGCTGCAAAATTTCAGCACTATGGAAGACTACGTAAACGAGGTCATGGCGCTATCCCAGAAACTATTGTCGATCGGCAAACCCATTGATGACGAGTTTCTAGGCGCTATCCTGCTTCAAGGACTTACCGTTGACTACGACCCGATGGTGATGGCGCTGGAAAACTCAGGTGTCGACATTACATCGGATTTTGTCAAGACTAAGCTTCTGCAGGATCGCAAATGGCAGAATAATAAAAATAGTTCTGACGACTGTGCGCTTGCTATGAAAAAAGGCAAAAAACCTCCATGGTGTTGGGGCTGTAAACAAAAAGGCCACTATAAAAATCAGTGTTCTAGAGGTAACCAGAGTAATCCTAATACCGCATCCCATAATAACAGATCCAACCAAAATCAAGGTAAACGTAATGCTCAGATTGCGGGAGCGCTAAGTGTCAGGAGTGAACATGAGGCTGCTTGGTACGTGGACAGTGGTGCGTCTTTTCACATGACAGGAAACAAAAATATTCTTGTGGATCTCACTGACGAAGATGCCGGACGAGAGATATTTGTTGCAAATGACGCTGTTATGACTGTCAGTGGTACTGGCAACACAGTTGTTCGTCTAAAACCAGGTGGAGAGGAACAAACTATTTCAAAAGTTAAGTATGTTCCAGATCTCTCTGTAAATCTGCTTTCAGTCAAAGAAATGGTTGCAAAAGGACACTGTGTATATTTTGATTTAGACGGTTGTAAAATATTAGATGATAAGAACTGTACTATTAAGGGAGAACCAAAAGCTACTGCAACTGATATCGGTGGAGTATACAAACTGGATATCGTGACAGAATGTGCTAATGTAGCTAAGTCTCCGGATTCACAAATGGTATGGCACAGACGTCTTGGTCATCTAAACCATCACAGCATGGAGATTTTAAAAAATGGCTTGGCATCTGGAATTATGTATAGTGTAAATAAAAAACCAGACTACTGCGAAAGCTGCATCAGAGGCAAGCAGGCCAGAAAGCCATTTCCTTACAAAAAGGATAAGGAAGTAGTACCGAACAAGCTTGATTTGATCCACTCCGATTTAGTTGGGCCAATGGAAGTGGAGTCATGGAGCGGGAAGAGATACTTGTTTACATTAATCGATGACAACACTAGAAAAATTTTCTGCTACTTCTTGAAAAATAAGAGTGAAGTTTCAGAAATCTTCGAATCATTCTGCTTAATGGTTGAAAACCAAACAGAACGAAAAATTAAAGTTCTGAGAAGCGACAATGGGGGAGAATACTGTAATGAACGGTTGCGAAATTTCCTAAAAAATCGTGGAATCAAACACGAGTTAACCGTTCCTTACGCCCCGGAGCAGAATGGAGTCGCCGAACGATATAATCGTACAATCATGGAAAAAGTACGGTCAATGCTTATTGATGCGGAGAGTCCAAAACAAATGTGGGCAGAGGCGGCAAACACAGCAATTTACCTTCTGAACCGTTCTCCAATAAAAAAGATACGTGGGAAGACGCCAGAAGAAAAATGGTCTGGTAAAAAGGTTGATCTAAAACATCTTAGAATTTTTGGATGCCGCGCTTTTGTTCACGTACCCGATGCCAAACGTAAAAAGCTTGATGACAAAAGCAAGGAATACATCTTTGTCGGGTACTCCGAATCAAGCAATGGATACAGGCTATTGGATCCAAGAAATCATAATCTTAAAATAGCCAGGGACGTTGTGTTCTTAGAAGATAAGCTTGCAGTTGTCTCGTCTGACGTCACCACTACTTCAAGGGAGGCTGCTACCTTACAGGTGTTACCTGAAATGGAAGATGTTGATGGCGATGCTCCGCCGGAAAATCCACATGTTCCAGAGGAAACCCCTGAGGCGTTTCCACAGCCTGCTGAAGCTGAAGTGTTAAGTGAAAGTGAAAATAGTCTGAGTGATGAGAGTGAGAATGAGCAACGTGAACCCAGGTATCCTAGACGTGTACATAAACAACCGGACAGGTATGGTGACATTATAAATTATGATTCAGATTTTGCCATGTTGACTGCGTCAGATAATTTAGAGCCACTGACCATTTCCGAAGCATTGTCGGGAGCGAGAAGCTCTGAATGGCGAAAAGATATAAAAAATGAGCTTGAGGCATTCATGACTAACAATGCTTGGGAATTGGTTGACAAACCTAGCAATAGGAATATCGTCAAAAATAAGTGGGTTTTTAAAATTAAAAAAGATAATAAGAAGCTCTGAATGGCGAAAAGCTATAAAAAATGAGCTTGAGGCATTCATGACTAACAATGCTTGGGAATTGGTTGACAAACCTAGCAATAGGAATATCGTCAAAAATAAGTGGGGTTTTAAAATTAAAAAAGATAATAAAGGGGACATCGTCAAATATAAAGCCAGGCTGGTAGCGAAAGCGTTTACTCAAAAATATGGAGTAGACTACTCGGAAACGTTTTCTCCAGTAATTCGATTTAGTAATTTAAGACTTTTGTTGGCAATGACAGCTGAATTAAATTTAGACGCAGATCATTTAGATGTCGAGACTGCTTTCTTAAATGGTGACATCGATGAGGAAATTTTTATGAGTCAACCAGAAGGTTTTATTGAGCCCGGGTCAGAAAATAAAGTGTGCTTACTAAAAAAGTCTGTTTACGGTTTAAAACAATCAGCCAAATTGTGGTATGAAAAAGCCCACAATGTATTAGTAAATTTAAATTTTGTACAGTCAAAAATAGAACCTTGTATATTTTTTAAAAATTTAAATGTTTCTCTTGTAATTATTGCACTTTATGTTGACGATTTTTTTGTTTTTTATAATGACCATCAAGAGGCAAAACATTTAAAATCTGAGTTGAATAAACATTTCCACATCAAAGATCTCGGACCCATATCAAATATTCTTGGTATAAAGGTTGAAAGAGATCGTTTTAAAGGTGAACTAAAAATTAGCCAAGAACAATATATTGAAAAGGTTCTGGAAAGATTTGAAATGTCAAACTGTAATCCAGTAGGTACTCCGTTAGAGCAGAACCAAAAATTTTCTGCTTCAAATGGCGATTTTTTCGATGTTCCCTATCAACAATTAATTGGGTCAATAATGTATCTGTCAGTTTGCACAAGGCCAGATATTTCTTTCTCTGTCTCTTTTCTTAGCCAATTCAATAACACTCATACTAAAGACCACTGGGTGGGCGCTAAAAGGGTACTTAAATACTTAAAGGGGACAAAAGAAATGGGTATTACTTTTAAAAGTCAGGTAGACCTATTGCTGGGTTTGTGGATGCAGACTGGGCCAACAATGAAAGCGATCGAAAATCATTTTATGGTTATATTTTTATGTTGGCAAATGGCCCTGTGTCTTGGGAATGTCAAAAACAAAAGACAATTGCTTTAAGTTCAACAGAAGCTGAATATATCGGTATTTGCGAAGCTACCAAAGAATCATTGTATATAAAATCTCTGTGTCTTGAAATATTTAGTAATAATGATTCTTGTTCTTTTCTTAATGTAAATAAACCGATAGCTATTTTTAATGATAACCAGAGTGCGATAAAACTGTCAGAAAATCAAGTTTTTCACAAACGTACTAAACACATTCATGTTAAATATCACTTTATTCGAGATAAAATAAAAGAAAATGATATTGTACTTTTTTATATGCCGACGATAGAAATGGTCGCAGATATGTTAACCAAATCTTTGGGTTGCAAGAAACATAAGTTTATATGCGATAAATTAAATTTAAGATAGGAGTGTTAAAAATCTGTTACCATATATATTTTTGGATAAAGATAAGTGTTCTTGAAATATGATTATTTAGTAGGTATATAAATTAGTTTTTTTTGTGTGTGTTTTTCAAAGGTAGGTTACTTTAGCTTCTTTATATAAAAGAACACCTTTAATATTGAGGGAGAATGTTGAAAGTTCAATATTCAGATGTTCTGCAGTAACTATAACACATGGCCCAGGTCATTAAGGGTGCTCTTTATGTAAACCAGATGTGACGATTTGTTTAGGTCATAGCTTTGGTCCCTTTTACGGGAATATGCATGGTTTAGTCCTTATTAAGTTTTCATTGTATCCGTATATGTAAATTCGTTCCGTTCTTTTTATTATTAAATAATTTCTTTCTTTACCACAAACTATTCGTGTTTAATTGCTAGTACTCCACTAGTCACTATACCCTGCAACCTCGCGGCTTTGCAACAGGTTTGCTTTATCCCCGGCTGTGGTTGCTATTGTGCCGTCGGAACGTGTTAGAGGTGGAATAGTTGACTTTGTAAAGTTTTGGCTGACGGCCTTAGCGACTGACCAAAAGGACCTTGATCCGTTAGGACTGGCAAGAAGTTTGTTTTTGATTCTCTCGTTATGAGCTTCTTTGCTTTGGTCTATCATTTGCTTACATTGGTTTCGGGTGGTAACAAAGATGGCGCGATTTTCAGGAGTAGGGTTTTTACGCCACTGTCGGTAAGCCAGGTTTTTAGATCTGACAGCATGCTCGCAATTTTTGCTAAACCAGGGCTTGCCGTTAGAAGGGCGCTTTTTGGAGAAAGGAATAAAGGCCTCCATGCTAGTTAGAATGACGTCGGAGACCTCCTTTGCACAGATAGATGGATCATCCGAAGAAAAGCATACGCTTAGCCAGGGAAAGTTGCGAAAATGGTCCTTTAGGTCTTCCCACTTAGCTGATGTGAAGTGCCAAATCTTACGGGGTTTAGGAGGTTGTTCAGAACTAATTGGCAGCTCGCTTAGGGTTGAAATAAGTTTGTGATCGGAAGAGCCCAATGGTGGTTGTACGGTGACCGTATATAGGTCTGGATTTGAAGTTAAAAAGAGATCTAAAAGACTAGCAAAATCCCCAGCTCGGTCTGGAACCCGCGTTGGTTCTTCTACGAGTTGAGTTAGACCAGAACTGATCGCAAAAGATTCGGCCTCGCGGCCTTGCTCATCGTTGGTGTTTGAGTATTTAAGCCAGTTGACATTGTGGACGTTAAAGTCGCCAAAGATAGCAACTTCGGCATTCGGATGATTGGTTTGCAAGAAGTCGATTGTGTTGGCTAGTGATGAGAAGAGGGCCCTGTAATGCATGTCGCTTGGAGGACGGTAAAGGCAGCATATAAACTTAGTGATTTTTTGTGAAGATATTTTAAACCACATTACATCAAAGTCTTTCGGTTCCAGTATTTCCTCCCGTTGGCAGCAAAGATCATCTGGAATGAACAGACAGACCCCAAAGTTGCGTCTAAAACGGAAGTGAAAATCATATCCAGGATATAAATAGCTGACGGTGTTCGTTGACGCTCTGACTTTTGTCTCGGTCAGTGCAAGCACATGAGGCTTGGAAGATTGTAAGTGCTGGTGGACTGAATTGATGTTAGTGTTAAGCCCTCTTATATTGCAGAAATCAATTTTGAAGTTGTTACTTTTGGGTCTGTTAGCAACTGCAGGCGCCACACCATTTCCTCGTTGAGTGTTGTTGGAGGAACCCAGTAAATGGTCGGAAATGGTGGATAATTCATTGATTTCGCTTGATGAAGCCACAGGACCAGCCCCCACCCGGAGATCCGATCGGGGGGCGAGTTTACCTCCGGAATATTTTGATCTTGGAGCTTCCATCATGCTTCTTTTATACGGCCCCACCCTGGAAACCGGAAACATCAGCACAGCGACGAAACGTTAACTCAAAGAGCAACTTCACGCCGCGTAAACTGATGCAATGGTATCTCACCGGGCGATGCCGGGTGGGCCAGCATCTTCCATTTGAACAATATAGTATTTGCTATCCTTTCATGTTTGTTGCTGCCAATTTTACACTATTATTTTACAGAGTACATAATGGGTTTTTTACTAAAGTAACACCATAAAGTTTTTTTGTGCCTTTTGGTTCCGCTGCGGTTTTTTGAAAAATGTGGGTATAGTTTAAAAGCTTTCGCAATAATGAATTCCTTGGTGATTTAGACTAACATTTTTAATCAATAAAATTGATTCTTTTTACTTTACATTTAGTGATTTACATCGCTACCAATAGTACCACCTGCTTCAGCGAAAAATCACTAAACCTTATTCGCAGCAGGGTGGCGCCACTTTCACATGTGGAACTGGAAAATCCTGACTTATCGGTTAGGATAAAAGTTTATCAGTACCTTTACTTATTCGTCTCTAATCCGAAAGAATCCATGGTCAGATATGCGGATCTTTCGCTAAAACTCCCCTCCCGGCATCTGAACGTCGTTAATTTTGTGTGGCGCTAATGGAAAAATGACATTAGCTTAATCATACGTTTTCGACGATCGTCGGGGCGGGCGGCGCGGCGCGGTCGGCCCGAGTGAGAAGTTTCTGTTATGTTTATTTTGAAAGGTATACATATTTCGGCACCGACTTTACAATGCGAGTAATGGAATTAAGTAAAGGAACTTTTTGTCGGCGTCAATTATCCCGGTGATCAATAAATAGTTCACAAGTAGGTTTTCTGAGTAATTGACTTACTGATTGGATCCAAAATAAATATCTATGTTGAAAGGAACTGTGCTCGAGTATCGGTACTTTTATTATGGCTTTTGGTTGGGTAATAACTGGTCATTTGTAATTGCTATGTACTATTAGGTAGGGAGCACTTTTTTAAATTTAAATCTCTAAGTTGTTTATAAAAGAATATTGAATGGTTTAACAGGCAACACTTAGGTTATTGTGCTTATTCATAGCAAAATGCCTTATACAACAGTTTTAAGAGGTTTATCGGTTAAACCGGAAGTTGAGAACTAGAGTTCTTAAAACGGGTTTAAATCGTAGTAAATAAATGTCAGATGTTGAATACTAGATTCTGTAACGAGTATCGAATTTTCATTCTAACCGAGTAGCAGACTATATTTTCTCCACGACCAAAAATACTATTCGCAATATTTGTAATTTCAGGTGGAGTATTATCCAGTTCCATATTATATGATTCATCCCATCCGATTTTTCACTCATATTTTGACTTGCACTAAAGTGTGTCTGCTGACATTGACAGTTTCGAAATTCATGGCAGCCTATGTCGTTTAGATTAATTACAGAATATTCATTCCGTATCTGTTATGGAATGAAAATACACGCAAAACGCATAAGAAGCAAGTGTTTTAGAATAAATATTCCAACTCAAGAGCGAGAATTTTTACATTCTATTATCAAAAATGATTTTGGAATTATTGCATTCGGTAATGGTCGTGAAGAAAATCAGTTCTAGCACCTTTATTCACTAAAAATATGAATACTTAAAAATTAGTCAGTTAACACTTTTATCCCCTTAATTCATTTAAAAGTACAGTACTTTTGTCAGCGGTATCTTTTTTCATTGTAAAATAAATGTTTAAAAGCCAGAAAAAATGTAAAATGAGGGGGGTACGGTCCGCCAAGAAACTAGAAGTCCTTCTAATAGGAGGAAATTTTAGAAACGGCGGTGCCTTTTTTATAAGAGAAGGTTTTCAAACGCCGGCTATGGTAAGCATTTTTTTTTTAGAAGTCAGTACCTACAAAAGTTAGGAAGGAGAGGGGGGGGGGGTCAGAATTCCGCCCCAGGTATCACTTCTGCTTAATCCGCCACCGAAAAAATAATCTTATAATCGTAAAAAATCACAAAAATACCTAATAAATAGACCAATCTCTAAATTATAAAAGAGATATTTACCATGTATGTACTAGTTTATTTTAACTTGCGTTTTTAACTAGAAATTTGTCTAATTTAGGTTTAGGTATTTATTTAATATTTTACTAATGGATATATTTTTCCATGTATCGGATGCACGTAGGCCTGGTTTGGCCCATCGCGCTCACCGTGTCTGTGAAGCGGCCAAGCCCCGCACTACATGTGCAATATCATTTCTTCTTGAACGGCAGTAGTTTTGGAATTGCATTGTCTTTAATTGTTTTGAATCACAATGTTTGAACTAGTAAGTATCTCCAGTCGTCTTCAGCTGAATACTAGAACAATTAAAGACAATGCAAGTCCAAAACTCTACTACCGTTTTTAAGAAACATCATTGTCTCCAACCTTCAAACAATCATTTCTTCTGTTTGTTGTAACACACTGTATAAGTTTCCCATTCGAAACACATACTTTATCGTGTATTCAAAATGGATGCAAAAAAACGCAGTCACGGGGGGGGGGGGGGGGGCAAGCCGAGAGACTATCCTCATGCCCCTCCTCTCCCCCTAGATGCGCCGGTTTGTTCTAACTTATAATAACCACAACACACCATCGAAAAAAACGGAAAAGATTAGTAAAATTCCAATAGAGTCGCCAGCTCATCTCCTTAATAAAAACTACATCGACACGCATAAACAACCAACCATTTTCTACCGTTGAACACAAAGAACCCATGTAACGCGGGCCCTAAATCCCAAAAAAACCGATAAGAAGAAGAAGAGTGAAACCCGGTTGGCGCCCTCGCTATCTTAATGCCGGGCCCGTCGAGATTTTTAGACGGCGGGGTCCGTCTCGCATAACTCACGATCAGACTCTAGCGTGTTTTATATTATCAATAATTATAGTCGGGGAGCTGAAGGATTATTATTCTATTATTTAATCACATCATACCTAAAAAACCTACTTAGCCAATATAGAAACAATGTCAATGGGTATACCAACCCTTTCTACTTTTTGTTTGTATTAACCACATATTTAAATTATTATATTAATTACACATATACAGGGTGCCCCATATCTTATAGGCCGTAGAGTAACTAGAGATACTAGACATCAAACTAAGCCGATTATGTCATATACGTTTTTTTTTAATAATTAAAATATTAATTTAATTATGTACTATGTTTTTTTATGCTTTGGGATGTTTAAAGGGAAATATCTCGAAACCCGTTAAAGATATTAAGATCAATCAAGTACACATTTTTGACTTAGAAAATGCCCTTTTTAAGAAACTATAATTGAAAACACCTAATATCACAGGTGAGAAAAAAAATCATAGATTTATGAAGCCCAGTGTATGCAACTAGCGCCCTCTAGTTTGAAACTTAAAAATTTCTACAAATTCTTATTTCTTGCTCGTCAAAACATAATATTACCAACTTTAAATTTGATTAATTAAACCGTTTTAAAATTATGACTTGTTTTCGAGAATAAACTTTTACTTTCAACACCCTGTATCTGTAGAACGAGTAACAATCCAAAAAAACTTATATGACTTAATCGGCTTAGTTTGATGTCTAGTATCTCCAGTTACTCTACGGCCCATAAATTATGGGACACCCTGTATGGCTGCTCACGAACTCCGCCGGATTAAGGCAGTCACAGGTATATTTCGAAAATTGGCCTGTACGGAGTACACATAAACTCCGCCGCAGGGGTAATTAGGGGTTGTTTCAGGTAATTGTACAAATCGATTAGGTAATAATTAGATTAGATTTTATAGATTTATTTATATTGGTATTGGGTAATTATATTCCCAAACAGGTAAAATAGCCTAATTCTTTAAGTCGGTCACATTGAAAGAGAATTATCAGTTTATTCGTTTTAGCCGAGTAAGAAGGTCTATTTTTGAAAAAGTGAAAAGAATGGAAGTGATCACCGGTCAACGTGGAAGCAAGATAGTAGAAGATGGATACAAGTTTCATAGAGCCGAAGAGACTTCGTTTGGAGTGAAATGGAAGTGCAATTCTAAAATTTATGTCGATGACGAGCTCACAACCATATTCAAAAAGGATGGGTCTCATAACCACCTAAACATCTAAGAAGGCAACATATATCCAACAGCATTAAAAGAAAAGCTGTCGAAAACATAAGCGAGAGGCCACTCAAATTAATTAGAATGGAAATAACGTAGGATAAAATTATTGAATTGACAACAAGGGATTTTACATATATAAGAAATAACATATATAATGCTCGAAAATCTATGTTCCCTGCTCTGCCAAAATATGTTAAAAAAATCCAAGAATATTTGAAAAATGCTAATATAACAACGATAAAAAACGAACCATTTTTAATGGAGAACGACGAAGTTAACAAAATGTGATATTCTCATGTGCAACTAATCTCCAGTTTTTGAGTAAGTCAGAAAAAATCTTTGTAGATGGAACTTTTGATTACTGCCCAAAACTTTTTATTCAGTTCTTCACATTACACGGCTTAAAAAACTGCGTATATGCAAGCATTCAAAGTAATTGCCGCAAGGTGTCAGAGTTTAAACTTAATTTTCCAACCCAAGGAAATCGTTGCCGATTTTAAAAAGCCATCCATGATGCAGCAAGGGACGTTTTCCCACATGTTCGGATTACAGGATGCCGATTCCATTTGTGCCAAAGTTTCTGGGGAAGAATTCAAAAGTTGGGATTAGTGAGTGACTATAAAAATAAATCATCCAAAGTGGGTGAATGGCTACGGTGGACCTTTTGAAATAAAGGTTTATGGTTTTATTTACAATATTATGCATAATTATGCGGCGGAGTTTATGTATGAGATTCTTGAAGCTGCTGGCGGAGTTTATGTATAGTAAATATGGCTGGTACATTAGTCCGGCGGAGTTTAGGAACACCCCCATGTATAGGGTGTGGCGACCATAATTGAACAATTTTAAGAATATTTCTTTATATGAACGCGCAACCGCTTTATTTTTGAGATACAGGGTGTTTAAATTAACAAAAAAATAATTGTTTCCTCAATATCTCTAAACCGCTTTGTATTTTTTTTTCAATTTTTTGTACATGCCAAGTACGTATCAAAATACATTTTTTCCAGAATAAAGATTTTCTAAATTTTCATCAGTGGCGTCCCTGTTAACATTCCCTGAAATACTTTTAATCAAAAAAAGGATACGCCACTGTTTAAAAAATATATATTATATTTAAAATTAGCCTCTATATTCTCATAAAAATGGTCTCTTGACTTTTTCCGCCAGGCGGACCGTTTTCGATTTAAAAAATAAAATAAGGTGATAAATACGCCTAAAAATCCATTTTTTATTTTTAAAAACATAACTATTTTGAACAAAAAAAAAATAAATTAACTACTTACAGGAGTCGAATATTTTCAATAATTAATTTAATGTAGTTGTCCGCTTGCCCCTAATTTTTCTCTAGTTAATTTAATTTTTTTTGTTCAAAATAGTTGTTTTTAAAATAAAAATGTATTTTTATTTTATTTTATTTATTACTTTATTTTATTTTTTGAATCGAAAACCGTCCGCCTGATGAAAACAAATCAAAATACCATTTTTATGAGAAAATAGAGGCTTATTATAAATATATTATTTAATTAAAAAAAAAACATTTTTATCATTTTTTTGATTAAAAGTATTTCAGGGAATGTTAACAGGGACGTCACTAATGAAAATTTAGAAAATCTTTGTCCTGTAAAAAATGTATTTTTATACGTACGGCATGTACCAAAATTGATAAAAACTACAAATCGGTGTTAGAGATATTGGGAAAAAAATGTTTTTTTTTTGTTGTTTTTATTGATGTACTTTATGCCCTAAAAATATTGCACGCTAATTTCGGGACACCCTGTACAAAATCTCTTCATGCTTTTATAGTAGAATTTTCCCATCAAATATACCAAGGAAATTTCCGGACAAAGGCCAACAGGAATACAGGATGATTCCTAAGTTGATACTTCTTTTTTAGCTGCGTATAGAAGACATTAAAATAAACAACATTTTCCAATAGGTACCTTTTTTCAAAAAACTCAACTTACTTTTACTTTACTTTTAAAATATTCTTTATTTATTTAATAAGATACATGTCAGGTTTTCCTACGTATCGATTATTATTATTACATAATATCTTAACACTTTTTCCGCTGGATTAGCGCGCGCTAACCAGGACACTACAACGAGGCAACGCCCCGTTGGGGCTTGTCTTAGCCCTGGTAGAAATGATCCTGTTTTCATTGATTTTATTCGGCCGGTTCCAGTAATCTTTTACCGCCATGAAAGAGCTTATTTTGCTTTTGCTTTAAAAAAATTTTTGCTATTAAATGGTTTCTGTTATGGTAGATTTTTGCGCTTGGTTCACTGGAAAAACGGTTCGAAAAAACCAGCTCAAAAACTCAAAAATGAGGTACTTACATTCATTTATTACACTATGGATCAAATACGGTTCTGCCTAACTTGCCCGTTGAATAACATTAAAAACGCTTCTGGGTGTAGGATGAGCCCGCAAGGGAAAGCGTTCTGCGTATAATCTCGAAGCAGCAGTCACACTTTGACGACACTCACCGTGAATTAGCGCCATATCTACTAGTTCATTGTTTTCAAATTTTACCATTTTCACGTGTCATCAATTTAAAATTAACTTGCTTCAGAGAAACACACCGCAGCGGATTGCCAAATAACTGACCACCGACCCGTAAATTGCATGACTAATAAGACAAAAACAACATAAAGTATAGCAGGCTACGTTTTGATGACCAGGCCCGCACTTAGATTTTTTACTTCTGTATCTCGCCTATTTTCGAGTTTTTTGAAAAAAGGTATTTGAAAATGTTGTTTATTTTAATGCCTTCTATACACAGCTAAAAAAGAAGTATCAACTTTGGAATCATCCTGTATTTATTTTTCTGATGGGCAGAAGTTGTCAGCACAGTTAAAGGGCTATTTACGTTGAAAAATAAAAGTATCCTTTCTTCTTAGGGTTAGGGGCAATAATCTAGTACTCCCTCGTATCTATTACTTATCTAAATCCTTCCATAGGCCGTATAAGTGCAAGATGACATTAAAAATTAAAACCAATTTAAAAAAAAAAATGTTCTTGGGAAAACGAGCTGAATAACCTTTCGACCAGCCCGCCGACTATCTCACATAACTCACAACCAGACCCGAGCGTGTTTTATATCAAATTTATTATTTTCGTTCGCTGTTACAGATCGTTTAATGCAGGAACGGATCTTTTCTGGGAAAAACTGCCGCGCTCCCGCTTATCGCGACCGTTAAAGATACAAAGTCACTTTACATTCCTGGAGAGCGAAAATATGCCGAAATGATGCTCCCAATCGTCTTAATTAAAATATTTCGAGTAGAAACAAATAGTATTTAAAAGATAAATATTTAAATTCGGTCAGTTTAGTTAAGGCTTTATGGTATAAATGTATTTGCAACTGAAAAAAATTCTAGGGCAATACTAAAGAGCTCGTGTTTATGCTAATAATAAAAGCATATATTTCGCAAAATTGCTCTCGCCTATCGTTCAAAAACTCTTGTACATAGAAGAGTTTTGGACTTGCATTGTTATTATTTATTTCAAATCACAACGTTTCAAATGAGAAGTATCTCCAATCGTCTTCAGGTCACAATCAATCAATACGGTATTCAGCTCGAAAGACACCTTAAGAAGCCACTTAACGAAGACAAAACCAAGCCAAAAATAGAAAAAACTGTGATTCCCAGATTCCCTGCGAATATGGCCAGTTTTACTTTGGTGAGGCACTAAAAGACCACTCAAACCAAGGATCAAGGAACACAAATATAATAAGTGAGGGAAAAAAATTACACACAGTCTGCTCCACTAGTTTATTAGAAGGTTTTCTATTCAGAAAAACCTCATTGTCATATCGAACATGTTTCGAAGGCATAAACCTTCATCATCAGCGAAATCAAAATAATATTTTACATAAAGAGAGACTCTCTACATACTTCAACTAAAAGAGAAAAGAATGGAATAATTAAGTTGTATTAAAGATTTTGATTTTTAAAACTTTTTATAAAGAAAGCAAGAGATTAAGAGATGTAGAGAAATCTGTTTTTCTTACCTGAGAAGCAGAAAAAGAAGAAAGAAAAGTTTTTTTAAATACTTTACATGATGTAATTAAACTTGAAAATTAAAATTAAAAAAAAAAATTTGAAAGTAGAGAATTATAATATACAATACTTCGGATACATTTGGAGTTTGATTTTATTTTTGGAAAACATATTAAAGTCAAAAAATGTAAAATTCATAAAATTCGAAAACTGATTGTGACCAGAGAACAAAATGGTGGTTTAAATTTAAAAAGAAAAAGTGAATGCAATGTCAAAAGCTAACAGAGTAACCAGGAGTAACATTATGAAGTGAGAAAAATGTTGTGGTAGTGTATTAGACAAAGAAATCAGTGAATATTTTATATACGATAAGGGTGACAGGTAACGAACTCAGGAGAAATTCGAACGTTCGGTTTTGCAAAATACAAAAATAATACGCTAAAGGCAGAGACCGAAAAATCAGAAGCGGCTGACCATGCCTGGACTTCTCTTTAAAAAAAATTAGATACGGTGTGCTTGGAGAGTCAGGGAGAAGTGCATCGTAGTTACTACTGCCCATGTTTATTTTTCTCCTTAGGTATACCATTAGGGCGACCACTTTTAACAGTACGAGACTAAATTGCTACCCTAGACACGGTCGATTGGCTAATAGGCCGACGATTTGGGTATTTTTCATTGAACATATAACGACTTCTCTCCTTTATCTCCATAAACCAACATAATCAAAATTTCTATGCGTTCATCTTCAGCAAGACGTGATTAACATTCACCGACATTTTTGACGTATCAAACTTAAATGGCAAATTGTCAATGACTTAATGATTGTGACTTGAATTCAGAACGCTGCCAAGTCAAGAAACATATCAAATACCAACATTAAAGTAATAATATTTATTTAGTAAACGGTTGAAGATAGGGCATATGATTTATGAAAAATGTCTAGAATTGATTATAGAATCTAAAAATATACAGTGTGTCTGCTTAAGTTCGCACCGTATAGAATTTTTTTTTATTATTAATTTTACAAAAAAAAAGTTTTACCGTTTTCGAGATCCCCTTGTACGCACACGAATTTGTAGCACCCTGTATATTAACTTCAAAAATTGTTACTCACCTGATTTTCGTTATTTCCAATGGCGAAAAATCCACTAACCATTATCACCTCATGTAACAGCTCCTGGTATCCCGCAACCAACGTGGAATTCTCCTTCCCATTTACTTTGGGTATGGTGGGTGAGGCACAGCACCACAATAGATGACTACTTATGTGTCTAAATTGAAGGGATATACCTTCTGCCCCAAGAACTTCCTGTAACAAGAAAAAATAGTTTTGCATGAGTTCCGTAAAAGGGTTCAGTATAGTTTATTTACAATACAATGGAAATATGTTAAAATTAATTTAAATACGATATGACAGATTATCATGAAAATCGCGATTTACGGTATTGACAAGCTTTTAACTATAATAAATTTATACTTGACAGTTTTTTAACACTTTTTCTATATTAACGTTCATTAAAACTAAGAATTTTAGTAATGTAAATTCCTAAAAATTTCATAAATTTTACGTTGCTAATTACTCGGGGGGCTCTTTACTTAATTTTGATTGGAGTGTATAAAGGAACAAAAAATAAAATTTTCTGTGTTTATATTTTTTAATATTTTTGAAAATGAATAAAGAAAAAAACTATTGAAACAAAACCACGGACTTCATCGAATGTACGTCATGAAAACGACAGCTTGACAATGTTGTTAATGTTCTCTGAATGTTTTTATATTATACATGACAAAGTCTGAAAGTAATCCAATAGAAATAATTGTCTAAAACGGAAAAAATCATCATATTATTTCCAAAAGGTGATCTAAATTTTGCCTTAAAATACATAAATAACAACAGGAACAAAATATATTATTTAACTAGCATAAAAGGTTTCACATGTGGCAACACCGAAATTATTGACAGAAGACCAAGCTAATGAAATGACAGTTGAAAAAGTCTAACCTAAGTTATTTGTCGCTCTTTCTGCTCTATAAGCCAACTAAATAAAAAAAGGTTATTTTAAACAAAAATACATCAAAATTCCTCTCTCCACAGTCATTAGGTTCAACTTTACTTAATAATATTATGTGATTAACACACTTTTTTCCCGGCGTGCGGAAAACACTTTAATGTTTCCTCCTGTAGTGGACTGTAGATCTCTCTTGAATATTAATGATTGACTACACACTGTACTTGTACATGGAAGTTGTATTTATTATTATGGTGGTGTTACAGAAATAATATTATGTTATTTTTTCTTTTAACTAAAAAAACGTCTACTTGACAGCTTCATATTTTTCGACATCTCTCCTTTCTTTTAAACTCAAAAAACGTCAACTTGACAGCTTCATATCTTGACATCTCTCCTGGTCCACACCTTACTGGTATTTTACCAGGTCATAAATAACTGTCTGTTAACAACGAAACATGCCGCCCGCCTTGAAATACATATTTCAATTACCCACTAAAATTAACAAATCAGTACATATATATTAATAAGAGTCTTTAGGTTCCTGCTTCATTGGACTCAATTGGTAATATACATAATTTGGTCAAAGAGCGTTAAATTTCACGTATTTCGTCAATGTTCAATCTTGAAAAGTTCTTATATTTCGAAATTAAATCCAGTTTTCAATTATCAAAAACAAAACCAAAACGGTAAACAAAAGACAGATCGGCAAACGCACAGCTTCACGCAGCTAGACTAAAAATATTGCAGCTCTGTATGTATACGTAAAACACGCTCCAAAAACAATAGCAGATATCCCGGCCTAGAGACAATTCTCATTTGCCATTCGTCCGCTCAATGTCGACCACTTGTTTTGTGACGTATGCTGCCAGTTCTCCAACGAACAGTATACGTAGTAGCGTGTAGCATCGAATTCCATGGCTGGCCGCGACTGAGTGTGGACAAGACAAACCACATGGATAAAAATTATACTTAAATTAAATTAAAAAAAACTAAAAATATTTTGTTTTGCAATTAGGTATAATTAAGACACAAAAATAGAAATATATAAATATTTTCATATCAGAATAGGTGCTGCAGCTCTTATATACTAGCCGCCACTGATGGTCACCAAATCCGCGGCCATTTTAGAAGTGATAGTAATTGGATTAGAGATAGTACACAAAATGAAAAAAGTTTGATTGGATGCATTTTGAACTAGTTAAATGACCAAATGAACTTATGGAAGAGCTGCCATTGCCTTCACCCATATCTTATTAATCTTTTAAATTTTTGTACTCTTAATTGTTGAGTAAAATTCGACTTGTATTCTTGTTCTGTTTTAACAAACCACTACAAAATTAAATTAGCCCTCACCACTCGCTTCGAAAATCATTTATTAACTTCGAAAACAAACCCGCAAAACTTTGAAACAAACTCTATCCGTTATCCGAAAGCTAAATCCGATGCCAATATTTACACTCGACTCGAATGTTTACGTTTCTGGCCGCATCCGCATAACGTAACGTGCCCTTTTAATTGAATCATCAAACGATGATTCGGGTCAAAATTGGTTTTGCGTAAAGCCAACTGGATGATCTGCTCCCCGGGGATTCCCGTCTTCTCTATGTGTTGTTTGTTTTACGAATTGGCTTGTCTTTTTCATCTTTGTGTGTCTAATGGCATACTCAATGCTGCGATTATGTTTTAGCGAGTTAAACCAATTCAGAGGAGATAGATGTTATATACAGGGTGGCCTGTAATGAATGTACACCATTGCGATAAAAAAAAAGTAGTACAAGAATTAATAGTCCCAGAAAGAACTCTTGGTCTATAAGGATATCGAAAAGTGGATATCTTCGTCACTATGAAAACAATATAATTATGCCACCTAACTTCTTGGGCGTTACCATGAATTTGGTAATCTACTATATACGTGGCGAAATAAAAGTATTGTAATAAAGGTGCTTTAAAAAATTTACCTACCTTTTAAAAATGGACATTTTTTCAAGTTTTTAAATAAAATAATAGAGTATGTATAACAACTATCGATTTATATATTGAATATAAAAAAATCCAAAAACAACAAAAGCCAAAAGTGGAAAAACAGTAAAAATACATAATTTTAACAAAAAATAAACATTTCTAAATGCAACATCCTAAAATAATATATACTTAAAAGCAACTGTTTAATATTTAGTCATTGCGCCGTTGTTTTTAATTACTTTTTGTAACCGACGCGGCATACTTAAGACTAAGCTTCTTGTATTCTTTTGGGTTATATGCTGAGCTGCGTTTATCCCCGGGCGCAGTTCTTCATTTCTTGGATGAAAGTCTTGTTTATACATGAACTTGGTCATTTCTCCCCAGACATTTTCTAGGGGATTGAGGTTGGGGCCCTTCGAAGGCCCCGGTAAAACTTGGATGTTATTATGTCGAAAGTAATCTTTTACTATGCGGGCAGTATGAATGGGAGCATTATCTTGTTGATTTTGATCACCGAATATGGCTTCAACCGATGGCACCATAACATTATTTAATATGTTGCAATATGTTCCTGCAGTTAGCCGCCGTTAGCCGCCCTTTTCACAAACTGACAAACTCCTGGGCCTCTAGCTCTAATCCAACCCCACACATTTACGGAAAAACGTCCACTTTGATTCGACTTGTGCGTATTTCTTTCATCATACCTTGTGTTTATGGCTCTATATACTCGGACTTTTCCATTATTACAGGACTGGAACGTTTTCTCATCTGAAAAAACTACAGACTCCCACAGTTGGTTTGGGTATTCGTGAGCAAATTGTACTCGTCTTTGCTTATTTAGTTCTGTTAAATATATTTTGTTTGCAGAATGCCTATTTTTGAGTTCAGACTCCCGAATTCTTCTTCGAGCTGTAATTGAAGATCCAGGAAAATGGGTTTCTTCTTTAGCCTTAATACCGGTCCCGTTAATAATTAATTAAAGTTGTAACTTCGTCATCGGTGGAAACTTTTGGGCGACCACCTGGGTTTCTTACAATACTTCCATGTTCTCGAATTTTGGATTTAGCCAACAATACTGTTTTTTTGTTTATCCCTAATGCGCCTGCAATGTCCCCATGGATTCCCATCCCTTAATCACGTAAGTATGATCGATTTTTGCTCTGCATGAAGTTAAACGCATTTTTTAAAAATTACATGACACTGACACAAGAATTCTGGTGACACTGAGTTATCAGTTGAAAGAAAATATTTTATGATAGACCAGCAGATTAAATTTTATTTTGTTGTACTACTTTTTTTTGATCGCAATGGTACTACAGAGTAACCACCGATTATTCACATGAAAATGGTGGGGACACTGCACAGCACTATCGGTCGTAATTTTAGATATTTTATAAAAAAAAATGCCGAGAAATATTCCGGGAGCGGTTTTGATATGAGTTCTAAGCCAACGACTTTTTTGAATTAATCGCGAGATGCCCGCGCAAGGGCCAAATACAAATCGCATCAACATTTTTGGTTATTAAAATTATAAAAATTAATAATTGAGATAAAACCCAAACAGAGATACACATTCTAAAAAATGAGTTGATCGCTCAAGCTACTTTTTCTTGTTAGATAGACTCCAGTATACCTTACAATTATCTTTAGTTTCCCAAACGAATTTTAGCTATTACTTGTTTGGTTTAAACAAAATTCTTTAGTTTTGGAACTAAATATTATTATTATATATGTTGTAACCCTAGTTCCCATCGCAAGTTATAATTTATATCTTAATCAAACACACCATTACTACCAAGAGATGGCGCTAAAAGTTATATACAACCCTAGAAGGTTGATAATATTGTAATTTTTAGTATCGAGCTGAGTGTGAGTGTCTGAGTGTTGAGTGTATCTGTGATAGTGAAGAGCGATATCGTGATTTTTCGATCACGTTGTGAAACGTGACTGTTATTTTTTGATATCAGTGATATTAAAGCGTGATATGATCACGGTTTAAAATATTTTAAAACTGTTACTGTTAACGAAAGTTTTACTATCATATGTGATTTCAGAAAATCCACCAATAAGCAATAATGGAAGATGCTGGCCCACCCGGCATCGCCCGGTGAGATACCATTGCATCAGTTTAGGCGGCGTGAAGTTGCTCTTTGAGTTAACGTTTCGTCGCTGTGCTGATGTTTCCGGTTTCCAGGGTGGGGCCGTATAAAAGAAGCATGATGGAAGCTTCAAGATCAAA